>JAEQBH010003725.1:0-600000 GCA_016808115.1 Tetrastigma voinierianum
ATTACACACTTCTTTTTTCTTATACTTGGATTTGGGAACATGTTTTTTATTTTCTCTTGACTTATTTACTATATATATGCGGTATATATATTAGTTTGCTTGTTTTAAAATATTTTTTACTCTCTTTATATAATATGCATGCACTATTGTGCTTTTCTTTTGTTTAAGTAATCCCTAATATGTGTATATATATATATATATATATATATATATATATATATATATATATATATATACTATATATATATATATATATATATATATATATATATATATATATATATATATATAAACAAGATATCCAAACTCAAAATGGCAAAAAAATTATTTATATATATATATAAGCAATAAAAATTAAACCATTTACCGACCGAACTATTAAAACCGACCAAAAATTTTTAAATTAATTTACCGACCATTTGGAGACCATTCACCAGGCCAAATTCACAAGAAAAATTTAATTGTTAAAAATGAATCTCAAATATTCGATAATCTGACCATTGGAGACCATTTCTTGACCAATGACATTTAAAAAATTTTGGTGATAATGAGTCTCCATCAAATCGACAATATCTGAAACCATTTGGAGACATTTAATGATGGCATTAAAAAATTTTAATTAGTCAAATCATTTGGAGACCATTTACCGACCAAATTATTTCGGTCGGTAAATGGTCAGTAAAAAATATTCGGAAAATAAGCGGGAAATGGTTTTGTCGGTAAATGGTCGAGTAATTTACCGACCAGATGATCTGTCGGTGAAGTAATTCTGAAGCTAGGGAAAATTGCGACCAAATAATTTGGTCGGTAGCTGATCGTTAATGGGTTTCTGGAGCCAAAAATATCTTGTTCTGGGCCAAAAATTGGTGATGAATTGATGATTTTAGTAGTGAACTCAATGCATCTATCAACCTTGGCATTCCTAACCTTGGTGATGAGTTTACCCTTGATGCAATCTACACATGTATCAAAATATGATAAATCAAGATCCATGAGAATCATCTTAATTAATCTTAATTCTTTGTCTAGAAATATGACCTAAACACTTGAGCTAAGAGAGAGTAAAAGACTTTTCATTCAATCTCGGCTTGTTTAGACTACTAGTAGTATTAACGATGGGGGTAGTAGAAGCAGAATAAGCGAGCAACTATGTCTGTAAAGACTCCCACAAATTATTCCATTGCCAATCAATAAGGAATCTTTGTACAATTTAACTTTTCTAGATAAAAAAGGAAAACTATATCCAAGTCTATCTAAAATAGGTATTGATATCAAATTTCTCATGATCGAGAGTATGTACACCACATCCTGCAATTCTAAAAAATTTCATGTACTAAGATGCAATCTAACAACTCCCAGAAAATTGGCGAACAACGATGTAGTCTCAGTAGCCTGCGTGTGCTTTAAACTAGTTAGACTTCTTATACTTATCATCGGCATAGGGTACAGAGCGTGAATGGTAGCCTGCTATCTAACCACGAGTATTAGATGTCACATCAATGCTATTAGTTCAAAACAAACATTCATGATGATTATTAGATAACTCATTTCATTCTTTGAAATAAAAAAACTATTTTTGCATTCTTAATCTTGGGAATGCTTGCAAATGGAATCCTCACCATCTCAGTTCCTACGCGATCGTAAAACAGCAACTATTAGAATATTTCCAATCCTCATAAAACTTCTTCTCGCTTGTAGAACTCTCAATAAAGGGTTTTGGAAGAGCTTCAACTTTTAAGGCCAAATTCAGTTTCATAATTGTCAAATTTATCATAAGAGTTTTAACCCATTTCTTATAATTAGTCCCATTAAGTTTTGTGATGGTACAGAATTGAAGAAAGCTCAAAGTTGAAGAATAAACAAAAGAGTAAAGTCAAAAATACATGTAAAACAAAAACATTCAAATTGCTCAATTCTTTGACTTACCAAATGACCCACAAAAGTGGTCACTAAATGCTAGAGTCTATAAAATATGAAAAGACTCATACATAGGTAAGAACATTTCACAGTAATCCACAACCAAATACATCAATTTCCCACTAATGATAGTAAAATTGTGCGGTTCATGACTATTTATTAAAAATCTTCACCAAACTAGACATCTACTAAATAATCCAAGTCATATATGGAGAAAAGCTTAGTATGCATATGGATGCTAGAAAAATTGATGCAGCAGATAGGAGAAATTACCTTAAGGCATCAATTCAAAAATATCGACCGTGCTCATACTCTCACGAGAGGCAGAGTTCATAAGCATTAAATTTTTCTCAATTTTACCTAAATCTGAGAAAATAATTTATTCACAACTTGTGATGCTATAAATAATCCCACATAGTATAAACATAAATTGCAAAAAGCAATATGTAGAAAGAAAAAAAACAAGTTAAGTATTGTAAGAATTTGGTAAGAAAAATTCCAAAAAAAATGAATTTATTGCTTAATGGAATGATACCCCATGAAAAACCAATCAAAATATGAAACTAGAAACAAAATCGATAAAAGTTGATTTCATAATACACATTTGGTTTTGAAAAAAACTATTGTCTTATATACATATACCTTGCATCTTGTGTATGTATACACACACACACACACACACACACACACACACACACACACACACACACACACACACACACACACACACACACACATATATATATATATATATATATACTATATATATATATATATATATATATACTATCACATCAACCATCAATGGAATTAAAAGAAAAAAATTCATAACTTTCACATACATGATAATCAAATAATAAATAAAAAATAGATAAAATAAAAGGATTCCAAGAGAGATCGAATCACTGCTAATTGTTTTGGCATGAGAGAATAAAAACAAATAAAACAAGTTTCATGATTGAAATCTTGATGCCGATATTGCCTCCCACAAATATAGTTTGAAAACCATTATGCCTTCAGTAGTAATTGACCCTATATGTACAGTCGAGCTATGACATGGCCTGTTAAAGGATATGTGTTGGAAATGTCCAGATGTTGAACATTATCCTATAAGTGACTCATCATCAACAGATCGCGGGCAATTGAAAACTTATCTAGGATGGCATGGTGGTAGATGTCTGAAGCATTGCACGAGCCTTAGTCCTTTCATCCCCATAATTGTATATAAGGGAAACTAGAACATCCATAAGAGTTCTACTATTCTCTGGAAAAGTGGGTTTTTGAGGTACCACCTTAGGAGTAACAACAAATGCAAGTGGACCCCTATTTCACTAAATTGACAAGCCCTCAAATCAATTGTTAACAAATAAAAAAAATATTTTTTTTTTCTTTGATTAATGTTACTGGTTGTCAATTGTTAATCAAATAAAAGAAAAAATTGATTTCTTTTATAGGTATTATGAAGTCAAATTAACCAAACCCACTTTTGCATTGACAAAAAAATTGTGTAGATGGTTTTGAATCAGTACATCACATTGTTGTTTTGGCTGAACACAATCGAATACAAAAACAAAACTCGAAAATACAGAAAACATATTTGACAACTTCAATATTAACTAAAGTTATTATGATACAAATTGCTAGATTATTTTAAAAGTAAAGTATTATTGAACTAAAACAACTGATCAATAATCAAAGAACCAATAAAATCATTACAAAATAATAAATTTATTGAACAAAAACATATCGTTCATTGGTAATGTAGAAACCATACTTGGCATGGATCTGGTGCTCCAGTTTGCCATTTGTCTCCAAAATCTGCAAGGAATGAGATAAAAGAAAAGCTAGCGTTGAAGATGGTTCTTTCCTTCTCCCCAAAGCATGTTCTACCAAACTATTAAGAAATTCTAGAGCTCTATTTACTTATATATATATAAAGCACAAGGGAACAATTGGGCTTTATATATATAGAAAAGCTAAGGTTGAAGACGGTCGTGTTCTACCAAACCCTTAAGAAATTATAGGGCTCTATTTACTTATATATATTGCACATGGAAACAATTGAGCTTTGGTCCAATGGGCTTACCAAAGCAAGGGAGAAGATAGAATCATGGTTTCATAGCTAGTTAATATTAAATCATCCCATAAATGACCCATAATTAACATGCACAATTACATAATTAAAATTGTAATATAATTATGCTTAATCCATAATTAATAAATTAATCTAACACGAAGATCATAACCGATCACTTAGTTTTGATTACAAGGTTTGAAGATTAAGATTAATCTCTTTTGTCATCATATTCATTATGGATTCAGGCACACTTCCGCTTTACTTATGCTTTTGATGATTTGAGATGAAAGACTCTTTTGATGGTTGTCTCTAAGTATATCTCCCCATTAATTTATTTTCTAACAAGTGATGTAAGACACTTTCATATTGAATAATTAGAATAAATTTCTCAGTTCATTATGTGATGGTTTTGAGAATATGATGTGAATTGAAGTTCTTATTGTCAAAGATATTACGAGATAATATGTTTTGCATGTATTCTTACGGAAATTTCATACACGAGGAATGATGAACTTTCACCATTTTAGAATTATGATTACACTATGTATGATATGGTTCAATGGTTGCAGTGTGAGTATTTTCTCTTGTTGTTTTGGGGTTTGAACCTTGCTAATGGATTAAGTTTCTTTATTGTTTGAATTTTGAAGAGATATTTATTACTACCAGTTATTATAAAAGGGAAGAGATGACTCTTGATAACAATTTTAGTCATCATAACAGCTCTATTAAGATCCAATAGAAATTCAAATACTTGGCTATGTTGTTTAGTGTTTCAAATGAGTAAATTGGAGCATGAAGTAGCCAAAGTGACCTCTCTTGTGTAGATTACTTATAATAGATGTTGAATTTGGTGTGTGGTTATATTCATGTGAGTAATAGCCGACCCAAAAGAGGTGAATGCTTGGCTGAATTGTGTACACATATGCGATGATGAACATGTGACAATGATAAGGTTGTACACGTGGATAATAAATCAATTCAAAGATGGGTTTGTTATTTGACATGCATTATTATCAGTGTTTGATCATTACAACAAGAGTACCATTAACAATTAATATAATTGTCAAAATTCTTGATATTAATGTAGCATTAAGTATCTTGAGATGGGATGAGCCATTGTTTGAATGATAAATTTAGCTAATTTTGCTACATATATGCCAATTTGAATTCAGTACCAACCCTTAATGATACTAACTTTGTGAAATGGAATGAGAATGTTTTAATCGTTCTTGGTTGAATGGATCTAGACCTTGCACTAAGGGTAGAGCAACCTCATTCTCTTACAAGTCTGGACCTTACAGAGAAAAGAAATTTTATAAGAAGTGGAGGCGCTTGAATTGCATGAGTTTTATGATATAAAGCATGACATTCTAAAAACCTTTAGGGGTGTGGTATCCGGAGGGGTTACCAATGCCAAACAATTCCTTGTTGAGATTTAAATGCGCTTTGTCAAAAGCAATAAGGCAAAAATAAGTATGCTTTTGCATAGCTTAACTTTCATGAGGTTTAATGGTAAGGGAATTCATAAGGGAGTACATTATGGAAATGTCTCATATTGTTTCGAAAATCAAGACCATAAAGATCCATCTATCAGAAGATGCACTCATATATTTGGTCTTGAATTCTCTTCCCGCACAATTTAATCAATTTAAGGTTAGTTATAACTGCCAGAAGGAGAAATGGTCTCTTCACGAGCTCATTTCATTTTGTGTGCAAGAGGAAGAAATGTTGAAACAAGACTGGACAAAAGTGCTCACTTGGTAAGCACCTCTAAAGACAAGGGCAAATAGAGAAAAAGAAAAGAAGTTGCTAAAGGTCTAGTGTAAAAAAAGGAAAATAAGGATGAAAAATAGTTGTTTCTTTTGTAATAAACCTAGATATGTCAAGAATGATTAATGCACTAAGTCCCATGCCCGGAGGGCAAATAAAGGTATGCTCCTTGCTTTGGTATGTTTAGAGAATAATTTAACTTCAATATCTAGAAGAAACACTTGGTGGTTGGGCTCCACAGTGCAACCAACAAAAGTGTTTCAATAAAGGTTATTTAATTGTATTGATATCAAGTTCATAATTACTAAGGAAATGATTCAAAGTGGTTAAATGTCTATAGAGCGTATTGGCATAAACTCCATGTAAGAGCACAGGAAAAAATTCAATTTTTTAAGAAAAGGAGTAAACGGTAATTTCGGTTGAAAGCGAAAATTCTACAGATCTCGGATGGCCAGCGGATTCTTGTGAATTAAATTCGTCTCATGAAATCTAGCAACCAGGAAAAGTTTCGTCAGTGAGATAAATGGGAATATTTTACGATTTTACGGGTGATAAGTCGCCCGATGACTTAGGGACGAGATTTTCACGAAAATTTCCAAAGTCGGGGAAATGGAGTTGGGCTAAGTTCATTTAAAATAAAGTGAGTGAAAGAAATAAATGGTTTGAGGTAGAAACAAAATAGAGATGAAGTGATATGCATTATATATCCAAAAATATAATAAGAATAATAATAAAAAATAAATAAATAAATAATAATAATAAAAACGAAAATAAAATGAAAGTCAAAAAGAGGAGAAGGGGATTAGTTCGGCAGAGAGAGAGAGAGAGGGAAAGCGTGGAGAGAGAGAATTTTAATTTTTTTAATTTCTTTCTTCGTTTCTTTCTCAGATCTACGAAAATTGGACTGCGGGTTTTGTCGGGTTGAAAGTACAAAAGTTGATCTGTGACGAGAGCTACGTGGACACGAATCTTGAGTTTGTCGAACTTCACGAGGTAAGAATTTTTTCTACTTGTATTTATTTAACCTAAAAATTTATTTAATGGTTTGGAATTGGCTTAGAGTAAAGTAAAGTAAATTCGATCATCAAATTTTTGGATGAGTGTAGAATTTTAGGAATTTTGGGACTATTTTGGACGGTCGAAATTTGAATGTCGGAATTTGTTTTCTAACGATTAATTTGAATTTTTGAAATTTGTTTAGGCAGTCATGGCGAAACCCCCGGGACTATTTCGGCTGATCCGGTGTAGTGAGTTTGGTTTTGCTCCGGGCTGATGTCTTCGGGTTTTTGTGGTGTGTTTGGTATCCGCAATGGTGATGAAGCGAGTGAAGAGACGAAATACACATTTTATATGAGTGAGTTGGGCCATTTTTGTGTGTTATTCTTGAAAAATGAATAACGTGAATAGTAACATGAATAGTGACACGAAATTATTTTTTTGTGTGAAAATGTGTATGGTTGAGTTATTGAAATGGATTACGTGTTGTTAATTGGCCATGTGTGCTAATTTTGGTGTAATTGATTTTGAATTTGCATAACATGTTTTATGTAATTTAATTATGTTAATATATATGCATGTGAATATATTAGCATGAATGTGTTGGAATTGGCATCATGCATTCCATATGCATTGGGGTAACCTAGAAATTAGGTGTGAGTGCATAGTTGAGATCGACACTGTGTTAGGTATTTGATGGTGTGTCATGAGTACACGGTTGTGGATCAACACCGCATAGGGTGTTGATTAGTGGGCTTGACTAATAAGACAACGTCCAAATGAGTCGCACGGGTTAAGAAAATGGAAATGGCTCATTGCATTTCATATGCACTAGGGCATCTTAGAACAATAGGAGTGAGTGCATGAAGTGGTTTCTTAAGAGAATTGTTCGGAGGGTTGACCGACAATATTATTTATGTCGAGTGATTTATGCACTCTGACATCGGAGGTTGTCCACAATATCAATCGTCGAGATGCATGATTGATATACATCGGAGGGTTGTCCACAGTTAAAAACAAATACCTTTGTTTGGAAATGGTTTTCATTCATGGAAAAATGCATGTTTGAGGAAGTCAATGGGAACTTGAGGCATATGGGCGTAAGAGACCCGCGATATCATAGTTCTGTATGGGTGTAAGAGACCTGCGGTATCACCCAAAAAGTTATGTTGCCCAAAGAAGACACACGGTCATGTTTATCACATAAACTTAGTTTGTGTGATAGAATTCGGGGATTGACTTAGGATTTGTTGTATTGACACCATTGGGTAATGGAGGCCGGTGAGGGCTCGATACTTGGAATCATTAGTAATACCGGTGGCCGGTTGTCACGAGTTGGCGTATGCATGTGAGGCGAGTCGGTGAGTGACTGGGATATATTACTCCCGTGACATGATGAGTGGGTCGCGAGCTCGATTACGTGGGGCATGGTGGTCAGTCTCGTTCATGGCGTGTAGACATTCAGGTAGACATGTGTATGTTGCACTTGGATGTGTGTTTGATTATGCGACCATTGCATGTACACTTAGGTGGGAAGTAGCCCTTGTAGGAGATTATCACTACTGGGCTTTGCTCACCCCGTCGTGGGACCCACCTTCAGTCTGGTCAGTGCCGGGCCAATTTGACCGCGTGGGGACGGCATTATGAAGAAAATGGGATTTTGGCTTTAATATATTTGTAAATATATGGGTTGTATTTATTTGTATAAGAGTGATGTAATTTAAACTCTTATGGACTATGGTTTGATAGTCATGTGCTTATATGTTTGAGTATTGATGCAGGGGCTCAAGTGGTCATTATTTTACTCGCATATAGACCCAGTGTGGTCATTGTTGATTATTGGGACAGGTTGTACCTTGGGTGAAACTCCGTACAAAGGAGACTGCTTTGATTTTGTAGTGGTGTCGGGTTATCAGAGCATTTCACCAGTGTCCGTGGGTTGAGGGTTGTCAACGGACCCCGGGTTTAGGCGTCACATATAATCATTTGATCAAGCTAACCAAGGTTTACCACCTAAGATCTTTCTATTGGGATCTACCACAGGAGCATCATACGCTCGGGGCGGCGAAAGATTTTAAATTTTTGATCCCTGATGAATCAACCATGGATATCCAAAACTGAGATAGTACAAAAGATGAAGACAATGAGATAAACATTTAACCTCTTGAAGCGATGCCTTCGTCGAAGTAGATTCGTAGCCAATCGTAGTGCCTTGAGCCAAGCTCACCTCCAATGGTGGTCCACATGAAGCTAGAGCAAGGGAGCATAGGAAGTGATCTCAGCCTCTAGCAAAGTCTTGCTCGAGGTTGGATCCGAGAGGGAAGAGGAGACACTTTCTCCTAAACAAAACAAAGGAAGAAGAACATCTTTCTTTTCTTCGTCTTCTCAAATGTATATTCTTTAGTGAGAGATTGGATGGATAAAAATAACCCAATTCTCTTCCATACTTACTCAACGTGTATAAAAAATTTAAAGAATGGGAAACGATCTCTCATTCTATGCTCATCTGGTAGGTTGATGAGCCTGACGTGTTAGTGTGGATCGAGGAACTTGCCATATAGTATTGGTCCAGTAGGGAGAGTGGACGCATTCGCCTGATGGAGAGCTGAGTGAATCAGTCACAGGTTGATGAGCGGTTGGTTGATTCTCATGCCATAATGCCCTTCGCGCATTATCTTCTGTGTGGACTAGGATGAGAGAAAAGACCCAAAATGCCCATCCCACAAGCAGAATTCGAGGGTGGCATGTGCATCCTTTATGCACATAGAACTGCTACTTATAGGCATCAAAGCCCATTAGTGAGTCGAAGCACATCATGTTCGAATCGTATCCAAAGCATGTCCCTCAACTTGGATCAAATCTAAATCACTTTATTCCTATCTCACACTTCTAAGTGTGTGACCCATTAGGTTCCCGATTATGTTGGCCACTTGGTTCAACAATTGAATCAAGCAAGTCATGAGCGGTATCTAGTAACATATCATGACCCCCAATTAATCAGAGAGTGATGGTTGGCTTCACAAGGCCCTTCCGTGACATCTAGTATGATTGTCATTTCACGAGCTTATACTTACTTAGTTCGAATTATGGACAAAGTGTAGCTCCCGATAGGCCCGAGCTATACCACATCTAGCCCAAGTGTAAATAGTTTTTGTCCCAAAACTCATTATCAGTCATGCCATTGAAGACACTCTTCATGGCATATCCACTATGGCCAGAGATTCTCGAGTAATGACCCCGACAAGAAGTCGTGGGTATACTCTATCTCTATCAGGAGTGGTGAATCCTCTATTGGTTACTCAGCTACCTTCGAACACCTCAAGTTGTATCCAATAATCACCTTATGAGTGACTTTTGAGAAGCAACAAGGAATGAAGTCAAAGCACATGATCAACATCAGTATAGCCCAGGCACCTCGAGTCTGGGATATTTGCACCATTGCTACGATGAGACTATCATCTACATGTAATAGATAATCCATATGATTGTTTCATAGAAGGTCTCCAATATACTTGACTACTCTTATCAAGCATCCACATGCCTACTCTAACCATCATGATGATCACAGTTTATGAGATCAATTGCTTGATCAAATCAAGGAGTATAACATGTGCTGAATGCAATGGGATCAACAATGTCCCGATCTTGTTGATCTATGACTAGGGATAATTTAGATACAACATAATTACACATGATAGGAATCTCATTATCATGATCACATCATGATTTCCTTCATGTTATGTAATGTATCATGGACTTCATTAAGTGATTTAAGATCCATATCAATTCATATAGCAAATGAATATCAAAGTAATGAAGAAGCCTTCTTTTCATTAAAATAAGATATACAACAAGTGCCAAAGGTGATGGCCTTTAGAGCACTTCTCTAACACTTTCATGAGCACATTGTCCATATGGGTGTTGTTTTAGTTGATGATATGTAATTTTAGTGGGATTTTGTTTTCAGGTGCCCTACAATTGTAGACATTTTTTATGTATATTTTCTGTAAAATAAAGTTTATGTTTTAGTTTCACTTTGAATCAATCTATTTTGATATCGTAAAAGAATAAAATTAGACCAATTGGAAATAAGCATGTTTAAGGTCACATTATATGTCCCATGCTTCATATTCATACTTGATATATGTCATTAATTATATTGATATATGTGACCATTGATGGGTCTAATTCTGGTACATGTAATAGGAGCCTCTTTGATCCTATATTGATATGATTAATGGACGAAATTGTTAGTAATGTTTCGGTACAGATAACAATTTTGAGCTTATAAGGTTATTTTATAATGCATAGTTGTATTAGATATATGTGACTCAAGTGAGAGATTGTTGGAAATTTTAGGTCTACATATATATATATATATATATATATATATATATATATATATATATATATATATATATATATATATATATCACTAAGTATGTACGTGTGGTATCTGAGAAATAATTCCAATAAAGTGATCTTATAAAGTTAATATAAGTTGATGGGTTAAAACTGCATTTAGTATGTTTTGTAATATGTAGAAACCAAAGATCTTATTTTTGAATTTATGATGAGCTAAATTAGAAATAAGAAATGAAAGGTCATGACTCTTTGTGACGGAGATGTGTCACGAATCACAGTAATGTATCATGAATCCTACTAAATGGGGATATCATAGATTTGGCAATGTATCATGATTCTTCATATTAGAGCATGACTCACATAAATAGGTTGTAGTCCCCAAGTCATATACACAAGTTTTCTTTCTATCATCCCAGTAGAAGAGAGAAAAAACTCTTAAGGAATTAGAGGACTTGTGCATACAAGAGTTGGAAGATCATAACTAAGCACTTAAGTTCTGGTTACAAGGTTTGAAGATCAAGATTAATTTCTTTTGTCATCCTTATTCATTATGGATTCAACACTTTAACTGCTTATGCTTTTGATGATTTGACATGAAAGACTCTTTTGATAATAGTTTTTCATCTTTAAAAATTAACATCCTGCCGTTTAATTATTTTTAACAATATCTTCTTGTAATGGCTAACAGATTCATTCTCTAGAGTTATGATCTTGTGTCATTTTTCGCAGAAAAGTGCTTAAAGCGTGTTCCATGTTGCTTTTGGTGTTTCACTTTATCTTATATGCTCCAACCTTGTTTCTCTGCTGTGGTCTTAATCCACAAACATAGCCATGTGTATCTTGTTTTCCACTTCTTAAAACTAATATTCTTTTGGTTGAAGTATGAGCTAAACTCCCCTCACTATATCCCATATATCATGAGCTTGTAGATAAAATTTGCATCTGCGTTGCCCATGTTGGTTGTGCTTGGTATTTTGGTGAGACTAAAATGGGGACAATAGTAAAAGTTATTATTAAGTACATCGGAAGGAGTCCTAGGTAAGTGGAGGTCTGTGAATAGCTATGCCCTTGCCTTAAGCTCTTGCTCCTTGTTGATAGGTTAATAGGCTGGGCGAATGACATATGAAAATAGAATGCCCAAATAAATAAGTGCACCTCCCGTGTTCAGTAATAAAGTGATAGAAGTGTGATTGGCTCATTCTAAAGTATGGAGTTCTAGTTTAGCTTAGGCTATATTTGGATGATGGAAAATCTGTGGAAGACTCAATTTACACTAAACTAGCATGCAAGAATCCTAAATTAACAAAGACTTAAGACTAAAAACCCTAGGGCATAGATTTCACCATTCCAAGCCTATATGAACCTCTTAACACAATCAATTAATGTTCATTACATTTTGTTGATGGCGCTTTCACTAATGCATATGTGAATCTCTCTCGATAACTCACAATCTACCCTAGGAATCAGGTATTTTTCATCTCTACTCAACCTCGGATGTCCAAAGGCACATTAAATTCAAGAAACCTTAATACCACACCTAATCTCACTTATATTTATATCTCATGACAATTAAATGGTAATTCATCCATGGTCTAATTCAATTCTCACTCCTCATATCTCAAATTGAACTACACATCATGCAAACATTATCAATTACCCACGTGCATTAAGAACAGAATGAATTACTCAACCCATATATGAAAATAAGCATAAATCAACTGAGATGGAGATTTATATAAACAAGTCTTGATTACATCTAAGCTGAAAAATAACTAGAATGACTGAAAGAAATTTTAGCTATCAAAAGAAGAAATACAATATGGAGGAGAAGATTAGAAACATAGTTGAAAGTAGAAGCATAATTCTCTTCTATAAAATACACAACCTTCTTCTTTAAGTTCTTCTCCTCCTCAGTAAAAGAACAAAAATTGGAAACCCAAAGTGATTCAATCTTAGGATGAGAGAAACCCTTGAATGTGTGTTATACTTAAGTCAACTATAATAATTTATAAAGTTACCCTTATATACACATTGAAACAGGCCAAAATCAATGAAAGTAGAAAATCGTTAGATTGCATGATATTTACAACGTGGTAAGACATGAATGCTATGTGGTGGCGACACATTCTGTGAAAACTAGCATGGCGCAGAAAAGTTCATGGTAAATGACCATGGTGTGTTAACTACACTACAAGTGAAGGCAGATTAAAATGCGGTGCGACGAGGTCATGACCTTCTACTGCAAGGTTCATCACCACAGGTGTACCATAGTCGTGGCCAGTCACTTATTTATGCCCAGCTGTTGCCAAATCTTTGAAAATCATCTTTTGGAGGTCATAGTGCGACCATGGCATCTTGTCAGTTGCGATTATGATTGGTACATAATTTCTTCATTCCTTGTCCAAATTGATTAATTTTGTCTTTTTCAACTTCATTTCTACAAAATGAGAGGGTTAAACATGAAAAAATAGTGAAAAGGGTGCTAAGTTAGCATCAAGCATAAAATATGCAATCTTTTGCAATGTGATACTAATAAACACCTAACAAATTCTCAAAACAGCATTTTGCTTGTCCTCAAATGAAAGGCTTTATATGCTTACAAAACACTAAAGAATAGAATAGTGTATAATAGGTTGAAATCATTGAGTCAGTTTGTTCAGATAAGAGATCTCAACATTACAAATCTCAAGATAGCAATCTAAGTAGTGATCAAAACGATTATAAGTCTAATAAATACAGAAACTGACAGATCTTGGGGGTCCTCATGAATACATTGATTCTCAAATCTGTTAAACATTCACACCAAGAAGTATAAATGAGTCTGGGCACACGAGTGCGCCGGGTGGGTCTGGGTACCGTGATCAATGTATCCCACCGTTGGTTTGAGAGCAGTGTTAGTTTCTGACTCATGACAGTCAGTTGAAAATGACGCCTGTGATATTCACTACTAACACCATTTTGCATTTTGCTTCGTTTCCATTTCATTCTTTGCTGTTTAGGGTGTGACAGATCTCCTCCTGTTAAGAGTGATCCTTCTTTCAGTTAAGATCTCTCAGGTCGTTCAATTGAAAAGATCGAACAAAGATATCTCAATAGTTGGTGGGTAGGTTTCGTATTCAGGGCGTTCTGAAACAATGACCTCTTCGTGCCAGTCTCTCTGACAAGGTGCACACGCCGTCTGCCAAAATCGAATGGTATCTGTTTCAGAGAGAGTGTTTGACTGTTATGACCTTCTGTGCTACTGGGCACTGCCAAATCAGCCTGGACATCAAAACAACAGCAGTGTACAAATAAATAGAAACAAATAGTCAGAACAAAACTAAAACATGGGATACCAGTTGGATTTGCTGATTCTCCACCAGACTTGAATTAAAGCATTGTCCTCGATGTGAGCCAAAGCTAAGAAAAGACCCTTTGAGAACTCCCACTGAGGTTATCAAACCTTATGAAAGTAATTCAGTAGATATATTTCGCTTTTGGAAATGCAGGATTGTGTCTTAACTATGCAGCTTAGATTTAATGAGTGCACAACTTGGCAAACCCTTCTCTTGATGTTCACCACCCTTTCTTGATGATCACAATTCTTCACTTCATACATCTTCGATGCTCCAAGAATCTCAACCATTGACCCTTAACAAATAGCCATAACAAATTCTCCTCATTTTCACAACAAGTTTCGACTCACCATAAAGATAGTATAGCTTGACATCCTCATGTAATCTTTCCAGTAAAAAAAATTCCATAAACATGTAGTTCAAGATCCCTTCCCACTTGATGTACATTAGATTAAATACACTTACACACATCGATCCTCTTCAATTCCACCATAATTCAAACCTCGAGTTAATTCATAAGTCAACCAAATGTGTTGAGAGAAGACATATTCACTTGAACTTCGTCCAACACAAGGGACTTCAAACTTGCATATCAAGCGAATTTCAACTTTCGCAGGCATGAGGGTTGAGTGTTTGTAGTGAACCAAGAGGAGGGTGGTGGGGTAGGATGTGTTGAAAGCTTTGTAGTTCATATAAGGAGAATTAGAAATGGCTTTCAAAATAAATATGGAAGGATGAAAAGATTTGAAGTGGTTTCTAAGAGAGGCAAGGTGTTTGGAGGGTGGAATATAGTTGAATGGGGAGAGGCTTGAAATAGGAAGAATAGGGATGAGGAGCCTAAGAATGGGAGGGGATGCTAAAACTGATTTTCTTTGTTCTAAAAATTTTGTTCTTTAAGCCTCAGTGCTATAAACCTCCACTTTTCAGATTCTCCACCTCCATAGCCAGCACGAATTCCAAAACACAATCAAAACTAGAAACATAAGACAGTAAGAAAAATGTATTAACAAATTCGGATTAACTAAAAAAAAAAAAGAAAAGGAAAGGCTTATTGAGCTTAGTTTGTCTCCCAAGAAGCTGGTCCGTTTTTGTCGACTTGGCTCTACCAACTCTGAATCAGAGTTGGTGATTAGGCTGCCTCCATCCTTCTCTAAGAGGTGATAATTGTACTCAATCAGCAACTTGAACACATTGTTTTCAAATGATTTGATCGTTTTGTTTACAATAGAGGCTTCCTTGATCTCATGAAATGAGACTATGGGCTCTTCTACCTCAAAAATGTATAGGTATGTTTTTCATAGCAACTCCTCTTTTAAATGGCCAAGGAGTCATCGGATTGTTCCAACTTCTTCATTCTTCTTTTCCGGTTTCGGAGAAGTTGACTCAACTTCATTCTTCGCACTCCAACTAACTCTTCATCACCGCTTCTTATCCCCACTCCTCGAGGTGGTATTCTGTGATTTTCTATCTTATCACCTTAGATTCACTTCAATTATACCAAGCAAATATTCTTGTTGTTTTTCAAAGAGTAACTTGTTGGCCTTTTTCTGCTTATCAGTAATAGATAGGTGTAATCATTGTCATCTTCATTACCATAGATTTTCTCCTTGTGGAGCTTGGCTTCTCTCATCCATGAATCGAGTATAAGCATTAGCCATATGTAGGGTGTGTGTGTTGGTCATCTCTACTATACTTAGTGTCTCCTCTTGTGGAAGTCGGGGTGGCTAAACTTGTGCAAATGGATCCTCTCCGTTTTGACAATCTATCTTTCATATAAGAGGCCCGTCGCCAATACCTAAGCAGGTAGGGTATACTTGAACATCTTTGGCCTCAAACTCAACATTATGAAGTTGGATACTCTGAAGTTGGTTTGTAAGAAGCTTTAATTGAGCTAGTAAATTGGCAAGAGTAGCTTGAGTTGTTGAATCAGTGGAAGCATCCATACCTAGTTATACTCGTACAAAACAAAAAATACAAATCCAAAGTAAAATAGAAAAAGAAAATAAACAAGACTAACTATATCCAAAGTTGAGTAAAACTATTTCAAAACAATATTAATAAAAACACAATCCCGGCAACGATGCAAAACTTGATAGGCTCGAGGCGTATATGAAAATAAGAATGCCTAAGTGTGCAGGTGCATGTGGGCATTGAGTGCGTAAATCGTGTTCAAGTAATAAAAGTGAGAAATTAAGAGTATCGTCCCATGAGGATTGTCTATCAAGTACCGATTCTAGTTTAGCTTGGGCTCAATTTGAATGATGTGAAATCTGTGAAAGACTCAATTTACACTAAACTAGCATGCAAGAATCCTAAATTAACAAACACTTTCGAAGACTAAAAACCCTATGGCACCGTTCACAATTCCAAGCATATATGAGCCTCTTAAACGATCAATTAATGTTCATTTCACTTTGTTTATGGTGAATTCACTAATGCATATGCAAATCTCTCTCGATAACCACAATCTACCTAGGAATCGGGTATTTTGCATTTACTCAGCCAGAATGTCAGGAACATTGATCTAAGAAACCCTAATACCACACCTAATCTCACTCATATTTCTATCTCATGACAATTAAATAGTAATTCATCCATGGTCTAATTCAATTCTTACTTCTCAGGTCTCGAATTAAACCACACATCATGCAAGCATTGGCCAATTACCTACATGCATTAAGAGCAAAATGAATTACTCAACACATATATGAAAATAAAGCAAAAATCAAGCGAAATTAAAGAGATTTATATAAACAAGTCTTGATTACATCTAAGCCTAAGAAGAAACTAACTAAAACACAACTAGAAAGGAATTACAACTATCAAAGAAGAAATACAAAATGAAGAAGAGATTAAACATATTTGAAAGTAGAAAGTCTCATTCTCTTCTCCTCGAATGTCTTGCTTATTCTTCAAAGTTCTCCTCGCCAAAAGTAAAGAACAAAAATTGGAATCATTAGTGATTCAATCTTGGGATGATAGAAACCCTAGAATGGATGTTCTCCCACGAAGTCCAACCCTAATAATGTCTCAAAGTTACCCTTATATGCACATTGGAAAATGAGCCAAAATCAGCCCAAAAGTGGAAAATTGTAGGGTTGCCAACATTGCGTGGTTGCGACCATGAATGCTATGTGGTCGCGACCACACTACAAGATGTTGAAAACAGTGGTTGCATAAGAGGTTCATGGTTGCGACCGCGGGTGTTGTGGCCAGCGACTACAACACCAAAGTGCTAAAACGAGGATTGAAGATATCTCATACGATCCACGACTACCTTTGCAAGGCTCATCGCGGGAATTTGTTACGACCAATTGTGATACCTCAAGCCAGTTGTCGATCATCTTTTAGGTCATAAATCGCGACCATGGAGTACTGTGGTCGCGACTATGACTACAACTTGCTTAACTTCTTCATTCCTTGTCCAAATTGCTTGATTTTTGTCTTGTTTTCTTCATTTCTACAAAATACACAAAGAGAGGGGTTTAAAAAATAAAAGGAGAGAAAAGGGTGCTAAGTTAGCATTTAAAGGATAAAATATGTAATGTTTTGCAATGATAAAAGCTAACATGAAGCACACCTAACGCAGGTCTTTCCTAGACGTATGTAACAAAGTTACCCGCGTGCTTCTTGGGCTATGAAGTACCCTTATTAGAAGGTCTTTAAGTACGAGATTGGAAAATCTAACTTAGCCCAAAACAAACAAACAAGGAACAATTGAGGCAAAGTGAACTTATCTGATTGAATGGATGAGGCATGCAATTTCCCTATCCTTAAAGTAGATTTGCCCTCCTTCGGTTTGTAACCTTAGTGAAGTAGGGAACTGGTGCTCTACCTCCAGGATTCAACAACCAAATCTTACCTCGGATGCACTCCCTTAGTAAGATGCTAAACAACTCGAATACTAGAATATTCCTCTAAGAAATTGTGCTTGGTATGGAAGCACTTGAAAATGTGAGAGATAAAGGGAGACTTGAGAGAGAGTGGGTGTTTGAAGCACTAGAGAAAGAGAGGGTGCTATAAGCACTTGAGAGGAAGAGAGGCTTTAGAAGTTGAGGCTTTAGGGATCTCAAGGTGAGAAGTGAAATGAAAGGAGTAGGGGACACTTATTAATTTATAGGTGAAGTAGCCCCCTCCCCAAATAGATCTCTCCAAAATTTGAGAGAAAAGGTCATTAAAATTAATTAAAAACATTAATTACAATGGAAAGGCCATAAACTTCTTCTATGACTCATTGAGCTATTTTAAAAGGAAAGAATGAATTTAAATTTTGATTGACCAAGGAATAAACAATTTATTCATTATATGTACTAAAGATACATGGTCAAATTGGATATAAAAAATATCTTCTTTATTTTCGTTTTACACTTATAATCTCTAACAATCCCCCTTAAAGAATAAGTGTACTTGAAGAAGAAAAAGAATATGAAGAAGGAAGGAATATTAGAATCCAATGCATCAAATCTGGTCCTCTATAGGCGTCATTAACAAGTCTTAGGATAAACAAGCATTGGGAATCACAAATATGGTGAATTAAAAAAATTCTATCAACCAATGTTTCTTTGTGTGACTCAAGGAACCTATCATCCACATTGGTTTCTCAACTACAAATTGTACTTTATGAGTTGGCACTAATAAGCCATGCACCCTGTTTGGATATTCATGAGAGCTCTAGAGAATATGCCTAAGTTCTTATAGGAAGTGGCCCCACTTCCACTCTCATATAGGTGAACCCATCAAGTGTGTTCTACATCTTACACACCATCCATAAAGAATATGGTATTCAATAAGAATTCATACTCAACCTCAATCAATGCAAAATAAGCTCTATCTACACCACATGGATGGACTTTTAATAAATATAAATGATAGAGTAGCTCACAATCAACAGATGACTTGTTATTACCCATATGAGCCTACTTCATGGGATCTCCATTCTAACAACTTGGGTTACCATCACCTTTGACTTTGCATTGTGCAAAAGTCCCACTCCCTTTGGCTGTTGTGTTCCACTAGTTTCTGGCTAGGTGGCTTAGTAAGAGGATAGGCTAAATTCAACTTTGATCTCATAAAACCTAGGGATATGACCCATGTCTCAAGCAACTGCCTCACAATATTGTGCCTTAGGTGTATATGTCTGTTCTTCCCATTAAACATTTTACTTTGCATTTAGATATTGCAAATTTTACATCATAACCGCATAGACACAAATGGTGTTATTCCGTCTATAAAGGATATTTGCCTATAGATTTCTGAGCCACTCAACTTTAGATTTGTCTTCTTTAAGGCTATAAGCTCGGCCTCCATGGCAAACTGAGTAATGCAAGTTTGCTTGGATGATTTCCAGGAAACTGCACCTCCTCTAAGGGTAAAACCTACCTAATTAATGGATTTCATCTCTACCGAATCGTAGATCCAGCTTGTAAAAACAATAGTCATTGGTGCCTCTCAAGTATTTTAGTACTCCACGAATGACAATCCAGTGATCCTGATTAGGATTTCCTGGGGTGTACCGACCAATCTTCCACCATGAGGCAATGTTAGGTCTTATACAATTTGTCAATTAAATTAGGCTACCAATTATCTAAGCATACTTAGTTTGGGCACCATTATGTTCTCTATTTTTCTTCAGCTGTGAGTTAGGATCATAAGGAGTTTACACTAGTTTACAATCAAGGTGTTCAAATCTTCTCAACATAGTGTTCTTGAGAAAGGTTAAGTGTTTTAGTAATTTTGATTCCAAGTATCACCTCTGCTTCTCCTATATCTTTCATATCAAACTTAGATCTTATGATACCTGGTCTTGGCTAACAAACATGAGTTATTTTCAACTTTGCTATAAATGTCAACATCATTAATGGAGAATCCATTAGATATCAACACGTGATCAAATTTTCTATGCCACTATTTGGGTGCTTGTTTTAACTCATAGAGAGATTTAATTAGCCTACAAACTTTTTGCTATCTCTTGAAACCATACACCCTTTAAGTTGATCCATATAAATTTCCTCTTCTAGTTCCTCATTCAAAAAGGCAATCTTAACATTCATCTAGTGTATCACTAGGTTATGAATCGATGCTAAAGCTATATAACACTTTCATTGAGGAAATCCTTATCACAAAAGCGAATGTATCAAAGTAATATACACATTTCTTTTATTTAAAACCTTTAACAACTAAACGTGTCTTGCTTATACAATAACTTTATGCCTTTTTTTAAACAATAACTTTATGCTATTTATAAGCAATTAAATTAAAAGTATTAAAAATTATGTTAATAATTTATGTATCAAATTATTTTTTATATTTTTATGAAATTTTATGCTTTTTTAATATTTTAAAATAAATGATTCAAAAATTAAAAGATAAATATAAATTAAATAAATGTGAAGTTGTGATAATTTTTTTACAATAATATTATCAAATTGAATGAATGATAATATATTCCATGTTAAAATTATAATTTATTTATAAATTAATTTAATACAAAAGAAATTGTTCTATAATCAGGAAATTTTGTAAAACATAAAATTAACGAAATGTAAGTAATTTTTAAATACTTATAAAACAATTTGATTTTTGATATAATAAAAGAGATAATTATTTTAAGGTTCACTATTACAATTAAATAAGAAGAAAAATAGAATCCCAAGTAATGAATATTACCTTGAAAATGCATTGTCTCTATGAAATTAATAAAAATATGCGCTTCTTAAAGTAACTATTCATTAAACCCTAAACTAATCCTTATGAGTTGACTCATGGATCCATCTAAAGCTATGAATGATTTCTTCTTCTCCTACGTGATTAGTTTAAAATAAATGAAAAAAAAAAATTTTCATTAAAAATTTTAAATCTATAGCATTCCGCCTTGATGCTTATTCTTAATCTTTGCCTCATCATATTTAAAATTTTGAAAAGGTGATATTGAACTACATATAAAACTTTTTTTTTTTTTTTTTTTGAAAAAAGATAAATTTATTAATTTAGATTAACAATACAATCGATAGAAACATTTAAACATGTGATTTTTAAAGTTTATTATTTTCATTTAAATTCTAATATATATATATTACAAAATTTTTCAAATTGGGCCCAATTATACAACAATTTATTTTGTATTAAATTTATTTCTAAATAAATTACAATTTTAACATAAAATATATAGTTCACTACATTGTAACAAAGTGTTTGGTTGTAAAAAAAAACATGAAATATATTATCATCCAATTTGATAGTTTATTATTGTAAAAGAATTGATTAAGGCACTTTGTATTTATTCTTTTATTTTTGTATAATTTTGAATCTTCTTTTAAATACTAAAACCATAAAATTTTATAAAAAATAATTTGATGTACAAATTATTAACATAATTTTTAATATATTTAATTTAATTACTTGTAAATAGAAAAATTATTCTATAAGTAGTAGAACTTTAGAAATTAAATCTTGAAAATAATCAATATTTTATTTAAAATGTAATAAAGGATTTTAGGGTTTTTGCAAAAACTCCTTCTCTACAAGTAAATGACATGCAGATAGTTAGGACAACCTTCCTTTTGAATGACTTCGGAGCTTCACTTTAATGTACAGATGGCTAGGGTTTTTTTGAATGAAAATTTTATCTAAATTTTATCTCTCTGATGTGTTCACATATAGAAGTTTTCAGTTTAATGAATTTTTATTTGTTTGATTTATTTTAAACTAAAATCACGTGGGAGAGGGGAGAGGGGGAAACATTCTTTCCTTTTATATATGGGTGGATCCCACAAGTCAACTCATAAAATGTTAGTTTATGGTTTAACAAAGAATTACTCAAAGTCCATGTTTTTATTAATTTCATGGACATAGTGCATTTTAAGATGATATTCATTACTTGGGTTATATTTTCATTCTTATTGGTGCAATATAATGTTTTAAAACTGCACTTGGCCATCGAATCTAGTGCTATTGGTTCCTCGTTTAATTAATCTAACGCTGTCGAATCCGATGATTTATAAATATATATTTTATTTATTACAAAAACAAAATAAATAAATTATAAATTATAAACTCAATTTATATATTTAAATACTTAAAATCAAAGTTTTAATTTAAATTTAATTTTTTTAAAGGATAAACTTGAAATTATCTTTTTAATCATAATTTAATTAAATTGATAAATGGATTTTATTTTTTGAAAAATAGAAAATTTTTAAGTGAATCAAACTAGTAGTATTCAATTGAAATACATATCCAAATCTACTAAAAACACTAACATGGCGACAACATCCGTTTAATAACATAATGCCAGCGCGCCAGCGATCATATTGTAAAAAAGGATATCCGTGGTCGGGCTTTAGCCGGTTTCAACTTCTTCCTCTTCTTAGCTTCCACTTCATCTCTTTCAGTTCGGCCACTCACGTTATGTAATCGCTAAGCATGATCGCTCTGGCTGTAAGCGCGATCGTGTAATTATGAACTCCTTCGTGTAATTAATGAAATCATACTTGAAATTTTTATGTTTTTGCTCACCTCATTTTTCAGGTTTCGCTTGATCGACTCAACAACGTACTAACTCCTAGACAAGGGTTGTGGCGCTTGATGGATTCTATAATGTATTTCCGCTTTATGATTCCCGACCGACCTAACTGGTTTGCTTCGCCCAAGCCCGTCCATCGGGAGGCACAAGGCCCTAGCCGGCTCATGAGCCCCAAATTTACACTCATTTACTCGTAATCTTAGTAAGGAAGTGTCACAGGATTCAAATCCTTCCGAGGGGCGATGAGTCATCATGCATTACCACCGGTGAGGTGCTATACGCTGATACTTGTGTGGAGTCATAATCGATCCCATCCGCTCCCATCTCTTTACTCCCATTTTCCCCGTTTCCCTTCCGCCTGCTGGTCACTGAGCATTCTATGTAGCGCTGCGTGCTCTCTACTGATTATCTTCTAGGCATTTGTTTTCCTTATCTTCTGTAAATTTTGTTTTTCTGTATGTTAGATTCCAATTGGTTTATATTTCCGACGACAAGATCGTGAGGGAGGGTGTTTTCTGACAAACTAAAATCGGGGGCGGTTTCGGTCTAAGAGTTCATGTGCGCTCTCACCCTTTTACCAGTTTGGTATTATGGCATGGAACTGTTTCCCCTTTACCCTTTCCTTTTGTTGTTGTCCCGCTTGTATGGCGAGGTCAAGAAGATCTACTTTAGTCGCCAGCGCAGGCCTAAATTGGATACGCCTCTACAAGCAAAGAACATCTCTTCTCCTCATTCCATGGATGAGCCGAAGGTCTGATCACAAATTCTAACAATATCGATTTCTGAGTCACCTGATGGTCCTACCCGAACCACTATCAATGAGGAAGATAGCAGTATATTTTCACCGAGCAAATAACTAGTTCAATATTCCCCATTTCATCTCTAGTAGCAGTTTACACTTCTCTGAGTGCCTCTTGGCTTTTATCCATCGCATCGCCATTCTGATTCGACGGTACAAGGTCAACCTCCTTCTTTACCGGGATCGGAAATTTCACAAGTGCAGATTTGCTTTTTTTATAATTGGAGCCAGGACATTGCAGGCCGGCTATCCATGTCGACCCGTAACCCCGGGTCGTAATTTGTTATGGACTTCCCGACTCGCCAAGACCGAGGCTGGGCGATGATCTCGTTGAAGAGACTTGGGCGAGTGGGCCCCGGGCTCATAGACCTCCAGTTTGCTTTTAACCAATCAATGTCATTCCTATGTGTGTCTAACTTGTGGATCCAGAGGCCTGCGCATTTTACACATCTATCCTCTTACGTCACAGATTTTATTATTATATTTTTCAGGCAAGGAAAATGAGGGGTCGACTGGTAAAATGGGTGGAGAAAACCAGCTTCAAGAAAATTCAAAAGTTGCTAAAGATTTTTGAGCGGGAATGGCATCACGAAATTCTCTTAACTGCAAGGAATCTTCATGAGTTGAGTCGCAGTCCATCTCCCTACATTATTCTAGTTATTACGCCTTCATAAATAAAGGAGGAAGCGTGACATGCTATTGCCGAATCTTCTAAATTTAGCTCCCAATAAAATTGCCTCCAATTTAAGACTTCCGAGACCGACGTTGGTCGAGAACTAGTGATTAGTACCTGCACTCGAGCAACTTTCGCTAGTGGAGGATTTTCGCGTCTGGTCTCCCCTCAAGCATCTAAGAAGGACGATAGGGTAGCCGTTTCTAAAGGTCTCCCTTTATTTAAAAAGGGCTCCTGGCCCCACTTCTAAGCATCTAAGAAGGGTAGGCGGGCGTCCGAACGACAAAAGACGCCTGGAGCGAGGGTGGAAGATTTTGTTCCTGGCTTTCCTGTAACGGCCACCCCTACTAGTGGGAAGAGGAAGAGACGAGATGGCTTTGATCTTGTTCATAACTTTTAGCAATGAAGCACAAACGAGGTGCTACTTTAAACTGGCGACTAATGCTACTCCTCGAGGTGACTCGGAGGCGAGTCACAACCAAACCGACGTAGAGCCCGGATGTGCAAGCCGATGAAGGTTTGCACTCGCCCGAGACGGGCTTTCGCGGCTACCGCTTCGTAGATCGCTTCTCTCGGGCTGATTAGGAGAGGTCTCCCAACCTGGCGCGAGGTTCAGGAGGACATTCCTCGAAGGCATTGTTGATGAGTCTTAAATCTCATCTATTTTTAATCCATTTTTCCGCTTACTTTAGTATATTCGTATATGTTTTAATGCCAAAATTATGGATTATTCACGAATCAGGTTTTGCAAAGCTTAATTCAAAACGAAAATTTCAGCAAGAAAGAAGAGAAAAATAGCAATTGCAGCAGTCTACGTCATGATAGAGTTTTGTGTGTTTTGACAAACATCTAAGCAAATGGCTAAGGAAATATGTCACGGCTGTTATTTCCTCCACAAAATACAAAAGACTAAATATAGAAGAAGAGCTTGCGTTATGACAAAAGATTTCGTCGCAAACAAAACATGGGAAGAATGTAAATAAGTCAACTAAGATAAGAAAGTTAATATTGAGACAAGGTTTGTCAGTTGAATGTCAACACTGTGAAGAACTCTATCATGGACATAAAAAGCCTCGCGAATCGAAACAAAAGAAAGCATAAATTTATTACTTATTGCATCTTGGTGTCACGATAATAAATTAAAGAGCAATACAGGAAGAATACTCGTGATAGGATCATTTATGTTACTTATATAATGAAAGAAGATGTGAACTTCTCCTGTCATGATAACAGATGAAGGAAGCCCTGCCGCGACAAGGTAATGAATGTCGCAACATTAAAAGATAAGGTTTCTGGTCTTGACAGAGAAACAAAGTCACGACAAGTGATGCTGACTTAGTGAACTCACCATGGTAACAAAAGTGTTCATAATGTTGCGACATACTTCAAGTCGAAGATAGTTTCATGTCGCGATAGGGATCTAAGGTCACTATAGAAATAAAATGAACACAGATAAACAAGGGCCTGAATACACCCTTGTATGTCACGACAAAGATTCCTACACAG
Source organism: Tetrastigma voinierianum (assembly GCA_016808115.1). Lineage (NCBI taxonomy): Eukaryota > Viridiplantae > Streptophyta > Magnoliopsida > Vitales > Vitaceae > Tetrastigma > Tetrastigma voinierianum. Next base: position 25,960 of record JAEQBH010003725.1, read on the forward strand.
TGCTAAGAGAGGTCTGATTGCGGACATAACAAACCGGGTCATGTATAATAAAGATGAGTTGAATATAAAAGTCTCTAAACGACATAACAAACTCGGGTCACGATGTAAAACATCTACAATAATAAGAGACTGTCGCAACATCAAAACTAGAAGCCGCAACAAGAAATTGTTAAGGCAACAAGACTCTATCGTGATGCATTTCTCTTGGTTGCGGCTGTAATGCCGACAATACAAGAGTCATCAAGGTAACAAGAAACCAATAGTAAAATGTTGTCGACGATCACTCAAGAAGTCAAGATGCAAATAATCGTCGCACAATTCAAGTACGTTGCAACATAACTATTCCAATAATCACACATGACTGTCATAGAAATGGATAGAAACGATAGACCTTGCTAGATAGATTGTTAAAGAGCAAAGAAAGATTTGTCATGACAGAAATAAGAAGGGATGGCAGGAGCAATATGCACAGATCATCAAGATGCCAATGTAGACTTGCAATAAAGAATTAAACTCACAGAATAACACTTTCAGGTCGTGGATGTGACTGGAAATCTAGGGCTAGAATTTGGGGGATCCACAATGCACTTCGAATTTAGGCCTAAACTTCCAAAGTGCTCTATAAATAGAAACATTTTGAGAAAAGAGGTGGTCAAGAAGCTGAAACCAGAGCATCTCGTGGATTGAGGACTCTTTTGTATTATATTTTTCTTTTATTTTCTTTTATTTTTCTTTTTTTCATAGATTAGATTTAGCGTAGAATTTCAATTTTTTTACTGGACTTGAAACAATGAATTGTCTAGAAGTTTCGAAGTTGAGCTAAATTGTTGAAGATCAATTTCGATTACTGTTTGAATATAATGAAGTCTAGATAAAAGCTGGAATTCATTTCTTTCAGTTGATTACAGTTGCATTGGAAATTTCCTTATCAGTATTTCAGTGTTTATTATGATTCAGTTTTTAGGAAATGCAACTTCCGCTAGGAAAGATATGATATTAGTTATGGTCTTTCTTACACAATTAGAAAGAGATTTCTTGGATTGAGAATTTTGAGTTTATTTGAATGGTGTTGTTCATGAAGTGAATTTGCTCTAACATTAGTAACTTATACCCATAAAAGGATAGTTATCTTGCTTTGATTTCTAAGAGGCCTCTGTTGCTACTGTGAGTCAAGATTCCTATACGAATTAGCTTACTTTAGATGCTGTACTAATATCAAGCAATCCACCGAGCCTCAAAGACATTAGATAAATCATAATTTTGATTTCATGATTTGAGAATTAATTTAGTGGTCTACTAATTCTAATCACTCAAAGATCTTCGGTCCGGGAGGAATGATCTTGATCCTATGTTAGCTTAGATCTCACCGAAGGAAAGGGAGAACTCTTTAAGATCTCAAGGATGAGACATCATTCATCTTGTAGAACTCGCAATGGCCCCATTCAAAGCAAGAAATCAGAAATTATAAGAAATGGGTATGAAGTATTGAAAAGAAAATACCCAAATCTTAGTAAAGAAAATCGATTACAAGTACTGTCAGATACATGTTTTGTGAATGAACATGACTTAATCAATGAAATGTATGGTTAAGAAATCCAAAACTATACTACTCTTTCCTTGATACCTCTATATTCCAATCATGATAGAAATGAATTAGATAATGTCATAGGAATCGATAATTTCACAATAGTGAACCCAAAGGTCTACTTCAAAGAATAACTGTTCCCTCCAATTTAGGTCTAGGATTTTAATTTTCCTTTTATTATAGATGTAGAATTTAGAGAGTAGAATTCTAGTTAGGTTACTAAAAATTTTATGAAATGGAAATTCAAATAGTGTGGAACTTGAGTAGTTAGGGTAGTTGAACTTTAAATTCTTTTCAATCTTTGTGGGAACGATATCCGGATTTATAGGTCCATTTTACATTTCAGATTTAATTGTGGTAATTTTGCAAAGATTATGACTAAACTAAATCTTTAATGAATCTATCGACAAATCCATTTTTATTATGAGCATACAAGTTCTATTCTGTCTAAATGTTTCTTGGTGCCTTATCGAGGATTAGGTAATACTCCCTGCAAGAGTAGCAAAATTGGATTCTATATAAAAATCGTTAACAAGTTTTGGTGCCGCCACATGATCAAAGGAATTTAAAATCAATATCCATTAAAAGAGAGAAATGATAATTTGACATTTTCTCTTTATTTTACAAAATTTCAAAAACAATAAAAACATTTTTAATAAAGAGGGAATGAATGTTTACCGATATTTTTGGAAGCCTAAATGTATATATAATTTTTTGAAGATCACCACCTATTTGATCTCAAAGGTGTTTCTACTTTCAAAGAAGAATTATGAAATGAATAGAAGACCATAAAGCAAACTGCTGCCTCTAGACACCGAAATTCCAGAGAACTCGCAGACCCGAGAATAATCACCAATGTAGAATCCAAATATGGCAAATCAAAGAGAAAGATCAGATCATTCTAGGTAATAGCTGAAGCAGTTAAGTGGAGAGAAATCAAAGGCCTAATACTATGGAGGACTTTTGGAGGACTATTATCCAAGAGGAATACTCTGCAGTAAGACAACCTGCACTTGAAGCAAACAATTTTGAGTTGAAACCAACATTGATTACTATGGCGTAGCAACACTAGTTCATTGTGTCACCTTCCAAGTGATCCCAATGGAGCATATGGGAAGATTCATGAGGATGGCCAACATGCTGTTTCGAATAAGGTGAGAGACTAGAGCTAAATCAAGCCGTAACTCTTCTTCTTTCATTGAGAGATGTGGCAAGAACATGGTTTGATCCATTGCCAAGTGGATCATGAACACTTGGGGAAGGAATTGTAGCTTTATATGAGCGCATCTTTCTCCAAAATTTCCTATCATTATAAGAGGAGAAATAATTATCTTCTCGCCAAGGGAAGATGATGAAATTTCTCCAATCGATCGAGATTCAAAAGATTGTTGTAAAGATGTCCATGTGATGGAAATAGATCCACTACTCGATGGATATTTTCTATCATGCTAAGAATTGCGCCTCTGGCGGTATAATCGAAGCATCCTACTGGCTTTTAAAGAAGAAAATGCAGAGGAGGCATGGCAACCGATTGAAGACTCTAGCCAAATGCAACTACAAGGCTCCATCTCAGTTTTTAGGAGCAAAGCAGCGAAAGTTGAATGGAAATGGTCTTATCGGCTTCGATGTAATGATACCTATAGGCTGCAAGCCGACGCAGATGAACAAACAGGGAAACACAGAGCAAAATAAGAACGCACACCGCATATGAAGGGAGCAATAGAAGAGTTATAGAAGAAGTGTTGAGGAACTAGTGAGAAGAGCCCCTACCAAGTTGAGGAGACTACATATGAATGATGAAAAGAAGTTATCACTTCAAGACCAACCCTAACTTGCCAAATACACTATACACCAAGATCGAGGAACCATAAAAACTTTTCTATATGGTGAGGAGCACAACAGGTCTCAGACTGACAAAATTACCAATAAGTTTTTATGTCTGCACTTCAAAGTTCCAAGAACAACAACAAAGAAAGTGGGATGTAATGGGAGGAGGAGTATCATGGTTGCAGTACTGACTCAACTCTTCAAGATCAGATGCTTCATTTCACAAGTTAGAAAACAAGAGACTTTGAATCTCGCATGAAAAGAAATTTTTAACCTTGAAATTTACAAAACACAATTGTGTGTTACAAACAAATACCAATGCCACAAATGAGAAACTTGAGACTCAAGTAGGGTAGTTGGCCTTATCCTGCAAAATAATCCAGAAATGCATTTCTAGTTGTAATTTTAGATCAATCCAAAAGATCTCATACCAACTACATCGAGAGGCAATGATGAATTGCAAGGAAGCAAGAAGGCATGTGACAAAGACGTTTGGAAACTGGTTTTAATAAAAGAATAACCTTACTTCAGAGGAGCAAACAAAGAGAATTACTTTAATCAAAGACACTTCAGCTTGTGTCTAGCTAAGGGACATTAAATCGAGCAAATTTTCTAGAGGCAAACTTAAGCAGAATTTTAATTTTAAGTTTTAAATAATTTAATTGATTCAAAGAGGAATTCATGTATTTGATGTTTTAGTTAATATGTTAGTGTTGTTTGATTTTCGTGACAATTAGCAAAATTTAAGAAGATCCTAATTAAGAAGCACATTGTTTCAAAAAGAAACTATGTAGAAAATGACCACAAGGGGGAGTAATTCTAATTCCCTAAACCTGTATTCCATGACAATGCATATATGAAGTTTGGGGGAATTTTAGCATGTTTGAATGAAAATATATTTTGAAAACCAGGGAAAGACATATTGAATTAAGAAATGAGATGAGTGTTCATACTTGAATTGAAGAATTTTGAAAGTTTGAATAAGTGTTCATACTTAGTGTCCAAATGAGCCAGAGTGGATGTGAGGCCAAGCCAATGCCTACAGAATATTATGAGATCAAAATCCAGAAAACTCATTGAATGTCTTCCAAATGATCTTCGTCTGATTACCTTCTAATCAGGTAATAAAATCACAGAAAAGATGTCATGTCACAAACAGAATCCTCCCGTTATTTTATTATAAAATCAAATATTACTAAAAATGAAACGTCAACATTTATTTTTCAGTCACAATCCCAATTTGTTTCCCAAGAATCTTTTACACCGTATCTAAATAACTATTTTTGTTTGTCGTGATAGAGCATTTAATGATAAAACAAACCCTAGGGCAATGTTGTCGCGACATTAAATGTAGGAAAAAGATCAACCATTTGGCTTATAAATAGAAAATTTTTGAAAATTGAAGAGCCACCTTTCTCATAAACTTCCTCAACCTTCTCAACTTTACTCAAATTTCCACCATCTAATTCCTCTAAAACCCTAGGAGTCTGTCCTAACCCTACCATGTCTAATTCTACCAATTTAATTCCAACCTCAACGAAATAATGAAAGATAAGGCACCGAAATGGGAAATCAAATAGAAATGGTTCTCAAGCAAAGAATGTGGTAAGTCGAGGACATGGAAGATGAAAATGAAAAGCAAAAAGAGAAGGGAGAAGAATTAAGAAAGAAAAAGGAGCTTGATGAAGCTTAGAGCAGAATATACAGAAGAAAGCGCGGAACTTTATTTCAGAAAAAGCAAAGAGCTCGAATGGAAGGAAGTTTAAAAGACAGAGGTTTGATCATTTAAAAGGGTGTTCAAATGTTATCTCATTTTGTCAAATGCCGGTAAAAGAGAGATGGCAACATCGGGTGAACACAAAGAACCTGGCTATGCTTCTTGGTGAAAGAATCTCTTGCTAATATGGTAGAAAAAGAAGGAAAAGAGATATGTCAAAGGACATCAGCAGAGTTCAAAGAGAGAAGAGATAAAATGCATTGTTCAATCCGAGGTGCAAAGGATTGTCTTGAAGTTCAAGAAACAACTCCAAGTGAAACTGCACACTAGAAAATAGTGGTAGACCTACTCATGGTTAGAAAAGGAAGATGGAAAGGGACAAAGAAAACCCCTTTTAAATCCATTGCCAGAGGAGACCTAACTGAAGAAGCCAAGGTATGGTTTTACTTTATCAGTTATATCCTTATGCCTTCTAAGCATATAAGCACAGTGAGAAGAGAGGAAGCAATCCTCCTCTACGCATTGTTGAAGGGTTACAAGATAAATGTGGGAAAAATTATTGAAAAGTCTATCTTAGGTTACTCTGAAAGTAAATGCAGGGGAATGATTCCACACCTAGCCACAATAACTCGACTGTGATCCAAGTGGAGCTGACGAAGAATGGGATCGAGGAAACTCCACTTAGCCACCCTTTGACCTTAATAGGTATAACTAAGGGACCAAAGAACAGAGGGAAGGGCAAGGAAAATAAACATAAGAAGAAAAATGAAGGAAGGGCAGACCGAGCCAAAACAAAGGGGGGAATCCAAATTCCATTGCAAACTGTGGTTCGTAAGTCAAAGCCAATTTTGGAATGCATCCTTAGAGCCAAGACAAACTCATCAGGAACAAGATGAATGCCACAAATCCGAATCTCAAACTATGTGAATTTATACTATAGTCCCTGTAGTGGTGTTACAGACTCCACTCCACCCTATGCTAACCTGCATTTAATCGAGCGCCCTTTGCACCATGTACGTAAACAAGAAAAAAATTAAAACTCATAGTGATAACAGAAAAAGGAATCACCCCAAGAAGGAGGTGGAAGAATATCTACGATGGAGAGCCAAGGAGAGGGCTGCAAGGAATAAAAAATGAACAATACCCTACCTTTTCCATCTCCTCATCCTCTCTCAGATACAAAATTTAATCTTCCTTCAATAAAATAAATATTTTTAGAAAAAATTTTGTGTTCATTCGGTGGTTTTTATTGATTGGTGCTGAATTAATTTTCTTTCGCCTATGATTCTATTATCATTTGCTCGGGTTGAATAAAGAAGATATCAAATCCACCCGATCAAACGCTTATTCGATGCAAAAGATGTTTGGGTAAAATAACTTGAGAAACTGCGGGTTGTGTTGTATTATCATGGAACCGAATGCATGATCAAAAATGAACTTTTACTTGATTAAAATAAATACAACAATAAAATTCAAATCTTAAAACAACTACGATAGATGCATCAGGTAGGCTAATCCCAATTGGAAAAGCGAAGTTCCGGGCTTAGCCGTAATGAAGTTGAATGATCGTGATTTAGGGAAGATGTACCTAATAGGAAACACAAATTAAGACTTTGAGGATCACAGAAATGGAAGAAGGGGTCAATAAAAACTCAAAAACAATGCACATGGTCAAAGTGAGTCCTTAATAAATCAGTGGAAAATTGGGTGGACATCTTGGTGCATTCACAAATAAATAGTCCAATGTCCTAGAACTTGTTAGGATTATTAGTCAATGCGAAATCCCCAGCAATACTACTACTGTGAAGTGACATGTGACCATCCTCGGGAAGATTGAGCCTTCAAGCCTACCTCCCTCATAATATGGATACATGACTTTAGTTCCAGAATTGAGCCAAATTGCCTAATTTCTTCATTGAACCAAAGAATTAGAGAAACCTCAAACCCTCTCATTTATTCTAATCCAAGAAAGAACCCTTTATCCGTGTCTAAAGAAAGAACCTCAAAATGCATAAAAGGACAAGATTAGGGAATGTTATTTTGATTTGAAGGGAAAAAAAAGAATGAAGGATGGAAAAAGAAAAGAACAAAAGAAAGGAAAGGAAAGGAATGCAAAGAAGAAGTCAAGATCAGAATTGTCAAATTGAAATAAGTTTTTATTCTCAGGGCCTTCCTCTCGAACAATTAAGTTCAGTGGTGTTTCAACACTCAGTACCCTAATGCAACCGTATGGGAGCCGCTAACTCAAAGTTCTTAAGAGGTAGGAAAGCTCAAAAAGACAAAACATTGCTCTATTCCTAAAATCTTTGATACAAATGAAAAGAAAAAAGCAAAAGGGCTTTACCCCAAAGGATCGATCGATAAGAATGATAAAGTGGCAAATAAAATTACTGGGCATGTGAGTATGCAAAGATGATACATCAAGATCAAGTTTGGGAAAATTCTTTTCTCGACATCGTAGAAAGAAAGAAATGAAGGATAGAGACAAAGATGCAAAAAGGAAGATCGGGAATCGGTAGTTTAGCCTAAATCTGGGTCTATCCACCCAAATACCCAAGCCAAACTTTATAAGCCTAAAAGACCTAATTGATTCAAGGTAGTACTCAGTCTCTACATTAGTAGAGACTAATATGAAAACAAGCATATGGACTTAAAATGATATACGTGAACTCGTGCTCGGGCCCTGTAAGATTAGCACTTTACATGAGAAAGGAAAAAGACCACTACACACACGCATCGTGGATGAATTAACCGAACTGCTTACATTTTAGAAATCATTATTATGCTTTGTGATGAATTCTGAAAATTTTTCCTGTTCGAATTGAAAACTAAATTTGAAACCATGCTGCAACTAACTATTTTCAATTCAGGAAGCTAATTAAAAAAGGATTGCAGTAGAAAGCAGAAAAATGTCCCTAAAAATAAAGTTTAATTATTTGAGGACAAACAAAATTTTCTTTTCTTTGCTTAGGGACAAGCAAAACTTTTAGTTTGGGGGAATTTGATGAGTCTTAAACTCATCTATTTTTAATCCATTTTTCTGGCTTATTTTTAGTATATTCAAATTTGTTTTAATGTCAAATTATGAATTATTCACCAACTTTGTGTTTTGTAGGTTTTAATTCAAAAAGGGGAAATTTCAGCAAGAAAGAAGAGAAAAAGAGCAATTGCAGTAGTCTATGTCGCGACAAACATCTAAGCAAATGGTTTAGGAAATCTGTCATGACAATATTTCCTCTGTTGCAACACAAAAGACTGAATATAGAAGAAGAGCTATGTCGCGACAAAAGATTTCCTATCGCGACAGAACATGGGAAGAATGTAACAAGTCAGCTGAGAGAAAGAAAGTTAATGTTGCGATAAGGTTTGTCAACTGGATGTCAACACTAGGAAGAAGCTAGTAGTCGTCGCGACATAAAAGCTCCTGTCACGACACTAGAAACAAAAGAAAGCAGAAATTTTGTCGCGACAAGAAATTAAAGAGCAATCCAGGAAGAATACTGCGACATATCAGTTTATGTTGCGACATAATGAAAAATAGAAGATATAATCTTCCCCTGTCGCGACATTGTATGAAAAAATTATGTTGCGACAAGGTAATGAATGTCGCGACACTGAAAGACAAGGTTTCTAGTCCTAATAGAGAAACAAAGTCACGACAAGTGATGCTGATTAGTGAATTGACCTAGTTGCAACAAAAGAGTTCAATGTTGCAACATACTTCAAGTTGAAGAGAAGTTTCGATGTTGTGACAAGGATCTTAAGGTCACGACACATAAATAAACTGAACACAGATAAACAAGTCGCGACAGACTTTTGTATGTCGCGACAAAGATTCCCACACAAGGAAGAGAGGTCTTGTAGCGACATAACAAACTGGGTCGCGACAAAAAAAATCTACAACACCAAGAGACTATGTCGCAACATCGAAATGAAGTCAGAATAAGAAATCGTTAAGTACACAAGACTGCCGCTGATAGAATTTCTTGTCAAGATGTGTAAATGCTAACAATACAAGAAACATTGTTACAACAAGAACCAACATAATTGTTGTCGCAACATCAATTTGAAGAAGCTGCACAGAAACACTATCGCGACACAATTGCTAATGTTGCAACATAACTATTCCAATAATCACACATGAGATTGTCACGACATAGAATGGGTAGAACGACAGACCTTGCAAGACAGATTGTTAAAGAGCCAAAGAAAGATCTGTCGCGATAGAGATTTCAAGAAGGATGCACAGGAATGTCACTTACATCATCAGATCGTAAATGTAGACCCGCAGAATAAAGAATAAACTCCTGTCTCAACCACACTTTCAGGTTGCGACAGAGAATGCAATCTGGGCTAGAATTTTGGGGATCCACAATGCAGCCTCAAATTTAGGGCCCAAACTTCTGGGGCTCTATAAATAAAAACATTTGAGGAAAGCAAGGCGGTCAGTTGGCGAAAAAACTAGAGCATCTGGGGAGCTGAGGATTCTTTTGTATTATATTTTTCTTTTATCATTTTCTTTGTAGATTAGATTTAGCGTAGAATTTTAATTCTTTATCGACTTGAAATGTTGAATTGCTCAGAAGTTCTCAAGTTTGAGCTAAGTTGTTAAAGACCAATCTGACATCGTTTGAATCTAATAAAGTCTAGATAAAACTGAATTCATTTTTCGCTTGATTACGCTTGCATTGAAATTTCCCCGACAAGATTTCGTTGTTTCGTGGATTCGCTTGAAATGCACCTCCCGCCGTGGGAAAGATCTAATGTTAGTTATGATTTCGTATCAAATTAGAACGAGATTTCGGATTGAGAATTTGAGTTTATTTGAAATGGTGTTGTTCATGAAGTGAATTGTTCCCAACATTAGTAACTTATACCCATAAAAGGACAATTATCTAGCTCTGATTTCCAGGAGGCCCTCTGAGTGACACAGATTTGGAGATTCCTGAGAGCATGGATGCAGTTACTTGGGGTATGCTAGACTAATATTGAAGAACTAATGAGATTTGAAAGATTACTTGGATAAATCATAAATTTACTCATGGTTTGATAATTAATTTAGTGGTCTATCAATTTAATCAATTAGAGATCTCTCCTTGGTTTGGAGGAATGATCTTGATCCTGTGTTAGCTTAGATATAATCAAGGAAAGGGAGAACTCTTTAAGATCTCAAGGATGAGACATAATTCATCTTGTAGAAATCTGGCAGTGGCCTTTTCTTGGGAAGCAAGAAATCTGTTGTCATAAGAAATGGATATGAAGTATTGGAAAAGAAAAATACCCAGATCTTATAAAGAAAATATGATTACAAGTAATTGGTTATACACATGTTTTAGAAATGAACATGACTCTCTAATCAGTGAAAATGTAGCACCCCTTTCTCGGCCCGACCCGTTTGGTGGGTCCGAACCGAGTCCAGGTTGCTCTAATGTTACTCAATCATCTTATCAAAATCATTTATCAAAAACACGCCGTAGCGTTACACTTCAATTGGCATAAAATCATTTTCAAATATGCGGAAGCGTTTTTAAAGGGGTAAACCCATTTCATTTCATTCATGCAAAAGTACAATTACTATAAAGGCATATCAAGCCTTTTCAAATGATTTACAAAATAGATATTCGGAGTTGAAATTGTTTTTACAAAATATTAATGTTCAAAAAGAGATATGGGGTGAATGCATATGATGAACATACTTCGCAATTCTTTCTTTATGACTGACACTTCAATCTGCCATTCTCGCTTAACTCCAGACTCACGCATAGATGAAACTACATGCTAAGCATTTTCATGCTTAGTGGTTCTATACAATTCCATTATCGGTTTCAGTTTAAATCAAATCATGCATTTCACAATGTTCTTTTCATTTCAAAATGCTCTTTTCATTTCAATTTGCAATCATGCTTTTCAATTCCAATATGTCGACAATCTCAAATCAATTCAATTATGTTCTGTCTTTAATAAATTTAACCTATGTTTTCGATATATAGGATATCGGAATCACCGGCACGGTCCCGTTGGGCTGCAGGTCGGTATAAAAACGATTTTATAACACAATACGGTCCCACTGGGCTGCTAACTGATTATTAAAAAAATCAATTAGTGAACACTACCGATACGGTCCTGTTGGGCTGCTGATCAGAGTAACACATCAATACAATCGTTCGCAGTACTTCTATTTTGACCCCTATTGGTATACCAATCTATCCTTCATACGAATTAAATGGTTAACATTCAATTAAGGGCGTTCAAATATTTTATAGCAACATACAGTACAATATGTACATTTGTATAAACAGTTCATTTTCAATACTCATGCAATTTTCATTTGCAAACATTTCACAATCAATTTCTTCAAATCAATTAAAACAATCTAATATTCTTTTCTTATGCATTTAGAACAAATAGTTCAAATCTTGAAACGAGAATAGGAGAAGATAGAACAAACCAAAATCGTCGCCTTGATTCCGACACCTTCGACCTCGACTTCAATGCGGGCTCTTCCTCCCTGGGCCACCCTATTCAAATACAATGACAATCACATATTAGTAGGTTATTCTAGGAGTTTTTGGTTAGGGTTTATGTCTACTCGATACCCCTTCACTTGAAAAATATTTTGGGGACACATAAGCCATAATTTTCTCATGCTTCCTTCAAGAAAATTTTATCTCTATGCGTTTATTTTTAGTAGGAATTGGAATCATCTCATTTGGATCACCCAAACTCAAGTTACGGTATTTTACTCAACCGATCAAGATGCCCAAATTTCACCCGCTTACCTAACGTTATTCCCAATTTCAGAGGTCTTAACTCCATATATTAGTAATGGTTCCTTCTACTAATTTGAAGCTATGGTTCTAAGGTTTCTTCTCCAACTAGAATCATCCAATTTGGATCACCAAAACTCAAGTTATTGCATTTTACATCCAGACTACTCCAATTTGCAAAGCAGAATCAGACCGTTCTTACACATAGCTCCACTTTGACAAATTTATGGGCACCTTGGGGTTACAATTTGCTTACACTTCCTTCAAGTAAATTATTCCCCTAGAAGTATATTTTACCCATAATTTTAATCACTCAACTTGGATGAGTGAAACTCAACTTATGGCCAAAACACTATAACAATACCCAAAACAGAGCATAACCCGTGAACTACCCAAGCTCACCTTTAAGCCTGTATTTGGGAGCCTTAGAGCTACAATGTGCTCCTGGTCCCTTCGATAAATTTTAGACCTATCTCTTATGGTTCTTTACCAATTAGAATCACTTCATTTGGATGATTATAACTTAATCTATAGCCAAAACAAGAATAGAGGTGTTGACAAAATTTTGACAGCATTTTGAAACCCAACATTTTCCCTTTACAAACATTACACAAAACCAATCCAACCAACAATACTTTTCAAAATCAACCCAACACAACCCCAAATTCATTTTACAACCAAACAAAACTCTTTTATCCACATTTCAGTTTTCCCCAACATCGAATCACAAAAGATGAAGCTAGGTTGTTTTCTTACCTTAGCCTTCTTTCTTTCAAATTTCCACTTCTAAGTCGTTTGATCACAGCGAGCAAGAAGTGGAAAGAAACCCCACCCTGTAACTTGATCTTTCCTTAAGCCCTAGCCTCTCTTCCCTTTTCTCTTCTCCTTCTCTCAGAAACGGGATTGCTCAAGAATGAGCTCCCAAAGACCACATTTTGGTCTTTATCCTTATTTAAGTGTAAGGCCATGTTTGGCCTTCCACACCTATTCTCATTTTCTCATTGTTTTGGTCTTAAGTCACTTATTTTTCTTAAGGCCTTGTTTGGAATTCTTTAAAAATCCATTTTTGGTTTTAGTTCTCCTAATTGCTAGCTTGCCCACTATTTGTCTCTATTTGCATTTAAATTCTCATTAATCACACTTAGACATTTTTTCTTTCTAACTTATGACCCTTAGGTCCTTATTTCAAAATTTTCAAATTATCTCTTTACACTTGGCTCAATTTGAAATTTATACCCGGAATATATATGTATAATAATTTTTATTATAAAAATTCTAGGGTATTTTTGGGCGTTATAGAAAATGTATGGTTAAGGGAGAAATCCAAACTATACTACCTTACCTCTTTGACAATTTCAAATTCCAATTCATGATAGAATAGAATTAGATAATGTTACAGGAATTGATAATTTTACAGCAATGAAATCCTAGTGTCTACTTCCAGCAATAATCTGGTTCAGTTCAGTTTAGGTCTAGAATTTTAAAATTTTCTTTTATTATAGATTTAGAATTTAGAGAGTAAAATTCTTGTTAGGTTACTGAAAATTTTATGAAATGGAAATTCAAATAGTGTAATCCCTGAAAGAAGCAGTGGGAATAACTTTAAATTCTTTTCAATCTCTGTGAGAACGATATCCGGACTTATAGGTCCACTTTTATTACTTGTATGACCTGTGCACTTGAAGCATTATGACCAAACTAAATCTTCAATGAATTCATTGACAAATCCATTTTTATTATGAGCATACAAGTTCTATTTGGTCTAAACAAGTTTTTGGTGCCTTTAATGGGGATCAGGTAATAGTCCTTGGGTAAGAGTAGCAGAAATTTGATCTCTTTACAAAAATTGGTCAACAATTGCTAGCCTATTATATAAGGCCAAATCTACCCGAGCTGGGCGCAGTAGGCCGTTGCTTCCCGACCGACTGGTGTTGAATTCTTACATTCCTCCACAGGCTGCCCCCCATGGAGGAAGGGACGGCCTTTGTACGAAGGTGCCCGTGAGGGACAACAACTGCCGAGGCCGCGAACCAGTGGTGAACTCGACCGCCCATATGCAATAGTTATATCCAACTCTACTTCGGATGCCTGTAGTTGTGCGGGCCAAGGGGAGGGGAAGAATATGCCATTCAGCCTCGCCTAAGCTTCTCAGGCGACAAGCTTAAGGTGTGGTCAAGACACGCTACCATAAATCGTCACTTCGTCCAATCGCAGGAGCTGGTATGTTTATAATTGCTATGCGCTGTTATAGAATTATTTCCAAGTTATTGACTTATTCTAATGCGTTCTTTTGTAGGCCATTATGGCTATCCGGAATATGACTTACCAACATTGAGAATTCCACCAGCCGAGGGATGGCTTTGGGAGAGGTCATGGGCCTAAGCTCCCGCTTTCCGACTAATAGGGCGCCGAGTGCTTTAGCCAAGTGGAGTCAAGATCCCAGTGATGGGAGAAGGAGGCCAAAGAAGGGGTTTAGAAGGTGGCCCGAGCAGAGGTGGAGAGAGATGCTGCTCGCCATGAAGCTTTGTCAGCATGTATGGATGCCAGCCGCGCAGGAGTGCCAGGGCGAGAGTGGAGTCCGAGTTGGCTAGGGTTCAAAATGCCCTGGCTGTTTTAGAGGAGGCTAGGCGGAAGGCGGAAGACGAGGCTAGCCGTCTGGCCGTCGAGCGAGTCTCTTTGCTTCTAAAGCTCAAGACTAGTAAAGATGAAGTGTCCGCTCTCCAGGCACAGGCCCTTAAAGACAAAAAGGCCCTGGATGAGGCTTATGAGGAGGGCTTTGACGTGATCTTCAACTATGGTTATGGTTGTTGTGCTTTCACACATAATATTTGTGGAAGTCAACCCGGTGGTTCCAGACGGGATGCCAGACATGTCTAAGCCATTATCCCTAGAGTTCTTCATCAATCCTCGAGGCCCCCCGAGTGTTGTCCCTACCGAAGCCACGACCGTCGATGTTTGCTCTGGTGAAGCGATGATTGCACTAGAGAGGGAGGTTCCGGCTACAGTCCTTAAGACGGATATTAGCGAGGCAGGTGAGAATCTCTCTACCACCGAGGTTGGGCTGGGTAATGAGCCTGATTCTTCTGCTTAGAGTAACTGGGGAGAGTGAGGAACCTGATGTCTCTAGCGGGAACTAGGGGTTGTAATTTTCCATTGCTCGTTGAGCCATGTTCCTACACCAATGTTTTGTATCCCCGGTTTTTGTTATTCTAAAACCAAGCTCAATAATAAAGCATGTGTTCTTGATAATAAAGCATGTGTTGTTCTTAATAATAAAGCATGTGTTGTTTGCAAATCTGATGTTGTTGCTTTCTTTGTGTCAAATCACGTAATTAAGTTCATTTAGCCGTGCAGACAAAGATGTACCTTGAGTAGGAGTATGACTCAGTTCGATGAATGATTCGTAGAAAAGGTTCATTTGCCCTCTTCTAAATTTCCTCTCGCTTCATAATGAACCTTTAATACCCTAAAATATGCCTTGACAGTTTTATAACATGTTTAGGGTATAATAAAAGTAAAAGTATATTTTTCCGAAATAAAATAAGGCTAAAAATAAAATAAGCAAAACCCATAATTTATACAAAAACCAAGGCTAAATTGGTAAATTGCCAATTAAGGACCCAAATGACATAAGAATAGAAGATTGTAGGCCAAAGTAGGATTTTGATAAGTTGAATTGAGAATAAAAATGAAATTGAGGACCAAAGAGTAATAAAAGAAAGATTTAAAAATCAAATGGATAAGATCACTTGTCTCTCATTTTGGTTCAGGAAGGGGAGAGCAACCTGATAAGAAGAGTAAAGAGAAGGAGAAGAAGAAGAAGAAGTAGAAGAGAAGAGAAGAAGGAAGAAGGAAGGAAGGATCAAGAAGAGCAAAGGTATGGAAAAGTATGTATTTTTGTATGGAAAAATCAAACCATAAACCCTTTTTTTTATATGAATTTGGGTCGAAAAGATACTTGGTATATTGGTGGTGTTTGGTAGTTTTAGACTAGATTTGGAGTTGTTTTGGTTTGGTTTTGTGGTTGATTTGGGGTTGTATGGAAACTAAGTATGGATTCCCCAAAATTTTGAGACTTAGGAACTCTCCTAGCTCATTAATTGTGTAGGATGGGGGTAGCAAACCATAAGTATTCCCTATACTTGTTGGAATCGTTTTTATTGCTCAGACTTCAGTTGGTTGATTGTAATCCTCAATTGAGGAATATTTGTATTAAGGAAATATTGGGGTTTTAGGGGAGATGCTATCAAAATTTCTCCAAAACCAATGTTCTTGTCTTGGACATAATTTCTTCGTCTGAACTCCGTTACGGATGTTCTTAGAGTCTATAGAAAGCCCTTTGAGTCTAGAATCCATCCATATATAGCTTGATAAAATTGGAACTCATATCAGTCTTAAATCATGAAAACAAAGAGGGTCTTGCTGGTGCCGCTCGTAGTCACCGCTCTCATAGGAAGCCTTCAACTCGGACGATCATAATTTCTTCGCTCAACTGCTTAGATGTCTTCGGACTCTATGGAAAACCTTTGAGTCTAATCCATCCATATATAGCTTGATGAAATTGAATGATAGTAGATAGCTCATAAGCATACATGGTAATCCATAGTTATTCATGGCTATAATGAGATATGAAAATGCAAAGATATATTTAATGTGATTGTAAATATCACATATGATCATCTGATGACAATAATTATTCTGAATATGAGATATGTACCGAACATAAAACACATGGATTGGTTCGTGAACTCGGGGTAGAGGGATAGATGGCATGCCTATTGTGAAAAAACAAGTTTGCAACATACTAACTGGGCTTGGCCCCGTTTAGGTCATTACGCGCCTTCGGCCCTTATAGATGGTCATTGTCTCAATGATAACAACGCCTCCGGGAACTTATAGATGGTCATTGTCTCAAGACAATGATAATACGTTTTTAGGGCTCCTTAATATAAACCACTGCTTTGTACGTTGAGTACAAATGCCTTTCGGTGCCCTTATAGTCTCCTTTATCCACTTCTAAGGTTTATACAGGCATGAAACATAAAACAAATGACTTGAATATGACATATGATATGTATATGAACGTTGATAAGAAATGTAACATGATATGATAAGTATAAGGATGTTTAAATGATATGATTTGTTAGATGTGTATGCATGTGTATAGAAGTGTGATGATCCGTGTTAGTGGTCGTCACGTAGTTTATTCCTACCTGCGTAAAGCTTAGCACCTGCTTCTCATCCGTAGGTACATGTATTAAGAAGGTTGACAACTCCTCATTAGTCTCCAAGGTCAACACATAGTTAGATGCCCATCGGAAGACTTTTTGGTCTATTTTGTATATGTAATATTCTTTTTTTTGTTTATAAATAAATGTAAAGTTTTTTTTTGTATAAATCGAACACTCCCATTTGTAGATCTTGAATATATTTTGGTACCTCCACAAGCCTGTAATATATCTCAAGATACATGTTATTAGTGTATGAATGAACAGTTATAGTGTATAGGTAAATGAACAAAGGATAATTCTCTCGCCATTGCACGTGGGTGGATGGTCGGGGGGTGTGTCGGGTTCACAGAATCCAGCTAGGTATCAACCATACAGCCGATAGACGCCAACCTTACTCGGCTTCAGAATGAACCAGCTGGGCATCAACCATACTAGGCCGGTAGGACGTCAACCTTACTCGAGCTTTGTAACAAACCAATTGGGCATCAACCATACTGGGCTAGTAAGACGTCAATCTTACCCGGGCTTTATAATGAACCAGCTGGGCATCAACCATACTCAGCCGGTAGGACATCAACCTTACTCGGGCTTTGTAATGAACCAGCTGGGCATCAACCATACTGAGCCGATAGGACATCAACCTTTACCCGCTTTGTAATGAACCACTGGGCATCAACCATACCGGGCTTCGGTAGGACATCAACCTTTACCCAGCTTTGTAATGAAAGATCGAGACGGAACATGGTTGAGATTGAATCATCTCTTTATCGATAAGACTCGAGGTGTATAAATATCCCACATTCTAGGTACAGGTGTCTCGTCTAGCTTATCTAAGGCATACGATCCGATTCGTCACCGCTATTAATATACTCTGGCCCCTCCCAAATACTGATGGAACTTAACCGACTCTGATGGGTTGTGCTTTGAAAACTTTTTCAGACCAGTCCCCGGCTAACATTCGAGGTTTCACGCGTTTATTGTATAGGTTTGCTAGCCTACGGTGGTACGATGCTATTCGCTCAGCCACTGCTTTGCTCAATTCGTCTGCCATGTCTAGGTCTTTAATCACATATTCAGTATTCGATTGCTCAGGTATATCATTTCGAAGCGTGGGCATACCGATTTTTGTTGGGATTATTGATGAGTCTTCAACTCATCTATTTTTAATCCATTTTTCTGGCTTGTTTAAGTATTTTCAGAGCTGTTTTTAATGCCAAATTATGGAATATTTACAAACTTTGTGTTTTGGTGTGAGTAATCCAAAAAAAGGAGAGATTTCCCAACAAGAAAGAAGAGAAAACAAAGAATCGCAGCTAGAAATGCGAGCTGAAACTTGTGTGTCGCGACAAACTTCCAAGCAATTACTAAAGAAACAGTGTCACAACAACATTTCCTATGTCGCAACATCATAATCTGATTGTTGACAATTGAGCTAAGTCGTGACAAAAGACAGTAGGTCACGACAGATAATTGGAAAAACATATGCTAGTCAGCTAGGAACAAAATAGTTTGTGTTACGACATAATGTTGAACTAAAGGCATTCGTCGCGACAGTCCTCTTCTCGTTTCATTTACACCGACTTCTCCGCAAAGATGGAAAAGTTTATTAAGATAGAAAAGAAGCTGGAGAAGAAGTTTAGGTCGTGACAAGAAAACTAGGCCGCGACAAAGGGTGCTTAACGGATGAACTAACCTACCAGAACAAGTGAGAGAGTTAATGTTGCGACATACTTCGTTTTTCTTAAAAGGTGTTTGATGTCACGATATAGATCTTCTCGTAGTCGCATACGCAATCGAATAAAGAAGTCCTATCGCTGATAGGAAATAAGGGCTATGGCATGAAGACAAATAAGGAAGAAAGTTATGCTGCGACCGTAAAAACTAGGGTCACAACAGAAAATATATAGAAAAGTGTCATTACAACATAACATATTGGGCCTGACATGCAAACATCCCCAATATAGTCTAGGTCGCAACATCAAAAGTGAAGTCGCACAAGGAACAGCTAAGGACGCTTAACTCGTCGCGACAGACTTTTTTGGTCGCGATGCACTCTCGGGTCGCGACCAAGATGACAATACAAGACAATGTTACACAAAGAACTGTAACGTAAATGCCGTCACGACAAGAATAGCCGGGTCACAATAATCAATTTGGAAGAAGCAGCTCAAAGATCACCATCGCGGATCAAATACAAGGAAGAACATGGAAACTCGGGTCGCGACACCAACTTGCGTAGCCGCACCGAAACTGCAGCCACATGATTATCGATAAGCTATGAAGCATAACTATTTGAGGAATGCACAGAATATTGTCGCGACAAAAGGAAACTTTATCGCGACAGAGTTATCATACTGAAGGAAAGAAAAATGTCGCAACAAAAATATGTTTTCGTAACTCAAGCAAGAATGAGTACAAGATCTTCAAGTCGCGACAAACGACTGCATACCTGCAACAAGGACCTGCAACAAAGAACACAAAACTATGTCGCGACTAAGAAGACAACCTGGGCCTAAAATTTAGGGATTCATAAAAGAAGTAATAGCTAGGGGCCCAAAACTTTTTTGTGTGGCCTCTATAAATAGAAACGACATTTAAAGCTTAGGCGACCAAATAAGAACTGACGAACCGTAGTACTGAGCCGAGACTCTTTCAGATTATATTTTTCTTTTTTCTTTTTTATTTGTTTTTATTATTTTTCATTTCTTCGTAAATTAGCGTTAGCGTGATATTTTGATTCATTACTGGATCTGAAACAGTAATATTGTTAAGAAGTTTTGAAGTAGAAATTTAATGTTCAAATTCATTTACAATTATCGTGCTTGAATGCAATGAACTCCGCATAAACGCCGAACTCATTTCTTCAGCTTGATTGCAAGCATAAAGTGGAATTTTCTTGATCAGTATTTCAATGAATGTTGTAATCCAGTTTTCGAGAACACAACTTCCATTGGGAAAGATATGATGTTAGTTATGGTCTTTTCTGCAAAATGAGAAGAAAATTTCCTAAGTTGAATTTTGAGTTTATTTAAATGGTGTTGTTAGTGATATTAATTGTTCCCAATTTTAGTAGCTTATACCCATGAAGGGACTATTGTTTGGCTCTGATTTCTAGGAGGCCCTCTAAGTGACACATAGAAGGAGAGTCCTGAGAGCTTAGACTAGTTACTTAGGGGTATGTTAGACTAATATTGAAGAACTAATGAGCTCTGAAAGGTTATTTAGATAAATCCTCAATTTGCCTGTTTGAGAATGCTGAGTGATATATCAATTTAATCAATTAGAGATCTCTCCGTCCTGAAGAATGATCTGACCCGTGTTAGCATGAGGATTCCAATCAAGGAAAGAGAAAACTCTTCGCATTTTAAGGATGAGACATCATTCTTGTTGTAGAAATCTCTGCAGCTGCCTTGTTCAGCTAAAGAAATCCGTAATCATAAGAAATGTGTGTATGGCGACGTGAAAATAAAATACCTAAATCTACGGTATAAATTCTATTTATGCTGAATGATTAGAATCATGTTTTTAAAATGAACATAAACTCTATTCAAAGGAAAAGTATGGTTAGAGGAGGAATCCAAACTATGCTACCTTGCCTCTTGACAAATTCAAATTCCAACTCAGGGAAAAATATAATGAGAATAGGATGCAGGAATTGACAATTTCATAGCAGTGAAATCCCAGTGTTTACTTCCAACAATTATTTGGTTCAATTACATTTAGGATTTAATTTTTTTTCCCTTTATGTCAAATATAGGATTCTAGTGATTTAAATTCTTATAAGGTTACTAAATTTTCATCTAAACTAGACGTTCAAATAGTGTAGAACTTAGTCAGAAGTTGAAGCTTAAATCTCTTTCTTTCAATCTCTCGTGGAATGATATCCTAATTTATAGGTCCACTTTATTACTTGTAATGACCGTGCACTTGCAAACTTTTAAGACCAAAGTAAATTTTTAATTGAATTCAGTGACAAAATTATTCTTCTTATGAGCTTACAATGTATTTTTTGTTTGTGTCAAGTTTTTGGTGCCTTTACCCGAGATTAATTTTTAGTCTTCTAGTAATGGTCTCAATAATTTGAATATGCACAACTTTTGGTCAACAAGTTTTTTGCGTCGTTGTTGGGGATCGACATAATTTAAAAATCAATATTTTGACAAAAGAGAGGAATGCTAATTTGGACATTTTTCTTTATTTTACCAAAAGTTTCAAAAAATCAACAAAAACAACTTTAACAGCAGTGGCTAAATAAGCTACTGATCTTTTTTGAAGCTTAATGAATATACAATTTTTGTTATCACTAACTCTATTTGATCTCAGTGTGTTTCCACTTTCAGGAAAATATTAAATGCACAAAATTCAGAAGGTAACTACCGCCTTGATACAAAAATTGAAAAACCCCGAAAAATCCGAAAACTAATGAAGGTTGAAGATAGAAGTATGGCTAATCAAATAGGAAAGATTGCGCACTATTTCAAGAAGAAGTAGCAGAGACCATGTGGTGCCTAACACAATGGAGGAATTTTGAGGCCTATCATCTAAGAAGAGTTCTCTCGCAAAGGAGACAACCCCTATCAAGCAAAACAATTTTGAGTCGGGCCGCCTTTGATTACAGCGGGGTTTAGCAAAGACTAGTTCACTGGCCACCCTTCTGAAGATCCAAATGAGCACTTGGGGAGATTTATGAGGATGGCAAACACTGTGAAACTAAATGGATTAAGACTTGATGTAATCAAGCTTCAACTCTTCCCATTCTCATTGAGAGATGTGGCAGCCACATGGTTTGACTCATTTCCAATAGGATCAATGAATACTTGGGAAGAACTGGTGGAAGCATTCATAAGGCATTTTTCCTCCAAATTCTTACCGCCGAGAGAAGAGTGAGAAATAATCGTGGTTCAAGCAAGGGGAGGACGAGAGTCTCTACACAACATGGGAGAGGTCTGAGACTGGTTGAAGAGGTGCCCTATGCATGGATGATTTGACAAACACATATTGACATTTTCAATATGCCATGAATTATACCTCCAAGGGTAGTAATTGATGCATCTACGGAAGGTTTTTAAAGAAGAAGTGCGTATTTGAGGAAGTGATTGAAGACCTTGCCAAATGCAGACCTAGGAGCTCCATACGAGATCTTCGGGGGAGGCGCGGCATGATGAGGAAATGAGTGCGATTGGATTGGATATAACTACAGTCATAGAAGCCAAGCTTGATGCAATAATGAACAAGCTGAGTAGCAATGAGAAAAGGATGCACACTGCACATGAAGTTGGAGCAGTGAGAGAAGGAAGGAGAAATAGTGCTAAGGGGTATGAAGAAGAAGAGCCTTACCAAGTTGAGGCGCGATTACTAAATGCAAACCAGGGTTATACTTTTAGAAGCCCGATCCTGACCTACACTTTTTCTGATCGACCTTAGAAACCGGAAAGCTTTTCATATGGTGGGGGAGCACAATAGGGTCCTAGACATGGACATAACTACCATCGGGCTTATACTCAGCCTGGGTTTTAGCAGCAGCAACAATAGCAATAGTAGAGGGAAAGTAGAGCATATTATCAGGGTCAGAAAAGGACTCCATCCTTTGAAGATCAGATGCTTAATTTCATGTCAGATAACAAAAGGATTTTGAGATACGCGCAAGAAAAATTTACGACCTTGAAATTTCAAAATGCTAATAGTGTTTTGGCAAACACCAATCCTTCTTTGAAGAATGCGGAGATCTGGATTAGATGGCAGCTCGAGTTATGCGAAAGAGCCCTAGGGTATATGGAAGTGAATCGAGAGTGGCTGGAGTAGATGAAAGGAGAGTAGAAGTAAGAATGCGAAAGAAATAAGTAAAGATTGGAAGAACATGAGCCGGAATAGTTCAAGCTGGAAGAAGAATCAGCGAATTCCAGAGCGGGGAAGGAAGGAGTGAAGGCTATAATCCTCAGGTTCCATTCCCTCGAAGAGAGAGAGAAGGCTACGGAAAATATTTGGGAAGAGCAATTCTCTAAATTCTTAAACCTTTTTAAGAAGATAGAATCAACATTCCTTCTCTTAAGGTATTAGCTCAATGCCTGTTGTAGAAAATTCATGAAAGATTTGTTGAGCAAAAGAAAGTTTCTTTGAGGAAGGGATAGTGAGCTAAATGCAACTGCGGTCATGATAATTCAAAAGTCCATTCGAGAAAAAAGGGTGACTTCACTATACCTTGCATGATTGGGAATGCTGACATGGGAAAAGCATGATTACGGATCCGACATCAGCAGTGCCACATGCATTGCTAAAAGACTAAGTTTGAGGAGCTTACTCCACATGTATGACCTGCGAGATGTGGGCAGGCCTTGTATCGAGGGTATCCTTGAAGATGTGCTGATTAAGGTGGGAAAATTTGTCTTTCCAGTGGACTTCGTAGTCATAAATATAGAGGAAGACAAAAAAATCCCAGTATCTTTGATGGGAGAGACCTTCTTAGAAATAGGAAGCGGCGATGATTGATGTGAAAAAGTAGGAACTCACTCTCGGGTTGGAGATGAAGCAGTGCATTTCAATCTCAATGATAGTGCAGAACAAGCCGAGAACTGGAAGTGTTGATTGTGGTTGTGAAACAAATTCATATGAAGTTACAGGCGACCCGCGATTGTAATTTTCATAATTCAATGAATGAGAATGAGATGAATTTCAAGTATCTTGCATGTGAAGTTGAATTGAGACTGTTTAAATAGAAAGGTCAGTATTCGGTGTTAGAGAGAGCAGTCTGAGAGAAAAATCCGAGTTATGAAGAAGTGGCTGAAGAAAACAAAAGTTTAGAAGGTTTAATATTAAAGGAATTATTTGAACATTTAAAATGCCTTCTTACAACCAGGAAAAGGAAAGCTAGTAATTATTTCAGTTGGATTAACTAAGCTAGAAGAGCAAAGACTGTTGGAGACTCTCAGAAAATATAAGGAAGCAATAGCTTGGTTTATAGAAGATTTGAAAGGAATCGAGTCCTTGGTGCAGCCCATGCACAAGATCACAGTGGAAGAGAATGTTAGAACTTGATAGAGCATCGAGAAGGCTAAATCCCGATAATGGAAATAAGTAGTCGGAAAAGAGAATGCTTGAAATGGCTAAATGCGGGGCTTCATATATGCAATTTGAGACGGTTCTTAGATGAGCCCGATTACATGTGGTTCCCAAGAAGGGAGGACTCATTGTGATCAGAAATGAGAAGAATGAATTGATTCCTATAAGAACTGTGAGAGGATGGAGAGTGTGTATAGACTACAAGAAACTAAACACTGCTACCAGAAAGGACTATTATCCTCTACCTTTCATTGACCAAATATTGGACAGGTTAGCAAGGCACTTCCATTACTGTTTTCTTGACGGATATTCTGGTTATAACCAGATTGCAATAGCCCTAGAGGATCAGGAGAAACCAACATTTACATGTCCTTATGGTACCTTTGCCTTTAGAAGGATGCCATTTGGATTATGTAATGCTCCTGCTACCTTTCAAAGATGTATGATGTCTATATTTTCTGATTTGGTGGAAGAGGTTATGGAAATATTCATGGATGATTTCTCAGTATATGGACCCAGTTTTGAAGGTGTGCCGAAAAATTTAAAGCAGTGCTTCGAGTGCCCAGGCAAGAGAATCTAGCTTTAAAGCTGGGAAAAATGTTATTTCATGCTTGCTTCAAGAGTATTGTTTTGAGATTTGCAAGATTCATCTTCTTTAGTTGGAAGTAAACCAAGCAAAGATTGCTATTATAAAAACTCTCATACCTTGATGAAGGGCATAAGAACTAAGGACATCTTGGATTTTATAGAAGATTCATTAAGAGTTTTCAAAATCTCCAGGACCATTGTGTAGACTGCTAGAAAAATATGCAAAATTTGATTTTGATGAATAATACTATCTGCATTTGAGGAAGTCATCTGATTAGTATCGGCTCCCATCATGTTGACCTTAGGACTAAACGATAGATTTGAAATTATGTGTGATGCTAGTGATTATTTAATGGGAGTTGTTTTGGGACAGAGAATTGACAAGATATTCAAGGCCATTTACTATGCTAGAAAAACTTTCAATGAGGCACAAGAGAACTACTGCACCAAAGAAAATGAGATGCTAGGAATGGTATTTTCTTGTGAAAAATTCAGGCCTTATATATTGGGGTCCCATGTTGTTATACACATAATCATCTTTTGAGAATTAAATATCCTAGTAAAGAAGGATGCAAAGCCAAAATGATCGGATGGGTGCTCTTTGCTTTGCAGAGTTTGATCTTGAAATCAAAAACAAGAAGGAATTAATGACAATGTGATAGCGAATCGTATGCAGATTGGAAAGCTGTTGAAACAAAAGGGAGCAAAATAATGAAATTTTTCCTGATGAGAAGCTATTGATATTATAAGTACAAACACCCTGGTATGTTGATATTGTCAATTACTTAGCTTGTAGAATTATGCCATATGAATTCAGCTACCAACAAAAGAGGAAATTGAGAACATATTGCATATTATATATATAGGATGACCCATCGTTGTATAGAGGAAGCCGGACATGATCATAAGGGAGAGTGTGTCGAGGGCGGAGGGAACTCCCAAGGTGGTATTATGGAAAAATGTCATGCATCACCATATGGAGGACACTTTGCAGGAGACAAGACAACCCAGAAAATTCTTCAATCGAGATTTTATTGGACTACTCTATTCAAGAAGCATTTGAATGGGTAAAACAATTTTGATGCTTGTCGGAGAGATAGGCCTCCTTGAAAAGAAATGAAATGCCCCTGTAGGGAATTCTAGTGGTGCAGATTTTTTATGTATAGGGAATAGACTTTATAGAACCTTTTCCATCATCATTTAGCAATATATACATTCTCCTAGCTGTGGATTATGTATCCAAATGGGTGGAGGCAATAGCTTGTCCCAGAAATAATGGCACTACAGTTATTAGGTTTATACAAAGAAACATTTTGAGCAGATTTAGGGCACCTAGAACAACCATTAGTGATGAGGGAAGCCATTTTGCAAATAAAGTCTTTGCAAAACTCATGAGCAGATATGGAATCAAACATATGATGGGATTGGCTTATCACCCTCAATCTAATGGGCAAGTTGAGATTTCCAATAGGGAGATAAAGAATATTCCTAGAAGGCAGTAAATACGAAGCAAAAGGGTACAGTGCATAAAGCTAAATGATGCATTGTGGGCTTATAGAACTGCTTACAAAACTCCCATTGGAATGTCCCCATACAGAGTTGTATATGGAAAACCTTGTCATCTCCCTTTAGAATTGGAATACAAAGCTATGTGGGCCATCAAAGAATTAATTTGTGATTTCAAAATTTGCCAAAGGAGCAGAGACTACTCGAGTGTGGCTGGAAGAATTGAGAAGTGAAGGTGTAATGATGCAGAGATCTACAAAGAAAAGACCAAGAGGGTGGCATGATCGAGGAAAATCCTAAGGAGGGTAGAGCGGGAGAAACATGTTCTCTTATACAACTCTAGGCTCAAGCTCTTTCTAGGGAAATTGAAATCAAGATGGAGTGGTCCATATACAGTGTTAACAAGTACACCCTTTGGAGCAGTAACACTAAAGGTTGAATCTGGAAATGAATTCAAAGTCAATGGTCAGAGATTAAAGCATTATCTTGTAGGAAGCATACAGGAAGTAGATCCTGATTTTGAAAAGAGAAAAGAAAATGATTGAAATGAAGACACTCTGTAGTCAGTGTCTAGCTAAGGACATTAAAGACGGCTTCTTGAGAGCAACCCAGTAAATTTAATTACTATTAACTCTTATTTGCATATATTGATGTTGGTTATTTTTTCTGTGGTTTTGAATTATTAAATTTTGATTTGGTTAGAAGTTTTTGGAAGATTGGTAATTTGCTAAATTTTTCTATTTATTTTTAGACAAGAAGAATAAACTAGAATCAGATTTTATTATAAGGCACCCTGCTTCAAGCTGAATTGTGTAGAAATTGACTACAAGGGGGAGTATTTCTCATTCCCTAAACTTATTTGTAATAACAATACATATCTTAAGTTTAGGGGAGTTTGCTGTCAGTTGCTTAAATGCTATGTTAATGTGTTTTAGTGAGATAGTTGTTCATGATTGAATTGATGATTTGCTGCTGTTGAATATGACTTCACAATGCTTGAATTGAAATTTTTTACTGATTTGTGGGTGATTAATTGAGTTGGAAGGCAGTTTTAATGTTGCAGAAATTTTGGAAAACAATCCTTAGTCGCGACAAAGAAATCTATGTTGCGACATTGTTTTATAAGTGAGGAAAAAAGGTTGTCGCAACAAGAAATTAATGATCAAGACAATCTATAAGAAGATTAGGTCACGACATTAAAAGTTCGGTCACGACAAAACTCACTGAAATATAGTGTCGTAACACTGTTTTTCCTGTAGCGACAAGAATTTTTTAAACTAAAGTAAGTAAGCTGATATAAATAGTGTCCACGACACCCACATTCAAACAACTGTTGCGGTAACTAGAGTTTGAAATGATCTGTCTGACGAGAATTTTCTTGTCGCGACCAGTTGTAACATGACCAATTGTTAAGTCCAATGACATGTGTCGTAAAAAAAAATTTCTAATGTCAGGACTATTAATTGTTGCGAAAAACCTAAAGTAAGTCGCGACATGAGATTTAAAATAAAGATTGGAGCGAAAATATTAATTTTGAGAGTCATAAAATAAATTCCGCAGTTAAAATTAAAGGTTATTGTTGTGACCCAATCATTTATTGTCGCGACACATGAAGAGAAACATACATTTATTGAGCCATTAACTGAAGAGTGTTTCAAAACTGAAAGCCCCACCGATTTCCTGAATCCATTCACACTCTCGGCCGGGTTTCAACACTCTACTTCTCTTCGTCTTCCCTAAACCCTAGAGTTCAGAAACCACCATACCATGTCTGATCCTAACACCTTGATTCCGAACCTTCAAAAAGTCATGAAAGAGTGCATTGAGCAAGAAATTCAAACAGAACAAAATCATCAAGCAACAACTAGGCATGTTGAGAATAGGGATAATGAAAATGAAACACAAACCAAGCAGGGAGAAAGTCAGAAAAAGAAAAGAGAATAACTGAAGCTAGGGCGAGAAAGAGGAAAGACATAGCAAGGAACCGTTTAAGAAGAGCGAGTGACTTTAATGGAAGAAAGTTAGAAGGAAAGGGGCTTCATTATTGAAAGGGGGTTTAAAAAGGCTATCTGTCCTTTTGCTGAAGTGCTTGAAAAGAGAGGATGGCAATCAGGTGAACATAGAGACCTTGGTTGTGCTTCTCTAGTGAAAGAATTCTTTGCGAACATGGTAGAGAAAGAAGAAAAAAAGGTATATGTTAGAGAACAATAGGTGGAGTTCAGCAGAGAAGAGATAAACAGATTGTTCAATCTGCATGTGCAAAAGGATGTAAAGTTCAAAAAATAGACTAAGGAACCAACACTCCATAAAATAGTAGACCTACTGACGGCTGGAAAAGGAGAATGGAAGGGGACAAAGAAAACCCCTTGTAGATCCATTGCTAAAGGAGACTTAACTAAAGAAGCCAAGGTATGGTTCTACTTTATCAAGTTTCTGTCCTTCTGCCATCTAAGCATCTCAGTACAGTGAGAATAGAAGAAGCAATCCTCCTCTATGCATTGCTAAAGGACTACAAGATAAATGTAGGAAAAATTATTGAGAAATCCATCTTCGGATATTATGAAGGCAATTGCAAGGGAATGATTCCACACCCAGGAACGATAACCAAACTCTACATCCAAGGAGGAGTTGATGAAGAATGGGGAATTGAGGAAACTTACTCCCAGAGCCTCCCCTCTAACCTTAACAAGTGTAACAAAAGGACCAAAGAACAGAGGGAAAGGCGAGAAAAAAGAAACCGAAAAAGAAAAGGGGAATAAAGGATGCGACGGTGGGGTTCGAGACGAGCTGCCCAAATCATACGAAGTGATGGGAATTGTTGATGTACATACGGCGGAGATGAAGGAAATAGATGACCAGTTAAAGAGACAGCTCCAGCTCAAGGATGAGTTTTTTTATGTAAAGCTCAAAGAAGGGATCGAAATTTAGAAGATGCACTGAAGAAAATGGATGAAGAATGGAGAGCAGAAATAGAAAAAAGGGACATAGAGTAGGAAACTGATCTTGAGAGTCAAAACCTGATATCTTGAAGGCAAGCATGGATTCAAGAGATAACAACTGCATGAACAGTCTAGGACACTACAAACAAAGTTTTCGCTTGTTGAGCTATGATGTTAGAAATAACAGGACACTCTTGGAATCTCTAGCTATGAGGCAGCGAGAACTTATAGAGAGCAATGCCAAGATCCTAGACTGGGCTGTAACTTGATTTCTAATAGAAAAGATACCTCTACCACAAATCGAATCTCAATTTATGCAGCCCTACTCTATACTCCCCCAGGGTGTGACAACCCCACCTATACCCTATACCAACCCAGAGTCAATTGGGGCAGGCACTTCCACACCTTGTATAGAAACACAAAAGGAAAAAAATCCTATAACCTCAGGAAAGAAAGAACTTACCACAGTAGAGGAGGTAGAAGAATATCTTAGGATGGAAGCAGCCAAGGAGAGAGTTGCAAAGAATAAGAAATGAACAATACACTACCTCCTCCAACTCCTCATCCTCTGTGTACTCAAAGCAATTCCTCTAAATAAAATAAAATTTTATACTTAAAAATTTTGTGTTGGTGTGTTTGTGTTTGATTGATGTGTTTTTGATTAGTTTCTTTTGCTTCATGTTTGTCATTTGCTTGGTTTAATATAGAAGAAATCAACTACCTGGATAAATTAGCTTAGTTGCTGCAGCATGTTTGGGTTGAAATGACTTGATTACAATTGTTGCTATGTTGTATCGTTGTGAGTTGAATGCATGATCAAATGAACTCTTTTACTTGACTAGAACAACACAACAACAAACCTCATAACCAAACAAACTTTTGTAATTGAAATTGTGGTAGGCCTCAATAAATTGGAACAGGAAGTTGCATGTGTAAGCTAGAATGAAGTTTAAGGTTCAAACTTAAGAAAATGTATTAATTGACTGCACAAATAAGACTTTTAAAACTGTTGTATAAACAATAAGGTCAATGAAAATCCTGAAAAACAATGCACATGGTCAAAATGTTCCTTAACAAATTGTGAAGGATTCGGGATATCTTCTAGGTTCAGTCACAGTCAAACAGTTCAAGTTCCTAGAACTTGTTAGATTATTAGTCAAGGCGAAATCTTAGGCAATACCACTAACAGGAAGTGATATAGGCCGTCCTTGATTTGAGCCTTTCAAGCCTACCTTCATGATATGCATAAGCATATACTCTAGTTCCAGATTTGAGCCAATTGTCTACTTTCTTCGTTTAAACAACAAAATGAAAGCCTCAACCCTCCTTTATTCTAATCCTACAGTAAAGAACCCTTATTTGCAGGTTCAGGACAGGAACTTCAAAATACGAAAAGGACAAGTTTGGGGGAATGTATTTTTTTGATTTAAAAGGAAACAAGAATGAATGATGGAAAAAGAAAAGAACAAATGAAGAAATGGAAAATAATGTAGAGATGAAGTCAAAAAAATTGTACTTTGTCAAATGAGATTAAGTTTTGTCTTGTGGCCTTCCTCTCTTGAATAATTAAGTTCTTAAGGGTGTTTCAACACTTAGTACCCTAATGCCAACTGGAATGGGAGCTACTAGCCCAAAGTTCTCTAAGAGTGGTAGAAAGCCTAAGAAGACAAGACATTGCACTAATCCTAAATATTTGACAAGTAAAAGAAAATAAAAAAAGAGACTTCTCTCTAAAATATGCCAAGCTGAGAATAGGCAGTATGATACACCAAGGACAAGTTTGGGGGAATATATTTTCAAACATTAGTAGAAAAGAAAAGGATGAAGTATAGAGGCAAAGATACTCACTTGAAGAATGGAATCTCGGTAAATTTTTAGCCTAAATTCTCCACTTATCTACCCAATTACCCAAGCCAAACTCTACGAGCCTAAAAGACCTAATTGATCTTGAAGGTGGTACTTTCCTACATTAGTGGAGACTAATATAAAAAACAAGCATATGGGATTGTGAAGAGCTAAAAGAAATTGCAGTCACTGTGTAGAGTCCCAGAAAATTAGCTAATCTTGCCAAGGAGGAAAAGAAAGAAAACCATCACACACACAGAGATCAGGGTTAATTAACTGAATTGATTACACTTCAGAATACATTAGTTTGTTTATGAAAATATTTGAAAATTTTTCTTAAGTCTGAACTAAAAACTAAATTTGAAATTAAGCTACAAATGACTAGTTTCAAATCAAGTTGTAGATTTTCAGTGCAAAATAGAAAAATGTCCTTAAAAATAAAGCTAAATTGTTTGAGGACAAAAAAATCTTCTTTTCCTTGCTTGGGGACAAGCAAAACTTTAAGTTTGGGGAAATTTGATGAGTCTTAAACTCATATATTTTTAATCCATTTTTTGGCTTGTTTAAGTATTTTCAGAGCTGTTTTTAATGCCAAATTATGGAATATTTACAAACTTTGTGTTTTGCAGGAGTTAATTCAAAAATGAAGATTTCAGCGAAAAAGAAAAACAACAATTACCTTGATCGTATCCACGACTTAAACGCATTATTCGACAAACTTCCAAGCAATTACCAAAGAAACCGTGTCGCAACAACATTTCCTGTGTCGCAACAACATTTCCTGTGTCACAACACCATAATATGATTGTTGACAATTGAGCTAGGTCGCGACAGAAGACAGTAGGTCATGACAGAGAATGGGAAAAACATATGCTAGTCAACTAGGAACAAAATAGTTTGTGTTGCGACATAATGCTGAACTGAAGGCAGAATATCTGTCGCGACAGAACCATCTTCTATCACGACACCGACTTCTACAACATGGAAAAGTTTATTGAGACAGAAAAGAAGCTGGAGAAGAAGTTTAGGTCGCGACAAAGGGTGCTTAATGGATGAACTGACCTGGTTGCAACAAGGAGAGTCAATGTTGCGACATACTTCAAGCTTAAAAGGTGTTTTGATGTCGCGACAGAGATCTTCAGGTCGCGACACTTAAGTAATTTGAACCTGAGAGAAGAATCACATCGCGATAGGGAATAAAGTCCGACACGAGTAAATTTGAAGGTAGAAAAAGTTATGTATCATGACGAGGAAAATATAACATACCCGAAAAATCGTCAGCGACATAACATATTGGATTCGCGACATGCAAAACATCCCCAACACAAAAGTCTAGGTCGCAACATCAAAAGTGAAGCTGCAACAAGGAAACAGGCAAAGTGGTGATAGAACTTTGTCGCGACAAACTTTTTGGGTCGCGACCCAGATGACAATAATACAAGACAGTGTTGCAACAAGAACCAGAACAGAAATGTTGTCACAAAAAGAATAGCTGGGTCGCGACACCAATTTGAAGAAGCAACTCAGCATCACTATCGTGACTGAAATCCAAGGAAGAACATGGAAACTTAGATTGTGACACCAACTACTTGAGTTTGCCGCTGAAGCGTGTTCGACATGATTATCGATGTTACGACATAACTATTTGAGGAATGCACAAAATATTGTCGCGACAAAGGAAACTTTGTCAATACAAAGTTATCATACTGAAGGAAAGAAAAATGTCACAACAAAAATATGCTGTCACAACTCAAGCAAGAATGAGTATAAGATCTTCAAGTCGCGACAAACGACTGCATACCTTCAACAAGGACCTGCAACAAAGAACACAAAACTCTGTCATGACATAACTTTCAGGTCGCGACTGAGAAGATAACCTGGGCCTAAAATTTAGGGATTCATAAAAGAAGCATTGAAGTTAGGGCCCAAAACTTTAGGGCTCTATAAATAGAAACGATTACGGAAAGCGAGGCGGCCAGTCAGCAACGACGAACTAGAGTACCTGGGGAGCTGAGGACTCTTTTGTATTATATTTTTCTTTTTTCTTTTTTATTATTTTTCATTTCTTCGTAAATTAGCGTTAGCGTGATATTTTGATTCATTACTGGATCTGAAACAGTAATATTGTTAAAGTTTTGAAGTTGAAATTTAATGTTCAAATTCATTTACAATTACTATTTAAATGCAATGAACTCCATACAAACGCAGGAACTCATTTCTTCAATTGATTGCAATTATAGTGGAATTTTCTTGATCAGTATTTCAATATATGTTGTAATCCAGTTTTCGAGAACATAACTTCCACTGGGAAAGATCTTGTAGCGACCTCAAAGCCCGGCTCGACCCGATTGGCGGATCCGTACCGAAACCCATGGGACGCCCGTTTAATTCTTTTATTTTTCATTTTATTAAGTTTTCTTTTTCAAAATTTGTCGCGACGAAACCGGACCGGCAGAATGGCGGATCGAACCGAGACTGGTTTACTCCGACATTTTCATTTATCTTGTCAGCGATTTATTTAATTTGTTTAGTTGCGGAAGCGGTTTCAGTTTTTGGGCAAGCCCATAATCAGTTACAATTTCAATGCAATTCGGTAGGCCCTTGAACATTTACAAAATACATTTACAAAGAAGGCATTCATGCCTTTTCAAAATGATATACAAAATCAAGGTTCGGGGTTTAACCCTTTTGTTAAAAAAAAATATACCAATTGTTCAAAAGAGATGATATCACAAAATGACGAAGTATATACTTATATGCCGTACTCTCTCTATGACTCTGCGTGCACGATCTTGTCTCCCTTCTGTCTACCGAAACACTGCGCATAGATAAAACTATCGCTAAGCATTTTTCATGCTTAGTGGTTCTATCTGAGTTCTATTCCAATATTCAATGTAACTCGATGCATTTAACATTAAATCATGCTTATTAGTCAACAAATGCTCATGCTATTTTATTTTCACATGCTTTCAATTTCTAAATAATTTACCAAATCACATCATACGAATTTCAATGCAACAATTCATTTCACAATTTAATTTATGAGATTTAAGCATATACATAAATCTCATTTACACTCGTCAATGTTGATTTATTTCACTCTAACTATTCAATTCACACTTCTGACGGACTCCGTTTGATGAATCCCGCCCTTATTATTATTATTCGATAATGTACTTACACATTTAACAATTCGGTCTCCCATCATGACGGATGCCGTTTGGTGCACCCCGACATGTGGTATCACTTAAATGCCATATGCCATCATGACGGATCTTAGGTGGTGCATCCGTCCGAGTGGGACTTTATTTCTTCAATGCCATACGCCATCGCGACGGATCTTGGAGTTAGTGCATCCTTAAGTGGAACATTGGACAATTTCGGGGTGCCTTCGTGACGGATGCCGATTGGTGCATCCCGTCAGGCGGTTCATTCAGTATATCGATGCAATTCAAGATGTCAGGAATTGTCCGATTCATTTACATTTCGATTTCTCAATCACATTCATTCGGTTTTCAATATCACATTTCAATTCCATATTCACTTTCGTATTCTCTTTTCAGGATATGCTTCAATCTATGTTTTTCTATTTCTATACACATTCACACTCATTTTCATATGCTTGGTAAGCTTCTCAGATATGGCATAAGAATAGAGTCAAAGAACAACATGCAAAAACTTGAAACAAGAATAGGATTAGGTAAGAACAAGCCAAAAATCTTGGCACTTTTGATTCCAATCTTTTGAATCTCAATCTCAGTGAAGCTTCCTCCTTGTGGGTCCTATTCCAAAATAAATTCAAAAAAAGAACAATATTATTAAATTGTGTACTAGTAGTTTTGGATTTAGGATTGATTTTACAGTTTAACGCAGTTCCAATTTTTAACAATATATATATAGATGGATTCTTGACTCAATGGGCTTTCCATAGAGTCCAAGAACACCGAATGAAGTCGGACGAAGGGTTATGACGCCGAGTTGGAGGTCATAGTCAAATCTGATGACCGGTGGGCGGCCTGGACGAAATAGATCTATCCTCAGTCGAAACATGGCTATCCTCCTCGGGCATATGAATGTATTCTTGACTCATGGAACTCCATAGGTCAAGAACACCAATCGGAGTTCAGAGGCGAAGGAGATATGGCGCTTCGAGGGTTGGAAGTCGTCATGGAACTGTGCAGAATTTGTCACGAAGGCTGACAGTATGCAGTGACGAGCTCAGTCTAACACCTTGGTATGACATCTGCTATCCTCCTCAGGCATATGAATGTATTCTTGACTCAATGGGCTTTCCATGAAGTCTAAATTTTAAATCGGAGTTCAGCGAAGGAGAATATGGCCTTGAGGATTGGAGGTCGTGCGTGAAGAGTCAACCACGACGAGCTGACTGGCCCGATGAGCTACGCACGAAGTGTATGGCACAGTCTAACACCTTGGTATGACATCCTGCTTGCTGTCCTCTCGGGCATATAAATGTATTCTTGACTCTTTGTGGGCTTTCCATAGAGGTCCAGAAACGCCATCGGAGTTCAAGCAGAAGGAGATATGACCTTCGAAGTTGGAGGTCATGTCCAGCACAGTGGCGAAGCGGCCTGTTGGCGACCAGCTGTTTGTGACCTCGGTTTGGCGACCTTTGTTTGGCGAAGAAATGCATTTGACGACCTCGGTTTGGCGACCCTTGTTTGGCGACCCTTGTTTAGCGCGACCACTTTCGCCCATTTGGTATTGAGTAAAAAAACCATAACTTGGTCTGCAAAGTCGAATTGAAATTCAAAAGCCTAACATCAGTTCATTGATGGCGGATACAATTCACGAAGGATTTACTGCCAAATTCTCTTTATTTCAGACCCCGAACCCGTTCTAAGGTCCATTTAGTTGACTGGGTGGCGGAAGCGACCAGGCGATTTAGTTGAGCTGACCTCAGTAAGGACTATAACGGTCTACAGGGCCCGATCGAGAAATTCAAAGCCTAACATCATGTTAATTGAAGTGGCTACAATTTATGAGAAGGATGCGCTAAATTCCCTTCGCCGTGCCCAATCAGCTCTAAGGTTAAATTTCATTGCGCCTCTCACCTAATGTGGCAGCTTCCATGGTTAAAATGCAACCATACATTCCCTATAGGCGAGATAACCGCAACAATCCCTTGCAGGGTAGAAAGGCGACAGTAGGAGAAGACCTACCTCATGAGTTTGTTGAAAGTCCCACGGTCCAGGATCTTTTTACTGCGGCTATTGTCACGTGGAAGGACTTTCCCTCTTGCCGCCCAGGAGACCTGGTACGGTGTCGGAAAATCTAGAGAGAAGATGGAGCCTCTCTCTCTAACTCTCCTTTTTCTCTTGTTTTCTTTTTCTTATGGATCCTCTTAATCGTACTTTAAAGGAGAAACTTATCTCCACTCCTACATGCCACATGCCCTTTCCTTGATTTTTTCTTAATTTCTTTATTTCTTTTTATATTTAGGTCCGCCAATTATATTATTCTCAAATTTAAGTCTCACTATTTTTCGACTTGGGCGTATAAAACATTTACAATTGACCCTTAGGTCCCATTTACAATTTCCATATTTTCTCTTTTTTGTGGGTTTATTTCTAGATTCAATAATCATTGAATCTGATATTCATCTAACAATTCCCAAAAAATACCCAGTTTGGCCCAATTATACGGAATATTACCAATTTTATTATAAAGGGGTTCGGGGTATTTTGGGGCGTTCTGAATCCCGATGTTAGTTATGGTCTTTTACGCAAAATGGGGAAGAAAATTTCTGAGTTGAATTTTGAGTTTATTTGGATGAATGTTGTTGTAGTATTAATTGTTCCCAATTTTAGTAGCTTATACCCATGAAGGGACTATTGTTTGGCTCTGATTTCCACGAGGCCCTCTAAGTAACACAGAGATGGAGAGTCTCGAGAGTATTGAGACGATTACTTGAGGTATGTTAGATAATATTGAAGAACTAATGGCAGCTCACGAAGGTTACTTAGATAAATCCTCAATTTGCTCATGGTTTGAGAATGGGTTGAGTGATATATCAATTTAATCAATTAGATCTCTCGCCCAGTGGAAGAATGATCTTGATCTCATGTTAGCATGAGATGTCAGGAAAGCTTCTTTGAATGCAAGGATGGACATCATTGTTGTAGAAATCTTGCAGTTACCCTATCTTGGGAAGTAAGAAATCCGCAGTCATAAGAAATGGGTATGAAGTATTGGAAAAGAAAAATACCCAGCTCTTATAGAGAAATTCTATTTACAAGTAATTGATTAGAATCATGTTTCAGAAATGAACATGAACCTCACATTCGATGAAAAATATGATTGAAAGGAGGAATCCAAACTATACTACCTTGTCTCTTAACAAATTCGATTCAACTCGAGGAAAAATAGAATGAGAATAGGATGGGAATTGAAGATTTCTGTGATGAAATCCTAGTATTTACTTCTATGAATTGTTGGTTGAGTCAAAACACATTTAGTTTAATTTTTTCCCTTTATGTGGAAATATAGGATTCTAGTGTTAAATTCACATAAGGTTACTAAATTTTCATCTAAACTAAGCAGTTCAAATAGTGTAGAGCTTGAGTAGTTGGGGTAGTTGAAGTTTAAATTCCTTTCAATCTATAGTAGATAATGTCGGACATCAGTTCCACTACATTATATCTGATCTATGCCTTACCAGTTTTGAGAATTAAATAATTTTAATTGAATTTAGTAACAAAATTATTCTTCTTATGAGCTTACAATGTATTTTTGGTCTCTATCAAGTTTTTGGTGCCTTTACCTGGGATTAATTTTTAGTCTTCTAGTAATGGTCTCAATAATTTGAATATGCACAACTTTTGGTCAACAATTATAGCTTCCATTCCATAAGTAAGCGTGAAGGGAGGTATATTGGTTGGTCTGCAGGCTGTCGTTTTGTAGGCCCAAAGTACCCTGGGGAGTTCATCCACCTACTTGCCTTTAGCTGAATATAATCGTTTCTTTAAGGCAATCAATAGGGTTTTATTATAAGGTTCTGCTTTGCCGTTGCTCTGTGGATACCGCGGAGTGGAGTATAGATTCTTTATTTTCAACTCCTGGCATAAGTTCCTGTATGCCCGACTATCAAATTGAGGCCCGTTGTCTGATATAATTGATCGGGAGTATATGAACAATGGTGTATTATTAGATGAACTGGTGACATCCTTATGCTGAATTGATGCAAAAGCCTTGGCACTCTATCACTTAAATAATCATTATTTACCGATAATAATTTATTCTAAGTCAAGGCATTAGGAGCGAAGCGGCCTATAAGTTATTGAAGCCCCCCGAAGGCCAAAGGCTCGTGGTGAAGTGATTATGAGCTGTGATCTTAAGATAGGGGCTTGCCGTTGGCATCGGTCACACTTTCGCACGTAATCGGCGGCGTCATATCTCATGGTTGGCTAATAATACCCCTAAGTGTGGGCTCTATGTGCCAGTGTTCTTCCGCCTGGATGATTACCACATATCCATATTGCGTTGACTAGCCTTATTATTACTGTTCAGTAGTTAAGCACTTTAGGTTTGGCCCGTTTAGGGATCGTTTAAACAGCTGCCCATTAATCAAAGATAATCTGGTCGACTGGATTTGGATCTTGTGAGCTTTGTCACTTTCATTTAAGGAGTTCACGAGTTGATACTGTTCTCTATGGAGTCCCTTCGAAAGAACCTCAGTCACGACTTACCCAAGTAGTGATGATTGAAGAATCCAGCTGATAATAGATGGGCAAGAACACTGTTTCTATCATCAGAAGAGAAGCGGCCACAACGACCAAGGCATCCCCTTTCTCATTGCAGTCCCTGGGGATGTGTTCGAGCTTCCAAGCTGAAAAGCTGCCCAAGCGTTGATTAACCAAGGATACATACTTTGCCATTCGATGTTCTCGCGACTCATATTCTTCGTTTACTTGCCACCAGCGAGAATCACTTGAATCGGGGAGTTTGTCGGTGACTGTGTATTTCTTGATTCAGTCGGCTAGGATGGCCTCATACTTTGATTCGTTGTTGGAGGTGCTAAAGCCCAAATGGATTGCCTGCTCAATCTTCTCCTCGACCGAAGATTTAAGTTACAAACTGATGCCAGCTCTGGTTTGCCAGATGATCCCACATTAAGGGTCCACGATTCAGTATCTGAGCTCATTCCCGGATTAGGGGTGATCTGCATCTGCCATATGTTGTCTGTCCTTTTAGTCGATCTTGGCTTATATTGAATACGAAGTGTGTTCGATTACTCTTGAGCCATCCTCAGGACAAGTCGAGGCTTGTGGTGTTTAACCGAAGAGGAGGTGATTTAACTACAGTGGTAGATTGTGGCAGTATGGGTGAAGGTTCTTAAGGTTGCTCTGGAGAATAATGTTGCACATGAGTGGATGTCATCGGGCTTATACAGTAATGACCAAGGGCTGTAGTAAAAAATGTAGTCTGCTTTCTATTCTCATCTTCCTTGAATAGGGCAACACTCATTGGGAACATCTGCGACGCAGTATACAAGGGGTGTTTGTGGAGCTAGAAATTTAGCAAAGGACCCCAGAGGTTGCGCAAGATATTGTTTGATCGCTAAGAGGAGCTTTATCCCATTCATCGTTCATCAGAACGGGTTTGGCCCCCTTGAGGTCTAAAGCAAACACTGACCAGTATCTCAAGCAGAGATGACACTTGGGGTGACCAGCCCAGACGGTCAGTTGTTGTACCCCTTTTCTAGAGCGGGGCGGGGATAATGGCACTGGGTTGAGAGGGTTGGCTTCTATACCCCTCTAAGTCACCATAGAGCCAGATCAGCCTCATCTTGACTCGAAGGCACACTTTGAGGATTGGGCTTCATACCATGCGTAGGAGTTCAGCGCTACGGGTGTTGACATGGTCCATGCGTTGCCAGGCTTTTGACATATCATCGAACTGAAACCTGCATGAATAACCTGGTAGTGGCTTTGAACATCTTGGTCACTAACCTCGTCATTCAAACAGTGTTAAATCAGAGCGATCAAATTGTAGCGAGCGACCCATGCGGGGTGATGAATGTTGTTTTTGCGTGGCGGATGCGTGGGTGATGATATCCAGAGAAGGCATCCGAGAAAGCGATAACATCCTATGCATACTGTCGGCCCATCAACGTCACCGGGTCAGCATCAGTGAAACATCTTTTCAGGCATGCTTCATTGGGATTATATAGTCCATGCACACTCTCCATTAACTTACTTTTTTGGGACTATACATTGGCCAACCATTTGATTTTTATCTTGATGATCACCACTTTAAAAAGATTATCCACTTTTGCCTGAATAACCTGATGACAGTCCAAGTGGAAAGCAACCCCGCTTCTGTCTAACGATCGGCGAGGTTGACATTCAGTTTGTGAGCCATGTGGGTTATCTGTATATGCGAGTGAGTCAGTGGTAATCTGTATGGAGAAGCGGAACCCTCTGCTGTATTTGTTCCTTCTCCTCATTGGATAGGAAGAAACTAACATATGTGGATTTATACGGCCCGTCTAGGAATATTGATTCTTGAGGGTCTCTGACCATCCTTGTCCTCCGCCACTTGCAGCTGACAAGCTATAATTGCTATTAGGTCTGGTCTGAGGAAATGGGATTGTAGGAACTTTCATTTTCTCGCTCTGTGTTGACCGATTGGTAACATAAATTTTTAGTTGGCTCTTAGGAGGTCAATTGCTTAATATATTGAACGTTGATCATTTGATAGTAATTCGAGACACGACTTTTGTATGCGACCAGGCTCGACTAACAATGGCATTGTCTGAGGCTGGGTCCTTAGTGACAAAATAATATGCTGAACTCTTGGCCCAACCTTAGTGGAAAGCAATGTTGCCCATCTTTACTGTGGTTGCCCCATTAAACTCGAATAGGATTACGCCCGGTGGGCTCATCCTATCAAAGAAATGTTCATCACACAAGGCATGCGATTTATGGCATAACTTCGGCCACTTATTGCCGGTCAGCCGTTTTCTGTGCGCCGAAATCGTGTACATAGAGTAAATGCGAGTGCATTGTGATGCAATGTATTTTATCAGTTAACGGGGAAAGGATATAGGAGTAAATCAGTGGGTTTGGATTGCTCTGCTTTGCCCTATGCAGGGCGATGGATGGTGTTCACCCGGGCTCGGGTTGTGGCCGCTCGAAACAACCTCCTCTTTTTGCACTTAGACTGATACTGATCGTTAATCGGGCCGCCCAGTATGTAGTTTATGGTGGGTCGAGGTTCGAGCGAGCTGCTAAGCGCTATTCTTTCAACCCGCGGGGCGGCGAGCCAGAATTGTCCTCCAGTTGCTATCTCTTTGAGGTGGTCGGACCTGATTAATCTTTCCACCAAATATTCCAAGCTTCGACATCGGTTGGTCTCATGCCCATGGCCCCTGTAGTAATCACATATCAGAGACTGATTGCGCTGTGTAGGATCTGATTGAATTGGTGTGGGCCATTTGAAGTTGGGGTGATCCCGGATGAGAGGAAGGAGTCTGTCGTAAGAGATGTTCAAAGGGGTAAACTACGGGGGTTCCCTCTTTCTCTCTAATTGGTCCCGGGAGCGTTTATGGTTCTTACCCTAACTTCCCTTTTGTTCAAACTGTCCCTTAGTGGCCGGATTGCTGCTTTGGGCTGTGATCATCACGGTTTGAGAGGTTGCCCGAATATTGTCTTCCAGCATTGAATATTTATCCTCCCGTCTATACAATTCTTCCATTGTTGCAGGTGGATCTAGAGACAGCGAGTGGAAGAATGGGGTGGTCAGCCCAAAGCTCCTTCGAAAATTCTAGAGAACCGCATCCATACTGTACGAATCAATCTGTTGGATGACCCCTCCAAATCTTCTAGTGAAATCGCGGATAGACTCGTCTTCCCGCTTGAAGATGGTTTGCAGAGAACTGATATTTCCCTTCTATCTAATTGAGCATAGGTACTGGAAAACAAATGCAGCCCACAACTCGCTGAACGAGTTAATAGATCTCTGTGGGAGTTTGTGGAGACAGTAGGGAGTGAGCCCTTGGTGTAAGGGAACGCTGCATAATGTGTCGTCTCGCATTAAGCATCATTGCCTTATTGAAATGCAACATATGGTCATACGGATCAGATGAGCCATCATACATGGCAAAAGACGGTGTGACAAAGCCACGGGGTTCATAGTTCAAGATTTGTTGGCCCAACGAGGAGAATAGCATGTCTTTAGGTCCCCGGACAGTGGTAGATGTAAGCATGTGCGGGGCGAGTGCAACCCCGAATGTGGGATACATGAACGAAAGTGGTGGTGCTACGCCCTTGTGCCACGTGGGCACATTTTCTGGGGCCTGCTCCGGCCTTCGTCACTCTACGTTCTCTTGTACTGAAAAATATACATGCCACTAGCAGCTTGGTAGGCGGCGGAGGCTCTTTCTTATTTAATCCGTTGTTCTTTAAGGTGAAAGATCAGGTAACGGAGAGTTACTAGAGGATAACTCATCATCATTCTTTGCATGCTTGTCACATGCGAGGATGGGCTCCTTGCCTCGGTCTGTTTGATCGAAGGTGCCAGTTAAGGCGCTCCCCTCGTGCGTTCCACCCAGGTCCTCTTCAGTTCTGCCGCGACGATTGTTCTCTTGTTGCAAATGGCGACCGCGGTTCCTTGATTGATATCATCCAGCACCTTCTTTGCGCTTTGTTTCCATATCCGGCGAGTGAAGGCGTGTAACACCCCAGATTATACCACAACGGTTTGATAACATGTTTAGGGTATAATAAAGAAAGTAATAATATATTTGTTGAATAAAATAAATATAAAATAAAATAAGCAAACGTGGAATTATGTACAATAGTTAAGGGTAAATTACTAAGATTACCAATATAGGACCTAGGGTCATAAATTGTGATCATCTTAAGTAAATATCCACATAAGTTAAATCAAAGTAATAAGAGAGTTGGAGGACCAAGAGTAATAAAGAAAGATAATAGAATGAAATAAAGTTAGAAAATTGTGGAAGAGACAAGTGGCTTAAAAGGAAGAGGGAGGGAAGTTTCCTCCTTTGACTGGAAAGTGAAATAAAAAGGGATAAAACCAAAATAAATATATATTTTGGTCTTGGAGAGAAGAGAGAAAGGAAGAAGAAGAAGAAAGAAGAAAGAAAAAGAAGAAAGAAGGAAAAGAAAGAATCACGGGTATGGAAATTACTAAATTTGAGTATGGATACATGTCTTGGGTTGTATGGAACTATGAGTATTGGTATGGAATTTGAGTATAGTTTTGTATGGAAACTATGGGAGTATGGAAGTCTAGTTTTGATCTAGACAGTTTAGATACATAGT
Source organism: Tetrastigma voinierianum (assembly GCA_016808115.1). Lineage (NCBI taxonomy): Eukaryota > Viridiplantae > Streptophyta > Magnoliopsida > Vitales > Vitaceae > Tetrastigma > Tetrastigma voinierianum. The sequence continues at coordinate 69,332 of JAEQBH010003725.1, forward strand.
TTAAAACCCTCTATCTTCATGTGCAGTTTGGGTTAAGACTCCTAAACTCATTTAAATTAATAAGTTGAGTTGAGAAAAGTTCTAAGGCTCCTATAAGTTACTTTGTTTTTGGGAGAGAGTGGTGCAATTAGAGACAGTAAATTTCAAGTATTTTGATCCTACATTATTAAATGAGACCTTAAACTTCTTTTGGGTAAGAAATAAAGGAATTTGATGATCCTTCTAGTAAATTGTAATAAATCAATGAACGTGTTGGGTTGAATTTCTTGAATTTGGATAATAATGTAAGTAACATAACAGTCATTAAATTCAGATCAATCAGGTCTGGATATTCTTGGATGCAGGCAGTTTAAGTTAATGAAAATTTGGAAGTAAGTCCTTCTGGAAATTGTACAATAGCCCACATCAATAAACTTGATGTTAGCTTTTGAATTTCTCAATTAGGACCCACATGAAATGGTCACGATCTTTTACTCTGAACAATCAATTGGGCAGAAGTGACCATAGAGAACAATCCAGTGAGGGTTAGGACCTCATCGAAGGTCGCGGGCCTCATGTGAATGAAAGTGCCAGTTATCATTACCGTGAAAGACAGTAGAGGTCAGCGGACCTCATATGGCGAAATTGTGGACATATGCGGCGGTGTGAACCTTACCATGAAGGTGGTGACCTGTGCGTGAAAGTGGCGGTACCGTCTGAAGAAGCTTCGGCTTCGTCTTGCAGAGCTGTTCAATTAACGAAACTCGCTCGTCCGGTTGGGTCAGCCCGTCGGGTTGAATTTTCATGACGCCAGCGGAGTGCCGCTTTATGCGTCCGACTCCGTTTGGTTATTTGTAGATCTATGGATGTGTTGATGAAATCCGACTCATATGCAGAAATAGTAGATTATTGAATAAATTGTGTCAATGAGCTTTCAAGTCCTTTGAGCTCAGTGATCGAGTTAAATCAACAGTCTGGTTATTTGCCATTGTGATATAACCAGGAAGGTGTGCTTTCGATTCGAACTCCGATTTGGGTGTTCTTGGACTCATGAAGCCCGACAGTGAAAGATCAAATTATATGCCTGAGAATAATATTAGGTGTCAGACCGAGGTGAGTGAAACAATCAGTTTCAAGGTCAGCTTGTGGGTTGGAAAATACGTGTGACATCCCCAACCCAGGAAGATCTTAACTTTGTAGTCAGACTCGATTTGGTGTTCTTGGATCTCTGGAAAGCCCATTGAGTCAAGAATCCATTCATATACTGAGGAGAATATTAGGGTGTCGAGACCAGGTGTGGGTGACTCCGTCCTTTAAAAAAAAAGGGGGAGAGGCTCAGCTCGTCCGATTCAAGTTAGCTTCAAGTCGAGTTCAAGTCAACTCGTCCTGGGTTGACCTATGTGCCGACCTCAACGGGGTCATAACACTCTCGATCCGAAACTCCGATTTGGGCTTGGACAGCATCGGAAGAACCGTAGATTAAATCCATCCATATTCCTAAGGAAGATGTAGATGTCAGACCAGGTGATGAATCAGGCTCATCAGGTCGGTCATTTCAGTCGAGTTCAGGTTGACTACGTATGACCTCAACCGGAAGGTTATAACTCCTTAGTCCGAACTCTGATTCGGGTTCTTGGACTCTATGGAGAGAAGCCCATTGGTCGAATCCATCCATAGATAGCTTGATAAAATTGGAACTCTTATTCGTTCAGAAATCATGAAAAACAGTAGACCCTGCAGGTAACCATAGTTAGTCATATTATGAATTTATAAATAGCTCATAAGCATACATGGTAAGCATAGTTATTTATGCATATAATGATATATGAAAAATGCAAAGATATGAATATATGACTGTATATATATCACATATGATTCTTTGGTGTGTCATTATTAATATAGAATATATCTGCGAATATAAAATACATATTGATTGTCTACTTAGAGCACAGTAGAGGATAGATGAGAGCATGCCTATTGGGAAGCGCAGTGGCATACAAGTTCTGTGTCGAGGCCCATTTGGGTCGTGAGATAGATCCCGTTTGGATCACGGTGGCTGAAAGGGTGCCATAAGCCTTATCGGGCCCTTATAGATGGTCATTGTCTCGTGCAATGATAACAGCGCCTTCGGGTCCTTATGAACCCCTTGTTTATACGGTGGTCACAGCGCCAACCGGGCCCTTATAGACCCTTTGTTTCACATAGTGAGTACAGCGCTTTCGGGCCTGTAGTTTCTGCCTCCTTCAGGTTTGTCAGGCGATAAAAAAGTGACGGTATATGCAAATGATGTAGAGAATACATGACATGATGTAGAAACATACTTAACACTATGCGATGATAGTATCTGATTACAAGGGTAAAGTAAAGTACAAGATGACATGAAAGAAGTATATGGAAGATGATAAGAAATGGGCGGTTATGAAAAGTATATATATGAGAAATGATAGAGAATGCCTTAAATGTTATTTGTATTATATCACGTTTGTATAGTGTGGTGGAAGAGGCCCTTAATAGAGGTCATCCATGTGTATTAATCCCCATGGCGTAAAGCTTATGCAGATTAATCGTGTGAGTCTGAAGAGAGAGCAGAGGACTGACAATCCACATCAGCGGTCGAGGCCACGCATCCAATAGGTGTCCTTTGGAAAGGTATTGGTATTTTAGCCTGTAATTTGCCAAACAATGTAAATGTGTACATGTTGAACATTTTCCATATAATAGGAGCTTGTATATATATTGTGTCAACCTCTATGAATATAATAAATTAATTGTTTAACATTCTGCATGAACTAGCTTAAAGTTTATACGTGAAAAAAAAAAAAAAAAAAAAAAAAACAAAATGACCCCTCACTTGACACCCATCAAATTTGGAAGTCACAGTAATCTCAGGGATTAATTTCTTTGAGTTCATGTATATTGAATGACCAAACAGGATGAGTGAGTGAAACTTCTCGAATCTTCGGGTGTAGGGGATTGGCGGTAGTGAACCATAGCCAAGCCTCGCACAGGCCGATGAATTTTGTAAAATCGTTCCTGGCAACGCCAATTATAGTCTTTTAGATTCCTCGAGTCTCGGATCATCGGGACATTAACTGCTTGACAGGACTGCAAATAAGCAGTGCCAGTGGTGAGGTATTTGGCACCTCTCCGATGCTTAAGTTAGACAGAGAAATAGAGAGCGTAAATATATTCGTTTTTCAGTAGGATCTCTCCCCTTTCAGTTTCAATTCCTCCTTTATGAAGGAGGATGATGATCCACATTTTATGGAAAGTGGGTGATTAGTTTCAGAAATGAAAGGGAGGAGGGTGCTTCATTTGCGCATCAACCGTTTTTTTGGATAGCCAAGTCATCCGAATCTTCCGCCTCAAGGATCGTTTAATCATCCTAAGGGCGGTTACGTACGTGATTCGTGGGAGGATGTGTACTGACCGCGAGGACGTACCGTGAAATTATCGCAATACATCTTCGAGACGGCAGCCGACTAGAAGAGGATGTGCCCGAGCAATAAATCTCAAGGCTCATGGCGATCGATAGTCCACGCAGCCAAGATTTAAGCAAAGGGTTCAGACCATGTTCGTGTGAGGATATTTCGACATGACCTATGTGCAAGGGGCCTGAGAAAAGGGTACTCGAAATTAAGCTCGTCCCGCCCGTGGGCTTTGATCCGTCAGCCTTTGGTCAGGGTACTGGCCAAAAGCCATGAGACCCACAATATTCACTAACTTGACTTGATTGGATGTCTCTGTTTGATCGACTATACTATGTCGTTCGAAACGCCCACACATTAGAAACCTGTTGAAATAAAGAACTCGCCACACCAAAGATGGCGAAACAAAATCATCATACAAAGACAACACAAACACATGTTGTAACAAAGGTGGTGACGAAAACAAGAAAAAGAAAAAATAAACACCAAGTTTGTAAGGAAAGACCACTTAAATGAGAGAGAAAAACAAGAAAAAGGAGATGTGGAGGGATGATTTCAAGTCAAGAATGACAAAAAATCACCCCTCATTTTCAAAATCAACTAAAACAAAACCAGATTGTTGGACGAGAAGAGTAGAGATAAGAAATGGCAGGGAGAGGTTAGATTTGTATTGACGAGAGCACCAAGGAAATGTTGTCTAGGGTTTCAGTAGAGCGGTCATTATTGCTTCTCCCTTCTCTTCATAGAGTTCCTCTCCGTCTCGGCAATGTCATCGAAGATTACAGGCCTTCCTCCTCCGCTAAGACTCAAATCTTGAGCGGTTTTAAAAAAAAAAGAAAAATAAAGAATAACTTTAGCCTATAGTTTTTACTCTTTAGTTTTTCGGTTAATAATTAGTAAATTATTAACTTTGGATAATGTTCATTTTTATTAATTAGTAAATTAATAATTTATTTTTTAATGAAAAATTAGATAAAAATTTAAATCAAGGTATGCAACTAATAAATCATTATCTTTACCGAATCATTATTGAAAATAGTAAATGAATCAATATTGATAATAATATTGATACACATAATAATAACAACTTTAAAAAATTAAAATTAATTAAATAAAATAATCAAGATACACATACATACATGTGTGTGTGTATATATATATTGAAACATTAGTGTAATAGGTGTAATAGTTTAACATAATTCCCCCCTTATAAAAAACAGTTTAAATGAAAGTTTTTTATAATGGATGAAAGTTTAAAATGTTTTCCAACTTTCATGCTATTAATCGTGATACTAATTTTCTTCCTTATTAATTTTATTATTGAAATAAATATTAAATTTATATTTATTTTTAATTTCATAAATTTTTTAATATTAAATTTATTAAATATATAAAGTTTTATGTAATCAAAAAATATATGAAGTTTTATACTTATTTTTTTAAATGATATTTATTTTAAAAAAGAAAATCCATTCATTGAGAAGAGCAAGACATGACATTTGAACATATAAACCAAAAATGCTAAAAACATTAGAGGATGACACAATATCTAGGTTAATAGTAAGAATAAATGGCTCAAGGTCTACACAATTAGTAATCCTAAGACACCTAGAATACCTAAGATTATAGATTTGATGAAGCATATTGATGAACATGAATTTAATATGACTTCATTGTTTGATTGAAATAGCTATGTTGTCTTAATTATGTGACGCTCAAAACCTGGGGGTCCATTGACTAACCATCAACCCGTGAAAAACTTGTGGATGTCGAGTAACATGATATCACACTGTTGTGTCCCCTTTACCGAGACTCATAATTTAACAAAAATCGGACAGTCTCATTTGTACGGGGAGCTCTACCCAAAATACAACCTGTAGGATATACAATAACATGACCCATTCGAGCCCAATATAACACAATAACCACATAGATCCATTTATGAGTAAAAGTGGCCCAACCGGGCCCATTTATCCACACTTATTTAAAACATACAAAATTATATTTAAAACAGTCACATAAGAATTTAATTAAAATTCTTTTTACACAAAATACAAGATAGAACTAGTTTGTTCCAAGCATCTTTACAAAAATGAATACAAAGCCATAACTCGGCTTTCTTCACAACTATGGCCTCGAGTGAGTGCCGCGCATCTGGGTAATTCCAGATCTGAAATCGTCTCATAAAGGGTGACTACGCCCAATAGAGTAAACCCCACATGCGCCACTCTCCACCTAAGTGTACATACAATGGTCATGTCCCACAATTCATTCACATTCCAAGTAAAAATATGCAATTTCTACTATGGAATCCTACATGCCATGAAATGAAATGAGGCTCAATCATGTACCATGCACCCGAGTCCTTACCGACTCCCTCTTACCCAAGTCCTTACCAACTCTTACCCGAGTCCCATCATTTATGGATTATATCCAATGATCATTTTACAACAAAATTCATTTATTTTTCAAACCAAAAGCTTTTTTGGATGTTACACCTCAATGATCATTTATATTCAAAATCATGTGTCTTTTTGTGGGTAGCTAATTTCCGAAGTCTCACTACAGGCTTCGCAAGCCTTCATACACTTTCACGGGCTTTCATTGTTGAACCCATATGTATAACAAAAAATAACGAGACTTTCACCTGAGGGGGTGTCTATCCCTACTTGCTATTACCTAACACATATTTTCATTTTTAGTTTCCATTTTAACCGTGCGACTCTATTGGACGTTGTCCCACCGTACTGAGCCCACCATCAAACACCAACATCAGTGTTGATTATAACCATGCACTTACACCCATGTCATGTGATGTTCCCATGCATAAATGCAATGTGATGCGCCATTGCATGCTATATCATGCCACATATATGATGAATACTATATGAGCAATTTAATCATGCATTTTCCATGCATCATGGACAACTATATCAAACATGCATATAATCTCCACAAAATTTCATTCATGTCAATATATTATACGCGCATATATCAATATCACAATCAAATCATTACTTAGTCAAGCAACGACGCGCTTTATCCTCTAGGAAAAATTGTGACATAACATATCCACAAATAGTCTACAAACAAGCCATGCAATGACCTTATCCATACACAAACTCATCACATGTCAATACATAATGACACACATATTAACCTCCAATCAATTACCACCAAGCATGTCACTCAAACTCAAACAATGACAACTTAATCCTCAAGACCAGTTATGGCATAGAGATGCCCACAAAACATTCCATACAACAAGCCATAATAGACCACAGAATAGATCCGAACTTAATTCAGAAACTAGTCTCCTAACAATCCCAAAATCTGGACACAAACCATTAAACAACCTAAGTTGTAGCAGTCCCGGGAAATGGACCATAACTTGAGTTGTACAGGTCCAATTTGGGTGATTCAAAAGGCTACATTAAGTTGACATATGTAGCTATAATTGCCATGGAGAACACTAGTCCAAATTCCCTCTTTTGGCCAATCGGAGATCAGTCCCAAAATCTGGACAGTGTATGGGGTCAAAACAAGGCAGCCTATGACAGTCCCGGAAAATTAACCATAACCTGAGATATAGAGGTCTAATTTGGGTGATTCAGAAACCTAACATCAAGTTCACAATTGTAGATACGATTTCCATGAAGGACACTAGTCCATATTCCCTCTTTTTCTCAATCGAAAATCAGTCTCAAAACCTGGACATAAACAGTCAACAACCTAAGCTGTGACAATTCCAGAAATGAAATGGACCATAACCTGAGCTATAGAAGTCCAATTTGAGTGATTAAAAATCCTAACATCAAGTTCACAACTTCAGCTACAATTTTCATGAAGGACACTAGTCCAAATTTCATATTTTTCCCAACCAAAAATCAGTTCCAAAACCTGGACACAAACAATTAACATCCTAAGCCGCGGATAATTTAAATTAACGGACCATAACTCGAAATATGTGAGGTCCAATTTGGGTAATTCAAAAGTCTAACCTCAAGTTCACAATTGCAACTACAATTTCCAAGGAGAACACTAGTCCAAATTCCTCTTCTAACTCGAAACTAAAGGTCCAAAACCTCGGATACAAACAAGCACGCCTAAGCCGTGACAATCTCTCGGGAAATTGTACTGAATCATAACTTGAGTTATAAAGGTCCAATTTGGGTATTTCAATAGCCTAACCTCAAGTTCACAATTGCAGCTACGATTTAAAAGAACACTAGTCCAAATTCCCTCTTTTTCTAACCGAAAATCAGCCCCAAAATCTAGACATTATATAGGGTCAAAACAGGGCATTATTCCCTCATTCCAAAATTTTTCCAAACAGCCCCTTAGGGCATAAAACACAACCAAACAGCCCTTAGAGTGGAAAATAAACCAAAATATGAAGAATATTTACCTCTTGGAGCGTAGTAGAATCGAAGAAGGTCTCAAGAACACCTCTTAATCCTGAAAATTTTGATTTCTCGAAATCCCTTCCCTTGGATCTTCGATGAAACCCCTCCTTTTTGGTACCCATACGTAGCCCTTGTCGAGTAAATAAACTTTCACTCTTGGCTCGACGAATTCCGATCGACGAAACTCTAAGGATCGGAGGAAGAATGTTGGAATGCTTCCTATCTTTCTCTCCCTCTTTGATCTCTCTCACTTTTTTTTTTTCCCAGCAGGAAATTAGCTCCTCCTCTCTAAAATTTGACTTTTCTAACTTATCCTTAAGTTTTAAAGACAAGGTCCACGTTGCACCACGTGTCAACTCTTGGTCTAGGTTCATTTCTACCTCGAAACAATTTATTCTGTCCCGATTCAAATTCAATTTATTTTAAATGAACTTTACTTAATTCATTTTCACTTTCAAGATTTTTCTCAAAAATCCCCTTTTTTTTTCTTTTTCTTTTTTTGGTTCACCAGGCCAAGACGCCCCGAAAATCGTGAAAATCCGACTATCTCGAAATTCAACAAAATTCGTCTAAGTAACTATATTTCACGAGACGAATCCAACGGTGAGATCCGTCTCATCATCCGAGATTTAGAAAAATTCCAAGTTTGCAACTTATACTGTAACGACAATTTACCGTTTTACCATTTTTCGGAAAAATTTAAATTTACCCAGGTTTTACAAATTGTCCACACATAAATCAACGAATAAATCAATCGTTGTACGACAACACAATCACACACTACAAGTCGACAACACAAATACAAAAAAAACAAAGGAAAATCGAATGAAAACTCAGATAATGTGGAGTAAACCACTTTATTGAGAGAGAAAACCTAGATCTAAATGGCGAATGATGGGATGAGTGATTTTAGGCCAAAAAATGCCAAAAAGAACCCATCCTTTCTAAGAGGGTGAAAAGAGATATAAGAAGGAACTAGAATTTATAGGGAAGAGGAGAGGAGAGGAAGAAAATAATTATTTAAATGTTATTTAAACTAATGCCGAAATTTTTCCTTGGCAATTTATAATTTACCATATAAAGTTTTTTTTTTTTTAAATGGACAATGAAGGAGGAAATAAGAGTATCAAAGAATGAAATAAATAATAATTCAAATAATTTTTTCATATTTAAAATATGAAATGAATTTTATTTTTTTTTACACTAAAAGACAATTACTAAATTGACTTGGCACATGTTTTTTAATGCATCTTTTCTTGATTCCATCAGGTTCAGTTGTTGTTCACATGTGTTCTTAGTAAGATAAGGGATTATGGAAAACAAGAAGTTAGAATAAGTGATTATGATACCAAACAAGTTTTCATTCCAAGCAAAAATATCATCTTGATGCCCAACTATATGCTTATAGCTTTTCACGACCTTAAAAAACCATGTGAGGAAGCAAATTACAAGCAATATATTACAATGACACCACATTATTGTTAACATTGCTGGCAAAGCAAACCGTTGAGCTTACTTAAACCAAAAGTTTTGCTGGCCTGTCATCAAATACGTACTTTTTAAGAGAGCCATAACAAAATATAAATATAAAAACACAAAATATAAAACACTAGCTACATGACTGAATTTATTGGATTCCCACATCAGGATAGCCAACTATTTATTTATAAAGCAAAAGAAGAAATATGATGTTTGGATGGTGAGATTTGGATGATAAGAAAGTGAGAAAATTAGAAGAAAAGAAAAACTGACATTGGAAGAGAAGACGTACCATATAAAGAGAAATCAAGCACTTATGGGAACGTTTTGAAAATATTAAATATTATTAATTTCTTCCTCAGTTAATTTTATTATTAAATATTATGGGAAGATTCGATATTATTAAATATTGAAAGCAATCTTATTATTATATATATTTATTATATATTTAGGATAATTTGTCAATAAGACATAGCTAAAATAATTAAGAGCTCAAAATGACATAAGGAGGAGGGTAGTGTTCGAGTCCCAATGGAAAAAAATTTTATGAGAATAGAATATTATGATATTATAAAAGTTAATAGATGTCAAAAAATATATTTAATATAATTTTATAATAAAAGTAATTTTATTACTAAGTATATATTTACGGTAATTTTATAATAAAATATATATTTACTACATATTTAGAATAAATTTATGGGAATGTTTTGAAAATCTCCTATTTCTTTGTTATTAATTTTATTATTAAATATTATGAGAATATTTGATATTATTAAATATTAGTAAGGGTATTTATTGAAGAAAAAATAGACAAACAATTTGTGCTTTTTATATTAGAGTAGATTAAAGTATAAAATACGAAACTTTATAAATATAAGTCTAATAGTGCATTCGACAGTGTTCTCACTTTAAACTTAATACAAGTTTTTTCTTTGAAGTAATTTTAAAAAAAATCAAAAAAAAAAAATCATATCTCGAAATATTTCCTCAAGAAATATATATGATTTTTCAAAATTTTAGAAGTGTTTTATAAATTTTATCAAACACCCTTTATTTTCTTTTTTTTAGGTAAAAAATGTTTTTTTCTAAAACACTATCAAATATACTTTCGAATCTAAATATAAAAACTATTATCTTAGGATAGCTCAAATGGTTTAAGACCTTAGAATTTATTTAGTAGTCACAGTTTGAGTTCCTTTAAAATAACTGAAAGTTTTCAACTATCAACTTCATGACCCATGAGATTAGTCGAGATGTACACAAATTGATCTCAAACATCCACAGTTATAAAAAGATAAACCATTATCTTATATATATATATATATATATATATATATATATATATATATATATATATATATATATATATATATATATCTTTCTTTTTTGAAGAAAATACTACTGGATTTAAACTAGCAAAATATCAATAAAAACATAAAATCAAAATTGTTAAAAATTATAAAGTATAAAACATCATACAAGTTAATAGCATAATGAATCAATTCAAATTCTATACATTTAATAGTTAAGCTCATACATTTGATATTACTATTATGATTAGAATACATATGATTCTAATTCTATAACATATTAACGACCATTTATTTGATTTTTTGTCTCTGATCGTGTATACTTTACTTGTATGAATCGTCCAAACACAAATAAATGACATACCATGATGACGAAAACCAAAACGTCATATTGAGTCGACAAAACCATCAGTCATACCAAAACGACAATAATCACATATGCACGTATAAGAATAATAATCACATCGCATACTCAAGACAATAACTAAATCAAGTGAAATAAACAAATAAAAACTTATATATTTATATATATATATATATATATATATAGGTATATATATATATATATATATATATATATATATATATATGAAATAATTATTCTATTAAGAAAGAAAATTATGAAAAATGTTGTAGAAGGGTTATTTCAATTAAGAATGACCAAAAAATTATATTTTCTTGTTTAAAAGAAAAGAGACTAATAAAAAGAAAAAGTTGAAAGAAAAGAGGCTGAAATTTATCTTATAAAATAATTTTATGTAACATACACATGCAGGTCTTGTATGTGTCATTACTCACTAACACACTAACCAATCTCATTCATATAAACTAATTCTCCCGATCCCAACATCCCACCCCTTTCTCCTTTTACCTGAAAAATAAATTTTAAAAAAATTAATTCCGTTAAAACAAATTTACTTTATATAAATAAATAAAAATACTATATTTCTTATAACTTATTTAATTAAATTAATTTTTGCTATTTCGTGTTGAAAAATGAGAGAATAAAAAATTTAAATTAAGGAATGAGATGAAATTACTATGCAAAAATGTATCTAGATTAATATGGTGACTTTGCTATTTGAACTCCGACGTGTCACATGTTAGGAAGGTTATAAATACGGAGAAAGTGTCATATTTTGCATATTAATTTCATCTTGCGGTTTATCTCCCTAGAGCTGGTGATATGGGCTAAACCCGATAGATCAACCCACTTTAATTCAAATTTCACAGCTTGATTATAAAATTTAAACCCGAATAAAAATTTAAGTATTAACTTCAAGAAGACCCGTTTTGGTTCATAGCCCATGTGGGTTTGGCCCGAGTTAACTCGATTTACCCAAATTTTTTATTTAATTTTTTTAAGAATCAACTAAAAGAATCGGTGATTTTCAAGGATTCATCTATAAATTTTATATTTCTATTTATAATATACGATTAATATATTAAACTTTGTTATTTTAACTTTTTTATTTTAAATTTCTAAATATATCTTTTTAATATAATTTATATGATAATTTAATATTTAAAAAATATTGCATGAAAATTTAGAATTAAATAAATTACAGCTTTAATATTAAATATATTTTTATTTATCTCATTAATCATATTTTAAATATTTACAATTTCATTTTTTATTTATCCTTTAAATTTTATTCAACCATATATGTTTTTTTTTATAGAAATAAAGTTGTCTAGTTTATTAATTAAATTAAATTTAATAACTAAATTATCATTATATTTTAAATAATTTTATTACTTAACCTAGTGTTAATAATAAAATAATGTTATTTTTAAAAGAATTAACAAAAATTATATACTAATTTCTTTCCTAATATGATTATATATTTTAGCAAGATAAATTTTCAAACAAATATGATATTTCATTATTATATAGTTTAGATGCATTTTTGGAAAAAATATTTTTTTATTCCAAACATAACGAAATTTATTGCTAACATTCTAAAATTAATGTATTTATGATAATCAACTACCATCGTATGATAAAGCATCTTTCTAACGTAAAATCACACAAGTATTATCTGATATATTAAGATGATGATGAAGATTAAAGATATACGAGATTTCATTCGATAATTTCTGAAATGTTTCCTCACATACAAGTATTAAATTGTTACTTTATTATTTTTGTACTATTTAGCTAATCCTTAAGCATTTAGAATTTTTTAGTTTCTAAAACAATAAACTAGTTTTCAGAATTTCAAGATGCTGCAGAAATTAAAATTCGCTTTTTCCATATTCCATAAGATATTCTAGGTTTTGGTTTTGAAAGTTTTGGGTTTTCAAGACCAAAGGTTATCAACAATTACTTTGATGCTCTTCAAAACGCTGAATACTGAAAAGATCAAATCAAGACAGGCTTAAAACTCATTGAATCCAATGGTTCCAAATTGAAATGTTTTGCCAATTTCTCCCCTTGTGCTCCATGTTCCCCGTGAAACGCTAGTCATAAATAATTAAATCATTTATAATCCTGTTTACTAACTAATCTTTACAAAATTTTCTTGGGTTATTATTTAAACTAAAAAAAAATTCTTCTATTTCATCATCTAAGCTATATATACTAGAATTGTCACTCTCAAAATCTAATTCACTAATTATTTCTTCATTTTCACTATTTATTTCATACTCTTTTATTAAATTAATTTTGATTTTAGTTTTTCTATTTCTTTCATTTGGTAATTTTTTAAGTTCGTGATATCTGTGCTTTATATGACCTTCTTGCCCATATAAATAGTATTTATATTGTTTACTATAATTGGTTCTTCTTCTTTTATCCAATATTTTCACAGGGTTTTCTATATCTTGTATTAAAAGGTTAGTTTCTATAATAAGTTCCTGATTTTCTTCTGAAATGTTGTTTATATCTTTTAGGTTTTCTATATTCCCTATATCTATCTCTACATCCAAAATCTAAATCTTCTCCTAAATTTAATTTTCTACAAAGTAGTCTATTTAGATCTTGTTCTTTTATTTTACTTCTTTCTCCTATATTCAAACATTCCTTTTCTAACCAATTTTTTACAAATTCTACTCTACTGCCTATATAAGGAGAGTTTTTGTATTTAGAGGTTGAAAATTCATTCCATAATCTAACACCTACTAGTCATTGTATTTTATGTATTATTTTTAAAGACCCAGGTATTCATCTATCTTAGCAAGAATTGCATATTTCCTAAATTTTTATTCATATTCTTTATATATGTAAAGGTTACATAATTTTAACTATTCAAACTTATAAAGATATAGTACAGGTTCATTTACATCCTCTTGGGTTGTTCCTAAAAACTATAATTTTATAAGGTTTATAAACACAGATATACTAAAATTATTTTTAACATCCTGAAAATAACTATTGTTTTCTTGTTCCATGTTTCAAAAAATTGTAATACAGTTCTTCTAAGAGTGTTTTTACAATATTCATATATTTCTGATTGGTTTTGGAAAGCTACAATTACACCATCAAAATTTAAAGATTGTTCCCAGTTTTCTATGGTTTTTCTAAGATCACGAGTATTATCTATATCTAAAATTGGTCCATTTGTTATATATTCATTTATTGGTTATGAATAACTACTAGAAGGTTCTATTCTTGTTTTAAATTGAAGGCCTTGTCTAACTATTTCTGTTTTTACATTTACAAATTCTTCTTCAATTTTATTTTTATTTTCTTTGTTATTTTTTCTTCATGTTCTTTTAAGATTTCAGATATTTCATTTATTTTTTCTTCTTTTTCTAGAATATGTGGTTTTATTATGAATTGGTTTATTACTTCTACTTCTATATCTAAAAAAATTTAACTAGGTTTGTTTGATAAAGTTTTGAAATTATTTGATCATCTAAATAATTATTACACATTATGCCTATAAAGCTTTTGATCTATTGGTTCATCTAGTAATTCTTTGGATTTTCAAATTTTTTAATATTCTATCAATTAATTCCAGTTTCTATATAAATTTTCTACAGCTTATATTTAACACAATTTCTTGTTCTTCTATGTTTACTACATTAACATGCACAACCAATTGCACCATCTAATTTGCCCGATATTTATGGTTTTGTACTAAAAGTTATACTAGCACTTCCATCTTTATTTTGATATATACTATTAGAGGTTGGATATTTTGTTTCTAGTTTATTTATTTGTGGTATTCTCATTCTCTTCCTAATAAATAATTTATTTCTAAAGGTTTTGCTTCAATCAAATTTACAGTTTTACTACCAAAAGTTTTTACTATATCATCAAATTTCATCATACATTTTAAACTTAAAGCATTTGTTGTTTTCCCAATAAATCCTATAGCTACACTAAGGTTTTTACTACCAAGTTCTATATCATATCCTTTTGTATTTATGGTTATTTTTATTTTTTCAATAAATTCTCTAAGATCTATACAAAACTGTGAGATGCAACCTATAACTGCATAATTTTGATTCATATTTACTTCTGCACTAGCTAAAAGAGCTCGTCCTATTGAATTATTTCTAGTATCTAAAAGGTTAATATTTACAAGTGCTCATATTTCTTTTCTATGAAGTCCAGTTATCCCTATTAAAATTACTCCTAAATGCATATATTTATCGATTTTATTTTTTAAGAGTTTTTGTTTTATTTATGAAGAAACTAAGTCTAAATATACGATATTTCCTAATGAACTTATGGTATGTTGGCTAAAAAATCTTGTTATTTGAGGACTTTGAACTAAAGGTTTTTTGTATGGAGTTACTTCTTTTATTGCTTTTTTAAGTTTTTCTTCTATAAATTTCTTAACATTTTCTTTTGGTTTTATTACTTCTACAATTTCCATGGTTTTACTTCTAAATTTCTAGGTTCAAATTGATTGATTTTATATTCTATTACTAGATTTGGTTTTTCCTAAACTTAGTTTTTCAAATTGTTGGAAAATATTTTCATTTTATTCTTCTAATTTACTTGTTTTCTTAACTAATTGTTCAAGTATTTGATCTAGTTTTTACTAAGTTTTCTAATATTTATTTCCAAATTTTGTTGATCTATTTTATTTTTTCTATTTTTCTACAAATTTATTCCTCCCTAACTAGATGTTCTTTATAGTCTAAGTTGCTTCTAATTAAATTAAAACAGTTTAAAAAAGTCTTCCACCTTCTAATTCTTAAGGTTGTATTACAGCTATTTATTCTTCTTTGTTGAATTTCTTGAATTTTTTCTAAATTTTTTATATCAGCAATACACTCAAATGATTTTCTTTCTCTTGCGCTTTATGTTCTTTAATAATTGCTTTTGTTATTCCGTAATTGTATTTCTACAAGGTTCTTAAAATATTTAATTTCTTCTTTTTTAAACTGAGGGTAGTTCATTAATTTTTGTTATTCCTAATTGTATTTCTACAAGGTTCTTAAAATATTTAATTTCTTCTTTTTTAAACTGAGGGTAGTTCATTAATTTTTACAAAGTTTCTACACCTATTCTAAATTTTTACACTAATTTCTACGCTTAATTCTAAATTCTACTTCTAATTTTTACGAACTTGAACTAACATAAAGATTATCTATATAATATTTAACTATTTTAGTTTTGACTATGGTTTCAGTATTAAAATATTCTTCGTAGGTTTCTTTTATAGTGTTTTCGTATTCACATAAATATTTAAGAGATACAAGGTTTTGAATATCTTTAGTAAGGTTTTTAACCGTTGTTCTTAAAGCATGCAGTTTATCTAAATTTTTCCTAAATTCTTCACGCTGAATGTAAATTCTATTACTAAATTCTTTTACACGATCATAATCTAAATTATAAACACTAGGAGGATAAGGAATAAAAGACATAAAAAAAACAAACAATTACTAACATACAAATTTTCACACTTTCATACAAATCATAAACACGCACTTAACAAAAATCACACAAATTCATTAATATCATAAAATATCAAACATTGGCGCTTTCAAACTATTTTTTCACAATATGACTCTTAAACAAGGTAAGATAAAGCTTGGTAATTGAATTTAATTTCAAAAGTTTTTAAATAATAATAATTAACATACAAGTGCCTGGCTACTCATTCCCTCCTCTTATACTACAAAAAACAAACCCATCTCACAACCTCTCCTCAAAACACCCCGGGATGAATTCGTAATAATAAAACATCACTTCAGCACATAGATAAACCCCCACAAAGACCAAACAAAGTCTCCCTAAAACGCCTATCCACGGCTAAAATGGGTCAAAGGTCATGGGTTAAAACTAAAGACTCTAGTTTTAAAATTCATCTTCCAAAACATGGGTTTCAAAGATTAATTATAAGAAAATTTTTCCTCAGATAAGAGATAACAAATAAATGTGATCCATGTAGATTGATTATTATTATAGAAAAAAATTTTAAAATCAAAACTCCACTTTGCTTATCTTTACTCCCTCTGGTTCCCCTAAATAAAGAAAATTAACACAAAATTAAAGTAAGCACAAAGAAAGATGAAAGAAATACTTACAATTTTATTGCTTCAAAATTTGATTACAAACTTTCTCTCTCTTTCTCACTTAACTTCTCTCTATCTCTATTTGCTCATTCACTCTCTCTGTTGCTCGAACTCTATATCTCTTATGTATATGTATGTACAAGCCTCTCATTTATAGACTTTTGACAAACTAAAGACAAAATTGAAAAGTTAAAAATATCTACCTAACACATTAATTTGTGAGACATGTGTCCTTAAAGGACAAGTACTTTACTATACACATTTACTATGCCTAATAAATAAAAGTTGAAAAGTCTAATCAACTTTTGTACAAGTTGGTCTTTATCAAAGTTTGTCTTCAAAATATTTGACATGTTTCCTTCTTCCTCGTCTGCCATGGTGATCGATAAGACTCGGGTTCAAAAGTTTGCTACGCTTCGCTTGTATTTGACTATCAAGGCGTAATTTGATGTCATCGTTATCCTTCCATTGCATTTTCCAAATTGGCATAGCTCTCTGCATCTAGACTTTCCCAAAAGTTTGCTTCATCAATGACGAAGAGATTTACATGAATCTACCAAAGTCAAGTTGATAAAATCCTGCTCTCTTCTAAAGTTATAAAAATTTTGGGTTCAAAATTTTTCTAAAGGCTCGTTCTCCAAATTGACATTGTTTGGGTTTCTCCAATAAGATAAAAAATTTTATTTCTGGTTTTTCTAAAATCAAAAGTTTAAAAATCTCTAAATCTATTATAATATACAGGAAATTCTTTTGAACGGTCATTTCCCATTCTGGTTGTTGTTGAGGTATTAAAGGTCCTTTGTCAGAAGCTTGATATACACATGATGATGCGTAGATTATGCTTCCACATCAGTTTTAAATAAAGTGTGGTATGGTTTCAAAAGATATATCTACAAATTTTCTGCTCTAAAAAAGATATTCGACAATGGTTTTAATTTTTCAGAAAGTTCTTCGGTACTCTTGATAAACATCAAGTTAAAATATATTTTTCAAAACTCTGGATCCATTAGTTCAAAGAATGAGTTCTAAATATTTTTATCTAAAATAGACATATTTAGATAAGCTTAAATAAAACAATGAAAATAAATCGTGATCATGGTAAGCCATCCCTTAATTCCATCGTTAGTTTCAAATCTTGTTCATACAATATACACTGGTTCTTAAACATTTTTTCATAATATTTGTCCAAAAAGAAGGATTCTATTTTATCATAAATATCATATCCGAACTTGTTTTTAATTACAAGTTTTTGAAATTGTTCGTTAAGAAGAGTTGATTTTCTAATCATATTAATTAACTCGGTTTGCTGACATATTAATTTAGAATGTTGTTAATATTCTAAATTAATAGATGATGATAATTCAACTACCATCGAGGATATACATCTTTTGAATATAGAATCACATGTTATTATTGGATATAATAAGGATGAGGATGAAGATTAAAGATATATGAAATTTTATTTGATACTTTGGAGTTGTTTTTCTCACATATGTTATTAAGGTGTTACTTTATTATTTTTGTACTATTTAACTAATTAGTTTGGTACTTTGGTTATAGCAGTGTTCTAGTATTATTTATTTATTTAAGTTTGTTTACTATTGATGATGCCTTTTTCAGCGGGCCCAGGGGGTGGAGCGTGTGGGGGGTCATTGAGAATTTGGACCGGGTTGTTTTAGTAGAAATTTGGGATCACGGGCGTGCGGATCGTGGGTTGAGGCGGGGATCGCGGCATTGTTGATCTGCGGGGCTCAGGACGTAGCCTCCTCTGCAGAGCAAGAAGAAGGGGTCGGCGAGGGTGTGCCGTCAGCGCTCCGTGCCTAAGTCGATTTCTTTACGAGAGAAAAATAGACTACTTAGAGGCGAATGTGTTAAATATGGTATGCATCTAAGTGCGTACCTTTCACTGTTGGGGTAGCCATGTATTTATAGTAGATGTTCGACCCCGGTTAATGTCACGCCAGCTTTAGGATTTGTTCCCATTGGATGAGATTTTCTTATCAATATCGGATTTGGTAATGGATTTAGAAAGAGCTGTTTATTTGGGATAATCTTTCTTCCTTATTGGGGGGAGATCTAACTGGTGATGATCTGTTATTATTTTCTTTCCCTTACTAGTAAGATTTGGTTGGATCGGCAGGATGATAGCTTGTTAGGGGTTATTCTATTTTCTGTGTGGGCGAAATACAATCTGATTTGCAGGATATGGACCTTCGAATTCATCCAAGATCGTCATTTGGACCTAGCGGGCGAGACGCCCCGTTTGGGGTACGGTACCAGGGGCTGGGTATTGCGTTGGGCGCCACTTCTTTGGGCTTGGTTAGAGGTGGGCCTGTAGCGTTTTAGCCTGTCGGTTGCCTGACCCTTTGGAGTACGATTATGCGTGGGCGAGGGTTGTATCGTTCTTGCATCGGATGCAATTTCCACGTGTCTGTTTGAGGTTGGGTTAGTTAAGGCTTAGTCGTCGTCATATGTCTTGTGATAATGATGACTCTTGGGTTTTCTCGCTTGTTTCCCCTACCTCTTCTAGTTTCTTTCAGTTTCTTTCGCAGACCTCTTCTATCCTGTGCTTCTCTAGTCCTCCAACCTCTTCCGCGATCTCGTACTTTATTTACTCGAGTTCTACATGACCCTTTTGGTAGTAGAGTCTTTTACGGCATTTTTGTACTTCTTAGTCTTATTCCACCGGACCCCTTTGCGTCACATCTTTGGTTTCTCTTGATTGAGTACTGACGGCGCTAGGGTCGAATTGATTAGTTCGTTTTTCTTGTTTGCTCTTATTATGGGTGGTCGCTCTTCTTCTTTACGTGGCTATTAGCGACTCTGAGTTGTTCAGGTTGCAGCGGAGTTAGTGACCGCGGATTCGGTAGTGGTTGGTTTTTGGCGTTCGGGGCGCCTCACCACTTGGATAAGGATAAAGGGAAAATAAACCTAATTAAATATCACGGGGGGTCGGATTACCTTAAATCGCGTCCGACATGCTTTATGACATGGGACCTAGCAAGATTAGGTCCGCCGTATGGGGTTACCTTTGTTAAACGTTATCGACCTCCCCTGGCGTCGGGTATGGACCCGGCGTCTTGACCTTTATGTAGCCAGTGAGATGGTATGTTTCTTTGAAAGATTAGCCTTTGATAATGGTCTTCGTTTTCCACTTTGCACCTTCATGAAAGGG
The DNA here is from genome assembly GCA_016808115.1 of Tetrastigma voinierianum. Classification (NCBI taxonomy): domain Eukaryota; kingdom Viridiplantae; phylum Streptophyta; class Magnoliopsida; order Vitales; family Vitaceae; genus Tetrastigma; species Tetrastigma voinierianum. Next base: position 89,589 of record JAEQBH010003725.1, read on the forward strand.
GTTCTACAGCTTTATTTCAATGTCACACGTCGCCCTGACTCCTCCCGATGGTTGGGAGACTGGCATTTTGGTGACTTATTGGCCTTTTAGGAGACGGGGGGCTCGGCGTCCCTAGTGTGGCTCTGCTCCTCACATCTTTTTAGCCCGAGGGAGACTCACAGGGGCTTCCTTTATTTCTCCGAGGGCGCTGGGCTCCTACGGTGATCAGCCGACCTTCCTTCTTCCATGGGTCGTGGAAGGGCGTGGCTCTTTTGTTAGTGGTCTTGGCCCCAGAGATATGATCCTTCCTCTGGGATTGATACTGCAGGCGTTCGGTGGCTTGGACCACCCCCGATAATCTTCATGAGTGTTTGCTCTGTTTTTATGTAACTCGTGTGAGGGTTGTTGAATATTTCGACTTTGCATTATTCTCATATTTCCCAGTGCTCGAGCTTGACCTTAGTCTTTGAAGATAATGTCGTAGCCACAATTTGGCGGAATGTCTGCCGTCCTTATGCGGAGATGATAAAATAGGACATTCTGGCCGTCGAAGTGGGGTCTTGCCACGTTCTGCCCGAGGCCCTTGCCTCCTTCCACCGGGAGTCTCCCGTTAGAACTTCTTATGACCACTCCTGCCCAGAGGAGAGATTTTGGTCCAGTTAGGGGCATTGTCTCGGAAGCCCTGGAGTGCGAAACGAAAAAAAATCAAGCTCTACTGAGAAAGACCGATCGGTTTCAGTCAAGGTTCATAAATTGGGGGCGTCTCCGAATTCTCTTGCTCGGAGCAGCCGGAGCGAACGCGATCGCTGCTTGTGAGAATGGTCTAAAGCTCTCCACCCTTCTAAACTGCTTTGTGGGGCAAAAATCTCTTGGATGGAGCCGCGGCGGTATTGGCAGTTATGCCTAATGCAGTCTGGAATCAGCCTTCGGAGAGTGCTAGGCCACCTGCCGAAGGGTGGAGGTTGAAGAGAAGAAATCGGGATCAAAAGTTAGAAGATGAGGACTCTTGCTCTTGATACTAAACTCGAGGCGGGTGCGATCTGTCGGAGTCCTTAAGGATTCGACCTTGGGATGTCGAGCGCCGTTGACGGGATGCAGCTCATCCCTTGAGGGTTGCCTCGGTAAAGTCCACATGTCACGATAATGTCTGTTTTCAAGTTGATCCCGTGTTTGATGTTAACTTCATGTTTGATGCGCAAATAGCCACTCATTTGAAAGGTCTGGCCGATAAGGCCAAATTAAACAAAAAGCATGTAAAAATCGCCGGTTATAAGGCGGCGACCTCTTTACAGGCGAATTCGAGTTGCAAGAGCAGGTGGCCGTATGATTGAAGAGGTGGGAGAGACTTAAATCGATCTAAAGCATATCGCGTCGGCTCGTGCGGTAGAAAGTAGAAGGATGAAGTTCGGGTAGCAAGCGCGATTGGAGGCGAGCCCCCGAGGTCTGAAGGTGGAGGCTCGAGGTTCTTGTTGGGTGGTGCGATGTCGAGACCCAGGGATGGGCGGTCCTCCCGATGCGAGGCTTGAGCCCGGTTAGGGGAGGGCTTCGTCACATCCGGGGCAAGCTGAGAGTCTCAAGAGGGGCTAGCGTGCGGCAATGGCGATCAGGAGCCTGCCACATGTGATAAAGTAAGCGGCTAGTGGCCTTCGTGCGAGGCACAAAGCAGTATTTGGCTAACCCAAACGGGGCTTCGTCGTGAGGCCTCCGAGGCTGTAAATTCGGCGGAGCGGCTGAATGAGGAGTGTCGCGGATTACGCGGGGATCTTCACCAGCAAATATCCTTGGTTCTTTCGGAGGGATGATGTTATTAACGAGGTAAGGGACGAAGCCCGGTGCTAAATGGGCCTCCTAGTCTGGCTCGCTTTTCAGCAAAAGGCCGTTAACGTCTACCCAGACTTGGACTTCAACTTCGATCTCCCAAGTGACGAGGAGGCAGAGGAGTCTTTTTCTGCAAATTATTCTCAGAGCAGGATGATACTCTGCGCCCAGGCCCATTCCCCTCTTCATCGATGCATTCCTCCTATTCTGCTCCCAGGGTTTGTACTCATTTTTACGCGCGATATCGACTTTTATATTTTCTTTATATTTTTGCTTCCTTTTGTCGGGCTGGGGCCCGAGACATATCAGCTCTCCTTTTAATAAATATTCATTTTTATCGTCTGCGTTCTCAACTGTAAATGTTTTATTTTCTTCATGAATTGTACGGCGGGTGAGGGTCGAGGTTGAAGCGGTCGCTCGTCGGGCGAGTCGGCCCGAGAGGCCGTGGGGTACATCTTGCATGTGACGGCCGACTTTTGGGGCTGACGAGCTCGTCAACTTGGCGGGTGATCTCCATCGGTGATTTGCATGAGTTGAGGCGAGTTCCTTAGGTTGCATGACTGTTTTTGGCGGAGCTCGTTAAGTAGGCGTGGGTTCGTCTATCACGAATAGGCCCCAGATAAGGCTCGTCCATGAACTTCGTCGATTGTGAGCTAGCCCCAGGCGGTCTTTCGTCCTATGTGGACTTTTAGGAAGAGCTCGTCAATGTGAACAGTTGGGCAGAGCTCGTCCATGTGAACTGCTGGGAAGAGCTCGTCAGCGCGAACTGTTGGGCAGGGCTCGTCTATGTGAACTCGTCAATTGCGAACTGCTGGGTAGTGCTCGTCCTATGTGGACTTCTAGGAAGAGCTTCGTCCAATGCGAGAAACGAGTTAAGGCGAGGCTCGTCCGTATGGCCTTCTTTGGGAGAAAGGCTCGTCGGCGTGAGATTTGTTGGGCGGGAGCTCGTCAGTGAACTTCTGGAAGAGCTCGTCGTCTGAGCGATTCTAGTAGCTACGTCCATGAGCTTCTTCAGGAAGAGCTCTTGGCCAGCAGTAGGCGGGGCTCGTCCCGTGAACTCATCCCGGTGAAGCTGGCTGGGCCGTGCTCGTACATGTGGACTTCTGAGGAAGATCACGTCAATGAAACGGTTGGGGCGGGCTTCGTCCATGTGAACTTCGTCCAATTGCGAGGCTGGCTGGGCGGTGCTCGTGCATGTGGACTTCTAGGAAGGCTCGTCGTCGCGACGGGTTGGGCGAGGCTCGTCCATTGTGAACCACAGGAAGGAAGGCTCGTCGATGGGAACGGAGTTGGGCGAGGCTCGTCCATGTGGCTTCTTTGGGAAGAGCTCGTCAGCGCGAACTGTTGGGCAGGGCTCGTCCATGTGAACTCGTCGATTACGGCTTCTTGGGGCGAGTGCTCGTCACATGTGGACTTCACAGGAAGAGCTCGTCGTGCGAGCAGTTGGGTGGGCTTCGTCCATGTGAACTTCATTAATTGCGGCTTCTTGGGCGGTGCTGGAATTACATGTGAACTTAAAGGAAAGGCGCTCGTCAATGCGAAACCGGAGTTGGGGCGAGGCTTGTCCATGTAAACTCTTTGGGAAGAGCTCGTCAATATGAAGCGGTTGGGTGGGAGCTCGTCAGTGATTCTTGGGCTCTGCTGGCGAGTTACTGAAGCTGAGATGGCTCCTTAGAAGTAGCGTGACTGTCGAGAGTAGATGAACTCATCGGTATTTGCTTGGCTCATATTTGTGGCCTTGGTGGCGTTCAGTAGAGTGGCGATGTAACTTTGGTGATCGGCTCTGAGGGGCGTGTCACGTGCGGGTAGTTGAACTCGTCAAAGTAAGCTGCTTGGCTCATGGCGTTGTGGCCTTGGTGGCATTCCGGTAAGTAGCGTGTAACTTTGGTGATCGACTCACGAGGGCGCGTGGCTTTGTGCGAATAGATGAACTCGTCAAAGTGAGCTGCTTGGCTCATGGCGTTGTGGCCTTGGTGGCATTCCAGCCGAGTGGCGATGTAGCCTTAGGCGTCGACTCTGAGGGCGTGGCCTTGGTGGCGTTCGGTAGTGGCGATGTAACTGAGGCGTCCGACTCTGAGGCGGCTGCTTTGTGAAAAAGTAGATGAACTCATCAAAGTGAGCTGCTGGCTCCTTAAGGCGGCTGTGGCCTTGAATTGGAGTTCGGCCGAGATAGCGTGTAGCTGTGAGTTGATCGGGCTCACGAGGCGGCGTGGCTGTCTTGAGTGGAATGAGCTGTCGAAAATGAGGCACACGCTTGGCTCATTGTATTTGGCCCGTGGCCTTAGTGGCGTTCGGTAAGTGCGATAACAACTTTGGCGATCGACTCTAAGGCGGCGTGGCTTTGTGCGAGTAGATGAACTGCGTCGAAGTGGCTGCTTGGCTCATGGCGTAACTGTGGTGGCGTTCAAGTGGCGATGTAACTGGTAATCGACTCTGACGTGCTTTGTGCGAGTAGATAGACTCGTTAAGTGTTTGCAGCTCATGGCGTTGTGGCAGCAGTGGCGTTCGGTGGCGAGTGGCGATATGGCACGAGCTAATCGACTCACGAGCGGCGTGGCCTTTGTGGCGTTCGGTAGAGTGGCAATGTAACTTTGGTGATCGACTCCTGAGGCGTGGCACGTGTAGAGTAGATGAGCTCGTCAAAGTGAGCTGCTTGGCTCCTGGCGTTGTGCGACCTGTTTGGATTGAACTGCTGCATGCGGCCATTCGACCGGTTTCTTGGAAGGTCACGAGCGTCTTTAATCTTGATTGATGGAGAATTTGGAACGTTCGGGTGACTTTTTGAATGCTTTGGCCTTCTTATAAATGGCGGCTTTGTTCTTTGTGGGGCTTATACTTTGTATATTTGCTTTCTTTGGTGCGTAGTAGGAATGCGGGTGCTGAGATGTCGTCGAGATCCCCAGTGAATCTTGACGAGGATCTTTTGGAGATTTTGGTTCAATCTTTATTGTTCTTCCATGTGGGGTTGTGTTTTTCCTAGTCTCTCCTTTATGGGGTCATGTTTATTCCTAACCGTCTTTGGGGAATGCGCTCAGGAAGGAAGGCGTGCATTTCTTGCGTCGACTTCTCCATTTCCTGTCCTTCTTTCTCTTCCTTCCTCCTTTCTCCTTCTCCTTCTTTTTCATCTTTTTTTTTTTCACATCTCATTCTCCCCTTTTTTGTTTCTTCTACATAAACTCCTTCCATCCCTTTTCTTCTTCTCCTCTTTTCCACTTCTTTTCTTTCCTTCTCCTTCTTTTCATTCTCTCTTTCTCCTTTGCCTTCTCTTTTTTTTTTTTTTTTTTTTTTTTAAAGGGAACCCTTGTCTTGATTGTGTCGATGATATCAACGATTAGCCTTAGCAAGAATGTAATCCGATTGGAATAAGAGTGGTATGAACTTCCTACTCATTATGTATTTCTCTGTGTCTTATATATACGAGTGTTTGGATGTCTAACTAAATAACCGACGAGACGCTCAACTAAGTTACATAAGAGTGTTCGATAAGGCTCTGTTGTCCACAGCGATGCTCTTTGGTAAACGCTTAAAGATGCTCTTGCATTCCATGTATCTTTGTAAAAGATTTTCCCCTCCTACATGCAGAGCTTCATGAGTACTGGCTTTGTGACTCGAGAGATATGATGTAAGGACCTTCCAGTTGGGGCCCAGGTTTTCCATGCGTAGGGTTCTTACTTCTTTGCGGGGAGTTTCTTTAAGACTAAATCACCCGGCACGTAGCTTCTATGTTTGACTTTTTTAATGTAGTACCTCGTCGTCTTCCTTTGATGAGTCCTGCGTGCGCTTTAGGACTTGCTCGCTTTCATCTAGGAGTTAAGTTTAGGCGAAGGGCCTCGTCATTTGTGTTCCGCAGGTGTGTAACTACGATCTGGGAGACTTTATTCGGAGCCTCGACGGGAGCTCTTTGCTTGATGCCAAAGGCTAGGGAAAATGGGGGTTTCCCAGGGTTCTTTGACCCATGTGGATCCTGTAGGCGGACTATACCTGTTGGGAGGTATTCTGATTTCCTTTAAGGTCTTCCAATTTGGTCTTGAGGCGGCTTTAAGGGTTCGATAGTGACTTATTTGTCAGGATTGGATTGCGGGTGTCGCGGAGATGAAGGTAATATTTTTAATTCCAAGCTCGGCCGCAATCCTACAGATTTAGGCGTTGTCGGAAGCATTTAGTTAATACGATACAGGCTCTTAGGATACGAACACATATGATGTTTCGCCACACAAAATTGCGTATCTTACGCTCTGTAATTGTAGGCAATTTAAGGAAACAACCATGGCTTGGTGAGTAATCCCTCGGCGATTATGAATTTGTGACCCTTGCAGTGGGGCGAGGGGTCCCAGTATGTTGAACCCAGCATTTGAAAAGGCGGGGGCTTGTAATGTGGCGTTAAGGGTTCTGATGGGAGACGTGAGATCTTAGCGTGCTCCTGGCAGATTCTGCATTTCTTGACTAGGTCGGTTGCATCTTTGAGTATTGTAGGCGGTGGTACCCCGCCTCGGGCTTTTCACGCTGTCTTTCGAGCTCAGATGCTGATTCAGCGCCATTGCCCTCGTGTACTTCTCTCGGCCTTGCGTACTCGGTGTCTTCTCTACTTGATGCATTTAAGGAAAGGTGTGAAAAATCCTCGCTTGTAGGGCTTCCTTGTGATTGAGTAGAAGCACAGCGGACCTACGCCGCTTATTTTAAGTAAGCTTCTTCCGAGATTAAAGTGCGGTAAGCTTCGATTACATATAATACCAAAATGGGCTCCGTCAAGTCGGTTTGGACCCGGAGCTTGGGTAACCACACCTCGCCATAGGGTCGAGTTGGGGGTTAGCGGTGTTTGATGGAGTGTCGACTGCTTTGGGGGTCTTCTTTGTGGTACGTGGCTAGCTTTGCCAATGCGTCGGCTCGGGAGTTCTCCGCTCTGGGGACATGTTTGACCTGTACCAGCACGAATTTTTTCAATAAGTCGCGAACCTTTCGGAGGTATAGGATCATCCTCTCGCTTTTGGCCTCGTAGGTATCCTTGTTGCGACCACCGGTGGGTCCTTTGCCAGACCTCTAGGCTGGTGGGCTTACAATGAATGGGCGGAGTTGGGGCACGCTATGGCCACGGCCTCATATTCGACCGTTGTTGGACGTATGGAATCGAATCTTGAGTGCGTACTTTCAATGTCTATTCCCTACGGGAAGTTAGGATAAGACCTGCTCCACTCCCTTGCGCGTTCGAGAGCTCCATGCGGGAGAGTTTCAAGTGGAGGTCGGTCGTTGTTTGGGCATCTTTAGTAGGGTTCGGTGGCGGCCAAAACTCCATGTGAAATCGGCCCAGGGCTTGCCCTTTATTGCGAGTTTTTAGCTGTATCTGATGTCCGAACTCAGCTCGACTCTATGGCCCACTTCATCGACCTTCAGGTCTCGGTTTATGCGACACTTGTTTCGTAGATGGTGTGCGCCCTGGAACTTCTATGGTATGAGCACAGAGCATCTGGCGGAGCTTAATTCTTGATTCTTAGAGCGAAATTAACTTTTCCATTCTTGGGGTACCTCTCTCTACTCCTCTTGGGGCACAATTCTGATATCGCGGGTCTTTGAACTCACTTTTTATCTCTAACGAGGACGAGGTTGAAGTCAGGCACGACTAAGTATAGAGTGAGGAGCTCCCCTTCGACGGGGCTTACTAGAATGGGAGGGGAACTCAGGTACGTTTTTAATGCTGAGAATGCTTCTTCACACTTTGTATCCCATTGAAAAGCTTTCTTCGAACTTGGAAGAAGGCGGCATTTATCGGCTTACTTACTGGATACGAGCAGGAACTAAAGTGCAATCCTCCACATCGGTATTGTGCTTCCTTTATACCGAGAGGGTGACGGCATGTCGAGCATGCTATCTTGTCACGGATTGCCTCAATTCCCCAGGTTGTTCACTATGAAACCCGGGAATTTTCGGTGACACTGGCAGAAGGCACACTTAATTTGGTTAGCTTCATGTTGTAACTTCTTAGGATTTGGAGCGCTTGAAGAGATGAGTGATGTGAAGTGGGTTGTGGTGGATTTTACCCGATATGGAGTCTATGTATACCTCCCATAGTTGACGCCTATGCCTTACGGAACATCGGGTTCTGACCTCGGCGGTGGCTCCTGCGTTCTTGAGTCCAAGCGGCATCACCCCGATGTAATGGGTTCTGTGCGTGACTAACGAGGTCTTTTCTTGGTGATCTGGGTCCACGTCGCGGTTGGTTGTGGCCGGGGCATCCATCGCGAGAAGTTCATGGCTGCGGTGGCGTCCGCGATGAGGTCAATCCTCGCCTTAAGGAAGTTGTCCCTTTGGGCTGCTTTGTTTATGTCGGTGAAGTCGTCTGAGTCGCCACTTTCCATTTGCTTCTTGGCGAACCTGACGTTTGCTAACCACTCGAATCTCCACCTCCTTTGATCGCTCAGCTTGGAGGAGCTTCTTGGAGCCTCCTCGATGGCTTTTTGCCTTTACGGTGAAGCTCCTTCGCTTTAACTTGATCCATTTGAAGGGGATGGGCTGGTGTTAAGCCTATGGGTGATGCATAGGGTCGATTCCTCCGTAATCAGCTGCTTCCATGCGAACGTCTACATTACGCGGGCGAGTAAGAGGCTTTTGAGGTCTTACGCTGGTTGGAGGCCGTCTGGGCGAGATGCAGGTCGTCATCGGCGATGCGGTTCCTAGTTCTTCGAAACTCAGATTCGGGTGGGCTCGTCACGCATGTCAAGCTCGTCCGTATTCACGTAGTCGGTATTTCTTTTTGCTTCATGGGTTGTGTAGCATTCCACACGGCTATCCATTGATCTCCACTCGAACCATCCACTACTCCGTGTATGGTTGGGAACTTGATTATCATGGTATGCGGAGGATGGCTTTCATTCAACGTTAAGTGAGGTCTTCTGACTGCAACATATTATTATAAGGCGATGGGGTGTGATAGGAATCTTCTTTGTTGTTGTCGCACAGCAAGGGAGCTCTCGGGGTGAGCACCGAGTTGGATTGAGCCCGAAGGTAACACCTTTCCCAGAAAAATCCCGCGGATGTGTGTTGTGGGCTCAGTTTTCTCTCCCAATGCCCGTTTATCGAAGGCGGCGAAGATGATGTCAGGCGAGCTCCGTTATCAAAAGTAGAACCCAGATGGCTTTGTTTTGTTGGCCTGATTGCGAACTACCAATGGGTCGTCATGGGGTGTTGGCATCCCTCGGATCGAGTCGAGAGAATGTGATGGAGCGTGTCGGCCGCGGTAGTTTGGATAAGCGTATTTCCCTATTTAGTTGTCACGATGCTCTTGCGGTGGGGCCTTTCGGTAAACTAGACTCTCCTCCTCCTGCGAATCCTCCAGAGATCACATGGATTTCTCCAGGGGTTCTTTGGTCTTGGTCGTCGATCTGCAGGCGTGATTTGTGAGTTGGGGCTGGTTTTGGGTTTGATTAAGGCATGATTGGGCACGACCCTGGAGATATGAAACGCCCGGAGGTATCCGCGCAGTATTAAGTACTCTATTTCTCTCTTTAGATGTATACGGGTTAGTCAGGTGCGATGTCCATGAAGTACTATGGGAGGCTGCGATACTTGGTGTTGTCCTTGTGGCGGGATCCAGATTTCATTTGAGTTGGCCACCTGCGGAGCGTTGGGTTCCCCGTGCACCATGTAGGACTGTGACCGCGAAATTTGTCGAGGGGTGAAGCGGGGGCGTAGCACGTCGTCGTCTCGAGCTGCGGTGGACCAGACGATCTCTGAGGTTGCCACACCTTTTGGGGATCGTTCTTCATTTTTCTTTGGAGATCCTTCTTGGTCGCTTTGTCTTTTGGGGCTTCGTGCTCGTCGTTTATGTTCCACTCTTCTCTTTATGGGTGGAGGAGCTCTCCTTCTTGGATATGAGGGCTAGCCGCCATTTATATGCACTTCTACGCTTTTGGGCACCTGGCCATGCTTGCTTGAGGTTCTTTGAGATGGAAAACATCGAGATCCTTCAGGCGCACTCCTAACCCGGCCAATGGGAGGAGAATGCGGTGATTGCGAGATTTTCATCGGTATGTCTATCTTTAGGGACTGGCGTTGAATCTTTGCGTAGGACTTAGGACTTTCCCTCCCGAGCCACCTTGACAACGGATGGTAGCTTTCGGTTTACATGCGTCGGCCCCGATAAAGTGGGAGGCGAGCGCAATGGATAGTTCTCACGAATGAAGAGATTGATGAAGGTGGAATTGATAAACCGGGCGAAATTTGGACCTTTTAAGCGTGGTAAGCGAAAGCCTACATCGCCGCGAAGTCCTGATACCCATGCTCATTTGATTTTTGTAAGTATTGAGGTGGTCGGCGGGATCTTTTATTCCATCGAATGCCTCAGCAATGGCATTAATTTATTTGCGGAAGAGTGGCGTAGCACCTTGGCTGTGAAGGGTGACTCAATTTGCTGTACCAAGGTGTCCATAGTGTCTGGGGCGCGTCCTTTAACCACCTCCTTCACGCGGCTGAGTTCTTGCTGAAGACTCCTAAACCTCTGCTCCCATGATTGCTCTCCTGCTCCTGGCTGAGGGTGATGTAGTTCTTCGTTCCCGTCATGTCCTCCGAGCATTGCTCCGTTTCCCTATTCGCGGGACGATTGTGTCGTGCTTTATTTCGGCCAGAACTCTGTACATTTGACACCTCGGGGAATGTCGTGACCGTGTTGCTCCTCACGAGGGGGAATGTCATGACCCTCTTGGGCTTGTCGTGTTTCCCGTGGATGTTGTTTCTGTCTGGTAAGTTGTTCTAACTCTTCTATCAGGCGTTGATTAACGAGGCGAAGTGCTTCCACTTCGTTCGTGTTTGGCTTACGTACGCCTGCTTGTCTGGGAGGTCTGCGTCAGCGTCGCACAGTGGATCACGCATCCTTGAGCGGATTGGTGTTGCTCACGCTAGCGATTAGGTTTGATACCATCGATGGCGAGAGAAATCGAGTTATATTTATATAGGAGCTGTGTTCCCACGGTGAGGCGTATTGATGATGCCTTTTTCAGCGGTAAATTTGGAGCGATGTGAGGAAATCGGCCCAGGGCGGACCGGGTTGTTTGTGAAGAATTTCAGGATACGGGCGTCACGGATCGTCTGGGTTGAGCGGGATCGCGGCCTTTGGTGATCTGCGAGACTCCGGACGTAGCGGCTCCTCTACAAGAACAAAGAAGAAGGGATTCGGCGAGGGGTTGTGCGGGTGGCGTCCGATGCCTAAGTCGAGTTTCTTTACGAGAGAAGAATTTGCAGAGGCGAATGTGTTGCACATATGGTATGCGTCTAGAGTGCGTACCTTTCACTTGCATTGGCGTAGCCTGTATTTATAGTAGATGTTCGACCGGTTATCTTTGTAACTAGGATTTGTTCCCATTGGATGGGATTTTCTTATCAGTATCGGATTTGGTAATGGGATTTAGAAGAAGTTTGTTTATTTGGAATAATCTTCCTTCCTTATTGGGAGATCTAGCGGTGATCATACATTATTATTTTCTTTCCATGCTGGTAAGATTTGGTTGGATCGGGATGATAGCTTGTTAGGGGTTGATACATTTTTACGTATTGGGCGAAATACAATCGATTTGCGGGATATGGACCTTCTAATTCATCGGGATCGTCATTTGGACCTAGCGGGTCGGACGCCGTTTGAAATTTGAATAGGGGCACAGGTACTTTGGGCGCGCCGCTTCTTTGGGCTTGGTGAGTGGGCCTGCGAGCCCATTTTTCAAACCCTATCAACTATTATTATATTGTTTAAACTCAATCATTCTATATATTAATTATTATTATTATTATTATTATTATTATTATTATTGTTATTATATATATATATATATATATATATATATATATATATATATATATATATATATATATTATTATTTTATTTAAAGAATGATAAATTTATAAAAAAAAAATTTTTTAACAATTTTTAAGGTTTTACCCTGTTTTAACTCGTAACTAATATGAATTGATAAAAAGAATTAAGAACACAATAAAAATTGGTCAGTTAACTTTGTCAGAGGAAATGGATTGGATGGCCCATTGGCCCATTTTACCAGCTCTATATCTTCCCCCCATTCCGTCACATAATTCACCGATAAACATACAAATGGGGTACAAATCGTTCGCATTATAAACGAAAAGAGAAGAATAATTTCAATTTTTTCTTTTTGACATCAGAATAATTTCAATTATGCTTTATGAAATTTCGTAAATTTATGAAAGAGAAAGTAAGACCCTGTTTAGTAGGTATAAAATTTTCTGTTTTCTCTATTCAAACTTTTCGAAAACAAGGAAAACGCGTTTAGTTACGAGAATAAGGCAATAAATTTTGAAAACTCAAAATAGATTCACTATTTTCAACATTTTATATATGAATCAAGAAAACGAGGGTAAAAAAGGCTGTTTTTCCTTGTTTCAATTAAATTCAACCAAATTCAACCAAATGGGGTTGAAAATGAAAGCGTATTTTTAGCTACGAATTGATGTCTGGCGTATTTTAAAGTAAGCCCAAAGATTAGAATACGTTGAAAATTTTTCGTATTACGAATTTTGGATAGAGTTAACGAAAATTTTAGGTAATTAGCGAGTGCAAACATCGATGCCACGTCAGCAATCGATGTATTATCCATTACCTCCCATATATTATAAAATAATACTTTTATAGTAATAGCTCTAAGAGTGTAATTGTCCGATCCAACATGCGGATATTGCCCGTTTCTTGCTTACAAGGCCTTTAACAGTTTTAAACCTTGTGTACATGAGAGGAGCTCATACTTTTTTATTTGATATGTAGTGTAACAAATACCTATGAGATTTTGGGATTAAATGGAACGATTTGCTCACATCATAGTCGTGGATCAATTCTAATACCATTTATAATAATTTAAATCAATCATGTATCTATTATCTACTTTTAATTCAAAAAGCCTTTTTGACTATTGTCTACTTTGGACTTAAAGGACCTCTTAACTTCGAAACACGTATTTTAAGTTAAAGAGAAGCACAAATCTATATAATATCATGAAGTTTCTAAAGAAGTTTCTTGGAGGTGGTGATATGGAGAGTCAAAATTAAAATTATAAATACTTTTTAGTCCTCAATAAAGAATATTGTAATGAAAAAGTACCAGTACAAATTGATTTTTGAGATCATGGATAAAAAAAGGAGAAATTTTATTTATAGTAAAATTCTGCATCTGGCTTTTAAAAATATCGTATCACGTCTACCGTTTTTTACATCCGTCTATACAATGAAGTGCATAGAAAATTCTTTGGGTGTAAATATAATTCTGCAAAAAAATATAGAATAATATTTGTTAATGGTCTAAATACAGTAAGAACCTAAGGGAACCTTATTCCCATGCATGGCCGAAACAATCATTGTACTCTATCTAGCCTTTGTTCACGATTCCTTCATTTCCTGCTAAGATCAAGTACTTGTCCTTCCTGGTAAGACTGGTACACTCAAACCCTAACGCCTTCCCGATCTCACTCTGTACATGATTGGCAACCCGAAACCTCGATTCTTCGCCGTCCGGGCAAGAAGAAGCCCCTGTCACTTTCTCGAGAAAGTGAACGTTGTAACTGGGACTGGGATTCATAAGAAAGAAAAGCGGGTCCAAACACTTGAGCCCGCCGGCGGTGGTGCCGTGGAACATGCTGACTTGGGAATCCATGGCAACGGGAACGATGTCGTCGCTCATCTGGGAGAACAAAGGGCTGAATCTCAGGAGATAAGGTTCTCTACAGGTAGTTCCTTCCGGACAAACCACAAGATCCCCTTGATTCAACAGTTTATCCATCATCTGTCCGTCTTGATCTCTGTCCCTTGTTAATCGGACGGTCCTGATGGGAGCCAAAAGTTCAGATAATCTACTCAAGCTGTATGTAACTGCAGTTACCGGTTTGTTTAAAGCAAAAGAGATGTAAAGAGGGTCGAGCAGAGTTCTGTGGTTGCAGACATAAAGGCGGCCTTTGTGTTTGCTTTGCGTTAATGAGGGGGTGCCTGCGATTTTCTCGGAAAACTTCAGTCTTAGACCGCTGAAGGTCAAGATTGGGAGGGAAATATGTTTTGGCAATGACAAAGCTATAATGATCCGGAAAATGGCCAGGCAGAAGCCGAATGGTACCCACATGAACATGGCTAGAGAAGAGAGTGGGGTTGGTCTGAGGGCCAATCTACCATCATGGAAGATAAGGGGTTTGGTGTATTTCTCTCTAGGCAGGTGGTGCCAGCTTGTTTTGTCTCCTTCACTCATTAAGTAAACATCCTGTTGCAACAACAACAATGTATGAGCATTTATGCTTAAGAACTACCTCTTTAATCTCATCAAAGTTTGGATTTTTTTATATTGTTTTACTAATAGTGGTTTTGACAATAATATTACTGTTCCAAGTGGTATGTGAAAATGTTTTCTTTTTCTTTTTTCTGAAGTCTTTTTAGAAACAAACCATTCTTAAAATATCTACCAAAGGACCCCAACTCAAAAGTAATATACATGGACCAGGTTTTCGTTGGGTCGTGGAAAGTCTTAAGGAAGAAAAGAAGGTAAAGAGAATGATTTTTTTTTTTTATAATATTTAATTGTTTAATGAAAAATCTAAATAGAAAATCAAATATAAATTAAATTATTTTAAAAAATTGTTTACTTTTTAATTATTTAATCTTTATATTCATGAATTAAAATAAATTTGAAGTAGTATATATATTTAAAAATAATATGTTAGATTTCAATGTACATGTCTATTTGTTTACAAATTTTGAAACCTGTTTTTGTTTTGAATAACAAGAAAAACATAAAAAAAACATGATTCTAGGTTTTTTGTGTTTTGAATAACATAGTGTTGATTTCATGAAGTCTTTCAAGGTTCATGATAACTTTTATAGGGGGAGCTTCTCTATGTTAGGTGAGAGATGAGGTTTTCCTTCATACTTATAAACTGATCAACAACCCCTTCCACAATCGATGTAGGATAACCCAACAGCTCACGCCGTCGTCGGGCGCGAATCGGAGCGCTTGGTAAGTTTCTTCAGGTGGATCGAAACTTGTTGATAACTAGGCGCTCGATACCGTGTTGGAAGTAATCTTAGGTGTTAATCCCGTTCATTTCGTGAGATAAGGTTCTCTTACACATTTATAAACTCATCGCTGACCACTTTCTGAGCGTGTGAGATATGGCAATAGCGTAGAAAATATAAAAACACTAAATTTATATAACAAAAACAGTTTTCTAAAAACACAAAAATTGTGTTCTTTATATTTTCAAAAATTGTTCTGTTTTAAAAAAAAAAGAAACAAACATGCCCATTTCTTTTATTTTCTTTTCATTTTTCTTTACTTTTACTTTCCAAACTAAACATATATAGCTTAAGGAAACAATAAATATTTAAGGCTCACCTTGCAATGAGAGAAAACCTGATGAGCAATAGGTCTGTTGATGTTGTTAATCCCAATAGCAGTACTAGTGCAGCTCCTTTGCTGATCATCTCCAAAGATCTCCCCCAAACCATACATATCTTTCTTCTTCTCCTCCATTAGTCCCACAAAGTATCCACCCACCACCTTCAGCTCTCTCCCAACTACAATGTCAACCCCCAAATAATCCCTCAAGAAACTCTCAATCATCACCCTTGGCAAACCACTGACACCCACCTTCTTCCTCCCTTGTCTCAGCATCTCAAACCCTTCTAACCCCACATCCTCAAGAAAGAACTTCGGCAGAACAGCACTTCCTGCTCTAAAGCTAGATTTCTTAATCCCGAAAAAGCAGATCATCACCATCATCTTTATGCCCATTTTATCACTAGCCAAACAAGTGAAGGGGTAGAAAAGAAGGAGAACAAGAGCCCTCAAGAGGCTCCCAGCTTCAAATGCCAGAAGCATGAAGTAAGGAAACAGACTTGAGGATTTCAGCAAAGTCCCCTCCACATTGAAGACCAACGTGTCAGAGTCTGTAAGCCCTGATTTAAGAACAAAGGAAGGACTTCTCTGAAATTTAAACTGAGGGGAATGGATGGTGCTGACCTTTTTGGGGAGATAGTTTAGGTTTCTGAGCAGCTTGAGAAGAATGCGGAAAAAGAAGAAAAGAAGGGTTTTGAAGAAAAGTGCTTCTGTGGACATTTTCGCTTGGATAAGATGTTTGACTTATGCCGATGTTGTGAAGTACTTCTTGAATGGAAATGCTTATTTATAATATTCCAAGTATACTGGTACCCTCATTTTTCAATATTATTACAGGATCGTAGCCTTTTGATTCATTTTCTTAACTTGGGAGAGAGAGCCAGCTATGGACGCTGTTTGTATGGGTAAGTGGGTTCCACCAGGGTCGTCCGCGTAGAGGCATATAGGGTATCTGAACAAGTCCTTGTCGGCTGTGCGCGCCCTTTTGCATTGACTTTAAAATTTTGTGTGAACTGCTAGGAAAGATATCAGGAAGAACAACACGTAGGTTCTTACTTCTACTGAGTCAACATGAAACCTTTTTGAGGATCTAATGGTTTTGGTCTTGCAACCGGATCCACCACAGAGGTATTGTCCGCTCAGTAGCGTGTTTTGGTACGGGATTAAGCGGGGATTAATTTTATATTCGAGATTGGGGTATCCCGGTCGATTTAGGGTGGGATAAATTTATCTTATCACATGTTGTCTGATCCCCAGATAAGGTATGAACTTATCTACGTTTGAGTACATCTGGACCCCAAGATGGTGTTTGTTTTTTACTTAATCTTTGAATAAGAATTTTTTTTTAGGCTGTCTTGAATAGTCTTAATAGCGTTGAGTATTAAGTTGTTTGTTTTTTAACGTTAGGTAGGGGAGTGAGTAGGGATGGCGACGGAATGATTACATTTTGGATTCGTCAGGCCTCTTCTTAATAAGCACGGGTTTAATTTAATTTTAATCGGGGTTTTTAATAGATTTGAGTTTATTTTCTCAAATCAGATACGGGATAGAGCATTGTGCCTCTGTGAAACCCGAAAAATTAGGGTACAAAAATGGCAAAATGTTAATAAAAAATAATAAATTGTCATAAGGGTTCAGAGAAGCCCTAAAAAAGTCTACAGATCTCGGATGATGAAGCGAAGCTGCTTGCCAGTTAATTGATGCCATGAAAATCTAGTGACCCGAGGAAAAATTCGTCGAATTATGAGACAGCGAGGAAATTTTTAGATTTTACGGGTGATAAGTTGTCGGTGACTCCAGGGACTTGAATTTTACAAAATGCCGAAGTTAGGAAATGGTTTCGGGGTAAACGGGTCCGAATGAGTAATATGAATCATGTATCCAAAATAATAATAATAAGCCCTTAGATTATATTTAAAAATAATTTTTATTATTTTATTTTTATATTTAATATACATAATAATTATAATTGTATTTTTAATAAATAATTTATAAAAATTCATAATATATTTTTGGGATAATATATATTCTAATTTATATATTGTTAAATTTATATTTTATAATATATTAAGCTATTTTTATTTCATGTATTTATTATTGAATTATTTGATAATATATTAGTTTAATAAATTTTTGTTTAAATTTTTTGAATTTACATTAATTATTTTGTAAAAACTATAAAATATTTTGTCCCGAGTTTAGTCGAGGCGAGACAACGATTTGGGGGAGTTAAAACCAAGACAAAAATAAGCTCGCTACTAATTTTGACCTAGTTTAGTCAGTCCCAGCATCTACCAAACGCTACACTTCACTAATTTTGTCCAAAAATTAGTCTAATCTCCCTCTGCCCCGCTTACCAAACATGGCCTCAAGGTTTAAGGATGTCTCACGATTTTAAAACGTACCTTAAAATTATGAGGGTTTTTTGGATAAAAAATAGATAATATCTATATAATTGAATCAAATAGAATCGATACTTGACTTTTGTGTGAGGGTTCGTTTCATTTAGTCTTGTATGATATGTTTGTCCATTTAACCTCACAATCCAATAGGATACAAAAAATATATTATACTTGCATGGGGTTCGGGTGTTTGTCATATATGGGAGACTCATCTCAACCTAGTAAATATGTTTTTAAGCGATAAAGACTCCTTAAGTCCAAAGTCAATAACATATTTCTGTAAATTAATACTTTCATATTATACTTGATATCGTAAGAGTGGATTTCTTGTTTTTTTTTTCTTCATTTAGGATTTTCATATTGATAGGGTTTGAAAAATAAGGCTACTTAAAAGCCCACACATGGAGCCCGAGAAAAGGCCGACCCGGCCCGAGAGCCGCAGGCAGCTAGGTGAATCGCGAGGAGGGCTTGTCGATGGGGCACTCGGGCCTTTCTAAAACCAACATTCCATTGCCTTTTTGGGACGGCCCGGAAGAAAAGTCAGTTGGAGCCCAGGCCAAGTATAGTAAGTCCCAAAGGGGTGGGAAATAGAATGAACTGATAATAAAATATTAAGAAAATCACAAATCTCATCAATGGGAAGAAGTCTAGCTCGAGTAAGCTTATTAACTACATATCCTGTACGAATCCGATATGGATTATAATAAGAAATATAAATTAATGGGAAGGACTCTAATCACCATCCAGCGGGTTGAACATCTACTATAAAATACACTTGGCCACCCAGTGACAGAAAGACACACACACATTCTTAGGCATGCGGTATCGCGACCGCATTCGCCACTACAGCGGTCTCTTTGTTCTCTCGGAAGCTGACTTAGGCATCGGAAGCGGCCATGGGCGAAGCCTCGTGGAGACCCTTCTTCCTTGTTTTTTGCGGAGGAGTCGCTACGTCGATCTGCGGATCAGCGATAATAGCGATCCTACCTCGGCCAGACGAATCCAGCCTTTGCATCCCGGCCCACCAGGAACAATCGGTCCGGCCAATGACCCCCTTGCAGCTCGGCTAGTTCGGTTGAAAAGGCATCATCGGTTAACGGCGTGCGATGCGAGCGACAATTCCTTTATAAATATAGCGGATTTCTCGATTCTTGTGGTGATGACTCGGAAACCTGGCGGGAGTAGCGATCGCGAGGATGCGGTCAGCGAGACACGGACTGATGACACTCTAAGGCGATAGAAGCAATGCAGTATCTGAGGCGAAGTGGAGAAGCCTTTCAGCCTGATCAATCGATATACGATGAAGAGTTAGAACAACTTGCGGACATATCTGACATCCACGGGGATGCGACGGACCAGGGAAGATCCCAACATTCCCAGCGAGGAAGCGACACAGTGCGACGTGCAGAGATGACGAAGCAGTAGAGTCCTACTTAGGAGCGGGGGCATGGACCCGCAGTGGCCCTACGGAAGGGAAGCTTGAACTAGCAATGCTTGGGGGCGTGTCGAAGGCCGAAGAACTGCATCACCCTCAACCAGGAGCAGGAGAGCAGTCATGGGAGCAGAGGTTTAGGAATCTTCAACAAGAGCTCAATCGTGTGAAGGAGGTGGTTAAAGGACGCGCCCCAGACACTATGGACACCTTGGTAAGCAAAGGCCCCGGAATCACCCTTCACCGTAGGGTGCTCGCTACCCTTCCTCATTGAAATTCGAGAATGCCGAGTGGAAGCGTGATGGAATTAAAGATCCGTCGACCACCTCAATACTTACGAAATCAAATGGAGTTACATGGATGCTCCCGGGACCACACGTGCGATGCAGGGCTTTCGCTACCACACTAAAAGGCCCAACCTTGGTTTGGTTTAATAAATTCCACCTTCATCAATCTCTCGTTCGAGGAGAACTATCCATTGCGTTCGTCTCCCACTTCATGGACAGACGTCTGACAGAGTTACCATGTGGCCAAGTGGTATTTGTGAAAGTGAAATCCTAGTGCAAGATTCAACGTGGGATCTGAAGATAGACATTACGGATGAAAAATTCGCGTCTTGCTTTCATTGCTGGGTTAGGAGTGCAGTCGAAGGATCTGATGTTTGCCATCTCAAAAAACCCTCAAGCAAGCATGGGCGAGGTGCTGTAGCCGGATAAGTATAAACGGCGAAGAAGCCCTCATATCCAAGAAGGAGAGCTCGCCCACCCATAAAGAGAAGAGTGAGTACGGACAAAGCGACGAGGCGAAGCCCCGAAAGACAAAGCATTCGGAAAGCGTCCGAAGATGAAGGCGATAAGGCGTGAAACCTGAGGATCGATGCGGGTCCTGGTCGAAGAGCGGCAGCGTTGTCGCACCAGCGGTTCCTCCTAACAGTATCGGTATCTGGTCCTGCATGGAAATGCAAGCGAGCAGTTCTACAGGTGGCGACTGAATGAAGTGGGATCTAGCCCACGAGGGAATGACTCGAGTATTGCGAGGTTTCATAGGGACTATGGACATCGCACGGACAACTGTATCCATCTGAAGAGAGAAATATAGTACTTAATACGGCGCGGATACCTCTGGCGTTTCATATATCTCAGGAGGGTCGAGGCCCAAAATCGGGGCCCAAAATCAGACGAATCAAGCCCCGAGCCAAGCACTGACTCGACAAGCTGCTAGCCTCTCGACGAGGAGCGGCGACTCGGCACCGGCAACGCGGAAATCCATGTCTGATCTGGGAGGATTCGCGGGAGGAGGAGAGTCTGGATTCCCGGCTCGGAAGGCCCATCTGCGACATCGGGGACCGCGAAATAGGGAAATCTGGCGGTGTGCGGCTAGCGGCTGGCAAAGCATCCGTCGCGTTACCGACTCGGATGCGGAGGGATGCCAACACCCCATGGCGACCCTTTGTTGATTGCGCGATTATAGTGACAGCCGGGTTCATCGGGTTCTAATTGACAATGAGTTCATTAACATGCCCGCGTCGACCTTTGATACAAAATGGGCATTGGGAGAAAAAGCGGAGCCGCGTCAACACACATCTGTGGGGATTTTCTGGGGAAAATGTGTTACCTTTGGGCTCAATTGCTTGGTTCTCACCACAGGAGCCCCGCGGCGGCGACAGCGTGAGATTTCTCATTGTAAACGCCCCATCGACATAACATGTTGTTAGGAAGACCCTCTCTTAGCCTTGATAAAGCCATCCTCTCGCATACCATGATAATCAAATTCCCAACCATACACGGGTAGGGATGGTCAGGAGATCAACGGGTGGCCGAGGGGAATGCTACCTGGCCTATGGAAACAAGCGGTCGATGACGTGGATGTGGGCCGAACTTGACATGCATGACGAGGTCTTTCGCTACAGGCAAGGCCCTCAGGAAGAGCTAGAACGTGTATCATTTGGATGGCGACCCAGGAACATCTATATATCGGCTCGAGCTAGCGGAGAAGACCTCAAGCCTCACCCCTCAATTTTTGGGACATGCGGGGCGTCTTCGCATGGAAGCGGGGCGAATATGGGAGGAATTGACCTACGAGTAATCTCGTAAAAATTTGAACACCGGCGTCTTTAAGCCGTCAAGCGAGAAGGAGTTTCGCGGCCGAGAAAGACAAAAAGCCATCAACGAGGAATTGACCAAGCTCACTCGAGGCGGCTTGTCGGGAGGTCCACGGGAATATCACGAGTGGTTGGCTAACGTTGTACTCGTCAAAAAAGCGAATGGCAAGTGGCGAATCTGTATCGACTTCACTAACATAAAAAAAGCATGCCCGAAGGACAGCTTCCCTCTGCCAAGGATCGACCTCATCGTGGGCCTTCTGGCCGTGTGACCCGAGGAATCATAAGAGCGCCTTCTCATTACAACGAAGTCGGCATGGACCAGAAGACGAGAAAAGACCTCATTCATCATAGCACAAGGAACCTATTGTTATCGGCGTGAGTACCATTCGGTTTCGAATGCGAGGAGTCACTATCGAGGTTAGTGAACGAATGTTCGAAGCGGATAAGGCACAACGATGGGTATACACCAGACGACATCTTTGGTAAAATCCACCACAGCCGACCTTCACATCGCCCATCTCACTTAAGCGTTTCAAATCCTAAGAAGTTACAACATGAAGCTAAATCCAGCCAAGTGTGCCTTCGGCGTGTCAGTCGGAAAATTCCTGGGTTTCATAGTAAAACCAGGGAATTGAAATGAGCCAGGACTCAAGATAAAGGCGGTCTTTCGACATGTCGTCTGCCCGGTATAAAGGAAATACAGCGCGGCGGAAGGATTGCGCGACTTTAAGCCGGGTTCTTATCCGGAAGCGAAGTATTAAGTGCCGGCCTTTCTTCAAAGTCTGAAGAAGGCCTTCAGGTAGGATCTGAGAAGTGTGAAGAAACATTCGCGACATTAAGCTTTATACTTGAGTTCTCCACCCGTCCTAGTAAGTCCTGTCGAGGGAGAACTCCTCACTCTATACTTAACGCCTCAGACACCTGGCATTGTAGTACTCATCGAGAGACGAAAGGCAGTCTGACACCCGGTTTACTATTGTGGCCAGAGGCTGAAGGAGCCCGGAGGAGAGGTACCCGAGATGGAAAAATTAATACGTATTGTGCAAGCTATTTCGGGCTTTCGCCCCTATTTCAGGCTTATACCATAGAAGTCCTAACGAATGTCCCCGATGGGGCAAGTATTGCCTGAGCCGAAGTCCCGGAAGGGCGTGGAAGTGGGCCATAGAGGCTGAGCGGGATTCGATATCGAGATAAAGGCAGCTGCACGATAAAGGGCCCAGGTCTGGCCAGGCTTCGTCATGGAATTCACCCCTACAAAACTTGCTTTCGGACCGCTCACGAAAGGGGCGACCTCCCAATTTGGAAGCTCTCATAGATGCGGCCTCGATGCCTGAGAGGCGAAGCAGGTCTTATCCTAACTTCCCCAGAAGGAATAGACATTGAGTACACACTCAGATTTGGGTTTCATACTTCAAACAATGAGGCGAGAGTATGAGGAGTGGTCATAGCGGGCCTCGACCTCGTATTCATTAGACGTCGACCCATTTGAGGTCTACCACGGTGACTCCAGTGGTGGTCGAGACAAATAGAAGATACTTACGAGGCCCAAAAAGTGAAAGGATGATTTTATACTCAGAAAGGTTCGTGAAATATTAAAAAATTCGTGTTGGTTACGGTCGACATGTCCCCGAGGCAGAGAACTCACGGCCGTGCCTTAGCGGCGTAGCCCACGGCCTCACGGGAAGACCTCAGTGCGACACTTGTCGGAAATACACGGCGGAACCCTCGTCGATCTATAGGGAGGTGGTTGCCCGGTCGGGTCCAAATACGACTTGGATGGAGCCATTTGGTATTTATATTATAGACGAGAAGCCTGCAGACGACCGAAAAGCTGGCTGGAAATATAAGGCGGGGTACGCCGGGGTTACGATCACGAGGAAGCCTCTGGCGAGGGATTCTTCACACCTTTCCTTAAATGCATCGCGGGGAAGACACCGATACGTCTTGAGAGAAGCACGAGGGCATATCGCAGAGGAATCATGGGGCTGCGAGCGTGCGGGGAGAGGGTCTTGAGGGCCGCGGGTGCTGCGCATAATGCTCAAGATCTACGTAGAGCCTAGTCAAGGGAAATGCATATGTCTCGCCGGGAGCACGCGAGATCTCGCGCCTCCGTCGGAGCCCTTAGCATTCGATCCTGAAGCCCCTAGCCATTCCAACAGTGGGGTTTGGACATACTGGGACCCCTGCCCATTGGTAAGGGTCATTGCAAATTCATAATCCATCGCGATGGGTGCACTTCGCTGAAGTGGGGTACGGCCAGAGCCCTTAGCCTGATTCTGGAGCTTGAAGATACGTAATTTTGTGGCGGGCCATCATATCACCGGGTTTGGTATTCCAAGAGCCACTGGTGTCGGACAAGCGAGCTTGATTCAGCAACGCCAAATTCAAATTTCTATCTTAGAGCTCGGAATAAAAATTATTCCTAAATCTCAACACAGCAGTCAGCCAGACGGGCCAATCCATATCAGAACCTTTAAAGTAGCCTTGAAGACCAAATTGGAAGACCTTAAAGGAAATGGGTAGAATACCTCCTTTTAGAGTACTATGGGCCTCTGAGGACTGACCACAGAAGTCGGCAACTAGAAACCGGGTTGCCACAGCTTTTGGCACTAAAGCGATAGCCCCGTTGAGGTCGAGATAAAGTCTCCTAGAATCAGAGGTTAGCATCCCGGTGGAACCTGATATGGCAGAAAGCCCACGCCGTCTAAACTTAGATCTCACTAGATGAAGCGCGAGCAAGTCTAAAGCGCACGAGGGGTATCAAAGGAAGGCGAGGTACTACAATCAAGAAGTAAAACCTAGAAGCTACGTGCGGGTGATTTAGTCTTGAAACTCACTTGACGAGGAAGAACCGCGCATGGAAAGCGGGCTCAAGCTTTGGGAAGGTCGCCCACATCATATCTCGAGTCGTCGGTAGGGCAATTATGAGCTCAGGACGGAGGAAGGAAAAATCTTGACATACATGGAATGCAGAACATCTTAAGCGTTTCTACCAGTAGGCATCGGGTTGTAATGTTAAATAAAGCCTTATCGATTCTTATGTGACAAGTTGAGCGTTCAGTGATTATTTAGTTAGACTTCTCAAACAGTTCAGATATGTAAGATACAGAAAAGACATAATGAGAAAGTTCATATAAAAGTGCTTCTTTATTCCGATCGGATTACATTCGATTACAATCGTGTCTTGATTACAATCGGTACAAACGGTTCCCTCGATGAAGGAAAGGGGCGAAGGAGAAGACGGAATGAAAGAAAGAGAAAGAAGAGGAGAAGAGGAAGAAGGGAGAAAAGAAAAGAGGAGAAGAGGAGAAAGGGAGAAAAGAAAAGAGGAGAAAGAAAGAAAAGGTGAAAAAGAAAGGAGAAAGGAGAAGAGAAAGAGAAAGAAAAAAAGGCCGAAGCGAGAGGGAGGCGGCCTGAGATGCAGCCACTCCCGGATGCATTCCCTAGTACGAGATAGGGAATAGCATGACTCCCATAAAGGGAGACTGAGGGAAAAACACAACTCCCACAAGCGAGACGGGCGGGGACCGCCCAGGGGATCTCTCGGGTAGATCCCAGTGGGCCGCTTGGGACTTCGTGCTTCATCTCACCACAGGACTCAGGTCACATACCACAAAAAGCGAAGTATTGAAATGTAGCTCTTTAGCTATGGAAGCCACCACCATTTATAAGAAGGTCAAAGCCTTTGGAAACGTAGCAAACTCTCAAATTCTCATCAATCGGCATTAAAGGCGTTCGCACCTTTTCAAGAAATCGAAGTCAAATGGCCGCGCAGAGCTGCGGCGGTTCATGGATGAGCTCTACCCAGTATGCGCAATGGCAGGCTCATATACTCACTTCGCAGGCCATCGCGCCTCGGGGAGTCGAGACCCGGCTCGGGCTACATTGCCACTCATTTGGAGCCCTTTCGGGCGGAACGCCTGGTGTGGCTCGTCTACTCTGCTGCGAGGGCCCGCGGCGCCTCGAGTCGGACAGCTCGGGCTACATTGTCCTTTCATTTCGAGCGCTTGGTGGCGCCATGGTGGAGCAGCTACCATTGGCGAGCTCATCTACTGCGCGGGCGTTTTGCCTCGGAAGTCGGACCATTTCGGGCTACGGTGCCGCTCGGCTGGAGCGTCACTCGTTTGGGCGCCACCGTTGTGAGCTCCTCCCCCGCTCTGCGCGAGGGCGCGCCTCGGTCGGACCCATTTCAGCTACATTACTCGTTTGGAACGCCACCATTGTGAGCTCGTCACTCTGCACGAACCCCTGGCGCCTCGAAAGTCGGACATTTCGAATTCACGTGCAGCTCGGTACAGGGCGCCATGCCCGGCGAGCTCATCTACTCGCACGAGGCCGCGGCGCCTCGGGGAGTCGGACCGGCTCGGTATTGCCGCTCGAGGCGGGCGCCGCACTTTCGAATTTGGAGCGCCGCTCGGTGAACGCCACCATTGATGGGCGTACACTGCGCACGGCCCGCGGCGCACCGATTATTCGGACCCGACTCGGGCTACATTTGCCGCACTTTCATTAGACGCCACTCACATTTGGAGCGCCACCATTGACGAGCTCATCTACTCACCGCACGAGGCCACGGCGCCTCGGGGAATTCGGACCATTTCGAGTTACATTGCCGCTCGGTGGGCATCATATGCGGGCGCCATAGGCCTGACACCGGGAGCTGATAGCTCACTCACGATGGCTCATACACTGCGCACGAGTCACCGCGGCTGGGGAGCCATCTCAATTCGAACTGACTGGCCCAATGAACCCGATATTTCACATGGACGAGCTACGCGGTTCTCAGCGAGCTCTTCGGCTTAATTCCACATGGGCTGAGCTCACTTGTTGTTCGTGGCGAGGCTCCTCGGCATTTCATGGGCGAGCTTTGCAATGTTCGCATTGGCGAGCTCTTCTAGCGATTCACATGGGCGTTTCTTTCAGATACCGCGTGATGAGCTCCTCCCGGCATTTCACATGGGCTGCCTTGTCGCGTGGCGAGCTCTTCCTGGCCCAGTTCGCGCCCGGCAGTTCACATGGGCGAGCTCCACCTGGCCTACATAGACGAGCTGACCCTAAAGAAGTCGGCTCGGCCTCACGGTAGCTTCAAACAAGCCAAGAGTCCGCAGAGCTCAAATTGACGAAACTCGACTATTCGGCGCTCGCCGCCTTGACTAGGGATACGTTGACTCATGCGAGTCGGTAGGTGGAGGTGAGCCACCCAGAATGTGAGCTACAGAAAATGGGTCATACGACTGGGAATCGGATCGGCTCGAGGCAAAATGAGTCGACAAGACCGGCTCGGTGGCGGGGCGCTGCCACAAGGCCGTCACGGCTGAGGAATCGGGACGGCTCGTGCAGTGCCCGCCTACGCCTCAGCTGACCGTTTGGCTTGAATAGTGCCCAACTTAGACCCTCGGTCGGGCTAGATAACTCATGAAGAAGCGAAAATACTACGGTGAGAGCCGCGAGACTATAAATAATGAATATTTATTAAAAGGAGAGCTACATATGTCTCGGGCCCCGAAGCGAGCAAAGGAAGCAGTATACATAGAAGAAAAATATAAAGTCGATATCGGGCGACGGGAAATGAATACGAGAACCTATCGTCCAGCGGGAGGACGAGCAGCGAAGAGAGAATGGGCCCCGGCCCGGGGAGTATGGGTTCGTGAAAATAGTCTGCAGAGAAAGACTCCTCTGCATCCTCGTCACTTGGGAGTTCGAAGTTGAAGTCAGGCGGGGTGGGCGTTAACGGCCTTTCACTTTGGCAGAGCCACGAGAGGCCCACTAAGCGCGGCTTGGTCCCTCGATACGCTAATAACATCATCCCTCACGAGAAACCAAGGATATTTCTTGGTGAAGATCCACGCGCCCAATCCGCGACACTCTTAATTCGGTAGCTCGCCGAATTCGACCTCGAAGCCTCACACGGTGAGGCTGCGTCTAGCAGCATGGCCTCGAGGCCTCGCTGATACGGCTAGGCTGCGCTACTTTATCACCTGGATCGCCATTGGCATGCCTTGTCCTCTTGAGACTCCGCCCATTTCGCCCAGGATGTGATGAGCTCATCCACAACCGTTTAGGCTTCGCCTTTACGGGAGGGCTGCGGTAGCTAGGGTCTCGTCGAGATCATTCGGTACCCAACATGGAGCTCACCCGGACATACGAAGCTCACCTTGTGCGCCTTAAGCTACTTCGAACTTCATCCTCTCTACTTCCCGCGAAACACAATGGCCTTGATGTGCTTTGCCATCGGATTTAAGTCTCTCCACCTCTTCAATCATACGATGTGCCCGTTCTTGCAACTCGGTCCACTCAGAAGAAAGAGAGGTCGCCTTCGCCTTATAAATTCGGGCGATTTTTACATGCTTTTCATTTAGTTTGGCCTTATCGGCCAGACCCTTCAAATGAGTGGCTACCTGCACATCAAACATGAAGTTAACATCCAACACGGGATCGGCCAGCAGACCTCTCCCGAAAGCGGGGACTTAGAAACCCTGAAGGGATGATAGAGCACGAGCCTCATCAGCGGGCCGCTTCGACCTCGAATTCGGAATCCTTAGAATGAGACCCGAGATTGCACTCGTATGGGATTCGGCATTGAGGAGCAAAGAATCCCTCATCTTCGCGACTTTTGATTCAGTTTTCCCCTTCTTTCGTTCACCGGAAATCAGGAGGTGGCCTAGCACTCCGAGGCGGATTCCGAACAGTAATAGGCATAGCATGACAGTTTGCTAGACGGCTCCGTCGAGACTCTTTGCGCTACGACGAGGCTTAGAAGGGGCGGAGAGCTGGCTCATGGTCGCGGGAACCTCGGCGTGGCGAGCGGCTGCGCCCTTTCCGGCACTTCGAGACGAAGTCGAGACGCCCACAATTTTGAACCTTGGCCAAAGCGGTAGATCTTCCTCGGTGGAACTGATTTTAGTTTGCACTCAGAGGCTTAGAGACGATTACTTTATTTGGACCAAAATTTCTCCTAGTAGGAGTGTTTGCGGTAAGCCCTAATGGGAGGGACTCACGGTGGAAGGAGAGCGAGGGCCTCGGGCGATTACAACGTCTGGACCTTGAATTTCGACGGACCGGGAATGCCCAGTTTTATCGGCTCAGCATAGGACGACGGGACATTCATGGCCTTGAGGCTACAACATTATCTCAGGCTACAAAGATCCAAGGCGAGCACCTAGGAAGCATGAGGAATAGCGCGAGGGTTAAAAATGATCGACAACCTTCACACAAGTTATCACAGAAAACGGAGCCAAGCACTCACGAGATTATCGGGGGTGGTCGAGGCCACGGAACGCCCGGAGTGTCGTCCTTGTGAAGGATCGTATTCCCGATTCTGACCACTAACGAAAGTAACGTCCACTTCCATGACCTATGGGAAGAAGAAGGGAGATCGGTGATCTGAGAGGAGCTCCCGGGCGCTTGGAGAAATAAAGGCCCTCGGTAGTCTCCTTTGGAATTTGAAAAGATGGAGAGATGAGAGCCACGCTAGGGGCCCATAGGGCCACTTGTCCCACCCAAAAATGGCAAATGGGCCCACGAAATACTTGGCCGTTGGGGCTTGAGTTAGGAAGGACAAATGTTGAAATCTTTGTGATCCCTATTTCATAAGGGATGCGGTGAAGCGAAGACCATTGTAGCGACCTCGAAGAAACATACCATCCAGGGCCACGGGCTACATAAAAAGTCGAGGAAGTCGAGTCCATGCTCGGACCTTAGGGCCGTGCGTTCGGCCAAGGTAACCCCATCTGAAGGACCGACCTTCTTGGAGTCCTTTGTGGTCAGCGGCGTGTTGAGCAATGGTTGGAGTAATCGACCCCAGGGATATTTAATTAGGTTTGTTTATTTTCCTTTATGTATCGAGGAAGGCGCCCCGGGAACATTGCGGGGTTCAACCACGGTTGGGCGATTCGAGGAGCATCCTAACCGAGTCCGACGAAACCCAACAAGCGAAGAGTCATGTCGCAATCGTAAAGAAGAAGTGGACCCATAATCAAGCGAGCGGTAAAAGCGAGCGATCAATTTAACCTTAGCGCCTCGTTGTACCAATGGAAGAAAAACCAAGGTAGAGGCGGTGATCCCGGGGAATAAGGCAGAGAAGCTGCGCCGGGAAGAATGCCAGAAAAAGACTCTACACAAAAAGGGTCAAGCGAACTGCGAGACAAATAAAGTGCTGGTCGCGGAAGAGGTTGGAAGACCGGAGAAGCACGGGACCAGTCTGCGGCGAAAGAAACAAGAAGAGGTAGGGAAACAAGCGCGAAAACCAGGAGTGTCATTATCGCAGACAAATGGCGTGACCGTACTAGCCAATCCGGCTCCAAGCGGACACATGGAAGTTACCGTCTGGCGGCGTTACGGCCCTTGCCCCGTGCACCGTACCTGAGAGTGAGGCGTGATAGGGTTTGAAAAATGAGCTCATGACCCGCTGTATCGAGGCCCGAAGAGGCCCGACCCGGCCGAAGCACGAAGGCAGCTAGGTGAATCCGGAGAGCTTGTCGATAGGCGGCTGTTTGTAAAGCGTTGGCGCTGGGGGCGGCCAGGAAGAAAGTCCAACCGGCCCGGGCACAGGCCCGGTGGGTAAGTCCCCCGAGGGGTGGGAAGCAGATGAGTACAATAATATATTGATACGAAAATCCGCTAAATCTCATCAATAAGAAGGAAGTACATCTCAGTAAGTATTCTTTCTATATCACGTGCAAAATCCGATATGGATTATAATAAGAAATATCGTCCGATAGGAAGAACTGTCATGTCCAAGCGGTTAAACATCTACTTATAAATACATGGTCACCCGTGATTGAAAGACACACACGCATTCTTAGGCGTGCGGTATCTGACGCGTCGCCCTCTAGCGATATAACGTTGCTTAGAAGAAAGCCCGACTTAGGCATCGGAAGCGACGGGCCGCGACCTCGCCGACCCCGCTTCTTCCTTGTTTTTGCGGAGAGTGCTACATCCGGTCTGCCGGATCAGCGATTTAAGCGATCTACCTCGGCCAGGCGGGCGATCCCATGGCTTGCATCGGCCGCGAGCAATGGGTGAGTCAAGCGGCGCGCTCTCGGCAGGTTCGATTGAAAAAGGCATCATCACATATAAATACGTTTGTTTTTTCTTTTCATCCTTTTTTTTTATCTTATTACCATTCCCGTATTTTTCCTTATAACACTAGGAAATTAAATGGGCCATAAACTAAATTAAGGATCCATAAGGGGATATTATTCAATAATGCTATTACCATTTAACAGTTGATGGATAGAGCATGAAGAGGACCAAGACGTCGTTTTTGCTCTTTAGTATTTGCCCTTTTCGCTGTGTTTATTTGGTATGATGGTTATGATTGAAGTTATTATTACAGAGATAAATTAAGGATCCATAAGGGGATATTATTCAATAACGGTATTATCCTTTAACAGTTGATGGATAGAGCTTGAAGAGGACCAAGACGTCGTTTTTGCTCTTTATTCTTTGCCCTTATCGCTTGTTTAGTTGGTGTGATGGTTATGATTGAAGTTATTATTACAGAGAGGTTTGGGTCCTAATCATTAGGGTCCATTAGGCCCTCTTTTTAGTGGGGAAAATTCAACGAGAGGAGCACATCATTCTGGCCAAAGGCGACCAAGCCGCTGTATAACTATGACTTTGTCTTCCGGTGTTCTCAAGGATATTCCATTGCTAAGTGCTGCTTACGTGAGATTGTGCTGAAGCTCAGCTTCGTGGGAAACACAATTCCTGAAAATGTCACTTTCTAGGGCTATTTTTTTTAAAAACTTGCTAGGATGATAAGAGGGTAAGGTGCATAAATGTCTTCGAGTTTTGTGTGTATGTCTCATTTTTGTCTTTAAACTTTTTTTCGATCCTAAGATATCTTGACGTTTATTTCATGGTTTACTCATATCCACCATGTTAAAATAAGTTACAATTAGGTTGGAATTTCTAGCACGTGTGAGGTGTTTAACGGACATTTGTTCATCTATTACCTTTTTTAACAATAGAGGCATGGTTGAGTTTTAGAAGTACATGTTAGAGATATTTTGGGATCGAAAAAAATTCAAAGGCAAAGTTGGTCATTGTAATGTGCCAGTGTCTCCTTAGATATTGTCATAACCGGATACAAGGGTTCCCATGGCTTTAAAAAATGCCCTGCGGGTTAAGATGAGGCTGTCTTTCATACGAGTGTTAAAGTTTATCTTATATCCGATGTGAATGTGACAAGCGCATAACGTCACCGAAGCCAAGCGGCATCCTCGTTGTGTCTCATGGAATACATGGCCAAGCAGGGCCAGACGCCTCATGGGGCCAAGTAAACGGACCCCACATTTGGAGTCGGATGGAGCTACGATATCGTATGTCACGCCCGATATTGACAAGGGGCATAGCGTCATTTCATCTCAAGCTCAAGGTTCGAGTGCGCTCTTATGACCTTCGTTCTTTGTAGCCAGATTTTTCGATCATAAAATACTTGTTGACATGGTTGAGCTATAGAAGTAAATGTTAGAGATATTTTGGAATCGAAAAAAATTCAAAGGCAAAGTGGGTCATTGTAATGACTGGCGTCATGTAGATATTGTCGCAACCGGACCGCAAGGGTCCCCAGTAGGCACAAAAGCAACGTTCTTAGGTTAAGAGGAGTTTATACTTATATAGTGTCAAGAAGTTTCTCTCATATCCGATGTGGGATGTGAAAAACACCCCGCATGCAAACACAACACCCTCGTTGTGTCTCATGGAATTACATGGCCAAACAGACAAACGCACCTCTGGTCAGCGAAGCAGGCAGGTCACATTGGGGTGGGGATCGGCTTCGATATCACTTTACATCACACCAGATATTCAAACCAAAGGGCATGATTGTCATTCATCTCAAGCTTTCAGGTTCGAAGTGCGAAGCAAGCCTGACCTTAGTTTCTTATGCTTGGATTTTTTCTAATTACCAAATACTTGTTCAGAGTGAATGCGCGACTTTAAGTCGTGATGCAAAATTCAAAATTTCATGTGAAATAATTGTTCCTAAATCTCCCGAGATACCGAAAAGTTGTTTAGAATATAACAATATTTAGATTCTCCTAATTCCAACTTTGAATTAATATAAAAATGATTGTTATTATCCAAGTGACTTTCTTAATTAACTTCCAAAACCCAACATTCTACATAAATATTAACTTATTAGTTCAACATGATCCAACATAAAATTTTATCAAATCCTAATGATGATGCATCCTCAACCTAACCATCACTCATCGCGGATACTAAAAGTACTTGAAAAGATGTCAACAAATGGGAGTAAGCTTAAAACTCAATAAGAAATACTAATATAGTTTCATTGATTAAAAGGTTTCTAATCATATACAAATAAGAGATATTTTTCTTTCCACAAAACCTTTGTATTCAAATGTGGTGGAACATTAAAAAATTTTCCATCAATACATTTTCAAATCGATTTCATTTCAAATACGATCCAAACAATTTCATATCAAATTCAAATATAACATTTTTATATAAATCTTAAAATCAAATACATTTTTCCTTTGATAAACAAATATCAAACGGTGTCCAATCATATGAGACTTTTCAAATGTTGCCTAATCATGTGGGATTTTCAAATAGGTGGCTAGCAGTAAATTGTTCTTTTTAAGGTGGACGGAACCAAACACTACTAGTTGTAGTAACCTCTAGCAGAACCACAGAAAGGCTGGGGTTGAAATCCAATTCGTCGTTATTAAGAAATGTAAGTGAAACTATTATTCTCGTTGACAAAAGTAAAAAGTGTCTGTATTATTCGTTATTATGGTCAGATAACCAAGTCAAATATTTCATTAAAAAAAATTCAAATCATAAAACATCATATCTCCACATTTTCTTTCATAAACAAAACAAATCTCAAAATACTTTCATGCAAAATCCCTATTTGATCCATGGACAATCAAAGGAATAAAACAAATCAAAATTTTCCTCATTCAAATCACATAAAAGTCAAATAAATATATTTTTCGAAAAACTATATAGATAATTTTTACACAAAAACATATAAAATATTTTCTTTTGCAAAAGCTTTATTAATATCCCTTATCTCAAAGGAGTACTCAAAAGCCTTGAAATAGCTAATCCGAAGAATTTCACTTCAAATAAATATTTCCCATAAAATAATCAGGAAGAAACTATCATCATATTACTTATTAATTCCTAAAACTTTCCTAATTTGATATTCTTAGCAATTATATTATTTTCAACTTTTTAATCCATAATAATAAAAGTTAATGGGTTTCTAAATATTTTATAAAATTTGTGATTTATAAAGTTTATTTTATCAACATGATTTTATTATTCACCTCAAACATATTAACATCTTTTCAAATGATAATTATTTAAATTAGGTAGTTTTTCAAATTTTATAAAACTCATATTCCTTTCGGATCTTATTTTCATAATTTATTTATTTAGTTTTTTTTTTACTATTAATTTGGACTAAATCTTTTACTATAAAGAAATAATATTTTATAAATTATATTACTATACAATACTCAGCCAGTCTTATTATCTAACAATTATCATCATACTAGACAATAAGTATTATCAACATATATATCTTATTTCCTATAATTGATCAATAATTACTTTAAAAGCATATTCCTTATCTAAATACATTCTCAATTCTTAATAAAATATTTACTTTGCCAAAATAAATATATCTTCAAATACATATATTTATAAAAAAAATTTAGTTTTTTCAAACTTATCTTATTTGTTTATTATTATTTTCTTTAAAAAATTATCCTCAAATATTTGTTTCTTTTCTTTTTCTAAAATAAATCTTGAATATCTAACATTTGTTTTTTTAAGCACTATCATGAATCGAATTTTCTAGGTTCTTCTACCTAGGTTTTCAAGACTTACTTTATGAAGGTTTTTAGGTCTAATAATATTTTTTATATATTTATTAATATTATTCATAACAAGAATCTTTTGGCTTTTTATTATATTCCCCTTTTGTCTTTTCACTTTTACCTATCAAAATCACGACAATATTCTCTTTTGACGTTTCAACCTACTTTTCACACTCCTACGGTTACTACCTTTCTTTCTTTTTTCTTTTCATTCACAAACTCATAGCTTACGGTGGTTTCATACTTTTTTTCCTTTTACCTTTTAATTCTCCTACTCAAAACAATTTTATACAACACCACTAACCATAAATTTTTTTTTTTTTTAAAAAGAGTGTAATCTAAATCTAATTTCTTATGGGTTTGATATAAACTTAAAAGAAAATGAAAAGAATCTACATAAAAGAATTCTAACAAATAATAAGGGAAAGCTCTTAACTTTCGAATTAGTTCTTCAATCTCATATTTGACATCCTAGGTTTTTTGGGTTTCTACAAACAAGAAAACAACTCTTTAGGGAAGAACAAAATTTTTTTTTTTATTCACTAAATAAGATATAAGGAAAAAAAAATCTTACCTCTTGAAAACTTTTCTTCAAACCCTAGCTTATAGAGTTTTACAGTCATGAGAGATGATGTAATGCGTAGAAAAACGGAGAATCCAAAGAATAATAAAATATTTTTATGAATTTTCTTTTCTATTTATACCTAGGATTTCATATGAGAATTACCATTATCTCATTCGTTTGAATTTTTTAAAAATTTATATTTTTTTTCTACCCCTTTAAAAATTACGGTTACTATAGTCATACATGAAAAACTGAGGTATTTGTGCACTTATTTCGACCATAAAGTTTAAAATGATTCACCAAATCTAACATTGACATTTTATAAGTTTTAGATGAAATATTAATTGGGCTTGAGTCAAATTCATGTGGACTTGTATAATTCTATTAATAAATAATTAACTTTCTAATTAACCTACTAATTTGACTCCGATCAATTGATTTAACAATTTTATTGAATAATCTAATCGTACTTCAAACTTTTAAATCAATTTTAAATTTGTTTTTAGTAAATATTTCAATGAAGTTATAAATATATTTTATTAAAATATTAATTTATAGACTTAATTAATATTTTTTTTTGTCTTAATAGAAAAAAATTAAAATATTTTGTTTTTTCTATTTAGATCACAAAAATAATATATTTATTAGACTTTTTAAAAATAAGTTTACTTTTATATATATATATATATATATATATATATATATATATATATAGGTAAGTGACTTTTTCTGTTCAGTCAAAAAAACAAATTCAACATTATACAAAATCTAATCAACTGGACTATAATACCGAAAAATTTTATTATTAATATGTTATATATTTTACATAAGTATTTTTTACTTTTAAGTTTTTCATTTTCTTGATGGTGCTACATAATAAAAGCAAGACCCACTAGGACAAATTGTCTTCTGCCTCGCTTTTCTTGCTGTATCTTCAAATGAAACGCGGGGTATTCTATTTTACAAGCCAACCCATTGCCTGCCTTTTTCCTTCTTAATAAATAGCATTGACAAAACCAACTCTTCTAAACGACTAAACCGACCCTTTCCCTTGTGGGGTACCCACAAAAACTTCCACATTTCATACCGCTAGGTGCGGTTTGTTTTAGCTGAATGGAAAAAAGCTAAATTTATTAATTTTTTTATTATGGAAAAATCATTCTCCTACTATCAAACAATATATTTAAATTAAACATATGAATGATAAATTTTCCTTATTCATATTTACTACTATTAGGATGCTTTTGGCAAAATAAAATTAAAAAAAAAAAGCTAAAAATTTTGACATTTTCTATTCAACCAAAAATCAACTTGTTATCGGTTTGGAACCTATAGGAAAGTAATAAGGAAATAAAATAGATAGGAAAATAGAGAAAAAAAAAAAGTAGAAGGAAAAATAAAGGAAAATAATAAATAAGTTTAAACTTAATAAATTAATTTTATATGTTTAGTTAAATTGAGCTTTATTTGTTTACGTATTATATAAGGACTACGAAATTTAAAAATACCTAAAATTTTGAGGTTTTTTTTTTTTTTTTTTTTTCACAATAAAACCAAATATGAGAAAATAATTTTTAACAATATTTTTTAACTGCCACATCTTTTTAGGTTCTAAATGAAGACTAAGGAGATTATCTGTTTTTTTTTCTTAATAAATATAAGCTTATTTAGGCACCCAATATTAAATAAGGCTTAATAGTATAAAGTATTAAATTATTTGTAATGGAGCTAAGATTGTCCATATCTTGGTCCCTAGTGTTTTTGCAAGAAGATTTGAAAGGTCACACAAGAAGTCCTCGAAATAACCAAGATGTAGTTCGGACTAAAGTCGTTTCCCGGTATAGAGACGTGCAACTGGATGAGTCAAGACTAGCTAGGATCGAAACTGACGTGGGACGCAAGTCAATTCTGAAGCCATGGAGGCTAAGGTACTTAAGGAGCAAGTAATCTATGGGCCAAATATCAGTTTGGCAAGCATTTAAACATCAAATTTAGGCAAGCGAATAAAGATCAAATCATCTAAGCTATCAAACCAGAATTGGAAACAATCTAGGATTCTATTCTAAAGAGGATACTAGAGCAGCTATTAGGATAATGATCCAACCTTATCTAGTCTTCTATAATTGAATATACAAGTATATATATTTCGGTTTTTTAGAGATGCTCAACATGGATTTCAAGAGCAAAGCTTGAAGAAGAACAAGCGAAGTCTAAACGTGTTGAGAGAGTATGAAGTATAGATATTCGATTGAGATATTACACGTTAAAAGTCTTTCACCTTTGGTGAAAGATGATGTTTTTTATTTTTCTTCATCTTATTTTGATGTATAGTGGGTTATGGGTGTGTGATGTTGTAGAGAGGAAATGGAAAAAGTTCATTCTGAATTCCACTATAAGTGATTAGGTTTCAAGAAGGGTCGTGAGTAGAGAGTGGGTATCGTACCACATAAAACTAATTATAAACCTTGAATTAGATAAGTGAAAATCCTTTGCGTTAGACACAACCATTAGCGTGAATAGGTTCTTAAGCACGTAAAAATTGTGTGTGCACTTTCTTCTTGTAATATATCGTACGTTATCTGTCTGTTAAGTCCCACAAGGGGAGTTCGGACATACTACAACATAATACGAACAACGTCAAATTCAGCTTAATCGATATTGTGACTTGGAACACCCATTATATCATCGATTTATTTTTTTTTAGTATTGTATTTTTATTAAGTATTAAGTATTTGTTTTTTATATGCTTAAAACCATCTTAAATATATTTAAAAAATAATAATTTATGTGAGTACTTATTTGTGTAATGATGATATAACTTTAATTTTCTTAAAGAATATAAATATTTTGTTAAAATACCTAAAATAACTTAAAATTTGTAAAAGTAACAATTTCTATGTTTTTCTTGAAGAATGATTCATAATGGACAAAAATGTTCTTTGTCATTTTATATATTTAAATATCTTTGAAAGAAATAGTTATTTTTTATAAGAAAATAATGTGGTATTTTGTTAAAATGAGTAAAATTAATAAGGATTAGATTTGAGATTTAGTTTTGAAAGATATTTCATCCAATCACCTTTATTATTATGATAAAATAAAAAAATATTTTTATAATATATGTATAACATATTTTACAAAAATTAGAATGATAAATTATTATCATAATAATTTATTATTAGCATTCTACAAAAATAATCATTTTATTTATTTTTTTTATATAACTAAAATATATTATATATATATATATATATATATATATATATATATATATATATATATATATACAAAATTAAAATATTTTGTGTTTTTAAATATTTTGAAATATTCAATGGATTTTAAAATATATTGTACAGATTCTAAAGCATGCCTTCTTTATTCAAAAAAAAAAAATTTTAAAGTTCAAAAATAAGTTATGTAAAAATGAAAAAATAAACCTTTTAAAGTCTAAAAGCAATTTGCTTTTAAAAATAAGCTAAAAAACACAAACGCATTGAACGAAGTAACTAACAACAGAGACCAAAGGCATGTTCGTGTGTGGAAATGAAATGAAATTAAGAATACTATATCGATGAATGCATTTAATTCAATTTTTAAAAAATTTAAATGAATTTTTGAAGTAAAGTTGTTTGACTTGTTAGAAGGGGATAGGTCTATTTTCCCTCATTTAAAGCTGGTGTCAGAGAAGTAACCAAAGAGTGATACTGCTGACCATTGGAAAAAAATCTTATCTCCGAGCAGATGCCTTGCAATTTTCATAGTACTATTAGAGAAGTCAAATCTCTTTTAAGATATTTTAACTTATTTCCGATTCCTCCTCATATCTCAATAATTCCTTTGATTTTTCTTTTTCTTCAGTCATTATCGTTCATTATATTTCTATGTCCTATGCATTGATAATGGACTGGTCAATGTTGACATAATATTAAATAAGGCAGCTGTTGGATCAACACTTTTAATTCAATATCAATATATATATATATATATATATATATATATATGGCGGCTCCTTAATGATGATGAAAAGGACAGCAACCGCGTCATGATCCATCGATCATATCTAAATATGTAATACGGATTGCCCGATCTTGACTACTCTTGAGGAGGTAGCTGGGGTGGGTGGAACATCACCTAATTCAATTATTTATAGTCTTTTTACGGTTAAATACTTTGATTATAATTTAATATAGTAGTTTGTTTTCATTAGGATTTCAACTTAGGACACCTTTCTTTCTTATGCCTTTTTTTATTTAAATATTAAATATTTTATTATATGAGTTAGATATAATAAGTAAATTAAATACATTGTTAGAAAAGCTTTTTGGATCTTTACGGAAGCAAATTGCTTTCAACATTCAAGTCATTCTTTTTTAAAAACTTTTTTATGATTTATTTTTTAATTTTTAATTTTTTTAATTAAATAAAAAAAGCTAAATCTTTTGACTTTTTTTTTATTATTATTTTTATTTAAAATAGAATAAAATTTCAAACTCTTAAAACAAGAGTATGAAAAAATCACACTTTATGATATAATTGGAACTCTCATCACTTGTTCTCATACTAATTAAATAAAAGGACTTGTACTTTTAAATTTTTATTTTGTCAAGATTTCGGTGATTCCTTCTTTCTTTTTTTCTCAAAATTTAGAATTTATATATGTATTATAGATTATAGTGCTTAAAACTATGATTTGATTTATTTGACTAGGGTGCTATTGGCATGCTTGTTTAACATTTTTTACTGAACTCCTGATAGTCACTTAGACAACTTTTGGTGCAGTATAACAAAAATGTACTTTTTTTATTCAAAAAAAAAAACTTCTCTAATAGACTCAACTGTCACCTTGTGCATAACTGACTATGGAAAAAGAAAAAATCAAAGGAGCAGTATTAGACTATTAGTTGTTACCTTTGTTGATTCATTTCATAATTAAGGCAATGAGGGTTGTTCTTCTCAGTTATGATCAGGAAGACTGTTGGCTGCTCTGCTCATGTCGGTCAATGCTCCACACTTTTGCATTAAATGATCTAACGCGGGTGAGAGTGGTTCACGCGATTATGGTTTGAAAATTCATTTTCAGTTTGAAAACAAAAATCGCCATTGTCGCCATTCTTAATCATTTGATTGATCCATGATCCCTAAAATTCATTGTTGTCTTTTTTAATCATTTGATTGATCCATGATCCCTAAAATTCAACTTCTTCGTCTCAAGTGGAGAAAATGGAAACATCGGATGTTGTTTCATTCATAATAATTTGTTGAAAGGCAGACGATCCAAATTAATTAACCACGCTTTTCATGGAATGTGCAATTAATGCATACGGTTTTGAGTTGTTTTGTAGTTTCTAAGGCAGATTTTTGTAGGTCCCGCTCCTAGTGGAACATGTTTTGAGATTTTTTTTTTCAGAAGATTAAGGAGAATTGATTATATAAAAAATGATTTTATTTTATATTTTAATATATAATAATATTATTATTAAATTTTTTAATAAAATAAGTTACACTCTTCAAAAAAAAATTATAAAAATTAACCCTTTCATAAACCCTTTTAATATAACAAAAATTACAAATAAATCTTAAAAATAATAATAAAAGTTAAATAAGGCAAGTATGAAAATTTCTCATTCTCAATGTATCAATCCCGATAACCATCTCATTTAAAAAAATTAAGTGAGACAAAAATGAAAAATTATTCAAATAAATCTAGACACGTGTATTCACATTACTAACATCCCTATTCGTAAGTGCCCGCATATCAAAGCCTGGGCTGAGCTCCAAGATTTCCACACTAACACGATATGGACCATGGTCTCGTTCTGGCCAGGTTATTTGATCAGAGCAAAGGCCTTTAGCTTATCGCTTCAAACACGCTATATTCTAATGGCCGCACGCCTTCTAACCTGCAATGACGTCTCTAAGTATGACTTCGCCAACCAATGATTTCTACGATCTTCTCGCGAATCCCTAAAACATATCCTCCTACAAACCACGTAGACTTAGTCACTCTGTATCAATCAACCGATCATTGAGACGAAAAGATTCGACCACTTAGCCTATCCAAAAGGAAAAACGGTCAGATGACAAACGAAGCCGCCTTCCTCCCCTTCACTTAGTTTTTCAATTTAGTTTCGTGAATAATTCCATTTTAAAACACATTTCGCTCAAACCATTTCAAATATGCTAGCATTTTCGTTCACTACGGTACCATAAACATTTAAACAATTCACTTACAAAATAGCATACCATGCCTTTCAAAATATTACACAACATTGTTTCGAAATTTACTATTTTAAAATACAAGATAAAGTCATGCTCAAAATGATATTTATGCATATGTCAGCGCATACTCCTCAATTCTTTCCCAGTGACTCTGCGCTTCTCGATCTTTACCTCTTTCCCCGCTCGCTATTT
Organism: Tetrastigma voinierianum; assembly: GCA_016808115.1. Taxonomy (NCBI): domain Eukaryota; kingdom Viridiplantae; phylum Streptophyta; class Magnoliopsida; order Vitales; family Vitaceae; genus Tetrastigma; species Tetrastigma voinierianum. The sequence continues at coordinate 130,544 of JAEQBH010003725.1, forward strand.
ATCACTGCATCAGCAAGACGGCAAACACGCGCAAGATTTTCATGCTTAGTGGTTCTATACAAATCCATTCCGCAGTTTCAGTTTAAATCAAATCATGCAATTTAACAATTCAAAACTTTCAAATCTTTATGGATGATCAATGTAAATACAATACATATACTTGTTATATATACAATCGCTGGCGCTTCATTGATCATCCCAAAATACACTTCGTTCAATATTTCATCTCAAATCAATTCAAATATGCCCACAAATTCAATTTAGTTCTCAGAATTCACCCGCTTATGTCAATCAATTCAGCTATACCCTTAACAAATTTAACCTATGTCTTTATACAGATATAGAGTCACCGCAAAAGCTTTGCAAAACGCTTTTTATAACACAGCATCGGAACTCACTGGCCATTGACCGTTATAAACAATCAATTAGATGAACACTACCGATACGGTCCCGCTGGGCTACTGATCGGAGTGACACATCAATAAAATCGTTCGCAGTACTGCTATTTTGACCTCTATTGGTATACCAATCTATTTTTAATACGAACTAAACGGTTAACATTCTATTAAGGGTGTCCAAATATTTTATAGCAAGGTACAATACATTTGTATAACTAGTTCACTTTCAATAGTCATGCACTTTTCATATGCAAACATTTTCCAACCAAATTCTTCAAATCATTTAAAACAATTCAATATACCTTCTTATGCATTTAAACAAGCATTTCAAATATTGAAACGAATAAGAAAAGGTAGAACAAACATACAAAACTTGAAACGAGGAAATAGAAGTCAGAACAAACCCAAAAGATTGTCGCCCTTTAATTCATGTTCTCGAATTCGACCTCAACTCGGACTTTCCTCCCTCGTTAATCCCTAATCCATCACACATATTTCTACAATCAAAGAATAACCAAAGAAAAAATCATTTGTGCATTTTAGGATTTTTGGTTAGGGTTGATATCTACCCAATACACTTTCACTTTCCAAATTTTCTGGGGACAATTGAGTCATATTTAGCTTATACATCCTTCATGAAAATTATAGCTCTATTAGTCTATTTGTGTAGGAATTTGAATCAATCTTAATTTGATCACCCAAACACAAGTTATGGCATTTTTTATGCCAAACTGGTCGGTATGCCCAATTTCACTGTTACCTACTGCTTTTCACTCAGGGGTCTTAACTCCATAAATTGGTAATGGTCCTTCTACTCATTTGAATCATGGTTCTTAGGTTTCCTTCCAATTGGAATCATCCAATTTGGATCCCAAAAACTCAAGTTATGGGAATTTTATATTCAGACTACTCTAATTTGCAAACAGAAGCAGATTTTTCTTGTACATAAGCTCTTCCCTTTGAAGGATTTCTGGACACTTTGAGGTTACAATTTGTATACCATTCCTAAAAGTAAATTATTCTCCTAGAAGTCTAGTTTACCCAGAAATTTGAATCACTCAATTAGGATGAGTGAAACTCAACTTATGGTCTAAGTACCAAAACTACTCTAAAACACATAACTGCTTCAGAATTGAACCAGAAATTTATCCAAAACAGAGCATCACTTCAACGAATTTCTGGGTCAAATTGGGTCCAAATTCGGATACCATTACTTCATGAAGTTTGTTCTACTATAAGTCTAGTGTAATTAGCAATTTGAATCACTCAATTAGGATAAGAAATGACTAAGTTATGGCCAAAACAAAAACGTTGGTTTGAAAAAATTGGCAGCATCTCCTTTGAAACACCATAATTTCCTCTTCGTGATTTTCTTCCAAAACACCTCAAAACTCAAAATAAATCATGTCAATCACTCCTAATAACATCCTAACATCATTCTAAATAATCACAAGCAAATCCTATGGATGATTTAGGGTTTCCTCTAACTCAAACATCATTAAAATAAAATTCTAGGGTTTGTGTTCTTACCTTGACTCCTCTCGGGAACCCTATGCTTTAGCTCCCTTCTTCCTCTTTGATCACTTGGAGACCAAAAATGATGGATCTCCCACCAAAATTCGGATATTCTTCAACCCTAGCTCTTCTTCTCACTCTCAAAACGTGATTGTACCAAGAATGAGCTCCCAAAGACCACTTTTGGTCTTTTAAGCTCATTTAAGTGTAAGGCCATGTTTGGCCTCCCACCCTATTTTCATTTCTCATTTTTTTTTTCTACTATTTGGTTTTTTTAATATCTCATTTCCTCAAGGCCTTGTTTGGTTACAAAATGCATTTTTGGGTTAAGTCCTCCCAAATGGCAATCTAACTCACACTTATTCCTATTTGCACTTAAATTCCCATATTTACACTTAGACATATAAACTTGTTTACCATTGACTCTTAGGTCCATTTTTCACATTTCCAAATTTGTCATTTTTCACTTCTAAATTTTCGGGTTTAACTTTAAATCACTTATCAAATAACAATCAATATTCATTTAACAACTTTCAGAAATACCCAAGTTTGACTCAATTTATACCTGAATATATAATAAAATTATAAAAAAAAATTATAGGGTATTTTTGGGGCGTTACAGTTTCATTCTTATTTGAACCTCCATTAGTCATTTATTAGGGTTCCTATACTATCGGTGTACGAATTCAGGGCTTAACAATGCAAGGGTACAAAATCGTGGTCAGGGGTTGAGACTGGCATTCCAAGTATTCACTCACCCAAGACCTATTCAGCCCTTTTCTAGGTGAATGGGTTCGATGGCCTTCGACGGCAGACCTGCACCACTTTGCCTCTGTCTAATGGGTACCGGTACCACCCCTTTTTGGTACCGGTACCGAATTGCATATTCTGCCCATAAATGGCAGATTTTTCCATCTCTCACTCAATTTTCTTCAATAAACCTCCTCAATTCCATCCTACATCAAAACCCACCTTGGAATCCACCTAAAACAACTCCAAAATGGTTCATAAACCAAACATAAACACAAGAGGGGAAATTAAGAGGATTCCTAACTCCCAACAAATATTCATACACCCAAATCACATAACCTACACGATTCTTCACAAATCCATGGAAATCCTCACTTCCAAACTTATCTATACATATTCCTATAAGTTCCAACCTAACAACTTCCACAAACACTTGTAATGGTGGGTTAGAACTTCTCATAGAAAAACCCTAGACAAAGAACTAGATCAAGAATCCAAGAATCCATGCCATACAAACCCATCCAAATGTTCACAAATCCATACAAAACCATAGCGATCCATACTTGAAATCCTCTTCTCCTTCTTCTTCTTCTTCCTTTTCTTCTTCTCTTCTCCTCTCTTCAAGTAAAAGCCCTCCCAATCCCCCAAATGAGAGACCAACTTGTTCTTATCCCATTTGATTTTAATTCTTCCTTTTATTACACTTTGGTCCTCAAACTCTCTTCTATTTACACCACAACTTATGTCATTTCTATAATAAGATCTCTTACTCCTCTTATCTTATGACTTTTATATCATGTTTTGACAAATTCCACTTTTACCCTTGTATCTTGTACAAATTCCGGGTTTCGAAATTTTCTCACTTAGAAAATAATAATTGCAAAAAATTTCAAAATTCACTTATAATATACCTTAATTATGTTTTAAAACGACTAGGGTGTATTTCGGTGTTACAAAAGAGGTGTTACAAGGGTTGTCACAAGGTTGATACAAGAGATGATCGATCAAGATTCAGGGTGAGCAAAGTGATGGAAAACCAAGTCATGAGGAGTCTACTTAGTTTAGGACTCTATCGCTACAACAAGAGTCATAACAGCCGAATGATTCTACCTGGAATAGAACTCTATGACTATTTGTTGACACTAAAAATAATTTTTTGAGCCTAAATGATATCTAAATAATTTCACACTCAAAGGGTAGTGGAATGGGCCGAATAGATATGCCAAGCCCAAATCGTACGAGCCATACCTAATCCGAGAAAGCCTAAATCCATGATAATCTTCAGCCAGTAAGGTCTAAAGATCGTTTATGGAATTTTTAAATTTGTCAAAATTCAACAAAGAATAATATTAAGACTTTGTCTCAGCTAAATACTATAAAAGTTTTCTTAGTAAAGTGACACCATGTAGCATGTGGGTAGTGGTGACAAGTTACTTGGGGAACAAGGCTTTAGTGGAGACATAGATAGTTATTGGAGAAAGTGGGTTGGGGCAGTTGCTCAAAAATGCATATAAAAGGGAATTAAAGCATCAGAAAAAGGGATCGATTTTCAAACACTCAAAATCGAGTAAGAGCATTTCAACATTTTTCTTATTTTCTACAAGTTCTTAAGTCGTCTTTTCAAGATTCTTAGTTTAGCTCTACACATGTTTTTCTTTACAAGATTTATTACTTCAAAGCTTTCTTTCTTCAGCACTTGATTATCAGTCAAAATCTACAATGAAATCTATTATTTTTCAAGCTAGTTCGTTCAGTTTTTCTCTTAGCTTTCAATTCAGTCCATGCAATATAATTTTCAAGGTATTTTTCACTTACAATATAGGGAACTAGGATCACTGTCACTTGAGTAGAAGCAGATTTCGCAGACACTTCAATTCGGAATACTATAATGCACGGGCCAGACATTCGCTAATTTTCGTGCTTTAGAAGTGTTCCTGGAATTCCAATTGTGAAAATCCATATCGAAACATATTTTTGGCACACCAGGTAAGACACATTTTTGTGACAATCCACGCATTTTTTTTTATATAGTTGTGCATATTCCACAGTGGGACCTGAATTTTGTTGAAGAATGCCACCAAAATTGAGGAGTAAAACAATTGTAGAGTCTCTAGACTCAAGATCTGGTGCTGCAGAAGCAACACATAAAGGAAGAGTTCGGCCTTGGTGGAACAGATAGAAAACCTGATGAATTTTCTAGTACAACAGTAGGGGAATCCATCCAACAACCCTATCAATGCTGGAATAAGGTAAGTAAGGTGGATGTGCCTATTCTTTTCTCTAATAATTTTAATGAATTATAGGCTCTCATGCAAGAAATAAAGAGTCAATGAATTATCATGACTGCCTTTATGGAAGAACTGAAGCAACAATCTCAATCCATTTCGGTAACCTGTGGTAGTTTTAATAAACGAAGGCGCGAAGTTGCTTTAAGCCCGAAGGAAATTTTCTAACAAACTCGTAGGGGCAGATTTTCGAGAACCTACGAAGTCGGTGAATTCCTCCCCACCGCCACCTATGCAGCAGAGGTTAGATACCTTCCCTCACAAACAGGAGAGGTGAGTCTCTAGAGAAGCGTGTAAAGGAAAGATAATACGGCAGGCACAGCCGCAGGAGGATTTTGCTGAGCTCAATCCAATTACACAAACTAAAGCATATGAAGGGGGCTTTTCTTTCAATGGAGGCTTGGGGGGGCATCATGGAGCCACCTGCATGAGTGAATGGCAATAAGGGACAATAATTTCCACAGTAAGTTCAACAAGTTCCTCAACAACCTTTTTGGCAACCAGCCCTAATACCAGATTTAGGAGCAATCAGAGAGGTTGTGTAGGAGTTATATGAGCTAGACCTCAGGAAAATTGGCTACCCAAAGCTCTACAAACCTTATCCAGAAATGATGGACAAGGAGAACCCTTACCCAAGGGGGTACAAGTTCCCTGATTTCTCCTTGTTCTCTAGAGAAAATGGTCAATCCACCTTGGAGCATGTTACTAGATTCAGCGGCACAATGTGGGGGGAATTGGCTAACTAATTCTGTCATTTAAACTTAGGTGTTTTATAACTCGTTGTGAGGTAGCATTCACTTGATATCTAACGTACCAAGTAACTCCATTTGAAGTTGACAGGAGATGGGAAGGCAATTTCACAATCAATTCTTCGAGGTTGAGCCTGAAGTGTGCATTGTAAAACTGTCAAGAATGAATCAAAGAAATAGGGAGACTACTTATTTGTTTATTTCTGTAACACCCTAAATTATACTCTAACAGTTTTATAACATGTTTTGGGTATAATAAAAGTAAAAGTATATTTTTTAAGATAAAATAAAATTTAAAAAAAGAAAATTTTGAAAAACTAATTTATACAAAGAAAGATAAATTAGTTTATTTACCAAGTTAGTGTGTATGTCGAGCCTAGGTTTAGGCGTTTGGAAAACCTAGAGTTTGGCGTTTACAGGAAGAATGCTTAGATTAAGGATGTACCTACATAGTAATGTGTTGGTCTAATGCGGATGTCCTTGTTTTGTATATTGTCTAGAATGGATTGGTTATCCAAACAGGGCCATAGTTGATTGTGATAAGAAAATAGTCCTGCTTAAATGTCATGACCTGTCAGAAATAGATCTGGGGTATCGATCGAACCCGATACTAAAAGTTATTTTAGCTAGGCTTGACGTTTTCTAAGAAAGGGTTGTGAAACACTTTTGTTTTGATCATGATTCCCGAGAAGGCAAGTGAATTTGAAAATATTCATGTGATTAGGAGTTCCCCTAATGTATTTCCCAGAAAGTACTAGGGTACCACACGAGAAGAGAAGTGGACGATCTATTGAAGTCATACAGGAACAACTCTTTATTTCGGGGGCACCTACGTGTAGCTCGGCAAGCTAAAGGTTGAGAAGGAAGCTGAAATTCTGAAGTTATTGGATAAGGGTTTCATCCGAGCCTAGTGTCTCACCTTGGGGTCTTATTTGGTTCTACATTAAGAAAAGAAAGATGGCACTCTTCGAATGTACGTGACTAAGGCAAATAAACAAAGTAATGGAGTTCAAAAATAAGTATCAGTCACGAGAATAGAGGATTTATTTGGAATAGTTGAAAGGGATCTTGAGGTTGGAAGCGTAGATATTGTTGACTGCCGAATTTAGGGAGTATATATTGATGAAGGATGGGAAAGTGGGGGCTTATGCTTCGGAACAGTTGAAGTAGCCATAGACGAAACTATCACATGATTTGAAGTTCATGGTGTAGTGTTCGCTTTAGGGTGGCGAAACACTATTTATATGGAGAAAAATGTAAATTTTCGATCCTTAAAATTAAAAATATTTTCTAAATCAAAGATTTAGAACTTGAGGCAACATCGATGGTTAGAATTGTTTAAAGACTATGGTGTATAATTGATTACCACGGGAAAGCAAATGTAGTGTGGATGCAGCAGGTAGGAAAATAGTTTGCAAACTTGTCTTGCTGAAGATTGTATTTGAGATTTGATTAAGTGGAGCCTTGTTGGCTCGATTGAGAAGTTATCTGGGATTTGAAGCAAATGATAATAAATGCTCGGAAAAATGATGGGTTATAAGAGATAGTTCAGTTGGTGATACTAGAGACATGACCTGATTAATACCATAGATGAAAGTGGAGGTTTATTGTCTGAAATTAGATTATGTGTACCAGTGGTATGGATTTGAAAAAGAAGATATTGTATAAACCATGTCTTGTTTTCACCATGCACTCTGGAGTGTAAAATGTACGAGGATGTAGAAATCATGCTGGCGGTGGCGAGGTGAAAAGGACATTTCTAAGTACGTATCTAAGTGTATGACGTGTCAGCAAGTAAAGGCTGAACACCAAGTACCATCCGATTTATTGAATCCCCTTCCAATTCCCTAGGGGAAGTGGGATAACATTATTATGGATTTCGGTATACGGTTTCCCTCACCTGAGAGCATGATGCGGTTGGGTAATTGAGGACAATTTGACCCGAGTCTACTCACTTCCTCTTAGGTCAGACATTTACTCTATGGATCGTCTATCGAGACTTTATGTGAGTGAGGGTACCTGATTATGGTTCCTTATTGATAGTGTCAGGCGATCCGGGTTCATCCCGAAAGTTTTCAAAAGGAATTACGATCGACTTTGGTGCAGGGCCCGAATTTTGCCTTTGCTTTCCATCCCACAAACCAGGATGGGCCATTGAAAGTGATATAGGTGTTGGAAGATATGCTTCGAGTATGTATTAGATTTGCAGGGGTGAATCAGTATCATTCCTCATAGATTTACTATAACAACGATTATCGATCCGGTATTAAGAGGCCTTCCGTGTGAAGCTTTATATAAGGAAGATGTAGATTTGAGGAGAAAGGATATAGAGTATGAAATTCGAACCACGGTGTTTTAAAGTATCTCCATGGAAAAAAAATATCTCTAGTTTTGGAAGAAAGGAAAATTAGTCTAAGGGTTTAAATTGTGGCATCCCCCCACCTTCCATAGGGCCCACCGGCCTTGGCACCTTAGGTGCCACCCATCATGAGTCTTTGGGACCCACTCACTTGGATATCCCCAACTCAGGGTTTCTTTGCGCCTCATGGTGAACAGTCACCCGAGAGCTTGGGTCTTGGGAAGCATCCTGGCTGCAGTGAGCCTACTGGCTCCGGAGTTTGGTAGCCGAGGGATGCTTCCCACAAGTTGCGAGGACCCGCCTGCCGGCGGCTCCCCAATGACGGCGTGGGCTCCCGGCACCTCATGAACAGTACTGTGGCGCAGCGTCTCCCACGTGAAAGAGTGAGTCTGCAATAAAGCGCCTTTTGTGTCAGGCCCCCAGTTTACCGGGACCTTACCTTAACTCATAGGATATGCTGTTTTGCTGAGGCAGTTCTTGCTGCCTCCCGGTAGATTGTCAGTCGATCTTGGGGATCGAACTGGGACCCGTGAAGCAGATTCCAGTGACCTGCCCATTGCCCTGCGCGTGACCTCAGCGGAGGTGTATCTTAACTACGTCTGAACTCAGGTCGGGTGTTCTTTTGTTAGTAAGTCCGCACCATGACTCCTCGGGGTACCCATGAGTTGAATTCAAAATATGGATATCTCATTTCCCTTTGAGTTGCTTCAGCCTCCCAGGAGATTGACCAAGGCCGCAAGGTGCTAGTCAAATGGGAAGCATCTACAAATTTTTGATAATGTCATTCGGTTGGTGCCCGAATCTTCCCACGATGGACAAAACCTGCAGATTCGAATCTGAGGCAGCGTCGAATGAGGATATCACATGAGTGGGACCCACGAAAGGCCCTGAGGGTTGCAATGGACCCGCAATAAAGCGCCTTTGTTGTCAGGTCCTGGTCCACGGGGAACCTTGCCATGGCTCACGGGATGTCTTGGCTTACTCGGGTGGTTTCTTTTGCCTTAGTGGGTTGTCGAGCCCGATCTTAAATTAGAACTTTGGGACCATGAGGAACTGGGTACTTGGTGACACCACCACTTCCTCAGCAGAGCCCATTGGACTAAAGACCACAGGTCACAGGGTTGCCGAATCTCTAAAGGGAGCGAAAGGAACTCGATCAGGAAATGAGGATATCTATGAGTGGGACCCTAAAGGAATTCACAGGGTCCTGAGGTGTGGACCGTAATAAAAGTAGCCTTTGTTGTCGAGGCTGGTCACGGGAGCCTTTGCTGTGACTCACGGGATATCTTGTTTGCTGAGCAGTTCTTGCTTCCCGTGGGTGTCAGTGATACTAGGGATTGAACTGGGACCATGTTAGGTACCCAAGTGACACCACCACTAGCTAAAAACACTAACTTGTAGCGCCCCCATTCCGTCGACGAATGGTTCTGAGCAGAAATCGGGTGCGAGACTATATCACGATGTTGGGACTCTCATTGACCAGGTTCTTTTGAGGGTTGAACTTATGTGGTTCCTGCAAGCAATTTTACATTAATAACAAAAGTCATTTTCATATATAAAGAACTACCACTTGGTGGTGTCCTTCCAACATCCTTACATATATTGAGTCCATTTACTTATACATGTACATTTTTCTAATTTCTTTTCTAATCACAATCATCGGAGATCGCGAGACGATGCGGTGAGCACATCTACAGTGGCACCTTTGGCGATGTGGGATGCCACGTCCTCTATCTTGATATTATAGCTACTGTGCACTTACCGCGGATTGAACGCGTGCTAAGCTTTGCGGCTTAGTGAGACATAAGCGGACAACAGCCCATAATTATTTGTCTGACTGCCATATGCATTTCATATATCTAAACATATTCATATAACTTTTTATTACATATTATCTTTACATTCCTATTGCATGTCACATGTTCTCTATCTTTGACATATCTCCTATCTATACTTTTACTGTATTCCTGTGCTTTGTCATCTTTTACTTATCTCTATCGTTCTTAGCACTTATGCATTTCTATCATGTGTTCATAGCATGTTCCCTCTATTCATTTAGGTATTTATATCACATAACCTATGTTGTGCATGTCATATTCTTATACATATAATACTTTCATGCTTATACACTATATTCTTTGATATGTTATATTTTTATGTACTGTTATCATGTACTGTTATCATGTACTGTCATCATGTACTGTTTTCATATACTGTGATTATGTTCTATTTGCATATACTGTTATCATGTACTAATTCCATATACTGTATTCATGTACTGTTTCATGTACTATTTTCATATACTGTTTTCATGTACTGTTTTCTTGTTATACTTTTCATATTACTTTCTCTTTCATGTATTGTACTTGTTCATATACTTTTCCGTGTCATTGACACTTTGCTTCTTGTACTTGTAACTGTATACTATCATCACATACTTGGTCTTGTGCTTCTATCTATGTCATGTTTTCTCTACATTTCATTTCTTTTATGTTTCATGCACATAAGCGCCCAGAGTGAATAAAAGGAAACCGTGAGGCGAAGCGGCCCATATACTCAGCATGCGAAGCATTGGTCGCGTGAGGCCGGGCGCTACTATATTCAACATGTAAACAGTGGTCATGAGGCCGGAGCGACATATTATATTATACGAAGGTATCCTTGTACGAGGCAGTGACCTATTCCATGAGGACGGAGCGCTGTGGTGACCCTTCCGGGGCCACGATCCAACCGGATCTATGTCATCTGACGGGGCCTCGATATACGTTTCTTTATCTTTGCAGACTTATTCTTCCCTAATAGGCATGCTATCTATCCCTCTACTAGGTTCTAGCGAGACAATCCGTGTGTATTTTATGTTCGGTACATATCTCATATTTCGAATAGTATTGTTATCAGGTAATCATATACGATATTACTATGATTCACTATCTTAGATGATTTCTCATACTTGTCAGCTTCATATCACCATTCTCCTATTTCTTTCTTTACAATACATGTATATCGAATTCGGTATATGTACATTAGTATCGCGTTCGTTCGTATTTAGCTATTCATATTCCATCTCTTCATTCTTGTATTCATATCATATTCTATCATATTTTCATCTCATATATTAGCCTATAACATTTGCATATAACTTATTATCATGCATACCTTTACTCATTCTTATATTCATACATGCTTATTATTTGTGTACATGTACTCATTCCTCGTAACATCTTATGTCTTGTTAACTTATATTTTCATGCTTTATTATTTGTCCTATCTCCGTAGGAATTTACAGAACTTATACCATCTGGTACTTATACATGTACTTGTACTTTTATCTATCCCTACTTGTATCTATCTTATATTATGCATGATATACTATGGATTATCTATTTTCCTTCTTGTTTTCCTTATTTCTGAGACCTAATAGTAGTTCCACTTTTATCATACTATGTATGGCCTGTAATTCTTGACTCAATGGGCTTTCATAAGACCACAGAACACTAGTCGGAGTTAGGACAAAAGGAGATATGACCTTAAGGTTGGAGGGTCATGCGTGAGCAAATCGACAGTGACTGGATTAATGATTGACCTGAAGTGACAAACTCATCTATCACCTCGGTTAGGCATCTAATATTCTCCTTAGGCATATGAATGTATTCTTGACTCAATGGGCTTTCCATAGAGTCTAAGAACACCCAAATCGGAGTTCGGACGAAGGAGATATGACCGAAGTTGGAGGTCATGCGCGAGGTGAATCTTGACAGAGGTGACTGGATGACGAGCTGCACTGAAGTGACGAGCTCGGTCGACACCTCGGTCGACATCTAATATCTTCCTCCAGGCATATGGATGGATTCTTGGCTCAATGGGCTTTCCATAGAGTCCGAACGCAATCGGAGTTGGACAGAAGAGATATGACCTTCCAGTTGGAGGTCATGCGGTCGGTCTTAACAGGCGGCACGGTGACAGAGCTGCACTGAAGTGATGAGCTCAGTCTAACACCTCGGTCTGACATCTAATATCTTCCTTAGGCATATGGATGGATTCTTGACTCAATGGGCTTTCCATAGAGTCTAAGAACACCAAAATCGGAGTTCGGACGAAGGAGACCTGACCTTGGGATTCAGGTCATGCAGCGGTCAGTCTTGATGAAGCGACACAGATGACAGTACACCTTTGATGTGACTCGGTCGACACCTCGGTCTGACATCTGAAAGTGACTTCTGCATCTTCCTCAGAATATGGATGGATTCTTGACTCAATGGGACCATAGAGTACAGAACACTCAAATCGGAGTTCGAGACAGAAGGAGATATGACCTTAGGTTAGGTCATGCGCGATCTCGATCTTGCGGCGACTCGTGAGCTGCTTGAGTGGCTGAGCTCGGTCTTGTGGCCGACCAGCGCATGATGGTGGGCTGCGCATGACGAGTTGAGCTGCATGACGATTAGAGCTGCATGACGGAGTGGGTCTTCATGGCCCGAGTTGAGCTCTGCGTAGCCCAGTGGAGCTGCGCATGACGGAGTGGAGCTCTGCGTAGCCCAGTGATGGGAGCTGCGCATGGCAGTGAGCCTCACTGCGACCAGGGATTGAGCTCTTCATGGCGAGTTGAGCTGCATGGCGGTGGAGCTCTGCATGGCAGTGGAGCTCTTCATGAAACGAGTTGAGCTCTGCATGACAGGTGGGCTGCATGGCAGGTCAGGCTGCGGGCGAGTCTGTGACCTCCCAATTTGGCGACCTCATGGGTGACCCTTCACCACATTAGCGTTCGAGTAAAAAAGACCATAACTTGGTGTACAGGGATCCGAATTGAGAAATTCAAAATCCTAACATCAAGTTCATTGATGTGGCTACAATTTCCCAGAAGGACTCACTTCCAGATTCCCTTTATTTCTGACCTAAAAACTCGTTCTAAGGTCAGGCTACTGCATATGGTCGACAATGAGAATTTTGGGACAGCTTGCATTGAGCCTTCTGAAACACATATTTAGGAGCAAAGCTCTGCTTCCAGCCTCTGAAATGAAGTTAGGAGTTCTAAACCCAAACCATACACAAGATAGAGGGTTCTTAACCATGTATCTAAACTTTATAGTCCAAAACTGAACTTCCATACTCCCATAGTTTCCATACAACCCCAAACGTATCCTTTCCCATACCTGAATTCCATACTGATACTCAAATTGGCCAATTCCTTACCACAGACATGTATCCGTACAAATATTCACAGTTCCATGCTTTTCTATACCAAATCATAGTTACATACTTTTCTATACCAAATCATAGTTCCATACTTTTCTATACCAAATCATAGTTCCATACCTGTAACCTTCTCTTTTCTTTTACTTCTTTCTTCTTTTCTTTTCCCTTCTTCTTCTTCTTCTTCTTCTTCTTCTTCCTTTCTCTTCTCTCTTTCTCCAAGACCAAAATGAGATATTTATTTTGGTCTTATCCCTTTTATTTCATTTTCCAAGGAGGAAACTTCCTCATAACTCATCGAAGCCCTTGTCTCTTCCATAATTTTCTTCATATTTTATTAATATCTTTCTTTTATTACTCTTTGGTCCTCAATTCTCTATTACTTTTAATTTAACTTATGCATATTCCTACTTTGGCATATGAACTTATTATATTATAGCCACTTGGGTCATGAATTGAAATAGTATTAATTTACCCTTAATTTCATGTTCTTGCTTATTTTATTTATCTTTATTTTATTAGGATAAATATACTTTTACTTTTATTATACCACAGCAATTCAGAAAAGCGCTAGGGTATATTTAGGGAGTCATTACATTCATAGGGTCATATAAGGGTTTTGGAGCCGAATGAGCCTGTGGCTTATCATTTGACCTTATCTCCGGGGTGGCCAAGTGCAATGTGTTTCATGTGTATTCTTAGGAGATACCGCTCATGATGAGTTGCACATACTACCAATGTAGGATGTGCAAGTACAAACAGATTTGTCATATGATGAGGAGGCGCAGCTATTCGACTCGAGAAGTGAAACGATTCTTGAATAAGCAAGTCTGCAGTTAGTGAAAGTGCTCTGGCAACACCATGGCAGGGAAGAAGCTACTTGGGATCCAGAAGTAATTATGAAAGTACAGTATTCGCAACTCTTCACTATAGGTAAAAATTTCGAGGATGAAATTTCTTTAAGGGGAGAAGTTATAACACACTGATATCACGGCAGCGGAGTTTGCCGCATGTTTAGGTATACAAAGTAAAGTATATTTTTAATAAAATAAGGCTAAAAAAATTATAAAAAAAAAAAAAAAATGACACCTAGTTTGATAGCATGTGATGAGTTGGGGCGTCACAATTTCCTGTTCAAGAAGATGAAACATATGCAAGATAAAATCTTCAGTGAAACGTGAAAATGGCTCAAAAAGGTTTGGACATTGGGTTGAGGAAAAAATTCCAAAGTTTGGAATTTAGAGATTTTTATGAACTTGCAACTAAGGTGATAGAATATGAGGAGCTACTCAAGGAAGAAAGTTACCGGAGAAAGAAGTCCATAGGAATCTATTGTCAAGAGGTGAACCAAGAAGTGACAATGGCAGATCTATCTACTATAGGGACATTCACTTGTCATCTGTTGGTATAAAAGGCACTTGATTTGTGGAAGAAGGCACAAATTATTAGTACACGGGTCCAATATACATTTAAGGTAGTGAAGACAGAGGAGTATTAGATTTCCTGGTGAAAGAAAAATTCATTACCTTCCCTAAAGACCACTAAAACCCTAACAAGGATTAACTAAGGGGAAATACTTACTATAAGTACCATAATTCATGGAACCACAATACTAACGCATGTTAGGGTTTCAGAAATTTCATACATGTGAGGATAGAAGTGCTCAAGTTCACGACAAAAAAAAAAGGCTATGCCGGTCGGTAGAATCCCTTTCCCACCGGGGTGGCCTCAATCAATACTGCCAGCTTAGACCTAAGAGCATTACTATAATTTAAGAAGGTTGAAAAACTCTCTCTAAGGAAGGTATGAGTCCCTAAATATTGTTTGGTTCATGTTGATAGGTTGAAAAATAAGTGGGTTGTAGTTTGTATAGATCCTCCATCAAGAAGAAGTTCAGGAAGGGGATACAACAAGGAACATAACAGTATAACCTATTCTCCAAGGAAAGAAAACTTTCACCAAAAGGCAAGACGAATTCCCTAGAAGATGAATTCATTCTTCCTAAAGAAAAAGTTTTAGAAAGGCCCACCCCCTCCATTGGGGTGAGATCAGCACTCCCGAGGAGAATGATGCGGGCAAGGATTCGGAGAATGTTCCTCGAGAAGCGAGCCTTTCACTGGGGGTGGTTATTCCTCAAGGGTAGGTTCTTTTCTTGAAGAAGATTCTGAGCAACTTCGCAATGGGCGGGAAAGACATATTCCTCCGAGTCATACATGTTTTCCCGAGGTGGACCAGGTTCTCAGTACGAAATGATGCCAGGGGACAAATTCACTTCTCCAAAAGGTATGGTGGGAAACAAACCTATGTTTTCCAAGGAGAAGATTGTAGTGATGGAAAAGCCTATGAGGTGTATCATTCCTCCTAGGGTTTCTCTTGGTCAAAGGTGGCAAGTGGTACAACACAAAAAATTCCCCTAAAGGTTGTTCGAGACTCAAAAAATGAGGATGCAGAAGCAAAGAACAGTTGATAAAAGGCAACTTATTGATGTACTTGATAAAACACTCTTGTAAGAGGCTATGGAATTAGAGAAAGTGAAGGAAGGAATGGTTCCTAACGTGGAAAAAACAAAGTTTGGGAGGAAAACTACAGAGGCTATGGAGTCAATGAGCAGTGCAGTTGAAGTAATGGACTTGGAGACCTTATTAATAAGTGAAATCCCTATTTCTTTAAATTATTCCACTATTTCTTTAACATTTCCAGCTATCTTCTAGGTTAAAAAGGCAAGGAGGCTCTAGTGAGTAGAGAGGAAGCACCACAGCGTGGAGAAAGATGTACGTACGGTAGGTTACCATAGAATCCTCCCAAGAATGTAAAGCCGGAGCGATACTTGAGAAGCTTAATGGAAATGGCGAGCACATAAAGCCTTTAGCCATGTAAGAGCCCATCTCAATGTAAGCCCAGGTATCGAATGTGATAGATAATGGATTAACGGTAAATGTAATGCCATTAAGGATGTTGAAAGATTTAGGAATGAGCATTAATGATCTGATAGAAATAGAGGTGGTTATGTCTGCCTTTACTAGAGAAGTATTCAAGACCCTGGGGATATTACCTATAGATATCACAATTGGCAACAAAACTGCGTTATATGCCTTCTTTATTTAGACTCTACTGCAAATTACAACATTTTGTTAAGGAGGGACTAGATTCATGTCAACTGGTGTGTGTCGTCCTCTCTTCACCAATTCTTACTGTTTTGTAAGGGTAATGAAGTGGAAGTGGTGCAAGCAGATAAGAAACCCTTCTTGGTGGCTACA
Organism: Tetrastigma voinierianum; assembly: GCA_016808115.1. NCBI lineage: Eukaryota > Viridiplantae > Streptophyta > Magnoliopsida > Vitales > Vitaceae > Tetrastigma > Tetrastigma voinierianum. The sequence continues at coordinate 147,047 of JAEQBH010003725.1, forward strand.
GGCTCTATGGAAGTTAGGTATTATGATCAGGAATTCGGTCTAATCAAGTTCACTAGTAGAAGGAAAGATGAGGTCTCAAGGAAAGCATACATGGACTTAAAGGGCTATGTGGAAATCCAAAAGGAAACGACCAAACTCCTAAAGGTGACTATAATCATGCTTGTCAGGTCGATGAGTAGTCCAATCATCAAGGAGACCGATGATGACTGATTACTCTCAAGAGGAAAAGGCAGTAGCTGCAACTACCATATTCAAAATGAAAATGCAGCAAACTGTGGAAATGATTGAAGAAAAGCATCTCCAGGACACTTGTGGGGTTGAGATGATTTTTGAAGGGGATGAATATGAAGAAGATGAAGAAATATTGATGGAGGATTTGGAGCAAGCCCCCTGATGAGTGCCCAAAAACACTCATTACAAGCCAGTTTATAGCGGTCGGGTTCATATATATGATTGTGTTTGAGTTAGCACTTCTAATATTTAGTTTTATTTGGTTTTTGTAGGAGAAACACTTGAAAATGCTGAAAATGGAGCAGTGCAGGAGGCTTGGAGAAGAGTGGTGCAGAAATCGCCCTAACTTCACGACGTTGGGACGTCACGACGTTCGGACGTCGCGACGTTGCGAGGAAGTCTCAACAAACCTTATCTCATGGAGAGGCTATAAAAGGAACAGGAAAATCCAATTAAAGGGGTTCGGAATTAATTTCCAGAGCTAGGGTTTAAGGAATTGGATCTTGGAACAAAGGAAAAGACTTAGTACAGGCGCTGGGGAGAGGCAGAAGAACCGAGGAGATCATCATTCCCTCGATTATTGAAGTTTCTCTATTCCTACTCTCACATGTCACTTTTCATTTGTATTGGAACATAACATAATGAGGTTCTAATTTCGTGGTTTAGGGTGTTGGTAGAGATTTGGACATGAATACTATGTTAAAGTTTTTTCCTTTTTATAATTCCATTATCTTTTATATACTTGTTTTACCATTAACTCATGCTTGGATGAGAATCATATTAATTTCATATCAGCCAATCTTAATATGTAGTGGTTCTTTGTAAGATATGAAAGTGAATGAAGAATTAGACATAGTTGGAGTTAACCTAACTAAACTTAAACGATATAGGATTATGTGATTAGGAGGCTTAGGAGTTCTTTGCACTACATGCACCTTTAATGCTTGGGGTTGACGAGGCTTGAAACCTAGTGATAAAGGGAGGTTAAATGACTTGTGAGAAGGCTTTAATTACATTAGATAAATAGCCTTGGAAAACACTATATTAAATAATGGAATGGAATAGCGGGGTACATAGCATTAGGATTGTCAAACAACACAACCCTTACCTTTTTGCATCCTTGATCAATTTTACATCACGAAGCGAACAATTACCTTAGTAACTAAGCAATTGCTTTTAGTTAAGCTTAGCCATCACGATTGCTAGTTTGAATATTAAAAGGACTATTAATTTGGTACTTAGCATACTACGGGTGGTTTTCTCTGTGGATCGATATCAGGTATTTAGGTACATTTATTACTTGACAATGTATACTTGCGAGAATGAGCACTTTGCATGTTGCATGTACCGCAACCTGATCACACATAACGCCTATCAAGTTTTGGCGTCGTTGCGAGGATGCCTATTTATTCGTAATATTTATTGCTAATATCAATGCAAAGTGATACTTCTTTGGTACTTGGTATTTTTTCTTAAATTTTTAATGCTTTATTTTTTCTTTTGCTTTATGACAAACTTGTAGGTGCACGGAGTTAGGGTTTAATATCTGACGGGAGCTTTCTTGAAAATCTTATTCCTTTGGATCCTAAAAATGAGAGAACTTTGAAAATTATGAGGCGAGAAACTGGTAGAGATGAGCTGACTACCTATGGGACGATGGGAAGAAATAGGAGGCGATGATGTTGGATTCTACATTAGGGGGTAGTATACATCCACGATCGACAATATAGATAATTTGTTTGCACCTATTAAGGATTATGGTCACCAGTACATCGTTACTCCACGTGATTAGAGACCAATAATACAAGCGAAACTGACTTCAAGCTGAGTCCATCGCCCTCCGAGTTCTTGAGGAATCCGATTCACGGGCTCACACATGAGACCGAATGCTCATATCCTTAACTTTTTTGGAAGTGTGTGATACAGTGAAATATAACGGGGTGATGATGCTATTCGACTTCGATTGTTCCGATTCTCATTAAAGGATAAAGCCAAGCATTGGTGATTTCAGAATTGCTAGATTCAATAACATCATGGGATGATCTGTCAAACAAATTTCTGGCTAGATTCTTTTCATCAGCAAAAGCGGCAAAGTTGAGAATTGACATCGATAGCTTTTATCATTATGAAGGAGAGTCGTTCTATGAAGCATGGGAGAGATTCAAAGATTGTTAAAGAAGGAGTGCCTCGCGTAGTTTCACGAATGGATCTTGAGTTCATCATTTCTACAATGGGTTGAGTCGTCCAACTAGGACTCTTATTGACGCTTTTGCTGGAGGAGTGATTATGGGGAAGAACGAAGTGGAGGTTTATCAAATTCTTGAGAACATAGCCTTGAATTATTGTCAATGGCCAGTTGAGAGAGCAACACTGAAGAAACCAGCTGGGGTGTTCGATTTAGACATGTTCACAAACTTGTCTGCTCAAGTGTCTATGCTCTCTAAGCAATTACAAGCTTCTCAACAATTAGGCTCTCAAGTATCTATGCATAAAGTTGAAGAAAGTCCACCCGCATGCAAGCAATGTCATGGACCTCATCCCACCTCTCAGTGCCTAATGATGAATGCCATGGGGGATTTGACTATTGATCGGCTTCGATATATGTGATTCCCCAAAACCAGAACTTCAACCCATATGGTCAGAATTACAATCCGAGGTGGAAGAACCATCCTAACGTCTTATGGAAGGTGGAATGCGGGGATGTTCCTTGTGTTTGAGTAGGCTTCTCCGACCACCTTAAGAGGAAGAAATTAGAGTCTAGATATGAAAATGGAACAGTTAGCTAATATGCATATGAGTATAGTGAAGTCACATGAAAGAAGTTCGAGAATGAGACTAGGACATCATTGAACAATTAAGCAGCTCAATTCCGAAATTTGGAGGTCCAAATGGGCCGAATGGCTTAGTTATTGAGCAAGAGGCAGCATGAAATCTACCTAGTGCTTAAGATCAGCCCCGAGAAGAGGAAAGGAGCATTCTGAAGCGGTATTAGATTGTGGATTGTACCTTTGTTGATTCATTTCATAATTAAGGCAATGAGGGTTGTTCTTCTCAAATATGATCAGGAAGACTGTTGGCTGCTCTGCTCATGTCGGTCAATGCTCCACACATTTGCATTAAATGATCTAACACTTGATTAATTAAGGTCTTTAATTTCTCAGGGTGAGAGTGGCTCACGCGATTATGGTTTGAAAATTCAATTTCAATTTGAAAACAAAATCGCCATTGTCGTCATTCTTAATCATTTGATTGATCCATGATCCCTAAAATTCATTGTTGTTTTTCTAATCATTTGATTGATCCTGATCCCTAAATTCTTCTTCGTCTCGAAGTGGAGAAAATCGTATCGGATGTTGTTTTACGGAAGAAATACTTGAGTCTTTATGTTAAAAGCGCCAAATTACAAATACGAGAGGAGGCTTTTATATAGGCTAGGCTATGCAGCAGGAAAACACAAATTTTAATCCTAAGGAAAATACAAATTATAATCTAAGGAAATTACAAAATAAATATATGATATATAATAATCCTTATCATCGAGCTCACTGGTGGTTTAAAGAAAGCCATTCTGAGTTTGAGCCTACTTCGAAAAGTTCTGGAGGAAGTGGTTTGGTGAAGATGTATTATTGATTACGAGGAAATAGGCTGAAGAGTGAGTGTACCACGAAGCGAGATGATAGAGAATGAAGTGACAATCAATCTCAATATGTTTTAGTATATTCATGGAAGACATCATTATGAGCAATTTGAATAGCCTTGATTATCGCGGTGGTTTAGTTGCGGTGGAACGATCGACACTGCAAGATCTGTAGTGGCTCACGCGTGGCAATAGGGTTTCATTGTAGTAGGCACACTTGCCGGTGCTCTATATTACGCGGTCTTTGGAGCGGCAGCATTTATTTGTTTCTTGCTTCTCGAGAGATAAAGAGAATCACCCGAGGAAGAAAACAATATCACGTAGTAGATCGGCGATTAGTGGAATCACGCGTCGCATGCGAATATGCTGAAGAGTTAATGAAGAATGGGAAAATGAAGACCATCAAATATGGTGCCTTTGAATATCGAAGAATCACGAGAACAGCGACATAATGAAGGAGATCTAGGGCGGCCATAAGGCGGCTTCGTAGCGCATAGGAAATATCGAGGCGAATGCCGTTAGAGATACGGTGGAGCTCGATAAGTACGTACGTAGAGAATGGCATCAAATAGTGATTCGACATCGCGAGAATTGAGGCGACGGTTATACTTTCGATCGGTGTGTCAACTATCTTGCTATTAGTGATACTAGCTTTCAATCGGATCGAAGTATACTTGCTTTAAAGTAAGATAATAACCATCGTTAGAAGAAGAAACTTCTAGACCCGAAGTAATTAAAGAACGAGATCTTTCATTTCAAATTGAGAACCAAGAAAGTCAACAGATCTAAGCTCTACATATATCATCTGTAATAACTATTATCATCGACATCTGAGAGGAGAGAATAGTAATACCATGACCAAACCGTCTCAGAAAAAGAGTTGTATCAAGGTACTGAAAAACCATCTTGAGAGATAGTAGGCGGGAACTTTACAAACCATGCTCGAGGGCTTGTTTAAGCCCGTAAAGTGTCGCGAAGTAGTCGAGAAATACTCTGTGAGAACCCGGGAGGGTGAGTAGGGTGGAGCTTAAGTATGGAGCTTCCTGCGAGTTCACCATTAAGAAAGAATTTTGACATCCGTTTGAAAGAGTGGCCATTGCGGCCGTGAAAGCGTGATAAGTCTCACGACATAAGAAAGTCGAACCTGAGCAAAAGTCTCCTCATAATCAATCTATACTCTTGAGTAAAACTCCCTGTGACAAGGGTGAGGAGCCTTGTAGCGATCAACGATTACTCATGCGATCGAGTCTTGATCTTATAAACCCATTCCTGGCCAGATAGCGGTTACCGAGAGGAGATCCAGCTGAATCCCATGTTCCAGTTTTATGCAGTGCATTCAACTCTTCTTTCATAGCTTGCTACCATAAAGGGTTAGAGGAAGCCTCATGAAAATTTTGAGGTTCCTGGAGAGAGGCGAGAGCATAAAAGCAATGAAAGTCACGAATGTGAGAAGGAAGAGTAGTTGCAGATGGAGCAGGCGAAGTGCATGAGAGTCGGAGGACCGGCGGATCCATAGTTGGGGCGGTATCGGTGGAGCACGTGTTGGTGGTGGGAAGCTGTGGAATGCATGAAGGGAAGCAGGAACACATGAGTAGTTAGGTAAAACGTTTTGTGTTCCCACAGACCACATCTTTGAGAAACACGAGACGTTTGCTAATGGGATCATAACACCTATAACCCCAACACATTGATTCCTTTTGAAAACAACATGAGAAATAATGAAGTTTGTGCTTCTTACCTACCATTTCTTTGAGAAGTGCAGACTAGTGGAATGAGAACCGTACCAAATTGATGTAGAATAGAGGTAAATTCATAGGCTTTTATGTTCTTGGGCATTGCTCGGATGAAAACTTTGATAGGTTTAGAAAATGCATGTGTTCAATCATTTTGGTAAAGTCCTGATATATTTGATAAAAAGTTCAAAGCGATTTTTGAAGAGATAAATCCAAATATATCGGGAAAAATCATCCACAAAAAATAACAAAATAACGTGACCCACCGGGTAGAAGTAGGAGAGGCCCCATTACATCATAATGAATAAGATCAAAGAAGAAAAAAGCATGAGAAACACTTGTTATTAAATGGTAAAGTTGTTTGTTTATGCTGATGACAAGGCATACAATCAAAGCTCTTATTTAAACTAGACCTAACAAACCCTGAGAAACTAGTTGTTTAGCTACAGAGAAGATGCATGACGGCGAGAATGCCATAAAGCAAGAAAATTACTGGTATGAGATGGCGAAGCGAGAAAGCGAGAGGACGATAAATGAAGAAAGATGAGCTCGAGCAACCAGGCCTTACGGGCGGTCCCAACAATCTGTCCCGTCTGAGAATCCTACACAACCACACCAGTAGAGGAAAATGTTAAAGAAAAACCAAGTTCAATGAGTTGCCCAATAGAAAGAAGATTATGAGTGAGTTTAGGAATTTGATAAACATTGGAAATAGACAAGGCTGGTGTAGAGACATTACTAAGATGAGAGACTGCATAGGAGAACCATTTGCAGTGTATATGGTAGGGAGAGAAATAGAAGTGTGTGAAGGTACAACATCAGGAGAAGAAGTGTATAGTTACTTAATGAGTCGAGAAGCCACGTAGGAGATGTACTTGATATCGTAGAAGAAGCGTGTTGGATGCCTTTGGAAGATGGAAGATGAACTTTGATTAACCATATCATGTGGAGTCGTCTATATAGAGAGATAAGGCGAGGACGAGCTTGGAGATGGGGTCCATAAGTGATAATTCGGAACTTAGTCCAAGCGGCGGTGTTACGAAGAATGCGTTGACGAGTGTAACAGGTTTCAACATAATGACCTTTGTTCTTGAAACTACAGGATAGAAAAAGAGCTTATTGTTGTAATGGTCTAACATTATTCCCTTTGCCTTTGGAAATAAGGTAGGTGAGCGACGGAGGGAAAAGCGGAGAGTAGCAATCTGCGGGCGATGGGTTTGGAGTAAAGCGGAGCATTATGAATGCGGATGAGATGAGTTCGGTATGAAGAAGGGTCTCATTATCAACTAACTTATGAATGCTTGTGAAATTTGTGGTGGTAAAGGATCGATGGAGAATATGACTTACGCTAATTCAAACTCATCGAAAGCCCCATTAAAGCGAAACAATAGATCCTTGTTCACGGTGAACATAAACGATTTGGTAACTCAAATAGAATTTGAGAAGCGGTTCGAGATACGAATTAATTGATCCTAAATAGATTTATTGCGTGATATACGGTGATCAGGCTCACACAGTTTCCCAGCGAATGCGGTAAAAGTTCGTGTGAGCTTGAAGTTCGCGACACCACTTTTCGGTCCAGGCATCATAGGTAACAAGTAAATTTGAACTTCTTTGTGATATCAATATTGTCAGTCATGATAATTGATGAAATAGATGTATTACGAAACCAAGTGATGAATCGTAGTGAGTTAGCACTTTCCCAATCCTCAATCAGAATGGCATAGGTAGAATCGAGTTTCGCGCTTTGTCACTTGTTCTAGAATAGGAAGGGTCACGGAGAAATAAAGCCACAGCACTACGACCTTTGAGATAGCTACGGCATTAGGCAGGAACCGGCAGCGAAATGATCTCCATTAAAAATAACATGAATCGGACGAAATCGTCACGGCATATCGAAATTCGGTCGAGAAAAAGCAGACAACAATAATGGAATCGGGCGGCGAAAATAAGGTGAGGAATGCACCTAGGTCAGATTACCCCAGGTCAGCGATCCAATTCTTGGCGTAGCAAAGTCGGCGGGATGGCGTGGCGAATGGGCGCAGGTTAGCGGGAAACGGGCACGAGTACAGGCAACGAGCGCGGGAGGAAACGGTGGCAAACGGTGGTATTTGTCGGAAAAAGAAGCTATACATTGAACATGTCACCTAGCAAGTGATAAAACGGAAAAAATAAGAACTATTTCTTATACCATTAGAAGTCTTTATATTAAAAGCCCATAAATTACTGATACAAGATAAGACCTTATATAGGCTAAGAACATACAATCCCTAACAAGCATAGTACAATCTAAAAAATATAAATTATAATCCTAAAAAATTACAAAATAAATATAACAATATATAATAATCTAACATTTTTATTCATAATAATTTGTTGAAAAGCAGACGATCCAAATTAATTAACCACGCTTTTCATGGAATCTGCAATTAATGCATACGGTTTTGAGTTGTTTTGTAGTTTCTAAGGCAGATTTTTGTAGGTCCCGCTCCTAGTGGGATATGTTTTAGATTATTTTTCAGAAGATTAAAGAGAATTGATTATATAAAAATGATTTTATTTTATATTTTAATATATAATAATATTATTATTAAATTTTAATAAAAATAAGTTACACCTCTTCAAAAATTATAAAAATTAATACTTTCATAAACCCTTTTAATATAACAAAAAATTACAAATAAATCTTAAAAATAATAATAAAAGTTAAATAAGGCAGAAATGTAGAAAATTTAAATTCTCGATGTATCAATCCCGATAATATCTCATTTAAAATTAAGTGAGACAAAAATGAAAATTATTCAATAAGCGGGACATGTAGTGCAATGGCACGGCTCAGCATTACTGTCGGAAAGGCGGGCGTATCGAAGCGTGGGAGACACAGTATTGCAGGCATGGATATGGACCACGGTCTGAAGTTCGGCTTGTGGGTTATTTGATCGTAGCAAAGCTAGGTTTATTCTTCAAACAATTAAATGCCACAGTCGGTTGCACGCCCTCTTTGCTTAGGGTGATGTCCACTAAGTGGTCAAGCCGTGATTTACCGGGCGTCTACCATGGCTTCCAACGTATCACTCCTGCAAACCAGCGTGCCATGCCCAGATGTCAAGCGATCATTGAGGCGAAGATTCGGACTGACTTAGCTATCGAGGAACGGTTGATCTGCACTTAAATGAAGCGTCTTTCCTTTCAGATTTCGAAAACTAATTCACCGTTTGCTAGAAAGGGTGGATTATCACCATAACCGTAAATAAGGAATGAATGATAACAAATGTATGCCAGAAAAACACTCACCATCAAGTACGACATTTCGTTTTACATGCATGCAGCTTGGCGTCGAAGCAGGTTGGCGCACCATCATCGAGTGTCTTGTTCATTTGAAGCGATTCTTATTGCCAAGTTAATCTTACAAACGATTAGCTTCTAGAATCAGAAAGGCAATGAGCGGTCTTTGGTGTTGAGATAGGACCACCAATCTTCGACACCCCCATTATCATCCTTTTTTAAGTATAAACTTTACATTTGCGGAAAATGTAAGAGGTTAGGAAATGGTCATTGGCTGGGCCATTTTCGATGCTGCTTTTATTAAAAAAAAGAAAAAAAAAAGACAAGGAAGAATGATGAAGTCTCTCCATAACACTTATTCAACACGGAGAAAAAAGTCTCCATAACACATAACACAAGAAAAAGTAATGGTGGGAACGAATGGCCATGATTCAAAGAGACGGTTCATTGAATTTTTCCCAAATTAAAAGAACTGAATCGTACGGAACAGTTACTTATAAATGCCAAGTTGGAGAACATACCCATAGGCAAAGAGCTAGACAAGACATACAGGATGGGCCAACTTAAGTTCCATTATGGGGATCGTAGTGATCCATTAGGGTTCATGCATGGCTTCTTTGACATCGATCTATCGAGGAGATAAACGCTTTTCAATGTGCAATGAACTTAGATTATGCGTTTGTAAAATTACGATTCTATAGTTTTTCTTTATCAAAAACACAAAAAAAAAAAGAAAAAGAAAGTGAAATGAATTTTATTTTGAGTTTGGACCATAGCTTTGAGAACCGATCCATTGAATTTTTCAGATAATTAATGTCTATATATAACCAATAATCAAATACACTTTTGTATGATATAATTAATTTGTTACAATAAATGCTGAGAAAGAGAACAATGTGGAAGCTTTCGTGGAGCATTTGAATGAGGCATGGTTCGTGCACATATAATTCAAATTTGCGTGTGTGTATGGATGACCAGTCCGGTTCCGTATGCTCTGCCCCTCTCATGTCTTATCATGATGAGGGTGGATTCGATCCGATTCATTTCATTATGACCTCGTTTGGAGTAACTATTAAGTAAATTAAATATAAAAGAAAAAGTGGAATGAAAAAAATTAAAAGAAAATAGAAAATATGTTTAAATTATAGTAACTTAATCATATCTGTTGATTGAAACTTATTTTATTTATTTTTCTATATTATAAAGGATTAAAAATTTTAAAAAAATGTGAAATTTTGATTATATTTTATTTTTGTTATAATTTATATAGTGAAATTAAATATGAGAAAATTATTTTTTTAATATTTAAAAAATATAACAGTTTTTGGAAGTTGTTTAGAAAAACTGTCCAGAAGGTATTATTGAAACATGTGACATAAAGGCGCTCATTTAAAAAATGGATATGTGGTACAAATCCAAACATTATTTGTAAAGTTAATCTTTTCTTTTTAAATACAAAAAGACACATTTTTCAATAAAAATGCTTCTATAATTTACTTATAAAGTGGAGACGGTACAAAATGTTTATAGGAATTTAATTATCATATGAGGATTTATTTTTATATTTTTAAGGGTATTTTTTATAGAAATGTGGTATTTTTAATGTTATTTTTGTAAGAGTTTAGTTTTATAAATAATTTTTGGATTTTTCTCTTTTAAACTAATTTCTTTTTAGAAAAAAAAAAAAATCAAAGAAGGATATGATATTTTCTTTGTGAAAGCATGAGGGTCGAAGCATTTGTTTTGGGCAAGCATAGTTGATCCATAAGGTGGACTCATTCATGATTTCAGGCGAAAAAAATTTGATGAGTGTAACAACCAAACAACACATCTTTTAGTATGGACATCTTGATACAAAAATCTTAGTGGATATATATATATATATATATATATATATATATATATATATATATATATATATATATATATATATATATATATATATATATATATTATAACTGATATCATTTTCATTTAAAGTGTTTTTGTTAAAAGTATTTTCTTAAGAATGATATATAAGTACCCTTACAAAAAAAAAATGATATACAAGTGTTTCTTTTTTTTGAAAGGAAAAATAATATTATTGATTCAAAGTTATAATAGATCGATAGATTCAAGATACAAATAACTAAAAACCATATAAGATGAAATAATATTGATTATGCTATAATAATCGGTATAAAGCACATAAATTTAATAAAATAATGACTAAAATATACATATTCCGGTCTTGGCTGCTATCACGCGATGTCTTTGATGTCTTATTGTCAATCCGTTTCATAATACAGAATCGTCATCACATGAATAAAATGTAGCAACAAGACGATAAAACATAATGTCGTAACAAAGCCGACGACAAACCAAACATGGATAAAATGACGATAACAAAGTAAAACATAAATTTTCGTGGAAAAACCATTTTATTAAGCAATAAAATAAAAGAGAATGATTCAGATGGGTGATTTAAGGCTAAGAATTGCCAAAAAATGACCCCTCATTGCTCGAGGCAAATAGGCTATAAGAGAAAAATATGAGAGAAAATGAGGGAAGAGCAGCTAGGTGGATAGAATATATAAGTATTTCTGTAAAAGATACTATGAGTGACTTTTAACATTATTAATAATTTTTGAAATTTTTAAAAATGTCTTTTAAATTTTATTAATCAACTAATTTTTAAAAAAAAATATTTTTAACTAAAAGTACTACCTTAAATAGTGCAAAATAGACTCATGGAATCAAATTGCTCCTATAACTTAATTTTGGAGATTTTTGTATCTAGGGGACCTAATTGTTTCATTTTGAGAAGATTAGTTAAAAAAATTGGTGATTTCATTTATGATGGAGGTAAAAAATATTATTAAGGTTAACGTATTGGCATAATCTTAGACAAAACTTTCAATCGTCTAGCTGAGGCTATAAAGAGGTGTTACAAGGGTTGTCACAAGGTTGATACAAGAGATGATCGATCAAGATTCAGGGTGAGCAAAGTGATGGTAAACCAAGTCATGAGAAGTCTACTTAGTTTAGGACTTTATCGCTACAACAAGAGTCATAACAGTCGAATGATTCTACTTAGAATAGAACTCTATGATTATATGTTGACATTAAAAATAATTTTTTGGGCCCAAATGGTATTTAAATAATTTTTCGGATCAAAGGGTAGTGGAATGGGCCGAATAGATATGTCAAGCCCAAATCGTACGAGCCCAGCTCAATCTGAGAAAGCCTAAGTCCATGATAATCAGCCCATGAAAAAGTCTAAGGACGTTTATGAAATTTTTAAATTTGTAGCCAGAAAGTGTAATAGAGAATATTAAGACTGTGCTGGAATGTGAAATATAGGAAAACTTTTCTGCGAGGTAAGGACATGACAGAGTATGTGGGTAGTGGTGGAAAGTTACTTGGGGAACAAGGCTTTAGTGGAACTTGCTGACAGGTTATTGGAGAAAGTGGTAGGCGATTTGCTTTCAAAATGCCTATAAGGGAATCGGCTTGCTTATCAGAAAGGGATGGAAGCTTTCAAACACTCAAAATCGAGTAAGAGCATTTCAACATTTTTCTTATTTTCTACAAGTTCTTCAGCCGTCTTTTCCAGATTCTTAGTTTAGTTCTACATGTTTTTCTTTACAAGCATTTATTACTTCAAAACTTTCTTGCTTCAGTACTTGATTTTCAATCAAATTCTACAATGAAATCTATTATTTGTCAAGCTATTCCGTTCAGTTTTTCTCTTAGCTTTAAATTCAATCTATTCAATATAATTTTCAAGGTATTTTTCACTTACAATATAGGGAACTAGGGGATCTATTTGTCGCTTGAGTAGAAGTTAGATTTCGGCACAATTTCAATTCAGAAATACTATAATTTCCTGGCACTCTCGCACATTTGCCAATTTTCGTGTTTTTTGTATATTCCAGTGAATTCCACTAGAAAATTCATCGAAACATATTTTTGGCACGCCCAATAGGACACATCTTTGTGAAAACCCACACATTTTTTGTATATATTTGTGCATATTCACGGTGGGACTGAATTTTTGTTGAAAGAGTGGCAAAATTGAGGGTAAACCAGTGTAGAGTCATGGACTCAAGATAGATCTTTATAGCCCCGGCAAGGAAAGAAAAGTTCGACCTTGGTGGAGCGGATAGAAAAACGATGAATTTTCCCGATCCTGACGGTAGAGGAATCGTCGACAACTATTGAACAAGTGGAAAGAGAGTGCGAGTAGGTGCATGTACTATTCTTTTCTCTAATAATTTTATTGAATTATAGGCTCTCATGCAAGAAATAAAGAGTCAACAAATTATCATTACTGCCTTTATGGAAGAAATGAAGCAACAATCTCAATCCATCCAGGAGAACTATAGAAAGAGAGACTGACGGCGGGGAAGTTGTTTTAAATTTGAAAGGCAATTTTTAACAAAACAGAATGACATTTTGAAAAACCTATGAGAAGCTAGTGAATTTCAAGCTCACCTATACGAATGGAGATTAGATACCTTCCTCCCCATAGGAGGGTGGTACTCTAGAGACATAGCAAGACAGAAGACTAAATGCGGTGGGCCATGACCCATGAAAGTTTTGCTCGAACCAGTCAATTACACCAAAGCTGACATGAAGGAGGCTTTTCTTTGATGGAGGCCTAGGGGGGCATCATGGAGCCACACGCAAAGTGAATGGAAATAAGGGGACAACAATTTGCAACAAGTTGACAGGATTCGCCGACAGCACTTTTGGCAGCTTGACCACTGTCTGCCAATTTTGGAGCAATCAGAGAGGTTGTGCAGGAGTTATATGAGCTAGGCCTTAAGCAAATTGGCCGCCCAAAGTTCTACAAACCTTATCCAAAAATGATGGACAAGGAGAACCCTTACCCAAGGGGTTATAAGTTCCCTGATTTCTCCTTGTTCTCTAGAGAAGATGGTCAATCCACCTTGAAGCAGGTTGCTAGATTCACTGTGCAATGTGAGGAATTGGCTAACTATGAGAATTTCTATCATTTCAAGCTTAGACTGTTTCCTAACTCTTTGACAAGGGAAGCATTCACTTGGTATACAACATTGCCAAGAAACTCCATTTGAAGTTGGCAGGAGATGGGAAGGCAATTTCACAATCAGTTCTTCAGGGTTGAGCCTGAAGTGTGCATTGGAGAACTGTCCAGAATGACTAAAAGAAATAGGGAGACTACTGATTTGTTTATCTCCCCGTTCAAGAATATGAGAAACATATGCAAGATCCATCTTCCAAAGATAGAGGACGTAAAAATGGCCCAAAAATGTTTGGACATTGGGTTGAGGAAAAAATTCCAAGGGTTGGAATTTAGAGGTTTTTATGAACTTGCAGCTAAGGTGAAAAAATATGAGGAGCTGCTAGGAAGAAAGTTACCGGAGAAAGAAGTCCATGGGAATCTATTATCAAGAGGTGAACAAAGAAGTGGCAATGTCAGATCTATCTACTACAAGGACATTCACCTGTCATTTGTTGGTATAAAAGGCACCTGATTTGTGGAAGAAGGCAAAAATTATTGGTACACGGGTCCAATATACTTTTGAGGTAGCGAAGACAGAGGAAATATTAGATTTCTTGGTGAAAGAAAAATTCATTACCTTCCCTAAAGACCATTGAAACCCTAGCAAGGATGAACTAAGGGGAAAGACTTATTGTAAGTACCAAAATTCATGGAACCACACTCCTAATGCATGTTAGGGTTTCATAAATGTCATACATGATAGGATCAACAAAGGGATACTCAAGTTCCCTGACAAAAAAAAGGCTATAGCAATCGATGAAGATCCTTTCCCACCAGTGGCCTCAATCAATACTGCCAACTTAGACCTAAGAGCAATGTTATAATCCAAGAAGGTTGGAAAACTCTCTCTAAGGAAGGTATGGGTCCCTAAATATTGTCTGGTTCGTGTTGATAGGTTGAAAAATAAGTGGGTTGTAGTTCTTATAGATCCTTTGTCAAGAAGAAGTTCAGGAAGGGGATACAACAAGGAATAGAGCAGTATAACCTATTGATGAGTCTTAAACTCATCTATTTTTAATCTATTTTTCTGGCTTAATTTTAGTATATTCAAATATGTTTTAATGCCAAATTATGGATTATTTACCAACTTTGTGTTTTGCAGGTTTTAATTTAAAAAGGAGAGAAAATTTAGCGAAGAGAAAAATGCATTGCAACTTGATCTATGTGGTAATGAGGAGTTACATGTCGTGAACGCGTTCAAGCAAATGGCAGCTAGGAAATGCGTAAATAATATTGTATGTCGCGACACAAAGTGAATATAGAATAAGAGCTGTCATCTGTGACAAATGACGGCGTGTCGACGAACATAAAAAAAAATGTAACAAGTGAGCTGAGACTAAAGAAGAGATGATGTAAACAAGGTTTCTTATCTTTAGTTGTCAAAACCAGGAGGAGCACGTCACGACATAAAAGCTCTATCACGACAGAAGCAGGGAAGGAAGTAAGAGCTATCAAAATAGAATTATCCATGCTGACAAAGGATTAAAAGCAATACGGGAAGAATCTTGGGACATATCCGGTTTTATGTTTGCGACAAGAAGGAAAAATAGAAGAGCGAAGTCTGTCGCGACATAAAATCTGTTCTTTGACACGATTATTACAACTTGGAAAATCCTGTTGAGACACTGTATGAAGAAATTATGTCGCAAAGTAATGAATGTCGAGACACTAGAAGACAAGGTTTTTGGTCGTGACAGGAGAAGAGCAAAGTCGCGACAGTGATCTTTGACTTAGTGAGCGGCCCTGGTGCAATACAAAAGGTTCAATGTTGGAACATACTTCAAGGCTGAATAATCTGAAGTTTTGATATCAGCGATTCGAGATATTACCGAGTCGACACATAAATAAGTTGAACACAGATGAACAAGGTCGCGACAGACTTTTCCATCTCGCGACAAAGATTCCAACACAAGGAAGAAAAGTCTTGTCGCGACGTAATAGAACTAGGTCATGACACAAAGATGAGCTAAAGGCACAAAGTCTTGTCACGACATAAAAAACTAGGTGCGATAGGAAAACATCTGACAATAAACTATGTGCTTGACATCAAAATGGTACCTTAGAAATCTAGGTTAAGAGGAGACAGGAACTTCTGTGCATGACCAGGACTTTCTGATGCGACGGGAATGTGAGGCAATACAAGAAACATTGTTGCAACAAGGAACCCGACAGAAATCTTTGATGCGACATGATGATTCATGAGACAATTTTGAAGAAGGCGCACAAAAGCGATGTCACAACCACGATTGTGATGTCACTGACATAATTGTTCGATAAACACACATGAATGTCGCGACATAAAGATGGACGGAACAACCGAGACCTTGTGGGAATGAGTGTTAAAGAGCCAAGAAGATCTATCGCTGACGGAAACTTTGTGCAGCGGGGAATATCGCAATCTTAAAAGCAGATACTATCCTGACCCGAGGAATGCTTTCACGTCTTCTTGGCGAAGCTGCGACAATTAAAAGCTACGTCATTGACAACACTTTGGTCGCGACCAAGAGAATGCAATGCGGGCTGAATTTTGGGATCCACAATGTAGCCTCTAATTTAGGGCCCAAACTTCTGGGGCTTTATAAATGTAAACATTTGAGGAAAGTGAGGCACACCTGGCGGAAACCAGAGCACTGGGAGCGAGGGACTCTTTTTGTATTATATTTTTCTATTTTCTTTTTTATTTTCTTTCTTCGCTTGATTAGAATCTAGCGTAGGGATTTCAATTTTTTTATCGGACTTGAAACAATGAATAACTGTTCGTAAGTTTCGTTGAGCTATTTTGTTGAAGATCAATTCGATTACTCCGCCAATCTAATGAAGTTTTCAAAGAAAGCTTAAATTTATTTCTTTTAATTGCGTATGCATTTGGAAATTTCCTTACCGCATTTTAGTGTTTAATTATCTTCATGAAACCCAACTTCCGCTGGAAAAGATCTTATGTTAATTATGGTATTTCCTACATACTAGGAAGGAGAGATTTCGATCGAAATTTCAATTTATTCAATGGTGTTGTTCACGGCGAATCACGTTCCTCAACATTAGTAACTTATACCCAATTAAGGACTGTTGTCTAGCTTTGATTTCTAGGAGGCCCTCAGTGACAATAGTCAGAGATTCCAGAGCATGGATGTGAATATATGTGGTATGCTAGACTATTATCAAGAACTAATGAGCTCTAAAATATTACTTAGATAAATCATCAATTTACTCCATGGTGGTTTGGAGAATTGGTTTCGAGGGATCTAATAATTTCAATCAATTAGAGATTTTCGGTCTTGAGAAATGATCTCGATCCTCGTGGTTAGCTTAGGATCTAACGGGCTGGAAAGAGAGAACTCTCAAAGATCTCAAGGATGAGACATCATTCATCTTGTAGAGAACTGGAAAATGGCCCTGCTTGGGAAATAAGAAATCTGCAGTCATAAGAAATGGGTATGAAGTATTGTAAAAGAAAAATACCTAGATCTTACAGAGAAAATCTAATTACAAGTAATTGGTTAGATACATGTTTCAAAAATGAACATGACTCTTTAATCAATGAAATGCATGGTTAAGGGAGAGATCCAAACTATACTACCTTCCCTCTTGACATTTTCAAATTCCAATCCATTAAAGAATAGAATTAGATTATGTTGCAGGAATTGATTATTTCACAGCAATGAAATCCCAGTGTCTACTTCAGCTGAATAACTGTTCAAATCAGCTTAGGGTCTAGGGATTTTAAATTTTCCTTCATTATAGAGGCAGAGATTTAAACAAGAGGAATTCTAGTTAGGTTACCGAAAAATTATATGAAATGGAAGTTCAAATAGCGTGGAACTTAAATGTTAAGGTAAATATTGAACTTTAAATTCTTTTATCTATGTGGGAATGATATCCGAATTTGTAGGTCCACTTTATTACTTTTACAACCCGTGGCACTCGGCAAAGATTTTGACCAAACTAAATCTCTTCAATGAATTCAATGACAAACTATTTTTACTATGAGCATACATGTTCTATTCGTCAACAAGTTTCGATGCCTTTATCAGATTGATAATACCTTCTGGTAAAATGCGAGTAGGAATTCCTCGATCTCTATAAAGAAAATGGTCAACAAGTTTTTGGCGTCGTTGCCGAGGATCGAATGAGTTTAAAAATCAATATTCTGACAAAAGAAAGAAATGCTAATTTGGAAATTTTTCTTTGTTTTTACGAAATTTTAGAAAAACAACAAAAACAATTTTAATAGCAGTGACTGAATAAGCCACTGATATTTTTGGAAGCCTAAACAGATATAAAATTTTTGATATCACTGACTCCATTTGATCTTAGTGTGTTTCTACTTTCAGGAAGAATTTAAATGCATGGAAGGCAGAAGCAGATCTGCTGCCTCTAGACACTGAAATTGAGAGAACCCTGTAGAATTTGAGAAGAATCAATAGTGCAGAATCTATAAATATGGCAAATCAAAGGGAAAGATTGCAAGCTATTCCAGAAGAAGAAGAAGTAGAGAGACCTCAAAGGCCTAACACTATGGAGGAATTTTGGAGGCTTATTATCTAAGAGGACACTACCGTGAGACAACCTTCCACTAAGCAAAACAATTTTGGGAAACAAGCCACTTTGACATCATGGTGTAGCAACATTCGGCTCAATGTGCCACCTTATGAAGATCCCAATGAGCACCTGAGGAGATTCATGAGGATGGCAAACACAACTGCCGAATGGGTGAGACCAGATGTAATCAAGCTTCCAACTATTCCCATTTTCATCGAGACATGGCAACAACTTCTGGGCTCGAATTACTAAGAGGGGATCATGAACACTGGGAAGAACTGGTGGAGGCATACATGAGGAGATTTTTCCCTCTAGCCCTCACTGTTGTGAGAATAGGAGAAATAATTGTCTTCAAGAAAGGGGAAGATGAGAGTCTCTACACTGCATGGGAGAGGTTCAAAATATTGTTGAAAAGATGCCCTATGCATGGAATAGATCTGACAACTCATATGGATATTTTCTATCATGCCATGAATTATGCCTCTAAGGGTATAATTGATGCATCATGTTGTGGAGCTTTAAAAAGAATAAATGCAAAGGAGGCAAGGGAACTGATTGAAGACCTAGCCAAATGCAACTACAAGGCTCCATCTGAAGCTTCGTGGAGCAAAGATCGGACGTAAAGGAAATGGTCTTATCTGGCTCGATAATGACACCATGGGAAGTGTTGGACGAAGATGAACAAACTGGAAACAATGAAAGAAGAATGCACACCGCACATGAAGTGGGAGCAAGAAGAAAGAAGTAGAAGAAGTGTGATGGAAGGGAACGCGGTATAAAAATATACTTACGCGCGAAGTGCACGCTTCGCCTCAAGTAATATAAGAAAATTTAAAGTACGGATATCGATCCACGTGGAAAGGTGAAATTGACTACGAGGTTCTGCTGCATAACATTCGAATAAATGATTCTAGGGTAAAATTTAAGTAAGGGAAACCGCAACTAAGCTTATCGATTCTAGTTGAATTAATGGTAGCCGCGCCTGTGGTTAAATCTCCCACGCTCAATGGATTACTTTTCTAAAGATATTGTTATTCAATATATTTGTAATATGTCAATGGCGAGGTGATCTTGCTTACGAGATATCCTCTCTCGAGGTATATCCGCCTATCTCGTGAATAGAATCGAGTATATCTCTATCTCGACTCGGTATTCCGAAATGCTTAAATGTTCTAACCCCAAATTCCACCTTCAGGTTCGTAATATCTCTATTAACCGAATCAAGCAAAGGCCATTTACCCGAGATCCCTGAATACCCTCATCTCTCGACCTTTGGATCTCCAAAGGCGATTATGCTAACATCGCGATATCATATAATTGAAATGCAGGTGTATGAGTAGATGTGACAAATTAATAACAACTCGAATAACATGAAAGATCAAACTTTAACCTATCAGATGTGACAGGTTTGACGTGAACCCTAAAGAGATTCAGAAACATCATCGAGAAAAGATCAAATTGTCTAGTATTAAAAACATCATCATATTATCCAAAAAATATTATCTAACTATGAGAAACTAGCCCAAACCCGAGCACTTCCTCCAAGTCTCTCGTCGACCGCCTGAATTCCGTGCCTTTCCTCGTGCACGCCTCCCGATGAATTTAATTTCTCGAAGTCATTCAGATTTTTAAATGATTTTCAGTGCATTTTCGAGATGACGTCGCGATAGGTGACGCCGCGACGTGGTGACATCGCGACGTGATGCTCACTTCGCCGCTTCCTCATTGTTCCAAAACTGCTTCCAAAAGTCGCCTTTACGCCCAAATGGACCCGTAACCACCCGTACACAAAAATCGGGATCTAACCACAAAAACTATAAAATTATTATAAAATAAATGTGAAAATGATTTTAACCGACGCGAGTGTAAGATGAGTGTTTTAGGCAACTCATCACACCCTCAAAGTTAGCGTTTCTTAAGTTAATCCTCGCTAAGAACCTGTGACTTTCAGACAAAGACACACACAAATCCGACATAATGTAACTAACACTCCAAGACAGCCGATGCCACGCTGGAAAAATGGATCAATTTGATCGACTCACATACCCAATCGCTTTGCTCGATGTCTGAAGGCATACGTATATTTGACTTTCTGTGAAATCAATCGAGATAGGTGAAACCGACTCTCAGTGCATCAAACCCATGGTGTTCAATAGCCTTCCCAAAACCCCTATGTGCTTATGCTGAATGACCCCTCCAATATGCCTAGGTTCCGATACCCCAAACTTAAGCTCAACTCGCCTAATAGAAGAAGCTAACTAGGAAAAGGATAGGAACTGCACCCATTTATTCATGTCCTCATACTTAGAAATTTCCTAATTTACCTAAAACAAAATGGAAGAAGACCTAGTGCCAAGAAGTTTTAAATGAAGGTTCCCGTGAAGGATCCATCGTGACTCCTCACCGCCTGGTTAAGGGCACCAGCATCTAACCCTTCAACTTCACCTCGAACACTCAACCAAACTCAAAGGCCCTAGTTGCGTGAATGATCCATCTTCTGTCCCATAGCTGCTGAAGTTTAATGACTCCTGGCCAAACAAGCTCAGTGGCATTAGTGCTTTGATAGCCCTCAGATCAGGTCTCGGATTCCGATTGATGATCCCGCTTATTCCTAGTTATGCATATACCTATTTTTGTCATATTTCTTTTTCTTTTCTCTTTTTCTATTGTTTTTGCATTTTCGTCGGGGGCTCGATGGCAATCCTTTCGACAGCGCCCCGATCACCAAATCTGGCCAATCTCCCTAAAGACCGAACTTTAGTAGTCGGGTTCAAGACCTATGCATACCGAAGTCACTAGTGTGCGAGTGTGATGGTTTTTGAGAACTCCGGTTTTCGACCACCCGCCGATTGATCTTACTAAATTCTTCAATTATTCAACCTAATTACCGAGCATCACAAAATGTATGCATTTGAACAAGTTTATAGTAAACTCAATCCAAAAATCGATCCTCAATATCCAAAATGGCACACATGTATGCGATCACTACATGCAAAAAATGTCCCAAAACACACGCAAACAATTAACACATGACTCATTAACATGAGCAGGATAAAACAAACTAAAACTAAACCTAAACACCACCAATAACTCCGCATGCAATACTAAAAACAAAACACAACTAATATGCGAACAAACTAAAAATACCGTATACTACTTCTGGAATCAAAAAACAACAATAAACAAGAACAAAACATAAGCATCTCTAAACAAAACCAAAACATAGTACTTATCAACACATCCCCCCCCCCAAACAAAATATCCAGTGTCCCCACTGGAAAGATAAAAACATAGAGGGTAAGGGAACCTCCCGACATCACCGCGTGGAGGTGGTGGGGTGGCTGTGCAGCCGTGAGCCGAGCGAGCCGGGCCCCGCATAGATCGCCAGGAATGATGGGCCTGATCGCCAGACTATCCGCGATGTCGCCACGCAACGCTCCATATCCTCGGTAACGAGGACTCTGTTTCGGGTCTCATCCTGTAACGCGCCAAAGCGCTCGGGGCCGAGTGAGAGCACCGGCCTCAAGATCCGGAAGGACCGGGAGGAGCGCCGCCTCGAGGTCGCTCGGGGCGGTGGTGGACGCAGACGAGGATCGGCCGGCGTCATCCCCTGTGGGCCGCCGCTTGGGGAATCCAAAGCGAGCCTGATAACGGAAGCTCGCCCTCAGCCTCGAGGGATCGCGGGCCCGAGTCGTAGACTCCAGTCGCGGACACCGTGTGTGTCCCGCTTGACCGATATGGCCTTGACTGATGAAGCTGTGGCTCCTTATCGTCATTGGTAGCACCCCGCTTTGAGCTCAGACAAGCCAAAAATCATGGGTGTGCCTCAGTTCATTCCTCGCGGCCCCAAGCATGGGAGGATAAAGATCCTCTATAACCTCGCCTAAACAATGGTATATCCTCGATGATGGCGGTCGGCGTGGAACTGGTCAGTTACTCATTACCACATTCGTCAGCTTCGGATAAGACACGCTGGCGATGAAGTGATGCTAAACCTCGGGAATGTAGACAACGCCGGGCTCAAATCGACCGCACGGGCCCTGACCGCTGATCCTCCACCACCCCTACGCCGTCAATACTGGATGACCTCAGTAGCCTGATGCTCGCGGAGTCGACAAACAGGGTCCTCGCGGACATGCTCTGTGCCATAGAGGCTTATCGATCGACCCGCGACCGAAGTCGACAATACACCTCGCGACCGACCGAGGATAATGGGAGGCGAGGTTGGCGTAAATTTCAGACCACGCCATCGCCGGCCGACGAGGTGGTTGGCATAAGGCACGCCACCCCTTAGCCTCCTTACCGTCAAGAAATCATCTGGTGATGAAAACCCCTTCTTTATTAGTGACGCTGCGAAATCGGTGTTAAACCGGACGCATGCAAGACTGCTATAAACGTGAGGCATCGAACGCTGAGTCGTCCGCACTGCCCGATCCATTGGTAGAAACTCGTCGTTTACATATCGGGACGAGACACGCAGATGTCCCAAAGTGGGCACCCACCGACTTGACAAATAAAAAACACACCTAATGCGCTAAATGAAACCAATTAGTGATTCGAGACTCAAGACCTAAACTAAATCCTTAAATAATTCTAAATGAACAATTAGTAGACCACTTAAACCACCTGATAGAGTACCTTGTGGCATCTCTAGAATGCTAATTCAAACATCAGAACCAAACACGTTGAGGAATTACCACAACGCCTGGGCACTGGGCGAGGTTGGCTCAAAGCATGAACTCCGGTTTGCTCAAGGAAGTTAATGGATGGCCATCGACCGGCATGGGAGCTGATGTCCTGGCAAATGGTACGCAGGAGGCTAGGTCTCGATGAGGAGGGTGTGTGAGATGAAGGGCCAAAATGAACTGCTTCGCTAAAAGTGGCCACGTCAAGGATGGCGGTCACGCTTCGCGACGCGATGTAGAGCTTCACGCCAGCAACGCCGCTACGCCGAGCCGACGCGATGGTGGTGAGTGGGAACAACCACGCCGCGACAGAACTTACCGCCGCGACGCGGATGAAAGCAAGCGGACAAATGACGCCGCGACGTCAGCCACGCCGCGACGCGGATGTAGACCAGACCAATCCACGTCATGGCTACGTAAAAAGTGAAGTCGCGACGCGAGACCTTACCAAACGCCGCTGACGCGGAGAATTTCACGCCGACGTGACAGAGGCATATAAATTTGACGTCGCGACGTGGGAGGTCCACGTCGCGACGTGGCAGGGGAACCAGCTATCGCTAATACAATGGTGCACAACTTCCCCTTTGATTTTGCATGGACTCAACACATGATCGAACGACCCTCCTCACTACTTGTATCCGCGCATCCCGAAGTAAACAAACAACAAAAAACATCGATCACCATAAAACTAGAAACCAAAAATCGCAGGAAATAAACAATAAAACTTGAACTAAGAAAAAAGTAAGTTTAAGAACACTCGTTGCCTCCTACAGTTTATGTTTAATGTCGTTAGCTCGACGAATTTAATCCCATCAGGCAAGACACTTAGATAAACCGAGAAATGCTTATGCGCATCCTTATGCTCACACCCAATGCCTGGGCAGTGGATGAACACTGTGACATGCCCCCTTGCCCTTCGTCTTTCGGCACAAGCCATTTATCCTCGAAATCTTTCTCATCGCCTCTTTGCAAAATCCGTGTAATCAAGTTCCAGATATCTTCATTCGATCGTTGTCCTGGATGCTTCGGGCCGTGGGTTAAAATACATGGAAAGTACTGCCTCCTTGACTCTTAATTTGAGCTCACCCTCTCGCATACTGATTTTCGAGCCTTCCCGTAGCTAGAAGGGTCTCGCCAAGTATAATGGGAACCGAGTCGCTCTCTTCCATGTCCGTAACACAAGTCACTGGGAGGACGAATTTAATAACTTTACTAGACATTTTCGATTATACCCCGAGGATGTCAGAACCGTCCCGCAAGCTGCAAGCCGATTGTAGTTTCCATTTTGTTCCAACTTTAACCTTTTAAACATCGGAAGTTTCAGGATTGTCGATAAGTTGGCTCTTAAGTCATTAATATTTCTTCCAGATAATTGATCCCCTATAGCAGGGAACTGTATAGCAAAGCTACCAGGATCTCATGCTTCGGGGAAGCTTCTTTTGCAGGATGGCACTGCATTCCCCAGTTAAGGCGATGGTCCCATATTCCTCCAACTTCTTCTACTCCGCCAAGATCTTTTCATGAATTCACGAATTTCGCATGTTCTCCGCCTCCAAAAAGGGTATATTAATATGTAGCTTCTCAAGATGTCAAGAAACTTTGCAAATTGCTTCTCTAACTTGCCTTTCTTCAACCTCGAGGATACTAATCGCATGATGTGCTCCATCCTGCTTTTGTCTCTGCTTCGCTGTTCCTTCCCCGACTTTATTATCTTTGACGCTTCTCAGACTTCTGGTTGCTCATCTCATTTGGTCCTTCGGGATGCTTCGTCTCGCTCCTTAATTTCAATTTTACCGCTAGTGGCGCTCTCTGATTTCCAACCTTTCCACTTCAGAGTGATAGCTTTGAAAGATTTCCTTTCCCTTCCTCTAAATGGTTTACTCGACCGCTTTGGTAGCGACCCGTCGCTTCTTCACAACAAGCCTCCATTCGGGCCTATTCTGCCTCCAAGCTTCTCAACTCCAGGCCGCTGATTGTTTAATCAGTTAAGCTACTGCCAGAAGCAGGCGCCTAGTCTCATTCATGAAAGCTTAATGAGAAGTCAACATCCGTAAGAGCTTGCTCTAACCAATTTTTTTCGCAGGGTGGTTCATTCGCTTCTGGCCAGGGCATATCGCTCGTTATTTCGCCATCCATACCTCTCGATTGTTTTGATTATGCCGGTTCCGATTGTTACGCCCACCCTTGTCCCCGATTCGACTCGGTAGTTGTTTCCATACTCCGCCCCCGCTGGGCCGTGGTTGATTCCCGACTAACCCGACACATACCGGGCTCGCTTCCACTCGTAGGGTTTCCCGACCGACATTCCACACTACTACGCCGTCCCTCCATGTATCTACACAACCCCATGGAGTGGTCCCCGTATGGCATGTGCCGCTTCCCATTGCCTATTTAGTCAAGTAATACCGAGAGCCACATGATTTACTGTGATTTGCCGAGGACGGCATTTGGTTCTGTGCCACCCACCGTGTTTACTAGTGTACTCTCCCAGCACCGGACATGTTGGCTGCAGATTCTCCAAATATCTCATACACCCGGGTATGTGCTTCATCAATGATCCTCCAAATCTGAGGCATCTATCATTGTTCGGGTTGCATTTCTAATTATCAGTAGGCGTGTGGACTCGCATCCATCTGGGGCTTAGCCTGGTGAGGACACTTCCGCAATAATTCATAAACCTGCCCCATGCCGCCAAGTTCCCTTCCCTCTAGTCGACCAAACGTATTGGATCTCTTGGCACGTTGTGCAATTTTCAAAGGTGAAAGAACTTGGTCAAACTTTTGCACAAATCGCTCCATGTAGTAATGGAATCGGGTAATCGACCGGGTTAGCCAATGTTCGCTCTATCCCCGCTGAGTTGGGAACAACCGTAATCTTGTGAGCTTCTTCAAGAACCTCACAGACTGATGGTATCGCAAACTTTGAGGGTGCTAGTCAAATGCATGTTCGGATTCTCATGGGGTGTCCATGGAACAAGATGTCCTCAAGACCAGACTGCGGATCGACTTCAATTCGGAATTGTTTCGCTTGAATCTGGTCAGCCCTCGATCGCCGTCCGAACAATCAAGGTGGTAAAACGAACTCATCTTAATAGCATGTAAGGATCGTCCGGGTCGTATAAATGGCTCGGGCGCTTGATTCTCCTCGTGATTCCCATTTCGTTTCTCGTGGTTCGGGCTTTGTTCAACGCTGTTCAAGCTCTTCGCTTTCCATGCATCATCAAATTTAACTGCTCTCTCTCGCTCTCACGCTAACTGGTGCGTAAGTCTTTCTCGGGCTCTGGGATCAAACAACAGATGTTGATTAATTCGATTCCGCTGTCGCTTGTACTCACTGAAACCTGTACTGCAATAACACACCTAACTAACAAAACCAAATTACCTGATTCAAAATAATAAGTAACGAAAAATTCAATACCATCTATGCTCACCCCCTCGTCTCTCTACATCAATTTAAACCTTCCACTCCAAGAATCTGGCCGCCAAAAACTTGACAAAGTTTTGAAAATGCGTGTGTATAAAATATACGCCTATATGCGCAAAGTGCACTTTTCACCAAGTAATATAGTGTACTCTAAAGTACTATATCGATCCAATAAGGAAAGGTGAATTGACTACGAGGTTCTGCTGCATAATATCTCGAATAAATGATTCAAAGTGGTAATTTTAAGTGCGGGAAACCAACTGCTTATTGATTCTAGTGAATTAATGGTGTCGCTTAGGGTTAAATCTCCATCACGCCTCACGGATTACTTTCTAAAGATATTAAGTCATTCAATATATTTGTGTAATATGTCAATGGCGAGGTGATCTTGCCTACGAGATATCCTCTCTCGAGGTATATCCGCCTATCTCGTGAATAGAATCCAGTATATCTCTATCTCGACTTAATTCGAAATGCTTAAATGTTCTAACTCCCAAATGCCACCTTCTTCAGTTCTAATATCTCTATTAACCGGGACCCAATAAAGGCTACTCTATCTAGATCCCTCGAATACCCCATCTCTCGACCCTGATCTCCAGCAAGGACATGCTAACATTGGCCGTAAGATTATCATATAATTGAAATGCGTGTATAGAGTATGTGACAAATTAATAACAATCGAATAACATGAAAGATCAACTTTAATCCATCAGGAGGTGATGTGGTTTGATGTAACCCTTAAAGAGATCTAGAACATCATCAGAGAAAAGATCAAATTTGCCTAGTATTAAAAACATCATCATATTATCCAAAAATAATAATATCTAACTATGCGAGAAACGGTCCAAACTTCGAGCACTTCCTCCAAGTTCTCGTCGATTCGCTCTGAATTCCGCGGCCTTCCTCGTACGTCTCCGATACCCTAATTTCGAAATCATTCAGATTTTTAAATGATGCGCGCGTGATTTTCGAAATGACGCCGCTGACGGGCGACGCCGAGAGTGCGACGCCGCGACGCTGCGACGCCGCGACGGATACCACTACCGCCCTCATTGTTCCAAAACTCGCCTCCAAAAGTCGCCTTTACGCCTCCAATGGACTGTGAAAATCCACACCAGACACAAAATCAGGGATCTAGCCACAAAAACTATAAAATTATTATAAAATAAATGTGAAAAATGACGAACCGACGCGAGTGTTAGATGAGTGTTTAGGCACTCATCAAAGCGCGCCGAGGAACCAGTAAGTGAAGAGACTCACCCACTGAGGAGGCCAAGTATATGAATGAGAAAGAAGTTATTTACTAAGCCTGAACCCAACTTGCCAACACACTATACACCACTTAGGAACCATGAAAACTTTCATATGGTGGAGGAGCACAACAGAGCTCCTAAACTCCTTGATCGACTACTCGCAGTCTATGTCTACCCCAGTTCCAAGAATGTGTCGTAGTAGAGGGATGCAAAGGAGGTATCGTGGTCGAAATGACTCCAACTTTGAAGATCGATGCCTTCATTTCATGTCGAAAACAAGAGGATTTCAATCTTCATGAAAAGCAGAGATTGACCTTGAAAATTTCCCAAGCAAACACAATCTGCTTCCAAAAATACCAATGCCACAATGAGAAATTGAGACTCAAGTAGGGCAATGGTCTTATCCTTGCAAAGCCAATCCGTAAATGAATTTCCTAAGAAAGACGAGATCAATCCAAAAGATCTCACATCAACTACATTGGAGAGACAACATGAATTGCAAGGAAGCAAGAAGGTGGTGGACAAAGCATGCCCGAAACTCGGTTTAATGAAGAATAACTCGTACTAGAGGAGCAAACAAAGAGAATTATCGAATTGAAGACACTTCTGCACTCGAGCTCAACTATGACATTAAACTAAACAACTTCAGAGGCAACCCAAGCAGGAATTTTTAATTTTAAGTTTTAAATAGTTTAATTGATTAAGTAGAATTTTATGTATTTGAAGTTTTAGTTAATCTGTTAGTAGTTTTATGTTAGTGTTGTTGATTTTCAAGACAATGAAGCAATAATTCAAGAATATCCTTATTAAAAAACACATTGTTTCAAAAAGAAAATATGCAGAAAATGACCACAAGGGGGAGTAATTCTAATTCCCTAAACCTGTATTTAATGACAATGTATATCTAAAGTTGATGGGAATGTTAACATGTTTGAATAAAAATATATTCTGAAAATCAAGGAAAGACATATTGAATTAAGAAATGAGATGAGTTTTCATGCATGAATTGAAGAAGTTTGACAGTTTGAATAAGTGTTCATACTTATGTTCAATTGAGTAAGAGAGGTTGTATATTGCCTTGAATGTTTTATGAGAGAAGAAAGAGAAAGATAAAAATTCAGAAAACTTTGATTAATGTTGCAACACACTTTTTCTATGTCGTGACACACTTGAAAGGGAAGTTTATGTTGCAACACAATTCTCCAGTGTCACAACATAAATTCAAAAGAGCACTAAAGGAAATGTCGCAACATATTTTTCTGTGTCGCGACACAATCAAACGACTCTGTCTTTAAAATTATGTCGCGACAACTATTTTTACTTGTCGCGACAGAGCATTAATGATAAAGCAAACCCTAGGGCAATGTTGTCGCGACATTAAATGAAGGGTAAGTGATCAAATCCGCCTTGCTTGGCAATGTGAAAATTTTTGAAAACTGAAGAGCCACCTTTCTCATAAACTCTCAACCTTCTCAACTTCTCACTCAAATTTCCACATTCTCATTCTCTAAAACCCTAGAGCTCTGAAGCCTTGACCCAACCATGTCTAACTCTACCACCCTGATTCCCGTCCTCAACGAACTCATGGAAGAGTACACTGAGCTGGAAAAGGAAACAGAACAAGGTTCTCAAGAAGCAGCTGTTCAAGTTGAGGACAGGGAAGATGAAAATGAAAAGCGATAACATAAGGGAGAAGAATCAAGAAAAAGAAAAAGGGGAGCTGATGAAGCCAGAGCAGAACAGATGAAAGAAAGAGAAAAGAGCTTTATTTCGTAAAAGAGTCTCTAATGAAGCTGGAAGTTTGAAAGACAGAGGCTTCATCACGAAAGAGAGTTCAAAAAGTGTTATATCTCTCATTTTGCCTGAAATGGTAGGAAAGCAGAATGACACTGGGTGAACATGAAGAGAACCAGGTTATGCACCCTTTGGTGGAAAGAATTCCTTTCATGAATATGGTAGAAAAGAAGAAAAAGAGTATATGTCATAGGACATCGGGTAAAGTCTCAGCAGAGAGGTAGATAAACAGATTGTCTAACTGAGGAAAAGGATGGTTTTAAGTTCAAGAAACAACTCAAAGAGCCAGAACATCAAAAAATAGTA
Organism: Tetrastigma voinierianum; assembly: GCA_016808115.1. NCBI lineage: Eukaryota > Viridiplantae > Streptophyta > Magnoliopsida > Vitales > Vitaceae > Tetrastigma > Tetrastigma voinierianum. The sequence goes on from JAEQBH010003725.1 coordinate 176,962, forward strand.
GACCTGCTCATGGCTAGAAAAGGAAAATGAAAAGGGACAAGGAAAACCCCTTTTAAATCCATTGCCAGAGGAGACCTGACTAAAGAAGCCAAGGTATGGTTCTCTTTTATCAGTTATGTCCTTATGCCTTCTAAGCATCTAAGCATAGTGAGAAGAGAGGAAGCAATCCTCCTCTATGCATTGCAGAAGGGTTACAAGATAAATGTGGGAAAAATTATTGAAAAATCTATCTTAGGTTACTCCCAAAGTAAATGTAAGACCTTAAATTCCACCTCTTTAAAACTAGAAAATCAGAATTGACATAAAATCATAAATCTCGGGTTAAAAATCCAGAATTTATTCTAGATCTCTGGATGATGAAACTGGATTTCACCGTTAGAATCATCTCGCAAATCTAGCCAGCACGAAATTTCGTGAAATTCCGAGACAAATGGGGCTGGCACGCTTCTTTAATGTGGCACGCGCTTCGAGCCAAAAAGATATTCGATATGACAAAAGTCGCATATAACACGTAGACCATATACCATGAGGGTATGAAAGGTATAAACGATGAAAATGGACGGTTTTAGATAAGGCCACTACAAACTCAAAAGAAGGACATACTGTATTAATAGAAAAGTTTAAATGAAAGAAGCCGACAAAAGTTCAAATAATGATTCTTCTTCCCAAGCAAAGACCAAACGGAAAAGGGGGACTTGCAGAAAGCTAGGATATTTTGGCCAGGCAGAGAGTCTAACTTCTCTTTAAAATATCACGCCGGACCGATCGCAAAGGCCTTCTGACAAGAAGGAGAATCCGCTTCACGCGAGAGGGTCGCGGTACCGTATTGGGGAGTTTCTCACCCAAGAGGTGGGTTTCATCGTTTTTATTCTTCGCTTGGGCACGCCGAACGCTTTGTTTGGCTGGCGCTAACGGCCATGTTTGATCTGCTCCAAACCTCGAACCGAAATGTTCGATTTGAGACCCACGAATCAGCCTCGTGATCAGGGCCCCACGACCGTTCGTTAAATGTGCCACGATGGTCTCAAATCATGTATTGCGGATTGAAATTTTAAATGGCGTAGGTAAATACGTTCACAAAGTGAACCGATGATTCGTGTTTGATAAAGAATATAAATCTCAGGGTTTTACTGCTCCCGAAACAAGAATCTCACAAAATATAAAATTGTGAAAATATGGGTTTGGTCAAGTAATCCACACGAATTGCTTGCGGTTTGATCATTAGCCTGGCGAAGCTAATTTTTGATGTTTGAAATGATAATTACATGACATGATTGTGTGATTTATTTTTTTATGTGAATATATTCACGCTTATATATTCAGACGCGAATTGGGGATCAGATTTAATTTGCATACATGCATTCCATATGCACTAACACCCTGTGACTGTAGGAGTTGAGCGCATGAGATGAGTCTGTGAGAAAACTGTCGAGGGTCAGTTTAAAAAATATTAACTATCTGAGGGTAGTTCACTAAAAATATCAATCGTCTGAGCTACCAATTGATATTCACCTGAGGGTAGTCCACAAACAAATATATATCAATCGCCTGAGCGCCTTAACTCGGGAGCATATACATCGGGGAGGGTCATTCGCCAAACAAATAAAATAATAATTCTCATAATGGCGCCAGCGAAACAGCTGAGAGTCACGAGACTCTGATCCCCTCGAGTTGGTCGCGTGTATTATCTCGCTAAGTGATTCAAATGATTTACTTGATGTGTGTTTATTTGGAGCATTACATATGCACTTAAAGCGGAGAATAAATTTCACTTAGACGATTCCACTATCGAGCGACAAATACCCCGTCGTGGAATTTATTATCAGAAAGATTGTGGAGTCAAGACGGGGAGAGACGGCCATCATAGAGGCCGCTTATGTATACAAAGCCGAAGCCAGGGTTTTGATTTCGCACGTACTACACGTATTAATTTTAGATTTTAATATAATGTCAGATAAGAGAAATTTGAACTCTGTAACTAATGATATATTGGATTCATAGTTGATATGTATTTATGAGTACTGTTTATAGGCCCAAGTGGCCGTTTTACTCATGTTGTAATTATATCGACTCCGCTTGGGGATGTGTTTCATGCAGGATGATTCAGTGTTCCGTACAGCCGAGACTCCTGCCCGACGGTCTGGGTGGCGTCTAACCCGACAACCACTTGTATTCCGCGGTCGACGGTAGTCAACTGACCCCGGCCTCGGCGCCATGTACTCGAGACGGTACCCAGGTGATAATGGTACCCAAGGAGCTCCTGGGTTGGGTATCCATCACCACTCAGGTGGTTCGACGCTTATATGTGCATACAACCCATGTATTGAGGACGCTTGTGCCCAATGAGCGAGAGCATCACCACTAGGTGGTTCGAAGCGTTCTGTTTAGTATGAGATTACCTAGAAACCACGGACAAAACTGGGGACACCGCATACACGCCGCCAAGTGTTTTTGGCAGGATTTCCAGCGAATTATCAGGCGTTCAGGCGCGCATGACATGTTTCAGCGTGTGAGATTGTATGTGCTTGGTGATTAGCACATGGATGTTAGAAATGATTTTCAGGTAAAGACGCTGAGTCAGACAGCGTACAAAAATCTGAAAAGAAAATAAAAGAATAAATTTTAATAAAATTTATTCGGGTTAGAATCAAGAAAATGATTTTTCTAGGGTTTTACAACAAACCGAAGAAATTGGAAGAAATAAATTTTTATAAATTTATTCGAGATGAAAAAAAAAAATTTGTGCATGCGTGTTTGAACGGCTACTACCAATTTTTGACCAGGGTCGCTAAATTTAATTTGAGGTCAGCGACATGCGCAGGTCGCGACAGAAGTGGCGCTATGCACTGTCTCGCTTGATGGCAGAACCGCTCGGCTACGGGATTCGGCGTTTCGGATACGGTCATTGAGGGGGAGGTCGCGAGCATGAAATCGATGTCGCGACATGTTCGCCCCGTGTGAAGGTATCGCACCGTCTCGATGTCAGACCGCCTACCGGCGAAAACGATGTCGCGACACCGATTTGATGTCGCTGGCTACGGAATAGTCGGGGTGGTGTCGATGAATACCGAGGTCGCCAGCATGCGCGCAGCATAAGCCGGCCTCGATGTCGCCACAGAATCGATGTCGCCGGCTACGGGCACAAAGTGGGTTGGCGGCTGATGTCACATCATTTTGGTGTCGCGACATGCGTAATCTGGCGGGTGGAGGGTCAGCGGCACGCGCCCACGACCGCGCACTATATGCCAAAGATCGCGCCAAGGCTGAAGCGGCGACCGCTTCGTGTCAGGCACAGCGACATGCGCCGCACTGGGCGCAGGCGCCAAGAAGGTACATGACATTCGATTCCGGGTAAAGGTAATCAAGCGCAGTAATCGCTTATTAACTGCTTATACAATCGCTCACGAACAATCGCTCACGAAAAAAAAAAAAAAAGAGTACAAAATTTTAAAATTTTCTCAAAGAGATTTAATATAAGAGATATTCTTATAGTAATTACTATAAATGCATTGAAGTAGTGTGAAAATTTTTTTTTCCTAGGTGAAATAGTATCTCAATGTAGTTAATCTGAGAATTCCAATTTCTAAAAAAGCAAGAAAATCAGAATTCTATTACAAAATCATAATTTCTGCTAAAAGTCGAACTAAAAGTTAAATAAATCGTTTATATATAAACAAAACCGAATGAAACAATATGCACTATATATCCAAAACAGAATAAGAATAATAATAATAATAAATACAATAATAATAATAATAATAAAACGAAAATAAAAATGAAAGTAAAAAAAAAAAGAGGAGGAGGTGTATCAGTATGATGGAGGGCGGACAGTAGCCACCTCAGGATGGATCCCAGAAGGGGGTTTTGAAAAGGGAACTCCATTTTTTACAGTAAAGGTGTTCCCGTTCCACTAGGAGACATCGCTTCCCGCCCTCATAATGGGAAGACCTCCTTCATCGACGCCTCCTCCGGCCGCCGACTCAGTTTCCACGATGTCGGGAGCGCCGTCGACGCCGTCTCGGGTTGCCTCGCCGACATGGGGGTTCGGAAAGGCCACGCCGTTCTTCTGTTGTCCCTGAACTCCATCTTGTTCCCGATCGTTTGTCTGTCGGTGATGTCTCTCGGAGCTGTGATCACCACCACGAACCCACTGAACACGGCTCGAGAAATCGGCAAGCAGGTAGCCGATTCCAAGCCGGTTCCAGCGCGAAGAAGGAGATCAGATCTTCATCTGTACGGTCCCGATGTTCCACATATACGGCTGGGGGGCGTTCATGATGGGGATGCTGGCGTCGGGATCGACGATCATCGTCCTGGTCAAATTCGAGATGGATGATGCTCTCCCCTCCATCCCAAGTACAGAGCTACGTGTCTCCCTCTCGTGCCGCCGATATTGGTTGAGCTCGTGAACGGCGTAGATCAAATAAAGGGTAAGTACGATCTGAGTTCTCTATAATCGGTTCTCTCCGGCGGAGCTTCGCTAAGCAAGGAGGTGATAGAGGGTTCGTGGAAAAATACCCATCTGTGAAAATTCTGCAAGGGAATTCATACAGTGGAAAAATTGGGAATGGTACGTACGGGAAATCTAGGAAGCGAAGGACTGGGAGGAAAATTGGGTCTACTTCCAATTCTTCCAATGTTGATTTTTAATGGCAGCCAAAGGCCCTCTCATTGCTCAGAGATTGGAATACTGATTCTATTTGTTGGTGATTAATCATATGGAGTTTGCAGTAGGGTGGGAGCTAAGTGGAATCTGTACAAGGGAAAATTTAGGAATGGTACAGGGCTTAACATTGTAAGTGAAAACCTCAACCTTGATGGGCTCTAGGGGTCATAAAGAATGGCTGGTTGGAAGTTAATTTTCTTGGTGATCTCTCCATCCAAATTTGTTAAAATTAATTGGTTATTGCTTTTGAGGATGATCAAAGGCTTCTTGTTTATGAGTTTATGCCTGTGGAAGCTTGAGAATCACCTTTCAGAAGGGCCCCGCCTCTGGTCCATCAAAAATGAAAATTGCACTGAGGCTTCGGAAGGTCTCAGATTTCGAGAAATTTCGCGCGGCACCTGGATTTAGCGAGCTGCATACAAACTCCTGGCGAGTGCTTTCAACATTCAGTTTATTCCCATTTTGGGGTGACTTTTTCGACAAGCCACACTGAATCGGACGCGAGGTTGGCGACCCTGGCCCCAAAGCTCGACCGAATTGTTGGAAAATTTTTAGAAATTGTTTATCGCCTGCGGATCGGCTTCCACTACCGCTTGGGGTCGACACTGGGTGCCATGACAACTACGCCATCAAATCGGCCAACTGGCGGCTGAACCCGTTCACGGTTTGAACCGGATGTTTTAGGGGATTTTTCTAATAAGAACTAGGGTTTCACTATTCCCGAAATAGTGTTCCCATTATATATTTTTAAAATACGTTGTTTCACGAAGTATTAAATTAAATCGCCAGAAATTGGACACAAATTCTGCCGGCGACTTTACGTTAAATGATAATTATAATGATACTTATCAAGTGATTTGATATTACGGTAATACGCGCACGCTATTATTATTGCCAGACGCTGACACCGTATCGGGAATTCCAAGATACATGATTCCATATTGCATTCTAACATCCTGTGACCATAGAGTTAAACAAGCATGAGACTAGCCCAGGAGAAAATGGCTCTTGAGCCATTGCTCTAAAAATATTAATTATCGGAGGCAGTCTAATTAATAATATCAATCGCTTCTGGAGCATTTCAATCGATATTCATCTATAGCTTCACAAACAAATTAAATATATCAATCGTCTGAGCCCAATCGATACATTCATCTGGAGCGGTATTCACAACAGCCAATATATCAATCGCCTGAAATGCAACTAATCGATATATATACACACGGAGGCTTGCTCACAAACAAAACAAAATAATAATTTCATTTGCGCTAGCGGAAATGCGACAGCTCTGCGGAGGACTGGATCCGAAATGTAGCCACGTGACATTCAAGAGGATCACGATTCGCTTAACGCCGTATTTATTTTGAACATCGTGATCGACTTAGTGGCAGAGCCCACATGCGGGCGACATTCCACTACCGGAAGATTACCACCTCGTCGGCGATATTATTTACGCGCATGCGAGCGTATGGAGACGGCTCGGCCCTGTAGGATTGAGATTGTAAAGAAAGCCAAGCCAGGGCTTTGGTTTATGTCAGATACATGTATCAAACTTCTAATTGGAAGATATTATCGCGTGAAGAAAGAAAAATATTCGAAACTCAGAACTATCGACATAATGGATTCATAAGTGTGGTATGTATGATGAGTATTGTTTATGGGCCCACATCGCTTACTCACGATTATATCACCGTCAGGGATATGTGATACGCAGGCCAGATTCGTAAGCAGCCCCCGCATGCCAGACTCGCCCCGATTCGTGGAAAAATGCCTGCCGCCCGACATTCACTGAAGATTCCGTTTCATTGGCAGAATAATCCGACCGGCCGGCATCACACTCGAGGTCGTGTTTATGCTGTCCTCTGCAGACAAATTCCATCGGATTTTAAACTTGCAATTAGATCGAAAAATAAAATAAAATAAAATTTTCAAAAAACGAATTTCGAAAATAACTTCATGAAAACAATATTTTAAATATTATTACCTCAGACATGTAAAAACGCAAAGGACAACGCTAAGATACACCGATTTACGGTATGATTAGTGTCACGGCCGTGTTTATGCCTTGTAGATACCGTATTGAGATTTAACCGCCACGCACCGCTGCATTTCACAAGAGAGACGAAAGACGCAGACGCCCACGGGCACCGGTCGCACCACCGACATTCGACCACCGTCGACATTTGATCACAGCTCAGAGGCCGTAGGTGTTGCGCCTGCTTCTATCGCATTGTGCCAATGCCAAGTAGAGAAGGTCGTGGAGGTCCTAGTACCCCATAGATTTGGTATTTCACCACCCTCCAACATCTGCTGCGGGAGGAGACCCGATGGCAGCAGACCACGGCGTATCCAGTCGAGAATACCGGGAGGCTGAGATCACCTGACACGACAAGGATCGTGTTAATGCGATTCCAAACAGGCGAGGTCCGGCATGGTGGGAGATGGGTTGGGGACTCTGCAGGACTTCAGAGGTTTGGCTACGGGCGAGTTTCAGGAGTCGCCTACGGGCAAGTATTTTCCAGAGATCGCATGCGAAGGCTCGGGAGTTCCTAGAGTCGGGCAGGGGGCTTAATGAACGACGGACTACGGGCTGGGGACTACGTAGTTAGTCCGATTTGTCGATGATTACGCGGGCCACCGACCGTCAAGGGGCGAGATTCAGAATGACCTGCTTTGTCCATTCAAAGCTGGGGATTGTAGTGATCGCCTACGGACATGATTCCACTACGACATCCTCGACCATAGAGAGAGATAGATGTTCGAGTACCTTGACGCGAGTGTTAAGTGGGCAAATGGCGATGGGCCGGCCTTCTTCCACCAGTGGAAGAGGCAGAGGGCCTCAGTTCGGCGAGGGATCTCGTGAGTCACCGCTTATCCGTGTGACATATGAGAGTTGCCGCCGTGCAGATGATGAGTTACTAAACAAGCGGATATGAAAGTTACCATCATACACACTGGATGATGAGAGTCACAGCCAAAGTGAGCAGAGGTGCTACCAGATTACAAGAAATTGACATACGAGACTGACTGGCTCTGAAGGTGATCCCAAAGCTGACACGGGCCCTGGGCCAAGAGGCAGACAGAGGAGCACAGCATACTTCCTCCACACGCTAGTGCATGAAGCCACGGGGGCCGCTTCTCGCTGTGGTGCCACCTGCACCCCACATTTCACAGCAAGCCCGAGAGGCCAGTATGGGTAGAGCAAGCAGAGGACGAGGCTCACGTGCAGGACATCAGGTCCGCGCTGCCTTTACTGCCACCACCGGGTCGAGCCGCCAGACGCCCGCTATAATGGTGGCACGCTTGCTATCTCGCCATGGGCCAGGAGTGTTATTTGACTCCGTGCTTCGTGATTCTTCATCGCTACATCAAGCCAGATCGAATGTAATTTTCAGAGTCGAGACCTTGTGAGGAGCCTTGTATGTGAGTTCCCTCCCCAGTGGGACAGGCTGGCATCGTGGACGATATGTCGCCACAAGAATGGAGATTCTGGACTCTACCACAGCCACCGGTAATCAACACGCCGTAGCTTAACGCCATCCGGCGACGGATCGGGCCGACAGCCTTATAGTACAAGTATCAATTCCGGGAAGATAGTGAGTGGTTACCTGCTATATTATCAGATCGCGATCGCGGTGGTACTCGTGGACAAGATGATATTTCATTCTCGCATGCGATACGAAGTTCGGGGTGTCGTGGATCTGCTAAATGTCAAGAAGCAAGCCTACCCCAGAGGACGAGGAGAGACTCTGACGGGGATTCACCTCGGTGCACGCAGAGCACGCTTTTTCTGGGACAGCTATCCTGACCGGGCCCACGCAGTATCAGAGACGCCCGTGATCGGCGCGCGAGTGCGCGCGCTGGCGCCGCTGGGCGGCGCGCTGCGAACACCACACCCTCAGACTTCACCATCTCTACGACCGCATTGCGACGGCACCGGGCTGAGTCGCTAGAACCCAGTCCAAATTACAGAGCTACCGGACAGCAATTGGCTTGGGACCGAGCACTTCACCACGGTGCTCCGGCCTCATTTTGCAGCAAGGCATTTTCATGACCCTTCCGACCGCTGCATCGACTACAGACAATAACAGTAAGACGATCAAGAACCCAGACCCATTTCCGAAGATTGATGATTTATTCTGATCACTGAGAGGAGCCAGCCGAAATTCACCCAAGATGACTTCAGACCTGCTACTATCACCGAAGGTTGCGATACGTATATCCCCTAAGACAATGCCAGACGCTACAGCGGGCACCCTCGAAGCCTTACGCGAATGCCCTTCGTGATCGGACACGCACCAAATAGCGATTCATGGATCTCATACAGATATTTCAACCCTATTTATCAATATCAGCTTTCGCGACGATGATTCTCGATCACCCTACGTGAGTGGAGCATGAGTATCACTGAGGATCGCTTTTTACGCTTGTCGAGAGACCATCAATCGTATCGCCAAGTTCAAGTAGCGCGAGTTCGCCATCGAGGCCGGTATTTTTACAAATGCCACAAGATCGGGTGATGCACCCGCAGAAGCGTCGAGGCAAAGGATGAGTCGAGAGCCGGTCGGCCTCAGCATATCAGCCGATTGACTGGTATTACAGAGATCTACCGAGGATTTCTCCATATTTAGCAAAGACGAGGATCATTGGGGTCAATTTGGGCGAGGCCGTTTGACGACACCGACGCTGGTGAGCATTCCGCGAGTCAAGAGAGACTACCCGGGCCCCATCTTGATAGTCCTGACAGGGATCAGGCAATACAAGCAGATCATGAATGCCCCGAGGGCCTGGATCGGGGGATATGTTTTGATGCAAATTCGGAGGGTAGTAGCTATGGTTCACAATAAGAATCACGAGCGTAATTACTCCCACGTTACGACTACCGGAGTCATGTTTAGCCCACAAGATTTTGCCACTTACTTATACGCGAGGAAATGAGGTGTACCTGCATCACAAGCTCCAAGATATTTTCACGCAGCCGGTACCTCAACCCGAGGCAACGCAGATGGACGGAGTTCCTGTGAGGATTATGACTTCACTTTGCATTACCATCCCTAAGGCAAATGTGCGGCCGATGCACCTCGCCTAAGTCACGTGGAGTATCACTAGTATAGCTTTCGAGCGGCATGCTCAGACCGACGCATTATTACAGCGACAACGAGCAGACCAGCAGACTGAGTTTAGTGGCTACACCGCTCGCTGAGCAGAGACGAGTCCCGCTGGCAAGACGCAGAGATAGTGTCCACCGTGAGACCGCACACTGTGCACAGCGACGGCATCGGACTATCCATTACGTATTTAGCCTTCTGGGTGATGGTGGACGTAGTGGTTCCCCATTTGACCGATCTGAGAGAAGAGATTCTCGGAGTTTCAATCGCTTCCTCGATTTTATCACAGATATCCAAAGCGCGCGATCGAAGACGTACCAGATCTTTCGCCGCCAAGACTATCGGAGCGACGAAGAGATATGGACTTTGTTCGACATGTCTCTATGTCAAGAGCGCGTTTAACACTGTATGCCAAGAGCTTACGTAAATGAACATCGGAGGTATCGTCGAAGCGGAGCATCGCTGCTAACTTAATTTCATGGACCATTCTGCCACTGACGCAGCTAGTAAGCGATGACGTGGTATGAGCGATAAGTGGAACTGACTACCTAAGTCGATACATTTTCTCGCCGCGTATGACCTCTTCGCCGAGATTCCCGCCTAAGCATTCTAGAGATAGTCCCGCCATACAGCGAAAGCACCAAAGATCCATAGTGCCTGGCTGGTAACTGAGAGTTTATCGCGTGACTTGGAAGAGTTTCCAAAGGCGCGCCACACCTGCCAATCAATGAGTACAATACCCACCCTCGCATTTAATGGGTCACCGGCGGCGACTACGGCCAGCGCCGTTGTATGATACCGCCACGAGTGCAATGCACGGATCATAAAAACGAGTGAAAGATTTGGTTTCTACGACTCGCCACAACAACAAATTTATCGCGCCGAAAAGATATGACAAGCAAGACCGTATTTACGATCAGACATGAGCGCCACGCAGTCACCACTATGTCGACGCAGGTGGCAGCCCATCACCTGGCCCTACTGGAGCAAGAGACACCCTCCGAGAAGGTGAGCACGATGGCCACAATGGCCTCTCACGCCGAGCCAACATGCGAGCTGCGCGATGTGCGACGCCGACCCTGTAGAGTCTCGAGAGGTCGGGATCATGTTTTCATGTGATGCCTAAGAGAGTGGGGTCCGGCCTCAAGAAGCGCAGCTATCACGTAGGTTTATCGGGCCTTCGAGATACCGAGAGGGTCATAATCGCCGCAGACCGGCCGGGCGCGCAAAGTATCACCAAAGATGTCGTGTCCACGCAGGTGTTTCATGTCTCCATGCCCGAATATACCCGCGATCCATCTCATGTGGTGGGATCAATGGGGACGAGGGTCGACACGACGACTCGTGAGGACCAAGCAGCGCATCGTCGATAATCGCGGATCAAAGTTTCGCACGCAAGACCGGCGCTTAAATGAGGGGCCAGTGGAGGCACCATGGAGTGGAGGAGTCCACGGAAATGGTGGCGACATCGACGCGCCACCTATCCCTTCTTTGCTTAGGGACGAAGGTACGTGGTTTGGCCGCTTAACATTTAAAATTTGGCTACTTACATTCAAAGAAAGGCACATTGCATACGTGATGCGAACGATTATCATTCCGACTTAAAAGATTTAAATTCCTTTTAAGGAGGGAGAAGTTAATTTAAATTCCACTTCGAAAGAGCAAATCAGAATTGACATAAAATCGTTAAATCTCTGGCTAAAAACTGTAATTTATTCTCTGGGATCTCTGACGACCTAAACCAGATTTACCACGGAATCGCTCCTCGCAAAATCTAGCTAAAGACGAAAAATTTCAAGACGGCGGCACGCTTTTTACGGTATCGCGCCACAGAATGATATTCGACGCGATGTCACATATAACATGCTCATGTACCATGAGTGGTGGCCGAAATAGAGAACGGTTTAAAATGGATTCGGCCGTAGATAATAAATAGAACGGCAAATCGGGAAAATAAGGATATGGGCGAGATACTAAAAGCTTTAATGAGGAAAAGGACAAAAAGTTCAAATAGCTGGCCTTCTTCTTCCTAAGAAAAGACCAAACTGAAAAGCGACTCTGCGAGTGCTAGATATTTTCGGTTTTTAGAGAGAGAGAGTCTAACTTCTTAAAAATATCACGCCGGATCCACCGCTTGCTGCCTTCTGATGCTATGGGACCGTTCGACGCGATGCCGCGCGATACCTCGTATTTCTCGAGTTTCAAACCCAAGAGGTAGGGGTTTCTCCCTACTGTTTTTTATTCTTCGCTTTAAGTACCACGAATGGGCTCTTTGGGCTGTCGTAGGCCTTGAACTACTAAGCTGATTTGCCCAAACCTTAACCGAAATGTTCGGATTTCAGGACCCACGAACAATTGTATCAGCCCCACGGACCGTTTGGGTTAAATGTGTGATGGATGGTCATAAATCATGTATCAGGTATCGATACCTAAACGGTGTAGGAAATACCAAGTTCACAAAGTGAACTGATGATTTCATATAGTTGACAGTAATGTGAAACAGGGTTTTATCAAGTTCTCGAAACAAAGAATCCCACAAAATATAAATTGTGAAAATATGGCTCGGGCCGGGTTAATCCACATCGACGCCAGGTTTGATCATTGTACCGCCGAGTTAATTTACGTTTAAAAACGATAATTATACGACACGACGCGCAGATTATTTTTTTACGCTAATATATTCATGTTTATATATTTGCACGTGACTAACGACGGACCAAGTATTATATGCATTCCATACGCACTCGAAATACCCTAGACTGTAGGAAATGGTGCCGCATTTGCATTTAGCCTGTAGAAACCTGCCGGAGTAATTGCCTAAAAAACATTAACTCATCTATAGCTCAAATTAAAAAATATCAATCGGCCTGAGCTACCAATCGGAGCCCACGGAGCAGAATTCACAAAACAAATATATATCAATCGTCTGAGCGCCAACCGATATATATACATCTGGGAGGGGTTGTCCACAAACAACAAAATAATAATTTACACGAGGCTTAGCGAGCGAGAGTCGGCGACTCTGGATCCGAGCTGCATTACGTATATTCAAGTAGATCATACATTTACTGACGTGCGTTTATTTCGCAGCATTACATACGATTTGAAATGGTAATAATGACTTAGGACGATTCCACTATCAGCGATAAATTTCACCGTCGCGAATTTATTATTTCAAGTACAGGGAAGACACTGGGAGACTCGGGCCATCATAGAGTCACATAAGAGTCAGTCAGGCTTGATCGCTAACACGACTGCGTGACACTCTTGTAGATTTTAATATACGTCAGATAAGAAAGAAAATTTAACCTAACCACGGATATACTGGATTCATAGTCGTATGTACCGATGAAGACGCCGATACCCGCCGCTTTCACCTACGCCAGAATTATATCGGACCGCCGGCTGCGCTTCATACAAATGACGATTCGTGGCAGGAGCCCCCCGCATGCCGAGACTACGCCGATTGTCAAGCATACAGAACCCGGACAACCACTCAGATTCCGGCGGTCGACGCCAGAATAACTGACCCCTGCTCGTATGTCAGCAAAACGAGCCACGATTCACACCCGTACCACAATCACCAAATCCTCGTATCCGAGAGGGAGTAGACAAAGAATGGGGGACCGAGGAAACCTACCCTAGCCCCTCTCGACCTAACCTAAAAGATAAATTTAAAGGACTAAAGAACAAAGGGTTGCTGTAACAATGGTGAAAAACCAATGTCCATCGCGAACCGTAAGCCTGTGAGGAGTCAAAGCCACCTCGAAAGTGCACCCCCAGAGCTGAGTCAAACCCATCATGAACAAGCTGAAAGTTCAGGGCAGAACTGCAATCATATAGAATTGATAGAATTGTTGATGTCTATGTGGTAGGAAATAAAGGAAAGAGTTAATTAAATTTAAAGACACAACTTCAAATTTCGTGGATGAATATTTCTACGTGCAGAGCCTGAAGAAGGTGTAACGCCCCCCGTCCCAAGAGTGCTGCATCAGATGCGGTAACCGCAGGGTCGCATATCCGCACTCCGCCATTCCTTAATTATTCGGACACATGTTAGTGATTTCAAAGCTTGTTTTTAATGTGACGAAATTATAAAGTTTTTCTTTCAAAGATTGCAAGACTTTCGCAATTAAGGAAAGTGGAGGGAAGATAAGATAAATTATGCACTCTGCGCGATAATAATAATAATAAATCGCTGTAATCGTCTGCGAAGTTCTATAAAATCTCTGTATCTCAGATGACGAAACCGGATCACACAGAATCTTTATTCCTCATGAATCTAAATGACCTGCAGCTTCGTCGACCGAGACAATAATATTTTACTTAATTTCTCGCTGGAGAATCGCCAATGATTTTCAAGTGACGAGATTTTACAAAAATCTAAGTTTCCGAAAAATTGCTCAGCTTAAAGCTTTATTTGTTAATCGAACCAAAAGAAAATAAAATTTTTCGCAGGGGGCAACTTAATCTCGAACGAGAATATGTTTACGTATCCAAATAATAATAATAATAATAATAATAATAATAATAATTAAAAAACTGATAAAAATCATGGGGCATGGGACAGTGCTTGAGGACTGAGAGGGAGTAGGGAGATATTTTATTTTTTCTTCCTCTTTATTTCTTCTCGATTTACTTTAAATCGAACCGTAATTTTTCGTTTCTGAAAGCAGGGGGGCTGCAAAGCTAGACTTCACGCGACTGGTAAATACGTAGTGTACCAATATCTTAGGGTTTCAAAGAACTTCGCAGATAAAATTTTTTTATTACAGTATTTCGTTCTTAAAGGCATGAATTACTTGAAATTTTCTTAAAGCCTATGAGAGGGTCATACTCAAATTAAAATTTTAGATTAGTTTACGACTTTAGGAATTTATTTATTTTGACATTCTTAAATTTCGACCTAAGTTGATAGTTTGGATTAAAATTTCTAAGTTTGTCTGCATACCCACATAATTTTCTTAAATATTTTTGCTGTACTTTTCTGTGTGCCCCCTAGCCTAATCTACTATACGCTCGCGAACAAATTCGTACCACATATTTTCCGCCGTAAAATTTAATCAGAAGACTGGGCGCCAAGAAATCGCTTTGGTCACATGAATGAAATATGCCTAATACATCGAACGCTTGCAGGTGAAATGGAAAGTGAGAAATCAGAGTCGCACTCCAATTATCAGATAAGGCGGTTGCTCTAAACCTATTTTTCAAATACTAGTGTGTTTTACACTGGTATTTAATGGTTTTCATTATGAACCATATTTTAAAGCAAGCAAGCAATGAGTTTTTAAGCAAGCATGGTTTTGATTTAAACCATATTAAAAGTTAAGAACAAAGAGTACCTGGCTTAATGATCTAACCATACTTTTAAAAGAAGCAAGCAAATTGGCTTCTGAGTTGTAAAACCATATTTCAAAGAGCAAGCAAGCAAGCAATCAAAAGTATATTTTATAAAATAGCCTTAATCCCTACGAAGCAAAGATATTCCTGGGCTGGGAGGCAGATTCCCAGTGACGCCAAGGCTGACGGTGTTGGGACATCATTTCATGTGAGCGATTTGCCTGGCCTAAGAAACTTAGTTCATGCACTGGGCCGCATTTAAATGGCATCATTGCGACGACTTGAAGATATGCAAGCAAGACTGGGGCCTAGATTATGGTGAACCAAGGCCACCATATTTACCGGAAAAAGGGGAATTTAGCCAAGGCTCTTCCACATAGGTGATGTAGACCCAGGTCCAACTACCGGCCACTCGGCCAGTTCCCCCAGTCCCGCTCACTCGCGTATAGTCATGAAAAAGCGCCAGCCGGGTTACGACTATAAGATTGCAGCGATAGCTAAATCAACCACTAGCGCACTGGGCCGGGTTTCGTGCCCCGTGTTTATTTTAAAGTAAGTGGTTAAGCCATGCCCTAAAGGTTGTGAAAAGTTTTATAAAATCTTTAAAGAAACAGCTGAGCCAAGGCCCCGTATGTTCAAAAGTTTTCGTAATTTTTAGCAAACTACCGAGCCTGCATCTCGTGTTTATTTTAAAGAAGGGTCGAGCATAGTTCGTGTTTATTTTAAAGTTGCGGCCAGAGCCCAGTTCTATGTTATAAAAAGCTTTTTATAAACTTTTAAAGAAAGAGGTGCGATGAAGCTTTTATAAACTTTTAAAAGAAAGAAAGCAAAGCAGTTAGTTATGCCAATAAGCTTTATAAACTTTTGTTAAAGCAAAGTTGAAGCCAGTTAAAGTGCATTTAAAAGTTTTAAACTCTTAAAGAAAAGCTAGCAAAGTTTCGAAAATGTCTTGTAAAAAGAGTTTACAGCTTTGAGATATTTTCCGAAAAGTAAAACATATTATAAAGCATACACTCACTGCCTCGTTTGAATTTCATTATTTCCGTTTTAAAAACTATTTTCCGCGTATGTTAGGATTCTCGACTTTTAGTATAATGCATATTGAATAACTTATGTGAGGAAATACTTTGGAATTTGTCTTAGTTGAACATATGTATGTCACGTAGTTTTGTATTGTGAAAATGTGATGAGCTGAGGCTCTTTGAAAGGAAGTGTTAGTTTCTGTATTTTGAAAAGTGTAAAAATTTGTATCACGGGTTTGGGATTTGTCACGTATGCGAAATTTGTTATCTTTGTCGAAATTTTACTTGCAAATCCACAAGTTTATAAAAGAAAAAAATTTTATCACGGGTTTGGCAAACAGCACGAGCGGCATGATTCTACAGTCGTTGGAAGTATGATTTGGGGGTTTTTATGGGTGGCGAAACACCTTTCTTGTAGGGGTGGGAGTGACAAATTGAGTATCGAGCCAGTTCTTACGAGAGCCTATGTTATTAAGCATCGTGGTTTTGTTTTCTTACATCTTTTACTATTATGGCATGATTCTGGCTTCAGGAAATACATGTATGAAATTCGATTCAAAGTATTAAACAATTGATTTTTGCAAATGCGACACTATGTCGAGGCGGAGGGCAGTGAATTAGATCTAGGAGAGTCATTCCAAAGGTTTCCGAGCGTCCTGCAGTACCTAAGAGAGATGAGCACGTAGTTGGTTCCAGCTCACTGCGCTATGAATCGGCCTCCCGACGGTGTTTGGGCTGTCTGAGCGCATGGGAGGAGGCTGAGTGCGGGATTGTTTACGGTAGAGTAAGTGGCGCAGATTGCTCAAATAATGGCCATAGCGACTACGTCATGATGTTAGCCTCCAGCCACTGAGAGGTTCTTGAAGAACACAGAGTCGATAAATCTGGCTGGGCGCAAGCCGTATAACTGATGGCGATCAGAGAAGCGACACAGTTTATGGTTGGACAAAGTAAACAAAGTTTACAGAGTTATGGGCTACACGGATGATCAGAGAGTCTTGTTTTCCGTTTTTCGATGGAATGAAATTTGAAGTTGGTGGGATCTGCAGGTGGTCTATCGATGGTATATCATAGGACGATTTCGGCAGAGTTCAGCGATGGATTCTTTCCTCCGAGTCATAGGGTCCGAAAGATTGAAGGGAGTTCTTGAGTTAGAAGCGAGAAGAAACGTATCGGTATCGGGAATATGAAAAGAGGTTCTCATAACTAGTTAGATTGGTTCCATATATACGGGCGTAAGTCACGAAGTGCAAGGTTTTGGCGGGATTACGGCTGCCGGATCAAAGTGCATTTGTCTGTGGTTCCTCAGAATAGATTTGGGGACTTAGTTGAGGCCGCTCTGAGAGTTGAGCAAAGTACTATGGCTATGTATTAGAGTAAGGCGGGGAGAGGGAAGAGGTGCACGAGCACTTCCCCCATGAGAAACTCTGGTTGAGTCGAAAAAGAGACGAGGGCGGAGTTCTGAGAGGCCGAGTGCGGGTGGGGCTACCTCTGATCGGGGATCGGTGGGGCCCCTAGTTGCGGGAGTGACACCCGAGCATTCCTCCCATCGTCGCCATGTGTCGGGCGACACCATGGGGAGTGTAGGAGATATAGTCTGAGGTGTTTAGTTGTGGCCGGGAAGGCCATTTCATTAGAGAGTGCCCAGCCGTTGATTAGTACGAGACATCGATGGCGAAGTAGCTACCTTTTGAGATGACACTCAAAGTATTTAAGGAGGTTTCCCAGCGGAGGGCCGGTGGCGCGGTGGGGCGGTCGTGGTAGAGCGAAGGTGGTGCCCCGGGATGCGAGACGGGGCAGAGTACTCGAGCCGGGTTTATCTTTGTGACTCGACGGGATGCGAGATGCGGCTCGGATGTGGTTACTTGTATTATTTCTATCCTTGATCATGATGGATGCCATTAGTAGACCAGGGAGCCATGCATTCATTTGCATCAGCCTTTCTTGATCGCTTCCGGATAGAGACCCGATAGGTAGAGATTCGTATGAGGAGTTCCGCTAAATTTGGAGATTCATTAGTCTGCAGACAGAGTAGTGGAGAGATAGTAGAGTTATGATTGGGGAGACCAGGAGTTCGGCGGATCTACTGGCACTTGATGCTGAAGGGATTTTGATGTGGTTCTCGGCATGGATTGGCTATCTCGCCATATAGCCACGATGGGTGTTATAAAAGGAAGTAAAGTTGCATAGGCCTAGAGTGGAGGTAAGTTTCAAGGAATACGAAGTTATCTTCCAATATGATCTATCTACAGCGGCGCAAGGATGTTATGTAAGGGTTGTCAGAGTTATCTAGCTTATGTGGTGGAGACAGGGAAGGAGGGGACTTTAGTGGATGAGATTCGATTATTAGAGTTCACGGATGTATTACGAATGATAATACGGGCTTACCTGCAGATAGAGAGATTGGAGTTCGCCATTGATTTGATCGAAGGGGGTGAGCGATTAATTCACTCGCATAGGATAAAAAACCTGAGTTGAGGAGCTTAAGGCTTGAATTAGAAAGAATTGTTGGTAAAGGGATTCATTCGGCCGAGCATGTATCGTAGAGCTCAGGATCTCTTCGTGAAAAGATGGGAGTTTGCGGTTGTGTGTGTATAGATTACGAGGCAATTGAGCGGAGTTACCATCCGTGTCAATTATCCACTCCACAGGATCGATGAGTGTTCAATCAACTCCGGTCCTCAAGTATACTCGAGATAGACTTAAGGTCGGAGTATCATCGATTGAGGTGTAGGAGGGTGATGTACGAGATTCCTGTCGGGACATTATGGACATTATGAGTTTACGGTGATGGTTGGTTTTGACTAATCACCGGCGTTTATGGATTTGATGAACCGGGTATTCCAGCTGTATTTGGATAGGTTTGTCATAGTTTTTATCAATGATATCCTAGTGTATTCAAGTAGCCAGAGGAATTTGTTCAGCACGAGGATTGTGTTGGGCTTACAAGGGAGAGCGGTTGTATGCCAAGTTGAAGACGAGGTGCGGTTTTGGCTTGACAGGGGTGGCATTCTAGGTCATGTGATCTCGATTGAGGGTGAGTGTGATCCCCCGAGAAAATAGAAGTTGTGGTAAATTGGGGCTGAGAATGTGTCGAGGTCAGGCTTCCTTGGTTTAGCGAGGGTGTCTGAAGTTTGTTGAGGGTTCTCAGGGGATACTTGGCCCCACTTGACCAAGATGACAAGAAAAGATGTCAAGTATGATTGGGTAGATGCCTGCCAACAGAGTTTCGAGGAGTTAAATAGTAGATTGACTTCAGCTCCAGTCCTAGCTTTGCCCAATGTGAGAGATGGGTTTGTGGTTTATAGTGATGCTTCCCGGCAAGGCCTTGGTTGTGTTTTGATGCAGAATGGTAAGGTGATTGCATATGCCTGCAAGCATTTGAAGAAGTGAGAAAATTACCTACTGCGACAGAGGCTTCACGTGATCGTGTTTGCTGCGAAGATATGGAGACATTACTTTATATGGTGTTCCTTCTGAGATCTTCACGGATCGTAGGTCTTGATATATTTTCACCCGGAGAGAAGGAGTTAGGCAGAAGCGAAGAAGATGGCAGGTTGATTAAGGACTCTGTACTATTAGTACCGTCAGGAAGGTAATGTCGTAGCGGATGGCGAGTAGCGGCCCAGGAGAGTTAACATGCCGTATGAGATCGGGTTATCTTCCCTTTATTGGTGGATCCCGAGAGCTTTAGGGGTGATATTGGAGGCTGAGGATTGAGGAGCATTGTTAGCCACATTTCATGTTAGACCTATCCTAGTGGATCAAATTCTAGCAGGGCAGTCGCAGGATCCACAGATGATTAAGCTTAAGGAAGAGATATAAAAAGGAAAGAAAGCAGAGTTTCAAATTAGAGATGACGGTATGATAGTGAAAGGACAGAGAATGTGTGCGAAGTATGGCAGTGAGAAGAGACATTATGGAAGAAGCCAGCGCGTTAAATGCAAGTAACTATGCATCAAGGTAGTGCAAGAGATGTACGGACTTTGAAAGAACATTCTTGTTGGAATGGGATGAAGAAAGAGATTGCAAGTTTCGTCTCGGATGTCTAACACCTTGACGGTGAAAGTAAATCAGTAGTAGGAAGATCACATTCTTTCGCAATCAGAGTATGGAAATAGGAGAAGATCATATGGATTTTGTGACGAGGTCTTCACGGACTCGAGAGGCAACCACGATGTTATATGGGTGATAGTTGATCGATTGACAAAGTGCGCTCATTTTTACGCGAGTTAATGCGAGGATTCTCTCTGGAAAAGTTTGCCCGATTATGTGGATGAGATAGTGAGACTTCATGGGTTCAACTTCATGGGGTTCCGGTTTCGATAGTTTGGTCGGGACCAGGGTTCACATCGGGTTTTAGTCGATTTACCCAACGAACTAGGTACTCGCCGTTGACCTGACATTTCATCGCCGGGCGGATGGCGATTAGAAAGGACCATTCGGGCGTTAGGATATCTTTGAGAGCTTGTGATGGAATTGAGGAGTTGGGATACTCTGTTTGTACTTAATGGGTGCTTTCTAACCTGCATGAGCATCAAGCATTATAGAGATGGCAAACCATTTGAGGCGTTGCGGGAAATATAGGACTCAGTGTGCTGGGGATGAGGATTGGTGAGAGAAGACAGTAGGCCCTGCTGGGTCGTGCGAGATCACTTGGAGAAAGTGAAAGTTGTTAAGTGATGGCAAAGATGTAGAGATGACCAGGAAAAGTTATCTCTGAGACAATGATGTGAGAGACCTATTGGTCAGAGGCCGAGGGTGGCCAGGTCTTTTATTTCCCTTGGAAGGGGTGTTTTGGGGTGACGAGGCAAGCTGGTCAAGTTTATAGGACCTTATGAGTGCTTTCTTTCAACCTGACTTCGTTTGTTCATTCGAGGACGAAATGTTCTAAAGGAGGAGGAGGATTTGTAACACCGATCCCGAGAGGGTGTACGGTATATGTAGGTAATAGTCCGCATATATGTCTTGCTAAGAATAACAGTATTTAGTGTCGTAGTAGTATTTTGAAAGTTGTTTTTATTGAGTAAATTCACAAGTTTTCAAAGCGTTGGCACTTTACACAGCTAAGGAAAGTGAAGGAGTGAAAGTACAAATTATGGAATTTGAAAAGGATAATAATAATAATAAATTGTCATGGATTCGAGAGGCGCAGAAAATTCTCTAGATCTAGGATGTGAAACGAGGATTTCTGTAGATTAAATTCGATACCATGAGAAATCTAGTGACAGGAAAAAAGTTAGTGAGATTAAAGACAGTCGGAATGTTGCAATTCACGGGTGATAAATCGCCAGGTGACTTTAGGGGCCGAGATTTTACGAAAATCTCGGAAGTTAAATAAGCAGGTTAAGTTATTTAAAATAATTGGTAAAAGGCAAATTTTAGGAGAAGAAAGCGGAACTTAAATGAGGCAATATAAAGTTATGTATCGAATAATAATAATAATAATAATAATAATAATAATAATAGTAATTAAAAAAAAGGATAAAAATATAAAAATTGAGATGAGTCTGTGAGACCGGAAGAGGAGAGGAGATTTTTTTTTCTTCTCTTTATTTCTTTCAGTTCTGAATCGGACAGTAAATTTTACAGTGTCGAGAGAGGAGCGGGAGACGAGAGTTAGAAGCTGCGACGAGGAAATTCGCGTGAGTGCCAATATCTTAGAGCAGTGGGGAGGCCCAGTAAATTCCAGATCCAAAATTTTGGATTGAGTTTAGGAATTTTTTGGACTATTTTCAGACAGTCCGGGCTAAATTTCGGGACTGTTTTCGGACAGTTTGGGTTAAAATTGAGTTTTATTAGACAGTCGGACATAATTCCCCCCCGAAATGTTTTCGGGTGTTTTTATCTTTACATGGAAAGTCGCGAGTCTATAATCTAGTCGTATTATGCTGTGAATGGAATTTGGGGGCCCACATATTTTAAAAATTTAATTAGCCTGAAAGTGTGCAAATTGCTTGGATTGTCTTGATGGAGTGTGGTCTAATATGAGTATGTGGGAGTAAGCGGAGGCGGGAGAAGTGAGTCGTGCTCAATTTATTTAGCAAAAGAAGGAAGGTGAGTGTTACAAAGCGTATTTTTCAAATCTGAGTGTTTCTGGCTATTTATTATTTAATGGTTTAATTATGAATATATTTTAAAAACTAATGACAATGAGTTTTAAGCAAGCAATGGTTTTGATTTAAATATGAAAAACAAACAAGTATGGTTTTGATGTATTCAACCATACTTTTTAAAAGCAATCAACGATGGTTTGAGTTATAGCAGTATTTCAAAGAAGCAAGCAACAACAAAGTATATTTTATATAAAATAGGCCCTACTTGAAAATCTCTAGTTTAAGCCAAACATCTTAGGTCGTAAATTATTAAAGTAAGTCTGTGGTGGTGTTGTTAGACATCCATTCGTGCATTTAGATTTTACTGGTGGCGAAACTAAATTAAATAAATAAATGGCGTTAAAGGAGGCGTAGCGCGTCTTTGGAGTATATATGAAGTTATTGCGTATTCTAAGTTATGGTGAACCAAGGCCACCATATTTCACAAGAAAAAGGGGAATTAGGCGAAACCATGAGTGATGCGGACCGAGGTCGGCCTCATGCGGTCGAAGCCGAACTCCGTATTCACTAGAATTAATAGCTTGAAGGTTTCAGTGGTTTGATGGTTATAAGCATGTTTTATCGATTTTCAAATCAACCCTTGGTGCTGATTATTGGGCTCCAGTGTTTATTTTAAAGTAGCGGTTTGAGCGAGGCTCCGTGTTTGTGAAAAGTTTTATAAACTTTTTAAAGTAAGCGGTTAAGCAGGCTCAGTGTTTGTGAAAAGTTTTATTAACTTGGCTGTAGCGGCAGGCAGGCTCACAGTGTTTATTTGCGGTTGACCAGGCTCAGTGTTTATATAAAGTTTATAAACTTTTAAAGCGAGAGAGTTTATGAAAAAGTTTTATAAATTTTAAAAACCATCACAACATAGCGAGGTTTATGAAAAGTTTTATAAACTTTTAAAAGCAAAGTAAAACAAGCGACAAAGAGAGTTTATGAAAAGTTTTATAAAATTTTAAGAAAAGCAAAGTAAAGCAACAGCGAATATGAAAAGTTTAGAAACTTTTAAAGCAATGACAAAAGTTTACGGAAAATGTCTTGTAAAAGGGTTTACGAGTTTGAGATATTCCAGAAAAAAGCGAAAACATATTATAAAGCATACACTGCGAGCTCGTTTAGCAGCTCATTTTTCGCATTTAAAAACTATTTAAGATGCAGGCATGCTATTTGGAGCATATTAAATTCTCACGACTTTTAGTATAGTCTTTATATTAAATAACTTGTAGGAAATACTTTTGGAATTTGTACGAGTTGGTTGCCATATTTTGAAAGTGGTTGTATGAGTTTAGGATTTGTCATGTATCGCATTTGTTATCTTCTTAGAAATTTATAAAATCTAGGATTTAGAAAAGAAAATTTTTATACGGGTTTTTAGCGAGCAACAAGGCTTAAGCTACGGAGGATTCTCTGATAGTTTGAAACTCTTGTTGGGTTTTTGGCCAGGTGTGGCACACACTTGTGATAGGGAGTGGGGTGTGACATAAGGGACCAAAATTTAAAGGATGCATTGAAGAAAATGGATGAAGAGTGGAAGATAGAAATAGAGAAAAGGGATACGAGTGGGCTTGAGTCTTGAGAGATAAAGACAATGCCACAGCCAACTGGATTCAAGAGATAACAACTGCATGAACAGTATAGGACACTGCAAACAGAGTTTTCTCATGATGAGCTATAAGATAAAAAATAATATGACACTCCTGGAATCTCTAGTTATGAGCGTGAAACTTCTGAAGCTGATGCAAGATCTTAGATGAAACAATGAAGACAATTTCAATGAAGAATACCCCACATACAATGCGAATCTCGGAGCGCAGACCCTACACTATAGTTCCCCAAGGCGTTACAAACCCACCTATACCCTATACTAACCCAGATTCAATTGGAAGCGGAGCCCCTCGGCTATGTAGAAACAAGAAAAATAAAAATCTATGGTCTGTGAAAAAAGAACTGCTTGTAGAAGAGATGGAAGAATATCACAGGATGGAAACTGACAGAGAGTGCAAGGAATAAAATAGACAATACACCTACCTTTCCCACCTCCTCATCCTCTTTGTATTCAAAGCCCATTCCTCTGAATAAAATAAAAATTTTAGAAAAAAATTTGTGTTCAATTGTGTATTTGCTTGATTGGTGTGTTCATTTATTTAATTTTCTTTGCTTCAATGTTTGTCATCTGCTTGATTGAATAAAGAAGAAATCAACTACCTAGATAATTGTTTATTTGTTGTAGCGTGTTTGGGTGAAATGACTTAAGAACAATTGTGGTTGTGTTGTACTGTTGTGAAGTGAATCATCAATCAAAATAAAGCACTTGCCAATTAAAACCTGACAACAAAAATTCAAATCCAATGGCAGATAGATGCATTGTGGTAGGTTAATCCCAAATTGGAAAAGGAGTTACAGTTTGGCGAATGATTGAATGAGCCAGTTTAGGAAGATGTACTCGATAGGAAACACTGAAATGAGACTTTTGGGACTAACTGTGTAAATAGTAAGGTTAGTAAACATCCTGAAAAACAATGCACATGGTCAAAATGAATCCTTAACAAATTGTGAAAAATTAGGGACATCTTCTGGGTTCATTCACAGTCAAATAGTTTAATGTCCTAGAACTTGTTAGATTATTAGTCAAGGCGAAATCCTAGGTGACCACCTTCGCGAAGAGTGATATAGGCCATCTTTGAGAAGTTTGAGCACTTTCAAATACCCTCATAATAGGCCTGAAGCATACACTCTAATTCACAGAATTAGGCAAGCGCCTAATTTTCATTGGGCCAATAATTAGAACCTCGAGCCCTTTACCTTTATTCTAATCTCTGATACAGAAACCCTTTGTTGCCCAGTTTTGGAAAGAACCTCCAAAATAAAAATGACAAGATTGAAATATTATTTTGATTTGAAGGAAAACAGAATAAGGATGGAAGAAAGAAAGAAACCAATGCTGAAGAGAAAAAGACATGCAAGAAAGTGAAGATGCATTGAATTGGAATAAGTTTTGTCTTGTGGCCTTCTATCTTGAGCAAATTGGGTTCTAGGGTGTTTCCGCCTTAAGTACTTACAATGTATTTGGTGTAGGAGGTACACTAGCACGAGTTCTCTAAGAGTGGTAGAAAGCCTAAAAAGACAAAACATTGCACTATTCCTAAAAGTCTTTGACGAGTGAAAAGAAAAGAAAAAAGGCTTCTATTTGAAGGGACTGACTTGATAAGAATGATAGTAGCAAAGAAAATTACCAAGATGAGAGTATGCAGTATGATACATCAAGACCAAGTTTTGGGGAAAATTTTCTTTTCTGACATTAGTAGAAAAGAAAGGGATAAAGAATAAAGACAAAGATGCAAAAAATGAATATTAGAATCTGGGAATCTTTAGCCTAAATTCTTCAATTATCCACCCAATAACCTAAGCCAAACTTTACAAGCCTAAAAGATCTAATTGAATCTTGGAAGGTTGTACTCGATGGAGACTAATATGAAAAACAAGCATATGGGACCCAAAATGATATATGATGCTTTGTGTTGAGTCGAAAAGATTAGCCTAATTTGCTTGAGGGAGAAAGGGGAAGAAGATCATCACACACTCACGGATCATGATGAATTAATTGAGATTGTTTGCATTTCGAGAAGTCATTAGTTTTGTTACATGATAGTAATTGAAAATGTTTCCTAAGTGAGATTGACAACTAGAATTTGAAACCAATTGTACTAACTAGTTTTCAATTAGGAACACGATTAGAAAAGTTCTGCAGTGAAAACAAAAAAATACACAAAATAAAAATTTGAATTGTTTTGGGGACAAACCTGAAATTTTCTTTTCTTTGCTTGGGGACAAGCAAAACTTTAAGTTTGGGGGAATTTGATGAGTCTTAAACTCATCTATTTTTAATCCATTTTTCTGGCTTATTTTTAGTATATTCAGATTTGTTTTAATGCCAAATTATGGATTATTCACTAACTTTGTGTTTTGTAGGTTTTAATTTTAAAAGGAGAAAAATTAAGGAAGAAATAAGAGAAAAAGAGCAATTGCAGCAGTCTATGTCGGAACAAAGTTCTATGTGTCACGACAACGTTCAAGCAAATGGCTAAGGAAATCTGTCCGCAGCCATTCCTTACATGCGCCTTAGAAAAGGCGAATATAGAAAGAAGAAGAACTATATACCATGACAAATGATAATGTGTCGATAAACGTAGGAAGAATGTAACAAGTGAAATTTGGAATCAAAGAGATGGTATTTGCGGCAGGTTTCTTATCTTGGATAATATGTCAAAACCAGGAGAACACATCGCCTTATAAAAGCTCTTGTGACACTAGAAACAATAGGCAAGACTCTACGTAAAGTGACAAAGATATCTATGTGGCAGTGAGAGGAATTAAAAGCAATACATGAAGAATACCTGACATATCAGGTTTATCATTCGCGACATAAGGAAGAGAATGGAAGAAATGGAATCTATGTCGCGACATAAAATCTCCACAATCATGACAACGATTATTTAACGGAAAATCATGTTGAGACACTGTATGAAGAAATTATGCCGCTACAAAGTAATGAATGTCGCAACACTAGAAGACATGGTTTTTGGTCCTGACAGAGAAACAAAGCCACGACAAGTGATGCTGACTTAGTGAACTGACCTAGTTCTGATAAAGAGTTCAAATATTTGCGACATACTTCAAGTGAAGAGAGAAGTTTGATGTCTGTGACGAGAGATATTAAGGTCATAGCCTCAAACCATTTGACCTGAATGAACAAGATTAGTGACGGACTTTTCCATTCGCAACAAAGATTTAGCACAAGGAAGAAAGTCTTGTATCACGGCGTAACGAGACTGGGTCGCGACCTGAGATGAGTTGAAGTCAAAAAGTCTTTTCGTGACATAAAAACTAGGTGGCGATAGAAAACATCTACAACACCAATAAACTATGTCGCAACATCAAGGCTAATTTACCTTGAAATCGAGGTTAAGAGGAGACACAAGACTGTGCGACAAAACTCACAGTCGCGACAGGGAATGCTGACAATACAAGAAGCATTGTTGCAACAAAAACCAACGAGGAAATGTTATCTACGACATAAAGCTAGATTGAGACACAATTTTGAAAAGGCTACGAAACAATGTCATAACAAGGTACCAAATGTATGACATAATTGTTCAATAAACACACATGAGAATGCTCGCAATATATAGAGATGGATAGAAACGAAAATAGGACGAGCCAAAAGTGTTAAAGAGCGAAAGATGCAGTAGCAGCAGGAGAAACTTTGTCACTGACAGAATAAACATGCTAAAGAGCAAATATTGTATCACGATAGAATCTGCATCTTATGACAGGCTATGACAAAGTGCAAAACTGCAATCATAATGACACTTTGAGGGTCGTGACGAGAATGTAATCTGGGGCTATAAATTTTGGGGATCACAATGTAGCCTCCTAATTTAGAGACCCCGAACTTGGGGCTTTATAAATGTAAACATTTAAGGAAAGTGAGGCAGTCAGTCGGCGGAAAACCAGAGCATCTGGGGAGCTGAGGACTCTTCTATATTATATTTTTCTTTTATTTTCTTTTTATTTGGTTTTATTTTTCTTTTCTTCGTCAATTAGAATTAGCGTAGGATTTCAATTTGTTTCTGGGACTTGAAACGATGAATTCGAGGAAGTTTTGGATTAAGGCTATTTGTGAAGAAGATCGATTAGATTCTGTTTGAATCTAATGAAGTTCAAAGAAAAGCTGAAATTTATTTCTTTTAGTTAATTACAGTTACATTGGAAATTTCCTTATCAGTATTTCAGTGTTTACTGCGATTCAGTTTTCCCGGAAACCCTGACTCCATTTGGAAAGAATCGATGTTAGTTATGGTATTTCTATAGATGAAGGAATTTGGATTGAATTTGAATTTATTTGAATGAATTGTTGTTCATGGCGATTATTTGACATTAGTAACTATACTGATTAAAGACATTTGTCTAGCTTTGATTTTTAAGGGCCTCAGTGACATAGTTCAGGATTCACGGAGGCATAGATCGTGCTAAGACATACTGGAGCTATTATTGAAGAACTAATGAGTTCTAAAAAGTTGCCAGATAAATCATCCATTTACTCATGGTTTGAGAATTAGTTGAGGATCCTCAATTTAATCAATTAGAGATTTCTCCTTGGTCTTGAGAAATGATCTTGATCTTGTGTTAGCTTAGATCTAATCAAGGAAAGAGATAACTCTCTAAGATCTCAAGGATGAGACATCATTCATCTTGTAGAGAACTGGAAAATGGCCCTGTCTTGGGAAACAAGAAATCTTCACTCATAAGAAATGGGTATGAATTATTGTAAAAGAAAAATACCCAGATCTTACGGAGAAAATTTGATTACAAGTAATTTGTTAGATACATGTTTCAGAAATGAACATGACTCTCTAATCAATGAAATGTATGGATTAAGGAAGATCGAGCTATATTACCTTCTTGCTCTTGACATTTTGATTCCCGATCAACGGAAAGAATAGAATTAGATTATGTGCGGAATTGATTATTTCACGGCAATGAAATCCAGTGTCTACTTCGATAAATACGGTTCCAGTTCAAATTAAGTCTAGGATTTTAAATTTTCCTTTATAGAGTAGAGATTTAAGCGTTAGAATTCTAGTTGAATTCTTTGAAAATTATATAAAATGGAAGTTCAAATAGTGGAACTTGAGTAGTTAGGATAGTTGAACAGATTCTTTTATCTACATGGGGAATGATCCGGACTTATAGCACTTTTATTACTTATACAGCACAATGCACTTGCAACATTGCAGCCAAACATAGCACCGAAATATACTAGTCGTTTTCGACATGTTTAGAATTATTTTGTATAATATAATTAAATTTTTGTAATTTAAATTCATGTGGCGAGAAACCAGTAGTAGGGTCAAAAGTGTAATTTATAAAACGGGACACAAAGTCATAACACTTAAAATTACAGTATGCTATTATGAAATGGCATAATTTATTAGTGCAAATAGAGGAGAGATGAGGACAGTGCAATGAAGGAAAAAATGAAGCAAAATCCTAGGCATTTGCACGGGGGTCCTACCGTGGTGTAGGCGTCTTACCTGTAATGTCATTATGAGCGTGCTATATTCACTCATATGGGTTGCCTATAACAACGATTATCAATCCAGTATTGAGTATGGCTAGTATGAAGCTTTGTATGGAAGAAGATGTAAGAGACTCCTACGTGTTGGAATGAGAGTTAGACGAGGCATAAGATTATTGGTCTTGATTTAGTAAAGGCCACAGAGAAGAAAAAGTTCGGGTTATTCGACGGTTAAAAATTTGCAAGTGATGAGCGAGGTCTTATGCTAATTTGAAGAGAAATGATATAGAGTTTGAAATTCGGAGACAAAGTGTTTTTTAAAAGAGTATCTCATTAGAAAAGATATTCATTTCCCAAAGAAAAGAGCTAGAATCAGATTCATTTGGCCCTTCTGAGTTTTAGAAAGAGTTAGACCAATAGTGTATCGTTTGGCACTCTGAGTTAGCCAGATTACATGATGTATTATATGTATGCTTAGAATGTCGTTACGACCATGCGCATATTCTTGTTCAGATATACGTCTGAAAGATTTCACTTTCGATGAAGAGCCGAAAGCTATTCTAGATCATGAAATAAGACGATTCGGAACAAGCAAGTCCCTCTGGTAAAAGTGTTTTGGCGACATACGGTATGGAAAGAAGCGACATGGGGGCAAGAAATAAATGATAAGTCACCAGTGCCCTATAGCTCTTGATTCGAGCAATTTCGGATGGGAATTTGTTTAGGGAGGGAGGTGTAACACACAAAGTATCGCAGTCGTTTCGAGCATGTTTCAGTGTTTTGTATAGGTATAATTTGAATTTTCGTGATTTATTCAAACGTGGCCAGAAACCGAGAAAATAAGCAAGGGTAAAAGTGTAATTTATCAAAACGGGACACAAAAGTCATAATATAAGAATATGATATGCTATTATAGAAATATCATAAATTGTGGTGCAAATAGAGGAGATGAGATGAAATGCGATAAAGGAAAATATGGAAAAAATCTAGGCAATTACGAGGGGTCTACGTGGCTGGTGATCCCATGCCAGAATACCCACCAACTGCGGCGTGGCAGGAGGGTTGCGGCTCAATTGAAGCCACGGCGTAACAGCGCTGCGATTAGCATGGTTATTCTTCCTGACATGGAAATTGTTATGTTTGTTTCGTTTGGATTTTCGTTTGCTCAGGACATCTATTGGACTAATGAGATACTATAAGTGTATCGATGGATCATACATGTTTGTAAGGTAAAGGAAAATTAGATTGTACCTTGTAAACATAATGAAAAGTCCGTGTTGCGGAGAGCTTAATGCCTCATGATAAGATAGTAAGTTCCTGAGGCACATATAATTGTAGAATTTTGCTTAAGACCGGATATTGAATGACATGGCACCTACATTTATGGGTAGGCACGTATAGGTAACCGGTACTCTACGATTAGTGCGTGGCGCTCTAGCAGTGCCCCGGCACATTTGGGCGCCAGTACTCTCTAGTGAATATTTCGGCACATTAGTACTTTGATACTCTAATTGGATGAAGCACTCTCTGTCAAGTGTTTGACACTCTGCTTTGTGCTCATTTCGATGCATCCCAGTACCTTGAGTATAGTATTATTTGTGTCTACTCATTTCTTGTGCTGATGCAGACGTCAAACAGGTTATATGATAAGAGCACAGGTAACAATGGAGTAAACTAATATACATCATTACGCCAGATACGTACATCTAAAATTACCTCGGTAAAGTACAAGCTGCAGTGGCACCTCTTGAATTTACCTCAGTACAGAATATAAGCTTTGTAACTCTACAGGATATACGAATAAGTATAGAGTACATATAAATGCAAATATATGAGTTAACTCCTGCGGGAGATACGAACAACAAGTATAAATCTGCTATAAGAATAAGTATGTGTATAGTTTATTTATATGAATTCCTTGAATAATTACGATATCTGCTATTGCCATATTTATTCTTGTTATAACTACTTTAATAAAAAGTATTAATGCATGTGTATACATATAAGTCATATGTTCCCACTTAAGTGTTAAAAGCAGCATGGTTTTAATCAGGTGTAGTACGGAGGAGGACATTCGCGATCTTCACTGGCCCCATCTTCATGGGCCAATGCGGCAGCAGGGACCACATGGAGGTTTGCGCTCGAGTTATGTGGTCTCGTGTACGAGTTTTACATGTATGTAAATGGGACTGAGGCGTATGTGACCTTTGTAAGCGCCGCTCACGGTGGTAGTTTATTTGTATCTTTTATATGATTTTGATTCGAGTTATAAGACTTAGGCCCTGTGTCTAAAAGCAAAGTAAGAGTCCCGATGCATAGTCGCGCCCCTTCATGCCAAGGTGGGGATCGAGAGTGTGTGAAACTAAATCTTGATGGATTGATTCAGACTATTTTTTACTATGAGCATACATGTTCTATTTGGTGAAAATGAGTTTTGACTGCCTTCTTGGGGATTAGATAATAGTTCTATATGAGTAGCAGTAGCGGGAATTTGATCTACAATGGAAACATAGTCAACTTTTTATTCTCGAGAAGAAACTTTCCACAAAGAGCGAATGAATTCCTGAAGATGAATTCATTCCTCACAAAGAAAAGTTGTAGAAATGCAGTAACTTGTGGGGATGGGTTCAGTTGCTCGAGGGAAGTGATGCGGGCGGAGTTGGAGAATATTCCTTAATAAACATTGTCTTTTCCCTAAGGGGTAAGTTTATTCCTCCAAATGGTAGGTTTTTTTCCTCAAGAGAGAAGATTACAAACAACTTCACTTTTTCAATGGAGAAAGCAGGGGAAAGACATATTCCTCCAGTCATACATGTTTTCCAAGAGGTTGACCTAGTTCTCCAAGGTACAAAACGATGTCTCCTAGGGACAAATTCACTTCTCCAAAAGATATGGTGGGAAACAAACCTGTTTTTTCCAAGGAGAAGGTTGTAGAGATGGAAAAGCCTGTGAGGTGTATCATTCCTCCTAGGGTTTCTTAGTCAAAGGTGGCATGTGGTCTGACTAAATTCCACGAGGGTGTCGGGACTAAAAAAGGGATCTGAAGCAAAAAGAATAGTTGGTAAAGTAACTTATTGATGTGCACAGTAAAACCTCTTGGAAGAGGCTATGGAATTAGAGAAAGTGAAGGAAGGAATGGTTCCTAATGTGGAAAAAACAAAGTTTGGGAGGGGAAGCTTCTGAAATTTTATAGGTCGATGAAGCAGTGCGGTTAGGTAATGTGGACTTGGAGACCTTATTAATAAGTGAAATCCCTATTTCTTTATATTGTTCCATTGTTTCTTTAACATTTCCAATTATCTTCAAGTTAAAAAAGGCAGAGGAAGACCTAGTGGAGGTAGAAAGGAAGAACCCTAAGACAGAGAAAGATGTGGGCCACGGTAAAGTTACCATAGAATCCTCTAAAGAATGTAAACCCTAGATGGCGATACTTGAGAAACCCTCTGTGGAAATGATGAGGCACATAAAGCCTTTGTACGTAAGAGCCCATCTCAATAGCAAACCGGTATCCAAAGTACCGATAGATAATGGATTAACGATAAATGTAATGCCATTAAGGATGATGAAAGCTTTAGGAATGAGCATTAATGATCTGATAGAAATAGAGGTGGTTGTGTCTGCCTTTACTAGAAGTATTGAGTGCAGGGATATGCCTACTCTGATATCTATTGGCAGCTCTCATTTGCATTATGCGCGCTAACAATAGATATGCGCAAAATTACAACATTTTGTTAAGGAGGGACTAGATTCATGTCAACTGGTGTGTGTCGTCCTCTTTTCACCAGTTCTTACTGTTTTGTAAGGGTAATGAAGTAGAGGTGGTGCAAGCAAATAAACAACCCTTCTTGGTGGCTACAGGCTTTGTGGAAGTTAGGTATTATGATCGGGGTCGGTCGGGTCGATTCATTAGCGAAGGAAGATGGGGTCTCGAAAGCATACATGGACTTAAGGGCTGTGTGGAAATCAAAAGGAAATGGCCAAACTCCTGAGTGATTTCTGATCATGCTTGTCGGTCGATAAGTAGTCAGTGTCAAATGAAAATGCAATTTGTGGAAATGATTGAAGAAAAGCATCTTCAGGACACTTGTGGGGCTGAGATGATTTTTGAAGGGGATGAATATGAAGAAGATGAAGAAATATAGATGGAGGATTTGGAGCAAGCCCTGCAGAAATTTGAAGACCACCTTGACCTCAGTACGACCTGTGGAGGCTGAACCTCGACACTATGGAGGTAAGTTACTTATATTGATTCCTTTCTACCTTAGGCTTGAAGGAATGAGTTGTGCAATACTATAGGAGTTCAAGAAGGCCCCTTTACTTGGAATTATGACAAGATGCGGGGTTGGACGAGAAGCAGTGGAACAGCTTGCCTATCAAGTCGGGTTCACCCTTTGAACAACCACCCCGGAGATAATGTCGAGGTTAGGTTGAAGGTGAAATATGAGATTGAAAAGCTTTTGAAGGCCAAATTCATCAGACCTACAAGGTATGTGTAGTGGTTGGCAAACATTGTCCTTGTGATGAAGAAGAATGGGAAACTTAGAGCTTGTGTAGACTTTAGGGATTTAAATGTTGCCACCCCTAAAGACATGTATAGCTATTGTTGACATGTTAGTTGATTCCACTGCAAATAATGAATTATTATCTTTCACGGACGGTTTTTCTGGGTATAACCAAATCTTAATAGTTGTTGATGATAAATCTAAGACTGCCTTTAGATGTCTTGGTTCCTTAAGAACATTTGAATGGCTGGTCATGCCTTTTGGTTTGAAACTTCATTTTCAACCTGCAAAGACCTTGTTCTATCTTATGATATGTTAGGCCACCACATGAAGATTTATATCAATGACATTATGGTTAAATCTAAGAAGGTCGCCGAACATGTGAATCATTTAAGAAAAGTTTTGAAAGTATGAGACTCCATCAACTAAAACTCAATCCACTTAAATGTGCTTTTGGAGTTCAAGCCGAAATTTTTTTAAGATTTCTGGTTCACTAAAGAGGAGTGGAAGTGGATCAAAACAAAGTCAAAGCCATCATTTCATCCAAACCTCCTCAAAATAAGAAAGAGATTCAAAAGTTTTTGGGTCAGGTGAACTATTTAAGGAGGTTCATCTCTAATTTGGCAGGGAAGACTAAGGTATTCTCAGACCTAATCAAGCTGAAAGAAGTGAAAGAGTTTAAATAAGAGGAACAACATCAGACAACTTTTGATGGAATCAAAGGCTACCTTTCTAAACCCCTGTTTTAATGTCACCTCTAAGGGGTCGACCACTCAAACTCTATCTATTAGCTGCAAAAGAGTCTATAGGGTGCCTTCCAGCATAAAATAATGTTGAAGGTCATGAGTAGGCTATTTACTATTTGAGTAGGGTCCTAAATTTAGCATAAACAAGGTATACACCCATTGAGAAGTTGTGTTTAGCCCTATACTTTGCATGCACGAAATTGAGACATTACTTGATCAAGTCTCAAGTGCATGTGGTCTCCCAAAATAACTTGATGAAATACATGCTAAGCCGACCCTTAATCACTAGACGAATCGAGAAATGGTCTCTTCTTTTGTCAAAGTTCACCTTGGACTATTTTCCACATAAATCAGTCAAGGGGCAAGCTTTAGCTAACTTTCTGGCTTATCATCCTTCATTAGAAATCAAACCATAAAATGATGTGGAATTAGGGATATATGAAGTAGAAAGGTGGCCTTGGGTTCTTAAGTTTGATGGTTCTAGCACGGAGAAATCCGCTCTGGGATAGTAATCATCTCACCAAAAGGGATAAATACTACCTTATCTTTCAACTTGGCCTTCAAGTGCACCAACAATCAAGCTAAATATGAGGCTTTAGTAATCGATTTAGAGATTTTGTTGGAACTTAGAAGAGCACAAGAGGTACATATCATTGGGGACTCCCAATTAGTGCTTTGACACCTAATAGTGGAATATAAATGCAACAGCTTATTGCTAGCTCCTTATTATACTGCTTCTACTCAATTAGTAGATTCTTTTCACTCCGTGGATTTTGAATACTTGCATAGGGAATCTAATTGGGAAGCAGATGAGCTAGCACAAGTAGCCTCAAGTGGGAAGATCAGCGAAGAATTGACTTATAAGCTCATTGTGATCAAAAGGAAGGATCATCAATCAATTTATGAAAGGGGAATCAAATTAGAAGTCGTCAGTACATATGCAAATGTTGCAAGAGACTGGAGAATTAAGATCATAGAGTATTTAGAAGATCCTAATAAGCTGAGGTCTCTGTGGGTGGCTCAAATCCACCTGACAATCACATTGAAGAGGAATTGTATAGAAATGGACTTAATGGAGTTCTTGCTCGGATGCATATCAGCCCCGAACAACATATGGAAGTAATTATGAAGTTCATGAAGGTGTATGGAGCCCAGTGTAGAGATAAAAATGTGATAGATGATTAGGAGACATGGCTATTTTGTGACCATCTAGTGTTGCATTAATTACTCAAAAGTTTAATCAATGGTGTCACCAAATATGTGGCTGCATTTGTTGTGGAACTCCACTCAATTTTGAAACCATGGCCTTTTAGAGGATGGGTTGTGGACTTAATTGGGAAAATCTACCCAGCTTCATCAAAGGGACACAACTTCATCTTAGTTGCTACAAACTACTTCACTACTAAATATGTGGAAGCAGTACCATATGAAAAGGCATAAGCGGAAGGATGTGGTCGGTCATCGGAACATATCATTCATGGGTTTGGAATTCCTCGATCCTCTGATCGACCAGGCCTTCCTTTGGGGATGAGATGACTTATTTTGCGAACTATGGAATTCAGCTCATGGATCTACTCCCTTTTAGCTACTCGAAGCAAATACAGATGAGCATAAGCTTATAATAAGGTGTTGATAAACATCTGGAGAAGATACAAGAATGATCCAGTTGGCACAAAATTCTATTTGAGACCTTATAGACATGAGCTTTAAAAGAGATTCTACAGAGGTAAGTCTTTACTCTCTAACATATGGACAAGATGCAATGCTTCCGATGGAGGTGGTAGTTCCTTCTTTAAGGGTATCCAGAAAGAATGGCCTTAATCCTTAAGAATACATTGAGGCCATAACAATGGAACTTGAGGCATTGGATGGGAAAAAGATTCACGATATAGACCATGTAAATCGAGAAAAATAAAGTGGCTCAAAGACCTCACAATGACGATTCAGGAAAGTTTGAAAAATGGGAGCTTGTTTAGAAGGTGGTGCTACCCATCGGTGATAAAGATAGAGAATTTAGGAAATGGTCCCCTAATTAGGAGGGACCATTCAAGGTTCACCCAGTACTGCCCGGAAATGCCTACTAGCTATCAAGTCTTGAAGGAAGCTACAAAGGTTAAGTGATAGAGTACACCTCAAAGAAATGCTCATGATGTAGAAATGCTGGATACTACCAAGAAAAACTAAGATATGGAATGAGGGAATAACAAGCAAAATAGGTCCCATTGACCATTTTTAGATTGGGGAAACTATTCCTAGTAGTTACTTTGAATGATAAAGTAGGCTATTTTGGCCACTCATTGCTCAAACCTTTTGTATTCCTCAATGTCATACTTGTTATACCCTCATTGTTTTATGAATAAATAAAGTAGGTCTCATGGCCACTTTAAACCTAGGGAAGCAGATACTAATCTTTGATTGGAAGGTTAAGTGGGCTTTGTGATCTATTAGTCCCTAAATAAGGCTTTTTCCTAAGTATAGGCTTGTTGTGTGTCATCGATTTCTCCAAGTAGGTTCTATGACCTTTGGACAAATATAGGATGACTATTGATAAAATGGCTTTAGCCATTGCGTGCGTCGCTTTGTTGATCTCTCCAAACGTGTTCTTGTTCCCTCTCCAGATAGGTCCCAGGATTATTAAGGTCATTGAAGGAATAGGTATGAGATCAGTTCAATTAGGATTAGAGCATGAGGTGCCCAGCCTTCAGCCTTCACCTCAAAAGCCCAAAACTTCTTCAAGATTCCCTACCGATTCCCTAAGGAAGACTTCTTGATCACATCAAGATTAGGGAAATAAGGGAGGAAATATCCAAGTAAATAAGGTAGGCCTCTAGGCCACTAGGTACACATACTTCCCCAAACAGAGCACCTGGACAAGTTCATGAGAAGTCATCACTTTAGATTGAAGAATGAAACGATGAATGAAAAGATCTTACAATCACTCTATGATTGAGGAAATAAGCCCTCGTTGGAGTAAAATAAGTAGGCTGTACAGCCAACCTCATTCAAATACAAAGGTTTAGAAATGAAGAAAACAAGGCCAATCAAGCAATTTGGACAATGAATAAAGTTGTACAAGTTGTACTCATGATGTAACACGGTGTTATGGTTGCGGCCACGACCAATTTATGGTGGGGCCACGGTAGCCCTTGTTTCGGCATCTTGTGGTGTGGTCACAACCATGATGTGAACCATAACACACCGGAGTGGGAAGGATTTTCCAGTAGCCAATTCACAACCCACGGTATTTCATGGTCGTGACCCTGACACCCCTATGGAAGAAAGTTTTCTGCGATTGTAGTTTGCGACCTTGTCAGTGAAGACATTTTGCATTGTGGTCGTGACCCACGGTGGTATTATAATTAGCAACCATGGACCTCTTAAACTCTTGTTTCAGCATTTCTTAGTGTGCCCTTGACCTAGGTAGCAATTATATGGTACCACAGTGTGCGAATTTTCCAATGTGATCAGACCCACACGGTTATTCCGTGCCAGCGACTATGACTGAGATGATTGAAGACTATGACGATGGAAGAGGATCTAAGAAGCTAAATTCGAGTGAGTAGGTGATGAGTGTCGAAACACTTTCATTATATACCCCGTTTTAGTATGTTTTTTATATCTTTGTACATAGTAAATTAGTGTTTTGCTTC
Source organism: Tetrastigma voinierianum (assembly GCA_016808115.1). NCBI lineage: Eukaryota > Viridiplantae > Streptophyta > Magnoliopsida > Vitales > Vitaceae > Tetrastigma > Tetrastigma voinierianum. The sequence continues at coordinate 215,172 of JAEQBH010003725.1, forward strand.
ATTACTAATATTTAGTTTAATTTTTCATTTATATTTAAAGTCACTGACATTTGAGGCTTTTTGGGAGACTTCAAGATGAAGATCACGAGAGCGATAGGTTCATCGCGACAAAGGCGTTTGTCTAGCGAAGACACCTTTGTCTTCATGACAAAGATCACGAAGGAGCCTTGGGCTCATCCTGACAAAGCAGACGAGTACAGGCATAAATCTTCCGTCTTTGGCTTATATTGGCCCATTTTGGAGCTTATAAATAGATGTCTTTGGAATGGATGAGGGTTCAGTTAAAGTGAGAAACTGACTAGAAGGAAAACCCTCATTGGTTTCTTATCTTGTGCCAGAGCGATTGAGCGCACTTTGGGACGAGAGAAGCAGCCGACATTCTTGATATTTGGGGAGGAGAATAATAGGTTGGAAGAAAAGACTAAGAACACATCGTTTTTCATCATTAGAGTTTCTTCTTTCCTTATTCGAATTTTGTGATGTACCATACTTCTATTATGCTTTGATTTCGTAGTCTAGGGTTTTGGTTGTATTTTGGACATGAATCTTATATCTAAATGTTGATTTTCTTATTATTATTGTTTCTCTGTGATTTGCTTATCTATTGATTCATGATTTTATTTATATTGATTTCTTCAATCTCAATATCTTTGACCAGATTCATAGAGATATAGAAGGAGTGAAGAATTAGGCGTAGGTGAATCAGCCTAATTATTGAGTAGTGTAGATATTGCTTCGGTGAGTGGGTGGTGAGGATTCTTGGGTCTTAAGCATCTCTATAATGCTGAGGTTGATGAAGCAAAAACTATTGTATTAAATTGGTAGGTCATTTAACCTGAGAGACATAATTAAATTAGGCAAAGAATTAAGCCTTGGAAGCTTTTGAAACAATGGATGGAATTTTGGCTTAGATATAATAGGATTGTGATTGCACCAAATGCCTAAGTTTTATCATCTCTTGGTATCTCTTAGTTGTGCATTTCATTTGTTAGATTTAGATTTCATTAGTTTAGGTTAAATTATGTTTTAATCTCATATTGACCATTTAGATATTAGAGAAGTATTCTAATTTTGGTACTTAGCATCCCCAATTTCCCTATGGATCAATCTCTGTACATTTCGTACATTGTATTACTTGACAAGCGTATACTTGCGCAAATAGGTACTCATTACATATTTTTATTGCATATTTTATACACACATCATGTTTACGCCTATCAAGTTTTTGGTGTCGTTGTCTGGGAAATTGTAGTGTTTTATGCTAATATCAATACCAAGTACTTCTTTGGTACTTCGGACTTTATTTTTTTTATCCAAACTTTTGTTTTTCTTGTTTCCTTTTAGTTTGTTCTCTCTTGTCTTCTTTACTTTTCATTTTTTGTTTTAAGAGAGCTTGTCATCTACCCTTGGGGTGAATAAAGAAGAAGAAAACTTGAGGTACAATGAAGAAATCACCTCAAGAGGTAATGAAGAACTTGAGAAGCTTCAAAGAGTGGAGAATGATGCACAAATTTTGAAAGACTTAGTTGCAAAAGGAGGAAGAAGAGTCAACTTCTCCGAAATCACATGAAAATATAAAATATAAAGTTGTAAAGACTAGTCCGGAGATGATTCTATGGGGTCAGATGCATGGGAACGAAAATGAAGATATTGATTTTAAAGGGTAGATGAATCTGTCATTTAGTTGAACAACGAATTGAAAGGAAACATTGTAAAGCAAAAAGAAAAAAATTTCATAAAAAATGCTCTTCAAGGACTATGTGCCCAAGATGCTATTAGAGCACAACTTTTGGTTCCTAGGAATGGATAGAGGTTGGAATTACCAACATATATGTAGTTGGTAGAGTCAAGTTAGTTCTACAAAAGCCAGGAAGCCGACTTGCTTAGAATAACGAGCTTAACCGCGTTATTTTCCTTTTCAATTTCTTAGTTAATTTTGATGTTTATTTTCGATTAAATTTTCTTGTTTGATCTCAAGTTGTTATTTAGTTTTGTTTTTCAGGTTTTTAGAGTTCAAAGTTAGCTATGAAGGTGGAGATTCTTGAAAATGGAAGTTTAGAGCGTCTTAGAGGCTTAAAGAAAAATATGTTTCAACACTCAAAATCCATATATTCTTCCTATTTTCAAACCTCCCCTCATTTGAAAATAAAGCCTAACCCCTTTTAACACCTTTATCTTTCTTAGTTTGCCAAGTTGTACATTCATTGCACATTTCAAGCTGTATGGAGAAGAAGACACATCTTGCATTTCATAAGCAAGTCATAATCATTGGAGCTCCTTCCATAGGCTTGATAACCCTCAAGGGAGTACTCATTATCCCTTCTTGCTTGTGTTTCACATTGAGAACAATGTTCATTTCAAGTTTTAGGGGGGGTGTTTGAATTCAAAAATTCAAAAATTCAACTTTTGTATCTCCTTACCGGTTTTAGTTATTTCTTTTTAGTTTTTTTGGTTATTTGCATGTGTTTTTCTTTCTTTCTTTTATTTGTGTTTAGTGTGTCTTGAGTGAGTTGATGTCTTGTTTGCTAGTAGAAGGTCATTTTGAACACAAACAATTGGAAAAAGGGCAAGTGTAAAGTGGATTGGACCCTTAGGTTTTTTAATGATCTAGAATTGTGTGTTTGCTTCGTATGGGTGACTTAGCTTAGCCACCCTCCTTGTGCTTCAAGAAGCTATTTCTCAAGGAATCTATCACACACACACTTTTTTTATCTCCCTTATAAACCTTGGTCCCGGACCCCTTTGCCTTGATTTCAACTAATCTTAGGGGATTCTAACCACCTAAGTGATGGGACACCTAATCAAAAGAGAATTGTCATTGAGCCCATCCAAAAAGAGAAAAATGCAAAAAACAATAGAAAAAGTGAAAAAGAAAATAAAAAGAAAAACGAAGGAAAATGTCAACAAAAAAAAAAAAGGAAGTGGGATCATCCAATCGGAATTCCGGGCATAATCTGAGAGGCCTTTCAAAGCCTAATGCCTTGAGCCAACTAGATGGGGTCAAATTTGGCTTCTTGCCTATGTTGGGACATAAAAGATGGATCCTTCCACAACCTGAGGGCTTTGAGTTTGGTTGAGTATTCGAGGTGAAGTTTGAAGGAAATTTGTTGTCGTGCCCTTAACTAACTGGTGGGGAGTTGCCAATGGATCCCCGCTATAGGGACACTCATCTAAAACTTCTTGGCACTGGTTATCTTTCATTTTTAGGTATTTTTGTATGAATAAAAAGGGTGTGTTCTTATTATTTCTTAGTTAGCTTCTTCCAAATAGATGAGTTGAGCTTAAGTTTAGGTCTTGGGACCTTGTTATACGGCTGGAGATCGGTATCACCTACCTTGGAGCTCAGCAGGAAAGTCATTGAGGACTTGGGGGGTTGAGTTCTTTTGCTCATCTTTGCTTGCCAGCATGTTCCTTAGAGTTTAAAGTTTAAAGATCCCCAAATTTTTGGTTGAAAAAGGCTAATATTGCTAAGTATGTCCATATGGTCTTCATTTCAATATTAATCCATACTCATCCCATTGTTTGTTAGTTCGTGTCATTTTCAATATTTGTTTTGTTTTGAGTTAGTCTCTTACTTGGGGACAAGCAATAAGTTAAGTTTGGGGGTGTGATGAGTGTCCAAAACACTCATTATATACCCAATTTTTAGTATGTTTTTTATATCTTTTGTACATTAGTTTAATTTTGCATTTTAAGTTAAAGTACAACATTTGGAGGCGTTTTGGGAGACTTAGAGATGAAAGATGCAGGGCCTCGAGTTCGTCGCGATGAAGGAAACGTTCGTCGTGATGAAGCAGAAGGACCACATAGAGAGAAGCTATGGGTTCGTCGCGACGCAAACACCTTTGTTGCAACGAAGTAGATGAATCACAGTGAAGGAAGGAGCCCCGGGCTCATCACGACAAAGCGAAGATGGGTTGGAGCATAAATCTTCCAATCTTTAGCCCATCATTGGCCCATTTTTGGAGGCTTATAAATATATGTCTTTCAGACTGGATAAGGGTTTTGGTTCCTACTAAGAGCCGACTAGGAGGGAGAACACCCACATTAGGGTTTCTCCTCTCTTGTTCTTGAACGATTGAAGCCACACTTTGGGACCATAGAGGAGGCTTGGTAGTTGTTCTTCAAGATTTAGGAGAAGAATAAGGGGATTTGGAATAAGAAGACCAAGAACTCATCGTTTTTCATCATTAGAGTTTCTTCTTTCCTTTTTTTCTCATGTTTTATTCGAATTTTGTGATGTACCATACCTCTATTATGCTTCAATTTCATAGTCTAGGGTTTTAGTTGTATTTTGGACATGAATCTTATATCTAAATGTTGATTTTCTTATTTCTATTGTTTCTCTATGATTTGCTTATCTATTGATTCATGTTTGGTTGCTATTTACATATTGATTTCTAGCTAATCTCAATATGTTGAGTGGTTCCTTTTGAGATTTGAGAAGGGAGAAAAGAATTAGACATAAGTGAATTAACCTAATTAGCCAGGTAATGTAGAAATTATCGATAATTAGGAGGCGTGAGAGATTCTTGGGTCTTAAAGCATCTCTAGTGCTTGCGGTTGAGCTGAGAAGCAAGAAACCTAGTATTAGTTGATAGATTATTTAACCTCAGGGTTTGCATTAAATTAGGCAAGAGTCACACAGAGCTTTTTAAGAGCCAATGGGATGGAATTTTTGGCTTATATATAATAAGTTACTTGATTGCACCAAATACCATAGGATTTTATCATCTCTTAGTATCCCTTAGTTATACATTTCATTCGTTAGATTTAGATTTCATTAGTTTAGGCTAAATTCTGTTTTGATCTCATATTGACCTTTTGGATATTAGAGAAGTATTCTAATTTTGGTACTTAACATCCCCAATTTCCTTGTGGATGATCTCTATACATTTCGTACACTATATTACTTAACAAGTGTATACTTGCGCAAATAGGCACTCATTACATATTTTATACACCCATCACGTTTAAGCCTATCAGTAGGCCTTTGGCCACGGTTCAAAAAGAGGACTTTTGGTTTTTATCAAGCCCGTCTCAATCACAATATATAAATAAAGTAGGCCTTATGGCCACCAAACTAGGGAATATAGCATCCTCAAAAATGCACATGTTCTAACAATATGATCATTCAAGAAATATTCCAAGGTAAATGTAATCATGTCAAGAAGTAGGCCTAGTAGGTAACCTTGGTCACTATTTCAACCCACGTACAAAAGTGCACGTTGTCACGATGTTTGTTCAGGCACACATCCGGAGAGTGAGCTGGCAGTGCCGCTGGTCACACTAATCTGATGTCTTGGTTGCGGTGAAATGTGTGTGAAATGTTCAATGATAGCACACACACACATTCAAGGCTTTAGTACCACCTTGGTTCACTAGTTCATACACATACAGTAGTTCATCTATGCGAATGTCGATGAGTTCCCAACATAACAATCAAAGAAGATTGGCCAATAGCCATCTAATTAAGAAAATGTAAGATTATTGAGAGAAACTACCTAAGCACATGATAGAATCATAAAGAATGAGAATAGATGTGGATAATGTCAAATGTCCAGGGCTATGTCAAATCTAGTAATCATGTAAAGTGGTGAAATTCGAATATTAGAAATCAAAAGATCTGAGTCAAAACCCCGAAGAAGCACTCTTGGTAGGAAGTATCGGCTTCTTTACGGTGGGAAGTCGGATCGACTAACCTTTCCCCTCGTAGAGGATAGAAAATCACCCGAGGAAATGGTTTTTCTTTTGGTCTTTAGGCCTTGACATAGAAGGAACTTCCACCATGTCGCATTAGGGAAGATAATTTGGCTTTTTATCTCTTTATTTAACTTCCTTAACGTCAGTTAAGCTCTTTACTGGGCATGATACTCGACTTTAATTCCTCTAATCTTTGGATGCTTTGGTCAATAGATAGCTTGGATTGCTCATACTCAAATTTTTTTTTCCCTCTCAATTTCTCCAACTCGGATATCACTTGAGAATTCTCCTTATGCTCAATGGGAAGAAATACCTCGAGGCGATGTCTTATAGCCCAAAATAGAAAGCCTCGACCTCGGGTTCAAGAGAGGTGAATTGTAGCACTGCCATAGTCGTGTGGAAAGCATTTTTCTAGATATTGAATAAGGAGAGGAAGATTCTATTTCAGTGATGGCTGTGGTGGGTGGCCTGGCATACATCGGGTTGGTGGGAGGTGCAGTAGGCGGCTCGACATGAGGTGGCGAGTCGAAAAGTTCAGTGAAGGAGCTGCTCTTGCCTGCAGATGCAAAGTAGACGAGGAGGCAGGAAAATGAGGGTAAAGAACACGAAGGATGAAAATAAAAAGAAAGTAAAGGAAAGGAAAGTAATGAAAAATGACCATCTTAGTGCGAAGGTCATTGGAGATGACCTCCCTCGGAATGCTCACGGAACTATCATTGCTGTGGATTCATCACGATAAAGACTATCTCCTCCTTTGCAGCGACACCTCCTCCTCTCGGCTTCTTGATCTCTATAAGATTTATTCTTTATGTATTTAAAATTCAAACTGGAAGCTATCCTATGAGATCTCTACTTGGGTTTAGAGGATGTATTCTTTACTACAACCAGTTTAGATTGCTTGGGCTTATCAGTAGGAGGTTTAGATTGTTCAACCCATTTCTTCAATTTTGAAATGGGCTTGCTAGAAAAGGAAGTGAAGCCTACATAATGAAATTCAAAGTGAGAAATAAAGGTGAAAGTCAAAGGACTTAATGCAAGAAACAATGAACAAAAATCCATATACTTGAGGAAGATGGGCAGGAGCTGATAAGATCATCAAATCTTACAAACCACTAGGTTGAGAAGGATTTTACATTTGACAGCATAATTGTCTTAAGGCCACAGGTAGGAGTATGGTAAGATTGGATCATTATACTAAAATCGATGGGTGGTCTTGAGGGTAAGAGAAGGGAATGAAGGGGATAAAGTGAGGTAAATCAAGTTGCAAGCCCACCAGTAGAGGCCCAGTAAGGTAAGAAAGCTGCGGGAATATAGGGGGCAGTGGGGAAGCATAACGACCCGAAGATCGAACCACACAAACTATCTTTGAGGAATGCTGAGGGTATTTAAAATCCGACAAGTAGAGGTGGAAGAACTCAAAGTCTGCTAGGATGGTGAAATTGTCTCGAGCTTCAGATGCGATTGAGATAAGAGACATCACGAGACTCAGAAAAATGAGGAAAAGGAGTTTGTAGATGTAGTCCTAATGGATTGGTGTGCTAGACCAGACATGAAGGGGAAATAATCAACACTTGTGCTTCCGGGGGAAATAGGCAAGAATCATATGCCTTGCAAACGAAAGGGCTCTCCACTATCGGTAAGGTACGCCAGTCACGTACTTAATACATGGATTAGTCTGAGGAGACCCGGGAAAATGGTACCCAAAAGCATAGGGCACTGATAGCGAGGACAGCAGAGGAAGATACTCCATGGAAGGCTTACCCAAATGAGGAAAAAATACAAAAGGCAAAGAAGAACCCACAAGAACTCTATATGCTCTTTATAGAAGGAATCCCAATAGAAGTTCGCCACTTCCATATGGCAAATAAGTAAGAAGTTTGGGAGGTGGAAGAGACTTCAAGATGAGGAAGTGATGAGTCATGGACATCTAGAAGGCATACAACCTTTGAACCCTCAACAGACAACCTAGTAAGGGTAGAAATGTCCCTCATGGTGATGGATGAAGGACTAAAAGGGAAGAGAAATGAATTCAAACCCTTGGACCAAAGCCTCGGGGTAGTACTCATCAAATCCAAATCCAGGGTTATGCTTACCTTGGTAAGCTTAATGAATTGGGCAAAACCTAAGGATCCCCGGTATCCACAAAATGAAATTAACTGTATCACGCCCAGTGATCGATCCTCATATGCTCTAGGCCATGACTTGGCTAGTAGAGCCATAGGTCGTAGTTCTTTTCCAAGAAGTATCTATGATGGTGACATCAGAGGAAAGAAGGTCGGTGGAATGGCCACACTCTGACTCGTGAATGGAGTCCAGATTAACAGGAGAAGAGATAGAGTGCATTTGGAACACGGGAAAGAGTATCGATGAACCAGGAATAATGAAGAGAAATGAGAAGTAGTGAAATAAATGTCCTTGTAAGGAAGATTACTTGGCCAAATATCGGAAATGCAGATAAGACTGCATAGGGAGAAATAGAAAGAGTGGGTGTGGAGCATTGAGAAAGAGTTTGATAGAATAAGTTAATGCAGTGAAAAACTTTACGTAATTCCTCCAGTGATTATTGCAACTGGTAACCTTAAGTCTTACAATCTTATGCGGGGGAAAGTATATGAAAAATAAAACTACTATTAAACGCGAGCTGACCTGATTACAGATAAAATTCTTTAAGATTATCAAATGGTAAGGTTGAGAAGTCACCTTTGCGATGCTTCCGCTGGTAGACGAGGTGAAAAGATCGAGTAGAGGGAGAGAGACCGAGATCTGTATACAAAGGAGAAAAGCTTTTGTAAGAACCATGCTCTTTCTTGATTTTTTATGTTGAAAGACTTTTACGTTGAGGAACGAAGGATTTGAAGTTTTAAAAACTGAAAATTTGATTTTTTTTTTTTTTTTTTCTTGATGTTTAAACACTTTTTCTGTGAAGAATGAAGCATTTGAAGTTCTAAAAACTGAAAAAATAAAATAAAATTTTCTTGATGTTTAAAGATTTTTTCGTTGAAGAACGAAGGATTTGGAATTCTAAAAAATGAAAAAGGGTCTTTCTTGATTTTTTTAAAGATTTTTTCGTTGAAGAACGAAGGATTTGGAGTTCTAAAAAATGAAAAATGGTATTTGTTGATTTTTTTAAAGAATTTTTTGTTGAAGAACGAAGGATTTAAAGTTCTAAAAAGCGAAAAATTTCCTAGTTCTTGGATACCCTAGGAATACTCGTTTGGATTATTGGATTTTTATGTATTGAGGACGAATCTTTCAATATTCCCTTCGAAGTCCTATGGAACATTCACTGCAAATAACTTAGTCAAAAAGGGATGAATCTACTCACCAATGCAATATGCGAGTTCTGGCCATGGAGGATGGCTGAAAAAAATCAATACTTGTTGTGGAATAGGGAGCGGCGGCAACTGGTTCAGCAGCATAGGACAGCTTCAACAGCCCCAACGACAATCGCAATAATGTCATCGACAATAGTCTCGACGATTTCGGCTCTAACTTTGATGGTGACGAAGAACATAAACTATAGCAAGGATTTTTGGCCAAGAATGGGTTTGAGAAAAGAGGGAAAGAAGAGGAGAAATAAAGGGGAAGAGAGGAGAGGAGAATGTGGAAGGGTTGGTACATAAATCAAATGGATTTCTTCCTATGAACCTTTCAAATCCCAAAGGAAAGTCTTTTGATGCAGAAGGAATTGATTGTGGAGGAGAAGGGAGATCAATAGCCGCGGGTTTGAAAGAAAAATTAACATAAGGCTTTTCTCGAGATATTACTCTAGGCTTCTTCAATTCCTCTAATCGGGCTCAGATTTTGGCTCGTTTTGTACGTTGATAATCCACATCCAAAGGGATAAGGTGCATTTTGGGCCTCATGATGAGAATGAGAAGAACAAGAAAAAATAAGCCTTTTTGACATATAAAAGCTTTAACATATACAAACATGGCCCATGGGCCATATTGTATACAGGGGGCAATTGTTGACACTAAAAATAAATTTTTGGACCCAAATGGTATTTAAATAATTTTTTAGCTCAAAGGGTAATGAAATGAGCCGAATATATATGCCAAACCCAAACTGTACGAGCCCAACCTAATCCGAGAAAGCCTAAGCCTATGAAAAGGTCTAGGGACATTTATAGAACTTTTAAATTTGTCAAAGCTGTCAACAAAGAATATTTAGACTGTCTCAAAGTTGAAATATGGAGGAGACTTTTTCTCCAAGTCAGGACATGACAAAGTACGTGGGCAATGATAGAAAGTTACTTAGGGAACAAGGCTTTAGTAGAGACATGGACAGTTATTAGAGAAAGTGGGCTGGGGCAATTGCTCAAAATGCCTATAAAAGGGAATCAAAGCATCAAAATAAGGGACCGACTTTCAAACACTCAAAATTGAGCAAGAGCATTTCAGCATTTCTCTTATTTTCTACAAGTTCATTAACCATCTTTTCTAGGTTCTTAGCTTAGTTTCACATGTTTTTCATTACAAGCATTTATTACTTCAAAGCTTTCTTGCTTCAGCACTTGATTTTCAGTCTAATTCTACAATGAATTCTATTATTTTTCAACCTAGTTCTTTCAGTTTTTCTCTTAGTTTTCAATTCAGTCTATGCAATCTAATTTTCAAGGTATTTTTCACTTAGAATCTAGGGAACTGTTAAGAGAACTAGATGATCTATTTTAAACAGGTAAGTTAGATTTTGACACGATTTGATTCGAAAATACTATAATTTCACAGCATGCATGTAAGGCCCCCTTTGGCCCTCAGCGAGGGTGGTCCCCTCCTGAGCTATCATAGCTCCACGGGGTTCTTTCGCCTCAGTGGGCTCGAGACACAGGACCATGAGCAGTACCCATTCGGTGGTTCCGCTCACCAAGCGAGCTAACGATCAAGGCCTTAATTAATAATGGGCCGCGGATCCCAGGCTAGCTCATTAGATGACGGGCGGGTGGTGATTATTAAGATACAAGATGGAGCCCATTTTATTGGGCCCCGAGGTGTTATAAAGCCCAGTGTTATAAAGCCTAATGAGGGTTAGGGTTAGGATCTATAAATGCTTCCTGGCCTCCGAGTTTAGAGAAGTTTATTAGCCTCGGGTTTATAGAAAACACTTGAGAAGCGAAAGCAGAAAGGTTTGAGTGTTTACAGTCTAGTTTCTTTTGTGATCGGAGTGCGCCCTGCGAGATCGTCACGTGAGAATAGCTTTGAAGGTCTGTGGATTCTAGAAGAGATTTTACACTTTTCTACGAGTTAGTAATGGGTGATGAAAGATATCTTATCATACAACGCATGTATTTGCGTGCGATTCACGGCCGGGTTGTGTGATTCCTTCGATTGGTATCGAGCAAGCGGTTGGAATGTCGGTGTGTGATAGATTGAATCATAATTTTATTTCTCATGTATATATGATGTGCATTAGATATATGGCACCTAAGTTCTATTATTTATGTTATTTATAATTTTGTATTATGAATGAATGATTTGGTTTTGGCCTTAATCCATGATAGTTTTGCTTGTATTTTTTTTTGGGGATGTAACAGAGGCTAATCATAAGATTAGGTTTCCTCCTTGATTATTTATTGTTATTTTTCCTGCATTTTTTCATAATAAATTCGGATTATTATAAAAAAAAAATGTAAAGGCGGCTAACGTTGTCGGAATGGGGTGATTTTGGTAGTGTGGTTTCTCACAATGGGGTGTGTTGTTCGTGTCAGGGGTTTGTGTGGCGGTCGGCGGCCGTTTTGGTGCTCGGATTCAATAGGACATGTTAGGGTTTGTGTTTTTTGGCCAACCACAAGACGGTCCCAACTTAGCGCATCCATGGACTTCTGAGACTGAAGAAAAGAAGAAATCTGAAATTTAGATATCATTTGGGCTTCTTGGCCTGATGGGCTTGTAATTTTCTTTTCTGAAACCATGGATTATGGCACAGTAATTATTCATATTTATAATTGTTTAAATATATGGATATAACATGTGATATAAACTAACATGCCACCATTTAGAATAGGTGGTGCCATATAATTGCATCATTTGATACATACATGTGCATAATAATATTTGTTTTGTCTGAATAATATTATTATGGAAAACCTAATTAATTTATAATAAAAATATTGAATGGGTGAGAGGTTAAAAATTAATTTAGTGGTACAAGAACTGCGGGTTCCAAATTAAGGGTCGATAATAAGATGGTTATGTGATACTGGCGGATAGCATGGCGGATTTTATTTAGTTGGATGCAAAATAATTTCAAAATTTTTAATAAGATTATGCGACCCCCGGCGTCGATAATACTTAGTTATTAAAGATAATTTTGAAATTAAAATTAATGGTTATTACATTCAATTTTAATAATATTAATAACCTCTCAACGAGGAGCTCTGTCGATATTTGTTAAAGCCCCGAGTATGTTAGGCTGATGGTACCACATGATGGAGTGGAGTAAATTATAATAAATAGAGAATTTATTATATGACGGTTATTTATAATAAATATAATTTATTATATGAGCGATTATTAATTACGTTTATAACGGTTTTGAGCGTGTATTCTTGGCCCCTCTTACCATGTTCAAAGTTTAGTTTATTACAAATGTCTTGCCAGCGTCGTATTTGTAATGGAAACTAAGTATTGTTGCGATAAACATTAATAATAAGTAGTTCGAGGGATCTACATATTTGTATGTTTGTTGTGTGGATGCGATGTTAATATATGTGTTTTTTTTAAATTTGAAAATGACATCACAATCCTCTAGCTACAATTTTGAATTAAAAAACCATTGGATGGAAATAACAACGACCTATGGAAAACCAATCTTTTTCATTGTCCTTGATTTTGAGAGAATAAAATTCATTCCTGACGGCTAAAAACTCAGGAGACATTTGCTAATCTTCGGAGAGCAAACGATTTGCAGTTAATGACAGACGAAATCTGACTGACTCTAGTTATATTCTTGCGGTTAGAACATCTGTAGAAAACAAATTAATGATCACGGAGTGTATTAGAAATAATTGGACTACAGATGTGGGATATTTGCTAAAAGTAGCGATCTTCTTAGACAAAAGCGTTTATAGGGGCACTAATGAGACACTCGTATGGTAGATGTACGGGACCATTGTCTAAAAATGATGGGGCACATCAGTCTGAGGTGATGGGGGCTAAGTTGGATCGAGAGATGAAGATTGACTTAGTCCTAGAATCTCTACCCGATAGCTTTGGTCGATTGGGTGGATTATAATATGAACAAGCGAAGCACTCTGTTGAACTTATGCACGGGCTTGAGGTGCCTAAGGTCTCGTGAAGCGGGAAGTGCTTATCATGCTAGAAAGTTCTTCAAAACCTTAAAGGGAAACCTAAGGCGAAGAAGAACAAAGCGAAGGCTTGAGTTCGACTTTCAAACCAAGCAATGGGAAGCTAGAAAGGCAAGTGCTTCAAGTGCGAACAGAAAGGTCACTGGAAGAAGGATTGCCCAAAACTAGGTATGGGTAGTATAAATGTTGTTGAGGCTTGTTTAGTGGAGAATTACGATGATAAATGGATCATTGATTCAGGAGCCACTAACCATGCTTGTTACTCTTTGCAGTGGTTCAAACAAGCGACCCACTGTTAAAGGACAAAAGAAGCTTGAAGTTGGGAAGCAGGGATATGTCTCGTAATGGCGGTAGGACTAGTGGAGTTATGTTTTAATAATAAGACTTTATGTTTACTGGTATTTATTTGTTCTAGGATTTTAAGAGGAATTTGGTTTGTTAGTTGTTTAGTTGAACATGGTTTAGGTCTTTGGAGTTTAATTCCTCGGTTTCAATAAAGGTAATAACAGCTTTTATTTGTTAGGATTATTGATAAATGGTTTATATTTTTTAACTCCTATGTCTATGGTATTAATGCTATTAATACGATGATGAGCAATTTCCTTTATCTAAGAAAAGGAAGGTTTCAAATGAAACCTATATGGCATTCACGATTGGGTCATGTCAATTCCTAGTAGAATTCATAGTTTGGTTAAAAGTGAAAATTTAAATTCCTTGATCTTTGAACCTATACCGGTATGTGAATCATGTTTAGAAAATTAAAATAATGAGGCCCTTCAAGGCCAAAGTCGTGTATCGTTGAGATGGTACACAACGTGTATGTGGATAGGCGTTCAGAGGCGGGTATGAGTATTTCATCACATTTCTTGATGACTACTCGAGGAATATGGTTATGTTTACCTAATGCGCCATAAGTACAAAGCTTTGATAAATTTCGAGTATAAAAATTTGAGAGGCGGAAAAGCAATTGGGTGCCCGTATCAAGCGGCTTAGTCACGGCGAAACGGGTGAATCTTGTGCGGAGAGTTGAGTCTTGCTTGGCTCAGAGGGGATATCTCAATTATCATCTCCACTGGGCATACTCGACAAATGGAGTCTCTTGAGAGGAGAAATAGAACCTTTAGATATGGTGAGGTCGTGCTCGATTATTCATCATTACGGTGTTGGCAGGGGATATGCCTTAGAAGCTTGACTACTTTACGTACTACATTGGTTCCATCTAAATACAATTTCAAGACACACATAATAATTATGAAATGGCGTAAAGTTGAACCATATTAGACTAGTGCCCAAAGACACGCCTTGGTACGTAAAAACAACAAAAGTGGAATCTCGAATTAAACGCCAGATGCTTATCAAGCACTCCCATGAACGAGAGGCGAATATTCTATAATCCAGCGAAAAGTTAAGGCGATAGCGAGTACTCATGCCACTTTCTGTGGGAAGAGGATTATAAGAAACTCACCTTAAACCCAAGGTAAAGTGGTTCTCAAGAGCTTAACCCGCCCCGAGATCCACCACAAACTCCTATTTTTCCACCCCGTTTCCCGTTGATGTTCAAAGATAGGGAAATACAAAATGTAACCAAGGTGAACAAACACAGAAACAACTCAGACCAAATTCAAGAAACTCAAGAACAAGAACATAATAAGAGATGGTAATCCACCCGAACCGCAAAAAACTTGATCCTTCTCAGACATACAACAACCAATGCAACAAACCTAGTGGAGACCGATACAAACCTCGCAAGGTATGCCTTGCTGCAGAGAGACTTCAACAGTCGCTTTTGATAATCCCGATGACGACCTACCACATACACGAAGAGGGCATTGAGGATGTTGATGTGCAAGAGTGGAAAAAGGTAATGAATCGCGGAGATGAAATCTATGTTTCGACCCTTCGCTTGGTTCTTATGTAAGCACCAAAGGTAAAACCAATTGGGTGGGTGGATCTACAAGAGAAAGAGAGGACCCAGATGGGAAGGTTGAAACCTTTCAAAGCTGTGACGCGGCAAAAATACACACACCTAAAAAGAGGGTATAGATTATGATGAAACTTTTTCGGCCAAGAGGCCAAGGCAAGCTTAAATATGTCCGAATTCTTCTAACAGAAAGGAAGAAATTTCCTCGATTACGAGATTTGGAAAATGAATGCCAAAACAACTTTTCTAAATGGAGAGCTGGAAGAAGATATCTATATGCAGCAACCGAAAGGGTTCATAGCCTTAGGTCAAGAACACATGGTTTGCAAGTTGCATAGGTCTATTTATGGGCT
Organism: Tetrastigma voinierianum; assembly: GCA_016808115.1. Taxonomy (NCBI): domain Eukaryota; kingdom Viridiplantae; phylum Streptophyta; class Magnoliopsida; order Vitales; family Vitaceae; genus Tetrastigma; species Tetrastigma voinierianum. The sequence continues at coordinate 230,455 of JAEQBH010003725.1, forward strand.
TAAGCAGCATCCGTGTCATGAACACAGTTTGACTGCTATCAAATTATATGGATTTGAGAAAAGTCCCCATGAAACTTCATGTGTGTATAAGAAAATTCATGAATAAGGTAGTCTTTTTTTTGGTGAATTTTTACGTGATGATATTCTTGCTAATTGGAAACAAAGTAGAAAGTGTTATCGTAATGAAAGGGTTACTCGAAAAAGCGCTTTGATATGAAGGACTCTGGGTGAAGCTAACTATATTCTAGGAATCAAACTTTTACGAGACTAGAAGAATAAGGTGTTAGCTTTATCCTAAGCCTCCTACATTGATAAAATAGTGACCGTGTTTGGCATGGAAAATTCCAAAAGTGACTTCACCTTCGGGACATGGAATTCAATTTTAAGAGCAATCACCAAAAACTCCTCAAGAGAAAGAACTCATGAGTAAAAACCTTATGCTTTTGGCCATGGCAGTCTCATGTATGCATGCCATGTACTGTGCCGACATTCACATGCAGAAGTGTGATAGTAAGCCGGTACCAACTCTATCCCTGAGAGGAACACCTGACAACAAAGAAACATATACCAAGTATTTAAAGAGAACGAGGGATTGGTGTTAGTGTATTCCAAAGGAGTCTTAAAACACTTGGTTATACCTGACTCGATTTCCAAGGGGATATTGACCGCGTAACCCAACATCGATATATATAAGGTAAGTTATCCTTAAATCTGGGAGCCATTCGTTGAAGAGTGTTAAATGCACTGTGTTAATAGGACTCCACAACCTGTTTAATATGTGGTCGCATCCGGTCAGAAAGGAAGCCGTATGGCTTAAGAAATTCCTTTGATCTTTCATAGATACCAAGTGCGCATCGCCCATTACCCATCGCGTGATACAGCGGGGTCGTAGCACGTACCAAAGAACCAAGGTCTCACAAAAAGCGTAAACACATATTAAGAAAGTACCACTCTGGATCCGTGATTTCATTGATGAGAGACATGTCGTTACTAAAATAGAATCGAGGAGAACCTAGCTGCACTTTCACTAAGTCCCTTCCCTAACGTGTTTATGTATAGCAAATTGTATGGGTCTTAAGAGGGTCCTTAGGCTTACTTTAGAGCTTGTAGTGGGAGTTGGTTACATTTGGCAGTTTCAGGAGCAAGACAGTTGTAATTTCATTTTCTGATATAATAAAATGAAGTTTTTTTTTTTTTGCACATTATATTTTACGATACAAATCAGATTGAATATGTAGTATATGATCATATGGATACGTCTCATTGAAGAGCATGTGATCATTGTGTTCTCATAATTTTAATGAATTGTTCACGCTTATATTGTAACAAAGTTGGGCACTTTATTTAGACTGCAATATTTTATGAAATGATCAAATTTGGTTATTATAAAATATTGGAATGAATTATGGTCATTCTCGAGAGGATCGAAAGAGATTTAATCAAGGGATAAATTTCTCAGAAAGGATTTAAATCTGTGCTTATATTAGATATGTTATTTTTCTCTTAACTCCTAGTATATTATAAATAGATAATTGTTGGCTATGGTTCTTTGAGTTATCATGAGGCCTATTTTAAATCCACCAATATCTTGATAATTTGGGGATTATGGTATTTTGATTATCAAGTATTTATGAAATATACAAAATGGGCTGTATGAAATATCCTCTTATAATGTTTCACTCGGATATTGTGAAAGTCACTGGCCAAGGCATGGATCCAAGTAGAGAAACCGGATAAGTTAAGAGAATAAAATAATTAGTTGATTTACAGAAAAAAAAATTATCAATTAATTATTGATATTTTACAAAAGGAAAATACATTTAATATAAAACATTATTAATTTTGAATTCACATCCTGCTTAGTGAGTAGCCCTGATAAGACATGAACCTGCACTCTGCTCAAGCAAGTGGGAGATTACTGATTTATGCTCTAGAAGCAATCTAGACCGCTTCGATCATGAGCCTTTAATTAATACCTAGTCATGGGTGATCTCGGTTAGCTCATTAGATGACGTGTTCCATTTAACTTATTATTAAGATGGCAAGACTGAGGCCCATTTTATCGGGCCCATGCGTTATAAAGCTCAAGTGTTATAAACCCTGCACCCAGGGTTAGGGCTGAAGGCCATAACACACTTACTTCCTAGCCTCTGTGTTTTAGAGAAGTTTATTAGCCTCCCGGTTTATGAAAACACCTTAAGAGAGAAACAAACCGAAAGGTTTCGCAGTGTTTTTCGATCTAAGCTTCCTTTGTGATCGGGTGCGCCACATCACAGATTCACACGTAGAGAATAGCTTGGAAGGTCCTGTGGATTCTAGAAGAGATTTTATGCACTACTACAAGTTAGTAATGGGTGATGAAAAGATATCTATCATACACTGTGATTTAATCGTATGATTCTCAAGCTCCGTTGTGTGATTCTTCAAATTACAAGATTCGCCAATTTCCATGCTTTTTGTATGTTCTAGTGAATTCCACTAGAAAATCCATCGAAACATTATCACAAGACTTCGTCAACCAAGAGTCATGAAGGGTGAGCGATTATACTCAGTTTGAGGCTCCTTTGGATGCACCCCTACTCGATAAGAGTTTAGCATATTTGGCTCATCCATTCAAGCGATAGATATGCTTAAAATTCCTCAACAAACTTTGGATAATGTTGATTACATATTAGAGAAAAAAATGTCCGTGCTAAAGTTAAATATTTAAAAAGATATTGAAGCGAATAATGAAGCACTATAATAAATGTAGAACCAGAAGACGATTCATGTGTTTCTCTATACCAGAACCACCAGGCTAAACTTCAAGATTTGATTTGATTTAAACAAAGCCTTAAATGATCACATGCAAATTTCAAACTTAAATCACTTGATGCTATGACAAAAGGTGAAGTACATGAACAAGTTAAACAAACCCTTAAATGATCACATGAAAATTTCAAACTTAAATCACTTGATGCTATGACAAAACGTGAAGTACATGAACAAGTTAAACAAACCCTTAAATGATCACATGCAAATTTCAAACTTAAATCACTTGATGCTATGACAAAACGTGAAGTACACGAACAAGTTATGCAAACCCTTAAATGATCACATGCAAATTTTGAGAAAGCGATGCAATATAACGGTTTTCCTTATAAGCCAATATTATAGATGCTATCTAAATTGCTTTTGACATGCAACAATTGAAACTTGGTTCATAAAATATTCAAATGGCTACTAGAATTTAGTTGTGAAGATTAGTGTAGCTTGGGGATGTTTTTCCTTAACCACCGATTTCATTTTTCATGTTTTAGAAAGTACTATGGAAGAAAAAAAATATTCAAGAAAATTAATTTCTCTTGATTGATTTTACAATGAAATATATAAAAGAAAATTAAAAAAAAAAAAATCCTCAAAATTTTACTTTTTTTTTTTAATTTTTTAGTCCTTATTGGAAGAATTTTGTATATATGACTCGGGTAATAAAAGGAGAGCGTCAACATTAAAATCATTGGACATGGGGAGGGGAGAGGTTCAAGTCTCAATGGAAGCAATTTACTACATTGTATAAAAAAGTTATTAGCTTTCAAAAATAAAAAATAAAAGGGTATAATTAATTGGCTTGAGTTGCATCGCTTGATGGAAGGGTAAAAATTTAGGTTGAATTTATGATCAAATCTCCTTGAAAGAAAACAAGACTAATTGATGAAAACCATATAAAGATATGAATGAACCAATTAGAAGAGATGGTTCTTATGGAATTATCAAGAATTTGAAAAAGAAAAACTCGAAATGTTGAGTATCACACTTATGGAAATTTACGTATAGATAAATGGTTGCCTAGAGTAAGTTTTTGGAAATACTCTAAGTTATGGTTAGTCATTAATCAATAAAATGAAAGAATGTAATTGAGTCTTTTCGGTATTACTTGAGGTAAGTCAAGCTCATTTGAAAAGCACAATTTAAAATAATAGTTAAGTTTTGTTCATTTGTATGATTATATCATATGTACTAGAGTTTTCTTTTAAATGGTCGATTTTAATATCAATGATTTTGTTTCTAATATGATAAGAAGTATTTACGTTCGAAATACCTTAATAATTTATAATGCTTGATTTAAAGTTGAAATTGATATGATTTATGCTTCACTTTTATATGACTACAATTACAATTATGGATCAAACTGCTATGATTTACATATAATGATGTTTCAAAGCAAGCATGTAGTTTGTAGTTAGTCAATTATGTTTTAAGATGACAAATGTTATAATCACTAAATTCTTTATACACTTGATACTTATGTCATATCAAGTCTGATTGTGATGTAATTTAATGTTAATTAGTTGGGAGTATGCATATATCTCTTCATTACTAGCTTAAATGGTATATATTTACAACTCAATGAGTGATTCTTAAAACTGATAATATGTAGTTCATTAAAAATGTTTACACCAGTGGGAGTGACAAGTGCCATGAAATATGGTGAATGAATTAATTATGATAAAGTTGTTTTTAACCTGCTTGTAATTTCTAAAGAAGTTGTTTGCTATTCAAAAGGGTTAAAAGTAGTCAAACTTACATGAAGTGAATGCCATAATCACATAAAAACCTTTCATGTTAGAGTTTAGTATGAAGTAGTCAACTTTTAATCTTATTAATGTTTCATTTTTGTTTCTTAATTAATCTAAAATATGAGTCAAGTGGGAGAATTTTATAATTTCATTAAGTGGCTCATATCTTCATGATTGAGTCATGTTTTTATAATTAAGTTTAAGAGACAAACGTTTATAGCTACCAAATAAAGTTACATGAAAGTAAGTGGATGGAAGTTGGCATACATATTGTAATGTTTTTTCATGATATCTTAAACTTTGTGAAATCATAATGTTATTTGGACTTAAGAATACCATTATCTCTAGTGAATAAATCCAAATATTAGTGGGAGGCAAAATTCTTGATTATGTCTTGATAGTTATTAGTGAATTTATTTTTTATTGCACTACTTAATGAAAAGATCTCAAAATTGTATGCTAAAGTATATAAAAAAGACAATATTTTGTGATAGGATATCCTATATAAAGTAATGTAAATTGTTAAATTGTCTCATAAAATATATATTTAAAGGATTTTGAGATATTTAATGGATTGAAACAAGACGAGATGTCCCCATATGAAGTTACATAAATGTCATATTATCTCATAATGAGTATATATTTAAAGACTTTTGGGATATCAAATGGATTGAAATTATCTTTATAGAGGAGAACCTTAATGATTCATGCTTTCTATTTACTCACATATTCAATTATGTGGAATGATAGTTGAAAATTTACCTTTGTTAGTTATTTCTATTCATTGATGACTATACAAAGGAACGATACTATGTAAAGGTATAACAATCTACTATTGAAGTATGTATTGTGACATAATGTGTTACAAATTATGGATTATGGTTTCGGAATATTGTTTTAGGACTTAGATTTGTCGACTTTATGGTCAAGTTGCTAAAAATAATATATTTTGTTGTCACTTCTCTTTCAACAATAAATGATTTATGATTATTGAGGGCATAAGTTAATATTTATTATTGCACATGAGATAATTCAGAAACAATAGTGTTAAATTTATTGATTATGTATACAACTTATGTTTTGAGACTTAATGATGAAAGAAGTATCAATAAGACATTGAATGCCACTTGAAAATTACGAGTTTTTGGCACATTATTATAATAGTCTCATGATGATTGTTTATTGAACACACTGGAGCTCAATTATATGTTTATGAGATTTTATTATATCTGTTTTGTATACATAATTGCATACAAATGAATGTTAAAAGGAAAGTCTTTGACAAAGACATTGTTGTGAACCTTTTTTGTACTTCTCATTTACAAGTCATGTTAAGTAGGAGCTAATTATGTAATACATGGAAGGGACTACATCGAAATAATGATGTACGACCGCCATGACTCTTGTTAGTTCTTATTCTTAATTATGACTTTATGATGATACCAATTTATGAATGAATGACCATGTATAATGTGCATTATGATGAGTATATTTATTAAATCATAAATGTATTATCACACGAGTCAAGTAGGAGAATATAAGAATTTTTTATATATGACTCAAGTGATAAAATGAGATTTAATAAATAAAATAAAAGGGTATAATTAATTGGCTTGGGTTACATCACTTGATGGAAGCGATAAAAATTTAAATTTTTAAATTTAAATTTTAAACTCATGTATGTAAGGTCCTCTTCCTACTCATGAGGTTTTTTCTGAGAAATTTTTTTACCATCACAAACGAGTATCATAAATTAAAGAGAAAGGCAAATGGATAGAAACAAAAGGGATAAGGTGTCATGCCCCGAAACCCACCCTAGGGGTATGACTGTCAATTCACACCCTCAAGTCTTCAGCCTTAAGGTTTGAAGTGTGAAACGACACTAACTTTCCTTGTAACTAGATTTTTGTCCAATTACCAACACATGTTCAAAGTAAATGCACAACTTTCTAAATTCATAAATTCTCCAAATTCAAAATTTCATACCGACAAAAATTACTTTTAAATATCCAAATCTCAATTATACATGTCATATAAAGCTATTCTAAATATAACAATATTTGGGATCTCCCAAATCCAACTTTGTATTAATATAAAAACGAATGTTATCATCTAAGTGACTTTCTCAATTAACTTTCAAAACCCAACATTTCACATAAACATGAACTTATTAGTTCAACATGATCCAACATAAAGTTCTAATCAAACTTAATGATGACTAATCCCCAACCTAGCCATCACTCCGCAGTCTAAAAGTACTTGAAAATATGTCAACGAATGGGAGAGCCAGTTCAATAAGAAATACCCTACATTTTCATCGATCAAAAGTTTTTAATCATATTATAAATAAAGAGATGTTTTTCATCAAACTTTAGATTCAAAATAAGTTGAACATTAACAAAATTTACTTCAAAACACTCTCACATCCAATTCAAACCAGTTTCATATCAAATGTGATCCAAACAATTTCATATCAAATTTCAATTCAAACACTTTCATATCCAATCCAAAATCAAATACATTTCAAATATATTTTTCTCTCTGGCCATCAATATTAAATTATGTCCAACCGGCGTAGACTTTCAATTGGTGGCTAGCCGCAAATTGTTTCTTTAAGGTGGATACAGAAACTAAACACTACTAGTACTAATAACCTTCTAACCGAAACCCCTGTGGCGCTGTGGCTTCAAATCAATTACATTCACCACCAAGGAATGTAAAGGTCAACTATTATTCTGATTGACAAGGGCCGAATGGTATCAACTATTATTCCTGTTGACAGGGTCGAACTAACCAAAGTCAAATATTTCATTCAAATGTTCAAATTACAAAACCTCATATCTCCACATTTTCTTTCGTAAACAAAACAAATCTCAAAAGTACAATCATACAAAACTATTTTTTGATCCATGGATAATCAAATAAATAAAAAGTAAAACTTTTCATAAACCAAGATTATATATAATTCAGTTAAAACAATTTTCATCCTCAAATGAAGTAAAAACAAACAATTTTCTTTTTAAAGATCTACATTAATATCACTTACCTCAAATGAGTGCTCAAAAGCTTTGAAAGAGCTAATCTGAAAAATTTCACTTTAATTAAATATTTCTCCTAAAATAATAAGGAAGAAACTATCATCATTACTTATTTATTCTTAAAACTATCCTATTTGATATTCTAAACAATGATATTATTTTAATTTTTTTAATCCATAATAATAAAAGTTAGTGGGTTTCAAATATTTTATAAAATTTGTAATTTATAAAGTTTATTCTATCAATATGATTTTGTTCGCCATCAAACATATTGACAACCTGCTCAAATGATAACTATTCAATTAGGTAGTTTTACAAATTTTATAAAACTTTACATTCCTTTTAGATCTTATTTTAATAATTTATTTATTTTATGCCTTAATCCGAATTAAATATTTTACTAAAAGAAATAATATTAATAATATTTTACAAATTATATTATTACACAATACTATCTAGCCTTTACTTAACAATTATCATACTTGGACAACAAGTTATTAACGGATCTTATTTCCTATAATTACAAATAATTATTCTAATCATATTCCTTATAAATTCTCAATTTTTAATAAAATATTTACTTGCCAAAATACATATATCTTTAAATACTTATCAAATATATATATTTATACAAAATTCAGCCTTTTCAAATTTATCTTATTTGTTTATTATTTGTTCTTCAAACCCTAGATTCGAAAGTCGTACATCCTCTGAAATTCTACCAAATTTAAAAGAAATTCAAGAAATAATAGAAAGGATTTTCTTTTCTATTCCAATTTATACCTAGGTGTCTATTAGAAAATTACCTTTACTCTCTCTTTCATTAAATTAATTAATTAATTAACTAATTGAATTATCATTATTATTTTCCTAACTTATGCGTATAAAAATTCCTGTCATTATTATTTTCCCTAATTTATACCTATACAAATTCCTGTCTTTATTATTTTTCCTAATTTATACCTATACAAATTTCTGTCATTATTATTTTCTTTAACTTATACCTATACAAATTCCTGATATTACATAAGGATCCCTTTCAGATAAGTCATTGAAGATTCGTCATGATCCAGGTTAGTAACAATATTTTAATTTTATACAATGTGAAAATCGTGAAATAGAAGATCATGTAGTGTTATAGGTTATTATGAAATGAAAGATCTTGATCAGATGATCTTGTATATTCTAGTTTGTATTTTAGAAAATAACACTTGTTTGAGTTTGGATAAATATAAAATTAATTTATTAAGTTTAAACCTATTTTTTATTTTCCTTTAAATTTTCTTCCCTTGTACTTTTTTCTTTCTATTTTATTTCCTTGTATGGGATTAGGACTTTTAAAGACATTTATTGACTATTGTTTAAGTGGATGACTTTTATAGAGTTTCTAAATGTATGGATTACTTCTTTCAAAAAAAAAATTGTATGGATTACTTTTATGGAATTTTATTTTAAAAGATTTTTATAGAACTTTTATAAATATGGATACAATTTTACATACTTTTATAGGTATTGACGTACTTATTTTATATTATTTTCACTTTTGATTTTAAAAGATAATTATGCAAATATTTAGAATGATTAAAAATATATAACTATAATAAAAATAAAAATTTGGTGTAAAATATTTTGCAATTTCAATTTGATTTTATTTTATAAAATATTATAGAATAGTATTTAGAAATTGTCCTAGAAATTAATTTTCATTTTTGTTTTCAAATTTAAAAATTAGATTTTGAAATGATAATTTGTTACCTACTCAAACACATTTTTCTTTGTGAAAACATAAAAAATAATTTACTAAAAAAATACTTTTAAAACTATTTCCCAAGCTTGAAACATTTTTTTAAATATAAACTTATCCAAATAAAATATTATTGAAAAATAGTATTCATACCATCATCTAGTTTGTCTTTAAGAAAATTATATTTGGTAAATTAGAATATATATATATATATATATATATATATATATATATATATATATATATATATATATATATATATATATATATATATATTCATAATTATTCTTTTGTGTTTTCAAATAGCTCTTAAAAATAATATTTAATAATAATATATTGTTTTAATAATTCTTATCTTTATATTAATATAAAATAATTATAAATTCTCCAAACAAGTTATTAAAAACTTTTTTTTAAAAAAATCAACATGTTAAATTAATAATTCATAAATTAAAAATCTTACTTGTAAAAATCCGATCTTCAACCTTGCACTTTAAAATTTCAAACTCAACATTCTCCAACCAGTACAAAAAGTTTTTTTAAGAACAACAATATATTTAAAAACTACAATACTAATAAAATATGATTTTTTATACCTTTATCTCTAAAATATAATACGAATAAAAAACTACAAACTACAATGCCAATAAAATATGATTTTTAAACCCTTACCTCTAAACTACAATGTGAATAAAAAAATATATAAAACGTATTCAAATTTTCATATTGTTCTGATTTTTAAAATTATATTTTATTCCATCCTAGTTTTAGAGGGATGAAACCTTGATCGTCATAGGATTGCAAACTTAATTGATTTTTAAAATTTGTTCCGACTTTTTTAGAACAATAAAAATCTCAATATGAACGGTTTAATATGTTATAATTAAAGTATTTAACTGTAAAAAAAATAAAACAATATGTAGGTGATTCATTCAAATATATATATATATAGGTATATATATATATATATATATATATATATATATATATATGTGTGTGTGTGTGTGTGATTTTAGGAACAATAAAAAAACTATCTCTAAACTAATAATTTGAATAAATAATCATATTTTATTTCACTAATTGCAATATGCATATATGATTTTGTTGGATATAGTGAATGAAATGGATGACATTCACTGGATAATTCTTTGTTCTTAATTTTTTTTTGGATTTCAGTTATAAGATATAATTAATTGATTTCAAGTATAGAAATAATTATTTGATTTCAGCTTATAAGAATTTACGCATACTCCAATGAATGAGATTAATGACATTCAATGAATAATTTATTTTAATTCTAAATCGCTTCGGCCAAAATACTTACTCAAAAGGTCAAGTCTCTCCTTTATATAAAGGTTGTCGGGGTATTTGTCAAAAAGAGGTCATCGAGGGTGCCTCAAAAAGATCATCATCGAAGCCTCGAAGTTTTCCTTCCTTTTCGTCCTTTTGTCGTGATAGAGCAAACACATCATCGTCACGAGTGGCAAGAAAGTGCTTTTGTCGACCATTCGACAATCGCTTTTATCCCGGAGCACGCACGCCTGGGAATCTCAAAGCACCAACTTAGGCGCTTAATTTGTTCAAGGAAATTGTGAATTTCACAAGACATTCTGCTTGTTTCTCCAACTTGTTTATAATTCTCTCCGTCTTATTAATTTTAATTTATTTTTATTTTCTTAATAACCATTATTTTGCAGCATTATATGTATGTTGTTTGGAATGTCCAAACAATCGGTTTATGCATTCCTGTGTTTTCTACAACAAGAGACAATTTATTCTGGAATAATCTTAAGATAATTTCGAACAAATTGTAAGTTGTTGATTGGTTTAGTTGTGGACATGAAAAAAAAAAAGGAAAAACTCCTTTGGTTTGGTAAACAAACGATTTAGTTTGTTACCTATGTGGGGAAAAAGCCCTTCTTAACCGGGATCCTGTACGGCCAGGGTTCGAATCCTGATAGCGGGAATTGAGAGAGTGCAGTGAGGATTATATGCACTGAATAGTACACCCGGGTCTCATCACCACCGTCTGATTTATTGGACACAATGAACTGGGCTTCGTAAACAAACGATTTGGTTTGTTACATGTGGGAAAAAAACCGTAAACCAAGCCAGTTAGCTTATTGTTGAAACAATTCTTTGTTTCTTTAATAAGGAAAAATAGTGGAAAACCTTTTTTGAAAAACCAACAAACATACGGTTTAGGGGGAAAAATAAAACCAAAACAAACTAGTGGTTTGTCGTCTGAAAATCCTTTGTCGTACACAAGGAGTCACCGATTCGAAAATCTTTGTTGAAAGTACAAGGAGTTAGCCGGGATTTGAAAAATCCTTTGCATCGCATAAGCGACGCACGAACTCAGACCTTGTGTAAAAGATCCTAATTGCCTATCGAACCCAAACCTTTAGGCTATAATTAAGGACAGGTTGAATTATTGAATTGACATTTTCTTTGAATATTTGGAAATGATCTGATTCCAATCAATGGAATTGTGACCGAATTACTCAAGTAGTTATGTGTTTACATTGGGAATTGCAATTGTATCATGGAAATCCTCAAAACAAACGGTTATTGCCAGATCCACAATGGAATCCGAGTTTATAGCACTAGACAAATGTGGAGAAGGGGCAGAATGGCTACGCCACTTCCTAGAGGACATTCCAAGGTGGCTAGCCAAAGGCCTCCAATATGCATACATTGTGACAAATTAACTGCTATTGGTAGAAAGAATAAACAAGATGTATAATGGTGTCTAGGATATTCGCCGTGAGACAATACCATTAAACAACAACTCTCAACTGGGGTTATCTCTGTAGATTTTGTAAAATCTAAGGATAACATTGCGGATCCGCTAACCAAAGGGTTAAATAGAGAATTAGTTGAGAAGTCATCGAGGGGAATGGGACTAAAGCCCATAAAAATGAAGAGTCAATACGATGGAAACCCTACCTAATTGACTGAGATCCTAATATCTAAAGTTCAAAGGACAACTAAATCGTGGAAGACCTGCTTGACTCATCGTGGGGATTTCCAACCTCCCGTCCATTCCTATGATGAAACAAAGGATATTTTGGAGATGAGGTTGTTATGCTTTAATGATTCTAATGTGTCGAAATCCAAAGGAGCATTGAGAGTACTCTCATAGTTAAAAATCACCTAGTGGAAAGATAAGTGGGGCCGCTTCAAAGAGAATTAAATGAGTACACCCTATTAAACTCTTACGTAACTGAAGCGCATGTTCATGGCCAAAATGGAAATAAAAGTGAGGAACCCAAACGTGTTTGGAAGATTCTGTGAGATATGTCACTGCTCACACAAATGGCGTAATAGTTCAAGGATATCGTGTCTACTCGTTTAGCCAAGAGAGTAAACATATTTTCACAAGGGAAGGTTCAAAGGGTAACACCTACCTTCCTATGCAAGTTTCAACCGTTAAGTTTCTATCACTCATGTCTGCCTCGCCATTATCAATTTCATTCATGTGGGGAATTAGTCGATATGAATGAAATGGATGACATTCAATGATAAATTGTTTTAATTTTTTTGGATTTCGGGGCGATAAGATATAATGAATGATTTTCGAAGTATAAGAAATAATTATTTGGGATTCTTATAAGAAATAATTATTTGGATTTCAGCTTATAAGAGAATTTAATGACACTCAATAAACGGTAGATTAACGACATTCACAGAACAATTTATTTCAAATTCCAACGTCAGGAAGCCAAAAGGCTCGGCATTTCAAAAGGTCAGTCTCCTTTATATAAAGGTTGGGTTCAGGGCATTGTCAAAGAGAGGTCATCGAGGGTGCCTCAAAAAGATCATCGAGTCTTGAGTTTTCCTTCCTTTCATTCTTGGTTTACGATAGAAGAAACACATCATCGTCACGGAGATAAAGAAAGTGCTTTTTGTCGACCATTCGACACCCGTTTTATCCTGGGAGACAGACGCTTTGGGAATCTCAAAGCACCAACTGAGAAGGCGAGACTCTGCCTTAAGTGAGACAAGGAATCCCACAAAGCACTTCTACATATTTCTCCAACTTGTTTATATTCCCTCCGTTCTTATTGAATTTTTAATTTTATTTTGGTTTTTCTTGAATAACCATTATTTTGCAGCATTATGTGTATGTTGTTTGGCATGTCCAAACAACTGGTTTATGCATTCCCAAGTTTCTACAACAAGGAGACAATTTATTCTAACAGATTTTAAAAATCAAGACAAATTTTAAAAATCAAAATAATCAAAATTTTAATCTTACCTCTAAACTATCTCGTATTCAAAAAACTAGAATACAAATAGATTTAGGGTTAAACCCTTACCTCTAAAAAATTTTATTAGCTTCATTTGATGAAAAAGTATTTTCAAATCTTTTTTGAACAGGAGAATTTTAAAGGGTAGGTGTTTATACTCATACTAAAAAAGTAATTAAAACTAATTAAAAGTCTAATGTCTTTTCCAATACTGCTATCCTTTTATAGAGTTTATAAAAGTTGTAATTGAATGCACATTTACTTTTATAGGCTTTTTAAAGTTTTAAAAAGTCATTATCCAATACACTACGACTTTCATAGAGTCTTTAAAAGTCCTAATCCAATATCCCTTGACTTTGTAATTCTATAAAAGACATTAGAAGTCTTAATCCAATACACCCCTTTAATAGATCAACTAATTGATTTGATTTAAATTTTTTTTTTTTAACTTTAAAACAACCTAAAGAGTTATCGATATCACTTAAAATTTAGGAAATACTATGAAAATGTAAAATTTGAATATTAGTCTCCACCATAATTATTATGTTATATATATATATATATATATATATATATATATATATATATATATAAATCTTAGTCCAAAATTTTTAAGAAAAATCATTCTAATAAATCAAAAGATAAAATATCATTTCAAAATTTCTAGATTAACTCTGTATATAGAATTATGAAAAAAAAAAAAAAGACATAATTAATCATAAGAAATTACAATAATATCTGCAGTTAAGTTTTTGACTTTTCACTTCTAAACAAAGCTATTGTGGTATATATGAGTAAACCCTAAGGTTGGCGCTAGTTTGTCACACACCTTTTTCAATTTTGATTCAAGCTTCCACTATACATTTATTCTAATAAGAAAAACAAAACCAAAGAATCCACAATCTCTTTAAAATAGATTTGTCTTCTCTTCTAAGATTTACAAACGTCTCTTTTCATAATAAAAAGATTGTTCTAATGGTTAGTAAAAGCACTTTATTGCCACTCAAACAAACCGAAAATGAATATGTTTGATCACGAAAGGAAGAAGAAAGAAGGAAAACTTTAGGACTTTCTAACACTTGTTCTTCGTCTTAGGACATTGACAACCTTTATTAGACTTAAAGAGCAGGAAGAATGGCCATTGAACTTCTAGAATGTCAAACAATTTGCTTAGACTCTTATATTTATGAAGATTATTAATTTCATTCACCACTTTCGATACAATCTAAAATTTTCTTAGCGATTTTGAAAGTGTGCTTAATAAAAATATGTGATCCACATCATTAATACAAGTTTTCATCATTGTAAGTTTTTTTTTTTTTTTATTCCTTTGATTATATATATTAACAATACCGTGACAAATCCCATATTCTTATTTCTTTTCTATTCATGTATATAGCTGACATGGTGAACATTGAGTTGGTATAAAACGTAATTCTAAATGCCCAAAAAAAGATTCATGTAAGAGAAAGTATAGATCAACGAACCATCGGTTCATCCTTTAAAAGTAAACGGGATTTTTTTAAGATTTTTTTTTTATTTACAAAAATACCATTATTTAAAGACTAAATATAAAAAATAAGACACTTCTCATCACTTCTTTTATTTTTACGTTAGACTTATATTTTCAGAAAACTAATTCACTTTTTACACAAAAACTCAATCTTTTAGAAAAATGAATTTATTTTTAATATTTCAAGGGATAGGTTTCCTTTTTATCTCTGAACTTTTTATATTGAACTCGTATTTTAAGCAGGCAAGTTCTCTTTTATATTAAACAAGTCCTTTAAAAAAAAATTACTCAAAATTTTTTTAAAAACAAATAGCATAATTTCAAAAATATGTTTAATATTGTCGTATTTTAAAAAACATTTTGAAAAAAAATACACCACCCCTTAGTAAAACCCAAAGAAAGAAGGTACATCAACAATCATTTAACCGATCATCTCTTACTTACTAACTAATGGAAGTAACGAAATACCACCATAATAATATCGGAAGTCTGATAGGAACGAATGGACAATCCTCGACCTCCTCAAAAGACGAACCACGTAGACTCCGTTGAAGCCAGTTTGGTTACGGTGTTTGAAATCTATTTTCTGGTCTAGAAAACAAGGAAAATAGAGAAAACAGTTAATGTGTTTTCTATCTATTTTCTGGTATATTTTGTGTTTTTAAACACAAAAAACACTTAATTTAGAAAATAAGAACAGTTTAAAAAAAAACATCAAAATGATGTTTTATGTGTTCGTAAAAACTATTTCTAAGAAATGCTTTTAAAAACATGAACTAAACATGCCCGAAAAGCAGAAGAAAAGAAAATTTTCATGAAAATATCATTTTATTTGTTTTTCTTTATTATATAAAGATTTAGAATTTTAAAAATATGTAAAATTATGAGAAATTTTGATTATATTTGCACAGATTTTCTTCTTTTTATTTATGTTATATATATGTGTGTGTGTATATATATATATATATATATATATCATAGGAGTATGATGTATGTCTCACATAACACATCTTTTTTACCTAGAGGAAAAAAGAGAGTAACAGCTTTGAAATGGAATAGGTACCAAATGGTCGAAACATTGATATATTACCAATAAAACTCAAAACCATGGCTTCCCTATGAATTTTATTGCTGTACAAATGGTAAGTTTTACATTAAGCAAGCTTCATAGGCGTAACACATATACAGAAACCAGGACAGTTAGGCAGCTGTGGATCAAGATTTTACCAAAATATTTCGTAGTTTCGTGGTAAAGCTATGATCCTACATAAGTCAGCCATTGAACTTCTGTTCCTCAATGCTTCTCTGTTTTATCCATAAACTCTATCCAATAATTCTTTGAGGCCTGATACCTGTTCTTCTACTGAGCTGCATTAAGGTGAAAATATAATAATAATTCTTCAATTATTGCTAGGTTCTTAAGAAAACAATAATTCAGGGAAACACAATTCAAGATGAACATCCATAAAAATAAAATACAATAATAATAATTAATAAATAAATAAATAAAGGGTAAAGAAATACACACTTGAGTATGCTGGAACCAGGTTCACTGCTCATTGGAAGGAGGGGTTCGGTAAAATTGAACTGAGATTAAATTTTTCCTTGAGCCTGCTGATGGCTCGGGGGACCCCTGAAACACCACACTTGAACTGGCTCTGGAGCATATTCCTGCAAGCAAAGTTTCAAGGCACAAATCCGGGTCTGTTTAATAAAAGAAAGCCCATAGTTCATAACCCATATTTTCTGTGAGGATTGGAAGACAAATAACTCGAAGAAAAAGGTTTTCATGTTGTAGCGACCAGAAACAATGGATTATCACAAACCTAAAATTTCATCAGAAGCTTAATAACAAGAAAAAATAAATTATTTAATGTCCTCGACAACCTAGAAAGATCTGCAATTAGATAGTTCTGGTTCAGGATCACAAAGCATAATGAATACTGTGACGCCTCAAAACTCCGGTCCGTTTGACAACCCAACTCAAGGAATATTCTCGCGATGTCGTAACCCGACACCACTCATAAAAATCTCCAAATCTCCTTTGTACGGAGCTCTACCTGCTGCACAAAACCCGGTCCCAATTACAATGACCAATATCAGGTCCACATGAGAAGAAAATAAATCTTTCGCCTACTCGGGCCCCGCATCAATACTCACAAAATACATCAACTATATCCAATAATTCAAGAGTTAATAATTTACTCTTTACCAAACATATATTAAAATATACAATTTCTAATACATATTATACAAAATGACAATATCAAAGCCACAACCCGGCTTTCTTGCCTCTAGTAAGCGTCGTCCTCCTGCACACTCCCTGTACCTGAAATAGTGATTTACTCCCCACCTAAGTGCACATGTTATGGCAAACAATCACATTCAAGCAATTTCACGAACCTACCGGAACGCCACATACCCAAACCTAAGGCCCTAGTCCTCACCGACTTCACATATACCTAAGTCGAACGCGAGTAAAATATCCAATTTTCTATAACAAAGTTTTTGCCTTCGAACACTTACTATCGAGTTTCCTGGGTGAAAATATCGACTACCCGAGGCGAATTGTCGGATAACTCTTCGAAACAATTACGGTCCTCATCCGCGGCATCCGTCGGACATCCCTCCACAGTGCAATTCTTCTGGAAAATCTTCCGTCGAAATTCCTCTCTCTTCACAAACATTTTGTTTTTGTTTACTCACACGACTCACCTCGACTTGGGAAGACTCAGCCAGATACTTAATGCACGATACCAATTCCAAAACCTTCACGCTAATATATTCACACGCATATTAACATAATTAAATCACATAAATCATAAGTATGCAAATTCACCATCAATTATACCAAAATTAGCCCCATGATGGCTAATTAACAAACACGCAATTCATTTTGAATCACTCAACCAAACACATTTTCACACCAAAATTTTGGTGAAACATATTCACGCGTGAACAAAGGAAACCCCTGCCATCGCTCACGACCACACAAAATATGAATTTTTCCACCCTGCTCAAAGCTGAGACCGAGCTTACTGGCCAAAAAATTCAAGCCCTCGTAATATTCCTAACCATTTACATGGTTTCAACCAAACATTTAGACCGCAGTAGCAAAAGATCCATACCTCGGGAGTTGCTCTGAACTCCATCAAATCGACGCCCACGCTGCAAATTTCTCGCCACGTAGGAAAGAATCCTCGTCTTTTTATTTCCATCGAAACCGATTTGGCCCAATGGTTTTCTGAAATCTAGAGAGAAGGAGCTCTCTCTCTCTCTAGAAGTGAAAAACCCCAGCCACTGCACCCAACTTCCAGCCTACTGCATGATTTGTGCTCAAATGAAGGAGATGAATACTGTTCATCTTTCGTCTTATTATCATTAACGATTCATTTAATTCTCATCATGTCCCTTCTTCTAGATTTTTGACACTTGTCACTATTTAGGCCATCCATTTCCATCATCTCTCTACTCATGCAACATGTGTCACATGAGTACATGTAGTAGGTGACTTTTGTCACATCACATGTCTCTCAAACCCGTTTACTAAGACCTACCACCCAGCTGGGCCTTGAAAAGTTGAAATTTAACTCCATCTTAATTCGACAAAATTCGACGTGGTAGCTAGATTTCATGAGACGATTCCAACTGAAACTGCTTTGTCATCCGAGATCTAGAAAATTTTAGATTTTTAACAAATTACCATTTGCTCTTTTTCAAAATCGAATTTTCTGCTCCTACAAATTCACACGACTGCATAAATAAATAGTTCCATTATAATATTAATTTTGATTAACAAATCTAATTTCTAACCATAATTTCGTAAGACAACTTGGTTCTGGAGCAATCCTAGAATATACACATTTTCCTAACTTTCAGCTTTACTAGAGAACTCATTATCCATAAGATGAAAATACTTAAGACAGAGCAAGGGAAAGGCCGAATATTACACATTTTGAAATGCAAAGAGTTGGAAACAGACAAGCAACAGGAGAATAAACTGATGAAATAACAGCATATGCTGTTATTTCAATGTAGCATGAGGTGCTACGGTTAGTTAACGTGGGATTCCATGTGGGAGGATCTAGTTTATTCAAACAATATACACATTACTTAAATCATACGAGCAGTGAACATGTATGGGACATATGAATCTTAAAGCAAATGAATCACATAATAGAATGAGAAAAGAAGAAAAAAAGGCAAGACCCAGTTCAACTCCAAAATGCAACCATACCTTGAAATACTATTATAATGAAAAAGAGAACGGTTATGATCATGGCAGATAAACTGCTGTTGCCCTTCGATGATGCCTCGGCTGCTTTCTTTTTCTTCAAATCTTTGATCCGCTCAATCCTAGCACGCCTCCTTATTGCAAGCTCAGATATCTCCCGAACAAATTTCTGGTCAGCAGCATCCAACAGAGGACCTTTAGGAGGGCGAGGTGGCTTAGGAGGCTTTCTAGAATTTGCCTTTTTATGCTTCTCATTCACATATTTCTTCTTTGCAAGATTTCTGTTCTTTTGACTTCCTTCCCCTCTTGAACCGATGTCTATGAACAGCTCTACATTTGCATTTGTAGTGTTGCCATATTTTACCAAATTGTTGTTCAAACTCACACCATTTTCATCCTTAACCAATCCATCAGAACTCAAAACCTCACTGGACACCTTACTATATAGTTCATTTTCCTGTGTATTGCCCAAAACAAGGTCTCTGCCTCCATCCTCCTTGCTTGTAGTCCTGTTACCATTTTCAAGATCTACTTCAAGATCTCTTGCTCTTGAGGAGATTTGATCCATTCAAGCTAGTTTGGTTAATTTTCCACTGCAAAAACAAAGCTCGATGTTTTAATCCTTCATCCAATCCAGGCAGCAAAGATTGTACATTATAACAAAGACCTTCCCTCAACATTACCTACATTAAGTAGGCAAAAAGGGTATTCAAATTTAGGTAGGTAGAAATTTTCGAGATTGAAACTCCTATTTTCTTTATAACCTGCCAATTATAAACCCTACAGCAAATAGCCATGCTCCAGATTTTTCCAAATAATTACACAACAATAATATAATGATGAATTGCCATTACATTCATTTACAGACTCTGACCATACATTCAAAAACAAGTAAAGAAATTCAATTCTTCAGGACTCCATTATTTCTCACCACACAAAAACATCAACCAATTAGAACAAGGGAAAAACCTACATTTAAAAACTTCTATCAGAAAATTAAAAAATAAAAAAAAGCCTCTGAACACAAAGCAATGCGTTAAAATCCTGCATTATAATTCAATACAACGCCATGAACAAACCGAATTTAAAATGCTCTAGAAAAACAGAAAAAGAGGTGAAGAAAACAAACACGACCTAAGCCCCTTGTTTGTCCGAGAAAGGGAAGGAAAATACATCAAAAAGCCCAAACAAATAACGACATTACAAAGAATTGAATTCACTTCCCTTCCCTTCCCTTCTACCTCTTTCGCGGGAACCAAACACTAAAAATGAAAGCAAATAAACCAAAAAAAAAAATAAAGAAAATAAAATTCCAGCTGGCGGAATGCAGCTTTGAATTAGACGAAAAAAATCCAAAATAAATAAAATAACAATAACAATAAACAGAGCGTACCTTTGCGTAGGATGGAGACGAAACCCTAGATTCAATCAACAGACAGACAGAGAACAAGTTTAGGACTCAACGAATGTTTTGTTGGTTATCCATATATACATAATATCCCCAATTTAGAGCTTTTTTATTTTTTCATTTCTTTTTTATTTTTATTTTTGCTTCTTCAAATATTCAAATCGAATATATTTGAATTTTGTTTTATATTTTGAAAGACGACAGAGATATGAACTTTTCACATTTAAATATAAATGGAGATAGAATTGTCGGTTTGTCGTTTTGGTCGTGTCACCGAATGAGTTAGCTGTAGGCCTGTAAGGACATGCCACGTGTCAGACAGTTTGGATGCTTTTTTTCTATTCTTTCAACATTTTTTATTTGTTAATAAGTATGATTATTGTTGGATAATCTAAATTTATTGGAGACAAAAAAATATATATTATTTTCTCAATTAAATACAAAAATTTGTCATTTTTATACGTTCTGTTTCAATCAACATTGGCGACATTGTCTAATATTTTCATCCACGGTAAACCTTGTTTGAAAAAATAATTTTTATTTATAAAAAAATTATGAATATAACTTCCATTTAAGATTTAGGTTTTATTTTCAGAAAATCTAAGAAATGTTCAAGAATAAGGAAAAATAAATAAAGAAAAACAGTATGAAATATAAATTTAAAATTAACAGCTTATTTTTTATATTGTGTTTCACTGTCACTTATTTACTTACTTTTTATCTTTTATATGCAAAATAAATAATTTAAAAATATATAAATTTTAACTAGTTTTAAATTTTAATTATATTTAATTTTTATTTATATTTTTGTGTAAAACTAATGTTTTTTTCTTGTTATTTTTTTTAAATCAAACATAGACGAAAAATTGAAAATTAATAAATAATTTATTTGTTATTCAAATTCGCTTAACACTACAATGTGAACAAAGAATAATATATTTTTCATATTTGATTGTCCTTTGGAAAATAAAAAAAAATAAATATAAATTAAAATTGTTTAGAAAATTAGCCTACATTGAAGTGCTTTTTTTTTCTGTAAAAAAACACTTCAATGTAGGCTAATTATATAAATAATTTTAATTTATTTTTATTTTTTATTTTCCAAAAGACAATCAAATATGAAAAATATATTATTCTTTGCTCAGAATTTTTTGAGGATAAAATTTAACCTATTAAAATCAATTCATGTGAAGAGAGGTAGAAAACAGAATGTAAAAAGATAAATTTAACTAATGCCAAGTTAAGAGAGACTACTAGTCACAATACTTCTTCAATTGGGTGTTGAGAGGTCTCTCTCTTATAAGAACAATACAATAATAGTGTAATTTTTTATTTTTTTACAATAAGCACTATGTTACAATGTAGTAAACTGTTTTTATTGAGACTCGAACTTGGATCCCTTCATTTCTTAAATGTCATGTCTTTTTTAAACTTTAAACGTTCTATTAATCATGTTGTGACATGTCGACCACTACACAGATGGATTCCGTGAAGGTAAACCCTCAAAGCCTCTAAATATCTTACTTACACTTTAAACTTTTTTTTCGTCTAAAAAGGTCTCCAACTTTTTTTCTCGTATCTCATTTTAGTTTCTATCTTGACATAACCGTTAAGCTGCACAAGCAACAAGCATTCGCGCTCTTTCTTTCTCTTCCAACCCCATCGGTTCCCTTCATTTCACTGCCAAGACCCTACGTGAATAGGCCCAAGCCGTTTTTTAACTCTTAAATTTTTATTTTTATTTTTAAAATCTACTAAATAAAAATTCAAATTTTAATTTAAAATAAAAATAAATTATTAGTTAATTTAAATCTATTAAATGAAAAATCAAATTGATGAGTTTGAATTAATATTTTAATATTAAATATTATTTCAAATTGATGAGTTTTAATATTTAATATTAAATATTAAATACTTTTATTTAAAAAATAATTTATTTTAATGTATTAAGTTAATACCAATTTTGATAAAAATCAATTGATGAGTTTTTAAAAAAACCAAATTTATTTTAAAATATTAATATTTATTTATTTATCATATTAATAATTATTATAAACAATATATATTTATATTAAATATTTTAATTAAAATAAAATTTATTTTAATGAAATAACTATACATGAAATTAAATTATTTTTTTTAAATATTAAAATAATTAGTAGTTTATTATATTTTAAAAATAAATTTTGATTTTTCATTTAGAAGATTTAAAATAACTAATAATTTATTTATACTTTGGGGTAAATAATTTTTTATTTTTTATTTAGTAGATTTAAAATAACTAATAATTTATTTATATTTTAAAAAATAAATTTTAAATTTTTATTTAATAGATTTTAAAAATTAAAATAAAAATTTAAGAGTTAAAAAATGAAAATTTAAAAAAAAAATGGCTTGGGCTAGGGGCTAGGGGCTAGGCTTGGGTGAGGGGTGTCGTAAGGTTGAAACTCGCCATGATGCATAACAAGAATAATAACTCTTGACCAACTCCAAGCTTAGCGCTCCGATACCAAATCACTCGCCTACTATCCACACACACATTCTCCAAGATCCATCTTTCTGTGCTGGGTCAACAAAGCCTAAGATCGCATTCAGACTGAAAAGCATGCTCTTAACAAATCCTTTCTAAAAGTCCTTCTACTCTGCATATTACGCAAATTCTCTCTTTAGGATTCATCCTATAATGTGGAAGGTTAGGCAATTGAGAACCTAGAACTAAATTTATGCGATGTTAGATGTCTCAAAAGGTGGTAGTTCACTGTGCAACTCATCTGCAAGACCGTATTAACAAAATCATCTAAAGAAATTCTTCACTTCCACAACATCGGGAGACTCAAGAATCGGGAGGGAACTTTTTTTGCCACTAATGCTAACCACATACCAAACTCAAATCCCTCTCTCTCAAACTTCTTACATTTTAAAATATGCAAATTCCTTTCACTAAGTTTAGAGACACACGTTTTTACTATCGTAATCTTTGCGCTTTTAAGAGGGTTTCAAAATAATGTTCTACCCTCAGACTTAAAGGAATAAATGTTATCTTTACCAAAATTCGAGAACATTAAGATCATAAAGCTGCATGGCCTAAAAGAACACGCGCAACATCCATGGAGTACCTCACAATAGATTTCATCCTTATAATCCCTATTCAATATTATCAAAACTCAAATTTTCTTTCGTCTATTTATTTTATTCGCTTTCTTTTTTAATTTTATTATTCGTATCAAGCTTACTCTTCAATTCGCAGACGTAAGATAACTTCAACCGGTGATCGTTTATTATTCTCGTTTTCAGATCACTGCAGATCGTAGAAATTAACTGATCCGATATCGCTTATTTCGCTTGCTTGGGAGCTGGTTTCAGTTACTTTCAAATCTCTCCGCTACCCTTTCGAACTAGATTTTTCTCCAACATAGGCACACCCCTTCTCACACGCTGAAACCCTAGGCACAGTCACCAGCGGGGAGCGCAAAGCCCACAAATTCCTCAAGTTCACCGTCGACGACGGCACCGACTGTGTCCACTTGCATCATTCACCCGAATTCCCCCCACAACAAACCACCCATCATTATGCTTATTTGGGAAAGCGATAGCAAACCTTCCACGTTTTACACAACATATCCTAAAACTTTGCACTAATCCAGATTCTTCAAATCTTCACACAAATCTTTCAAATCCTCGTACCTATCGAGAACACATTTTACACCTGTTCTTTTAACAAATTCTCGCACAAATCTTCAAATCCAAATTCTTCTTCCCCTACTTTGCTCGTCGGAATCTGGAGGATGTTAGATTACTTGCCGATTTGGCGGAGTACGAAGCGGCAGAGGTTAAGCTTGGCTTTCTTGCCAGAGTGCGCGACTGAATCGCTGGCATGCACCTCAGAATCGGAGCAACTGATCAGCGTCCTATGGAAACTGATTTCGCTTATATTTTTTATCTCTGCATTGTGTTGTTTTTGTGTTAATTTGGAGTTGATACGAGTAAAGATTTGAATGCAATAATTCCTTGTTTCACTGCTGTATTCTCTAAAACCTACATCAGTGAATTGTGGTCTGTAAGGTTTCTTCTAACGGGTATATTTTCTTTTATTTTTGAAAACCGTTATTATTCTTAATATTAAGATATTTGTTTCATTATTAAAGTTCGCTTTTTATGTAGAAGCACAGAGTGTTAAAAAACGCGGTTTTTTATTGTTCTTCATGACTCTCGTGTGGTAATCTGCGGATATATAATCGCATTACATTTTTAGGCTCGTTATTCAGACAAGATATGCTTTATAAATTTCTTTTTACTCGTTGAATTTTAGATTCTATCTCAAATTGGTCACCCACTAAAAAGTGATATTTGCTTGCATCTTCTTCTTCACCTTAACCTAAACGATCCTTAACCTGGAGACACCTGCTAATAATTCTCACTTTAAAACTACTGCCCTTATCTCAAGATCTAAATGATACTTACCAGATTAATTCACATCACGACGCCAATAAAGCACAATGGGATTCAGTCATTACATCGGTAAGTAATTTAAATTCAATGTGTGGTCAATTGACTCAACTTCAATCTTCCTCGAACAACAAACTCATGCAATAAATCAAAAAATGGACTTGATATATTATTGAAAACTTGAGAATTTCGTTTTATTTATTTTATTCGCTTATTATTATTATTATTATTATTATTCGTAGTTTAGCTACATCGTCAGTTGGGTGACGCATCAGCTTGGTTGGTGAAGGCTGACCCGATGGGGTTAGAGAGATAAAAGAGAGAGAGAGAGAGAGAGAGAAGAGGAGGAAGAGATGAGAGAGGGGAGAGTGTGAGAGGCCTACAATGCCATTTACCTATAGTATAATTAAATAATTAAAAGTGAATAGATGTAAAAAAGAAGAAGAAGAGATATATGGTATGTAAACTTTAGATAATGACGCAATGTAACACCCAAAATATACCCTAGTCGTTTTCAACACATTTAGGGTAAATTTGTAATTTGTCAAAACAGGATATAGAAGTTATAAGATAAGAAGATGATATGATATTATAGAAATGGCATAAGTTGTGGTGCAAATGGAAGGGAGTTTGAGGACCAAAGTGTAATAAAAGGAAAATTATACCAAATTGGGATAAGACTAATTAGGGTCTCTCATTTGGGGATTTTAGAGGGCATTTCGTGAAGAGAGAAAGGAAGAGAGAAAGGAAGAGAAGAAGAAGAAGAGAAAATGTATTGATTGCTATGGTTTTGTATGGATTACTATGGGTTTGTATGGATTTTTGGACTTTTGTATGGATATTAGTTTGTTCCATTTCTAGTGCTAGCAGAATTCATCCAAACCCTAAATTTGTTGAAAGTCATCGTAAACCCAGTTTGTGTATAAGATGGGTATGGAATCCTCTTTCGAGTATAGACTTGGCTTATGATACGGATACTTGTCTGGGTGTTAGGAAGTTAACCTAACTTACAAGTATTTAAGTTTGGATTGAAAAAACTTCTAATTAATCTCTATGCTTGGCTTTATTTATAACACACTCTGGGAGATGTTTTTCCTGTGAGTATACAAGTTTTCTTTTTTATTTGGTTGATTTGAAAAATGGACGAAATCAAAGAATCTAGGTAATTTCTGTGGTCCCACGTCGCGGCGTAGGAACCCACGCCGCAACGTAAGTCCACGCTGTCGCAGCCAGAGGGAGGCTTCGACAAGCCTCGCACGCTGAGGCGTAGCAAAGCCACACCGCAAGAGCGCCTACGCCTCGCGGCGAGCAATCGCTCACGCATGTGTTTTGTCATGTTTTGCATATTATTCCGTTATTCAAGACTCGTTTATTTGATCACCAATGGCGACTTATAAGATAGCGAAAGCATTCATTCATGTTTGTAAGATAAAGGAAAATTAGGACCGTACATCGCGCCGACGAGTTTGATGTCAAGTAAACTTAATGCCCTATGATAAGATAGTAAGTTCTAACACATATAATCGTAGGATTGCTCCAAGACCGGATATCACGACACGATACTCCTACATGCAAGGTGCACGTATAGTACTTCTGCACTCCGATTAGTGCGACGCACTCTCTGGTCGCTGCTCAACACTCCCGCCTGTGGCAATGACACCTCAAGATCGCACTGCACCTTCAGTACTTATTATGCCGTGTCCCACTCATTTTATTACCTAGCCTGCGTGAATAAACGTTTATACGATAAAGAGTCCCATAACTGATCAAAAAGTAAAGTACTGCACATTGTTCCGCTCCGAATGTACCTACAGTACCTCTATACAAGCATAAGATCCAGAAGATCTAATGCACTCACCGCACAAGTATAAGCTCTTAACTCCTACGGGAGATCTGAACAAACATAAGTCTGCTATAAGTACAAGTATGTGTATAATTTGTTATATGAATTCATGAAAAATTCTAATATTCAAGTACGTATATCCGTTATTGTTATATGCCATCAGAAATGAGTATTAGTGCATGTGCATACATATAAGTCATATGTTTCCCACTAAGCGTTAAGTTTAGCACGGGTTTTAATTCGTGTAGGTATAAAGAAGGATGTCCACGATCTTCTCGATACCGTCGCCAACAAACTAAGAAGTCCATCACAATAAGCCATGGGGCTTAATTACGTAAACGTAAACGCATGGGCTTTCAGATATGTATAATGAAAAATGAGACTCAAGACTCCGTATGTATTGACACTCGTAGAACACCACTAAGGATTCGCAGCTTTATTTTCAGATTCAGATATGATATTTTGCTTCAGCTTATAAGACTTTAAAGCCCACCAACGTATTTAAAGTTAAAAGAAAGAGTCACAAAGATAGTTTCGCGTTCCCTTCATCCACCTAGCGGTCGGGGTACTTACACGCAACATCCATGTTAATAGAAAAACTTATTGGCTCAAGACTTACATATTTTATAATCCAATAATGCCTGAATACGTAAGATTTCATATCTCGCAGCGATGTCAATTAACAGATTGATTGATGACATGCTTTGATCGAACTTGCATTAATGAATCACAACAATTTAAAACCACGAAAAAGTTAACCATCAGCAACACAACTATCGATCGCAATAATCCGGCGACAAAACACATCGCAACAAGTCAATGACTAACACTATAAAAAAAACAGAGAAAAATAAAGGCAAACTCGGATTGATGTGAAAGAAAACCACTTTATTGGAAAAGAAAAACAGATCTTAAGAAAGAAAACAATAGAAATTGTGATTTCGGACCAAGAATAACCAAAAAATCGTCCCTTCTCTCTAGTAAACAAGGATCTAAACGAGAGAACAAAGATAATGACGACTAGGATTTCCAAGTAATGGATCACAAGTCTAATATTTCATTCACTAGAAACACTACTTGAACGAATAATTTTTATTTATCAAAAATTCCGAATATTTATGTTTGGTTTTCATAAAATTTAAGAAAAAATCAACCATAAGAAAAAATAAAGAAAAAAGTAATATAAAATATAAATTTTAAATCAAAAACTTTTTATATATAATGTTTTCAACTTATTTACTTTTTTATATACAAAGTAAATAATTTAAAAATATATAAACTTCTAATTAGTTTATAATTATATTTTATTTTTATTTTTATTTTTTGTAAAATCCTTTTTTTTCTTTCAAACATAGATGAAAAGTAGAAGGAAGAAAAATCTAAGATTAATAAAAAAAAAATTTATTCAAACTCATTTAACACAAATAATGTAGGCTAAATTTCTAAATAAGTTTATTATTTGCTCAGCATCTTTTGAGAATAAAATGTAACCTAGTAAAATTATTAAAAATCAATTCATGTGAAGAGGGGGAGGATGTAAAAAGATAGAAAAATAACTCATTTTGGATATTTTATGCATTTACATTATCTATTAAAAGAATGATTATTTTTACAAGAAAATAAGAAAAGCATTTTTGTTAAAATTAGGCAAAAATTAATGAAGGATCAAAATTATAAAATTGAGCTTTCAAAGTTTAAAAATGCAAAACATCCAAAAAGAACGGGAGTTCTAGGTTTGAGTCTCAATGGGGATAATTTACTATATTATAACAAAATGCTTAGTTGTAAAAAAAAACAATGTCTTTTAATCAAATCACCCTTTAAAAACAAGTTTTTTTTTACCCAAAAGAAAAGAAATCGCTCCGGATCTGAATCCATATCTCACTCTTGGTGGAGGTGTAAGAGCTGGTGATCTTCGACGACGTTGCCAAGGCAAAGAGGAAATTCATGAAGAGGAGTGAGAAGCAAAAATGATCACTCTACTGAAATCCTAGACATCATTTCCTTGGGCTTAAAATCACCGTTCTCTTTTTTCATGTTTTTCTTTCTCATTTAATTGGTCTTTTCTTACAAAACGGGTGTTTATTTTTGTTTTCATCACTAACTTTGTTGTGATGTGTATTTGTATCGTCTTTATAAGACGAATTTTGTTTTGTCGTTTTTAATGGGACAGGTTTTTTTTAAACAGGTTTCAATTGTGTGGACGTTTCGAACTGCAAAATATAGTAGATCAAATAAAGGCATTCAATCAAGTCAAGTTCATCATGCAAAACTGTAATCTTTATATTCTCATCACTATAATTTTTTAAAATATGTTAGAGTTGCATCATTCCTTAATATTTTTAACGGATCTGGATATGTGTTTAAATTGAATTTACTCCTATTTTTATTCGGATAAAGAGTTTTAGGCTGTTTAGAAGAGAGAAGCATGGAAGAAGCATGAAAATAGATTTACTTAATTCCAAGCTAAAAATTTTAAAAAGTTACTGTGTAAGAGGGGGAAGAGAGAAAAAAGGAGAAGAGAGAGAGAGAGAGAGAAAGAAATTTACTTAATAACAAGCTAAAAATTTTAAACGGTTTGAGGGTGGGTAGGAAAATTGGTGAAAATAGGTAAAAGGGTAGCTATCAGCTAAATGCAGACTACATATCTTTGATGACTCTCTGACAAACTTTGTAGGTGGTATAAACATTGATGGTTGCATACTTACTTTTTCATTGCTCAGGATTCTTGCTTCGCAGTGGCTCCTAAAAACATGTCTAGGCTTCGGCATGCCGACGTCAAGTATCAGAAATGGAAGATGTTTCTGATAGGGGAAAATCGGTTAACACAATAACAAATTGAATAACATATCAAAAAGGTAGCGTAATTAAATTCCCTTTTACTTGCAAGAACTTATGAGAAAGACCAATAAAAATATATCGCAAAAACAAAAATCAATAGCACACAAGAGACACTATTTAACGCAAAACCCCTTAAAGTGAAGGTGAAAAACCACGGCCGCCCAAACTAAAGAAATAAATTTCCACTATAATCAATGTAGCTATAAAGAGAAGCCCAATAAGCGCACTACAAAAACGTGCTATAGCCAAGAACTTAATTAAACATTAATGCCTAACGCAGGTCAAGCAGTTGTTAATTCCCCAAAAGCGTAACATAAACCGGTGGAAGCACTCTTTCTCCCTGCTCAGATATTGTATCGACGATCCAAACTGCATGCACGAAGTAATTACATTTTCCGAACCTCGGCGTCCAAAATCAGCCCGATCCAACTAAGTGAAATTAATCCGCAGCTGTAATCTGAAAAATAACACCGTGGAAGTGCGAAATCACAAAGCTTTTCTTTCCTCCTCTCTACGCTATATTTCACAAACGAAAGACACCTTCACAGCCCCATCCGACCCCCTCTCCACTTAAATAAGTGAGATAAGTGGGGCCCTCATTAATGTCGGGCTTTACTCCACATAGGAAGTGGAGCCCAAAACCCAACAAATCTCCCTCACAACTATGTGGAGATGACCGCCAAACCGGCGATCTCACAACAAACTTCAAACTTCCTCTTGCAGCCTTAGTCATCATATCGCACCATTATCATCGCATGAATTTTAGCCAGCTCCAACAACTTAGCATCCAAAGCATCCCGTATCCAATGATACCTCACACGCGCTGTGACCAATGAAAGCGTCGAGTTCTACCAAGATAACAAGACTTAATTCATCCACAACAAGTAGACATTTATCTCGAACAACACCAAGCTCCTCAAGTAAGAATTTCTTCACCCATAAGAACTCCGTACGCTCGCAATGCGGCAATAAATTCGCCTCCGTAGTAGACAGCCACACCTCTCAACTCGACCAAGTCACGCCTCCCTTACAAATTTAATCATATAACCCGGGCGGACTTCCCGGAATCAATGTCTCCAGCCATATCTGAGTCTGAGTATCCCACCACAGTAGGCTTATCATCACCAAAACAAAGCATCACATTAACAAAGACTCTAAGATACCTCAAAATCCATTTACGAAGATTCCAATGCTCTTTACCCTGGTTCGACAAAATCTACCGATCGTACTAACAAAGATGCGGCTATATCCTAGCCAGGCACACCATTGCATACATCAAACTTCCCACTCCGCAGATGCATAAAGAACCCGTTGTATTATATAATTTCATCTTCATTTGATGGACTTTGCTTAATCACTTTAAATGAAGAAGCAGCATTTAGTGCTTACTACTCTACTCTTCCACGCGGAATCTCCGCAACACTCTTTAATGCAAGATTCTTGCGGATACCCACAACTTTTTCTCCTTTCTCGTCACTGGGATGATTCTTATGTACCAAGAACTGCTTAGCATCCCATGTCCTTCATGGCAAATGACTTTCCCAATTGCTCCTTTAACCTGTTAATCATGGAAACATTTTTCCCAATAATAAGCATGTCATCAACATATAATAACAAGATAATGAAGTCATCATTAGAAAACTTTCTGACAAAGACACAATGGTCAGAAGTAGTCTTCATGTAGCCTTGCTCACACATAATAGACTCAAACTTGCATTCACCGCCTCGAGCCCGCTTCAAAACCATATATAGGCTCTTTCTAAGCCTACACATAGTCTTCTTTCCCTTCAACATGAAACCCATCAAAGTTGCTTCATATAGACCTCTCTTCCAAATCACCATGAAGAAAGTTTCTGCCACATCCATTTGCTCTACCTCCAAATCAAGAGAAAAACAACTCAACACGCCTCTAATGGATGGCATTTTTACCACGTGAGAGAAAATCTCACAAAATTCAACACCCTTCCTTTGACTAAAGCCCTTCACCTAATTAATCCGGCTTTATACCCTGAGACATAGTGTTACTTTCATGCTTCACCCTTATAGATCCACCTCGTTATCCAAGGCCCTCTTACCTTTAGGCAACTTTCACTAAATCAAAAGTGTGATTATCATGTAAGGATTTCATCTCATCCTCTTACTGTATCCACACCTAATTTTTCTTTCTTCACTCTCCATGGCCTCCGTAAAGCACTCAGTTCTTCATCATCCTGTAATCACATACCATCAGAGAATACCCTAAGGTTGTCTCTCCCTCGCTGACCTCCCCGAGTCAACTTGAGGTGGTTCAGCATCACTCATTTTCATCTTGCGGATACGTCAGCTCCTTCATCATCATCAACAGGAACATCTACTTCATATGTGTGCGTTGCCGATCACCGACATCACTCGAGCATCGCATTCGCATTTTTTGAATAAAGGCCGAATAGGTTCAAAATCACTCATACCATTGCCTTCCTTAGGGTGTGTAAACTTTCTCCATCTTATCAATGTCTTCAATGGTTTGATCTTCCATGAATTTCACATCACGCTTTCTAACAAGCCAATAAGATCATAACCTATAACCAAATTCATCCTCACCATACCAATGAATATGCACCGCCTCGACTTCAGATCCAACTCGGGATCTTTCATCCTTCGAACACGCACAAAACTCTTGCAGCCAAAAACCCTTAAGTGATCATACTTCACATTCTTGTCAAACCAAATTTTGTTTGGCACCTCACTATTCAAAGCAACATCAGGACTAAGATTGATCACATGCACTGTTGTGTACAGTGTCTCACCCCAGAAGTGCTTGGGTAACTTAGCTTCAAAGAGCATACACCTCACTCTCTCAATCAATGTCCTGTTCATCCTCTCTGCCAAACCATTCAGTTGAGGAGTTTTAGGAGGAGTCTCTCATGCGATGCCACGTCGCGCACATGCGATACCAAAAGGTCCTAATAATACTTCACCACCATTGTCAAGACGTGATGCATTTCACTCTTTCTGTTCGACCGCCTCAACCTGGCGATGAAACTTCTTTCGAACTTTTCCAACACTTCGGGTCTTTTGACTTTCAAAGCATGTATCGCAAAGTTTTCCGAATAATCATCAATAAATATAACAAAATAAAGTACACCATCAAAGGATTTCACCTTCAAAGGCCACAAATATCCGAATGCACCAATTCAAGCAAGTCGATTTTCTCGAGAGGATGCTTCAAGGATACTCGCTCATACTAACTGCGCAACGAGAACATTTTCTCCAAATCTACATTCTTCAAACCCTCAAAGCATATCCTTCTTGCTAAACAATTCAAATTTCAATCGATATGACTAAGCCTCTGCCACAAAGAAGCCTCTATATCCATAGCATTCACACCGCCACTAGCAACCAAAGCTTTCTCATTCACAACTTCAACTCTTCTCGCCTCAAGCACAACTAAGTTACTGTGAGTTTCCACTTTCCGTAACTAAAGTGGTTATCATAACTAAAGATCATCAAGTACCCGCACAGATCAAAACAGTTTTGGCATCCGAGCATGTTCAATTCTCTCGTGAGGCAACTATATTCCCATGTTGGTTTGCAAACAGACATCACCAACCCCAATAACCTTGGACATGCCATCATTACCCATCTTCAAAACTCCAAAATCACCTAGAGTGTAAGATGTGAAGAACTCCTTCCTGGCTGTAACATGCAGTGTAGCACCACTATCAATTATCCACATGCTCTCATTAGATACAAGATTAAGTGAATTAGGGTCATGGAGAATAACAAGATCATCACTGGTAGCAGTGTCACACAATCACGATCATCATGATCCTTCTTCTCGCTACCCCTTTGTCTTTACTCTCCTTTCTTCCATAGAAAATTAGCCTTTCGATGCGCCCTATTTTGTGACAATAATGGCACTCAATATTCTTGTACCGAGATCTGGACTTTCTCCTCGCCTCGTCTCTACCACCTTCAACCTCTTTCGCTTCTCCCTCTTTTCAAGAATAAGCACTCCTAAATGAGTAAGTACCATGCGCCTTCCTTCTCATCTCTTCATTAAGAGCACTAGTCTTTGCCATTTGCAAGGAACAATGCTATCAGGCAAAGACTAATCATGGCAACTTGAAATGTCTCCCACGAATCAGGTAGAGTTATTAATAGAAACAGTCCCAACACATCATCATCAAACTTGATTCCTACAGCTGACAACTGATCACACCGCCCTTGAAATTCACTCAAGTGCTCAGTAAATGGAGTTCCATCCTTGTACTTCAATTCAACAAAATTCTTCAACAAGTACAATTTGTCGTCTCCCGATTTAAGCACGTTGACCTGCCGTCACACATAGTTGTCGCAGATGTGTCCTACGAAAGCAATAAGATTATAAACGGGTTCATCTAATAAAGTGCCTAAAAACCCGCACACGCCGCTCATGCTCAAAACCCCACTCTTCATCAAACACGGATTCCTGGCCAGGCGCCTAAAGACAGGAATATGCATATTCTTCACAATAGCAAGTCCTTCATCTTACCCTTCCAATAGTGATAGTTTGCTCCATTCAAAGATACCCATTTTCATACGTGCCTCCATCTTCAAGCAAGTAGAAAACAACCACTAACAACTCGCCTGATAATTAATTGACAGGGAAAACCGCCAACACAATAACAAACCGAATAACAGAAAGAAAAAGGTACGCAATTCACTCCCTACTGGCAAAGAATCCTATGAGGCGAGGACCAATAAAAATATATCGCAAAAACAGAAATCAATAGCACACAAGAGACACAATTTGTTTAACGTGGAAAACCCCTTAAACTAAGTGGTAAAAACCACTTTGGCCGTCTGCACTGTTAAATACCCACTATGATCAATAAGAGGTACAAGAGTTTCCAATAAGTGCACCAAAAACGTGCTATACCAAAGAATCCGTAATTAAACACCAATGCCTAATGCAAAATAAGAAGAAAAATAGCACTTCAAAAGCGTAACATAACCGCGAAGCACTTATCTCCCCGTCAGACATCAGATCGACGATCCAAACGTACAGAATGAAGTATCACATTTTCCGAACTCGCTCGGCCCCAAAATCAGCCTGATCCAACTAAGTGAACGACCGCATGTAATCTGAAAACAATCTCTCGATGGAAGTGCAAAATCACAAAGCTTTTCTTTTCCTCCTCTCTTTTTTGGTCGCTATTTCTACAAAATGGAAGATAATTCTCCATACTCTAACTCGACTCTCCACTTAAATAGCGGTATTAAGTAATCCCTCACAATGTCGGGCTTTACTCCACATGCGTAGTTTTGCCTCAAAAACCCAACAGTTTCAACTAAAGTTCTGTGCACCAACTACTATTATGCAAAAATGGACGACGCAAAGCACGTATATCCCTCGTCTTTGAGAAGTGGAGTCTATTCTCGTTTCTAAGTTTAATGGCATCGCCCTCAACCTCAACTCCACACTAAAGTGAGTGCTTGGTTCATGAGAAAATTTTTGAAGGACTGGGTAATGTAGTCCATGTATTAGTTGCAGGATAAGGCACTTGGTGTCCATACAAAGATGAAGCGTTGCAGCTCTGCTGCTGTTTTTGGCTCAGAAAGGTGGGAATCGATTCACAGCACAGTCCTAAAATCATGTCTATTCCGCTGTAAATGGTGAGGATGGCGCGAAACCCCATGGGTCGACATCTGTTCCTTTGTTTGTGACTGTTGTTTGAATGACTTTGTTGTCAAATGAAACATACTGGGTGGTGTTAGACATGATTACAGAATTGGCTTCTTCTGGGTTATATCTAGGGTCTTCCTTGTGTGTGATATTTATAGAGCAAATGCAGCCTTTGGAAGATGAAAAGAGTGCAGTGCATTTATTTACTTAGACTTGGAAAACCCCAAAGCCATTTTTATGTGAGTTATTTAAGCCTTGATCTGGTTTGTCTGCTGTTTCAATGATGGATGTAAATCTGGGGAATGTAAATTAATTAATGAGTTACTGGGAATTTGAAACTGCTTAACGCTTGGATTCTTGAGACATTTAGTACACTAACTAAAATTTATTAGGGGTGCAGTTTAGGTGACCCATATCAATTGTAACAGCATGGTAGGTTGATGGATCCCAGCTATATAATTCCGTGGTGGAGTCAATAAATAAATAAAAATAAACTAAGGGCAAGGGGGCATTCATATGGGGATATTATGTTGGGTTGAGGTCAAATTAATTATGCCTTAATAAAGGTTAAACTTGAATTAGCCATCAACGCGATTCAACTTTCAAAGTTGCTGCCCAACATTCAATATTAACAAATTAGTTAGAATTCCATTTTTTTTGGGTTCAATACTTTTTGTTGATATCAGCATGCGTTGATTCATATGATTAAAAAAAAATCTTATGACAAACACCAAACGACAGATCTTATTGAGTAGCTTGACGCCAATCCTGGTGTACTGAACAAGATCGATACAAGCTTGTTCAATTTGCCGCTCATCAAGGATAAATTAAAAGGGAGGTCGCAGAAAAAACTTTAGTCACAAAAGTCTTGTCTTATGACATGTTTCTTGTCTTTTCCTTTGACAAGTTTCCTTAATACTTTCTAGTATTCTTTTCTCCTTAGTGTTTTTTTGTTTCTAGCGAATCATGGATGATATTGAGCAACAATATAATCATATACGTCTGCATGACGAAGAAGAGGGAGGCTTTACCATCCCACAAATGGAAACTGTAGTGGAAGATAATGATTTCTGTTGGAGTTTGATTGAACGATTTCTGACTGATAGAAGTATCAATGTCTTTGTAATGCAAAATACCCTTGCCTCCTTATGGAGACCAGTTAGAGGAGTCACCATCAAGGAAATCCAACCTGACCTTTTCTTATTTCAGTTTTATCATGAATTTGATATTTTAAAGGTATTAACAAGGGTCCTTTGACGTTTAGTAATCATATGTTAATTGTTAAGTGGCTTAATGCTGTTGATCAACCGAAACGGATTCCTTTGTTTCATGCAGAGTTTTAAGTTCAAATTCACGACCTTCCAATTGCGTTTAGGTCTAAGTTTATTGGGAAGAATGTAGGGAATTACATTGGGAAGATCTTGGAGGTAGATGCTAAGAGTTTAGGCGGTGGTTGGAAGAACTTTATGCGAGTTCGAGTGAGTCTTGTTGTTCGTTTGCCTTTGAAACGTTGTATGTGTATAAGAATAGAGGGTGGAGACTAGCATTAGGTTAACTTTCAATACGAACTTCCCACGTTCTACTTCATTTGTGGAGTCTTGGGGCATTCAGACTCTGCTTGTGAATTGTTTTTTGAGAATCCACAAGGTTATAATGAGAAGACTTATAATATCTACATGCGGGCAAATTATGGCAGAAATAACAATAATTCTGGTGCAAAATGGCTACATGAAGGTCCACCGGAAAAGCCAGATGGTATTGCTATAGGCAACAGTGATGGTTCCATAATGATATGGATAGCCCAAGAAATATGTCGAGTGATAAGGGGAAGGATAAGCAGTTGGCAAAAGATAATGTGGAAGAAGGAGATAATAGCGGTTATGCTAAATCAACTCCTACTTTACCGAAAATTCCCTTAACGGGTAAGGTGGCTAGACTTAATGGGATTAAATTGGGCAATGATTTAATTTCAAATAAAGGTCAATTGGATGAGAAGGAATTAATCAATCTCAAATGACGACGCCAAGAGGTGTCAGTAGTAATGTAACCGAATGGCCTTTCTATCGGGCCTTACTACGCATCATAAGGAGCCATGAAGAGGTGGGTCCTGATTCTCAGGCCCACCAAGCTCAATGAATATTTTATCATGGAATTGTCGTGGACTTGGCAACCTACGGGAAATTCAAGCGTTAAAGGATCTCGTATCCTCAAAGAAGCCAGATATGCTTTTTCTTATTGAAACGTTAGTGGGTGTTGCTAAGATGGAAAGTATTAAAACTCAATTGGGGTTCGAAGGCATGGTTGTAGTTGAGAATGAGGGTCACAATGGAGGCTTGGCATTGCTGTGGAAAACAAAAAATCCTGTGAGTTTATTGGGTTTCTCTCGAAATTTTATAGATGTGATAGTTAAATTTCCAGATTTACCTGTGTGGAGGATGATCGGTTTCTATGGTTGTCTTGAGAGACATAGAAGAAGAGAGTCATGGGATATTCTTATTAATCTGAGTACCAAGTTAGATTTACCTTGGTGTATAGTTGTTGATTTTAATGACATTTTAACGAATTCAGAGAAGAAGGGAAGAGTTAGACATCCACCCAGCCTAATTGTTGGATTCCAAACGACGATTCAATAGTGTGGTATTTTTTATATTCCGTTGATAGGCCATCCTTACACTTGGGAAAGAGGCCGAGGTACACCGCAATGGGTGGAGGAGAAGCTTAACAAAGTCATGGTAACTAAAAGGTGGTGGGATCTATTTCATTCAGCAAAAGCGTGGAATATGGAAGTTTCTTATTGGGACCATTCATCAATTTTAGTGGAACTTACATCTCAAATTATGGAAGTTGTGGCTCGTAGGTTCCGTTTTGAGAATGCTTGGATAAAAGAGAAAGATTGTGTAATAGTGGTGGTTGGTGCTTGGATAGAGGCAATATCACTATCTATCCAAGGCAAACTTTATTTTTGTGGATCAAGATTGATGGATTGGGGTGGCAAGCTAGTTGGTGACTTTAAGAAAAGAATTTCATATTATAAAAATAAGATGAAGGCGTTGCATGGCAGCTATCATATGAGAGATATTCTGGAGTATAAACAATGTTGTGCAGATTTAAATTATGTTCTCCATTCTGGAAGCAAAGAGCTAAGAAACATTGGCTCAAGGAGGGTGATGTTAATTCTAGATTCTTTCATGTTTCAGCATCAACTAAAAAACAGAAAAATACGATCAAACATTTGAAAGATGAAACAGGCAATTGGAATAGAACGAAGAAGGAGTTTCGTCATATTATGGCTTCTTATTTTTCTAACCTTTTCCAAGCTCAAGGTTGTGAGTTTGATTAGGTAATTGCTAAGGTTCAGACAAAAGTTATAGACGAGCATAATCTTATGCTTAATGAACCATTTACAGTATAGGAGGTTCAAATAGCCATTCAAGTAATGCATTCGGACAAATCTCCAAGACCGAACAATATGAACCTGACGTTTTACCAAAAAAATTGGAATATTGTTGGAGGTGATGTGACTTCAACTTGTCTTCATTATTTGAATGAGCAAATTTTTCCATAAGGTTTAAATGATACCCCCATTGTTCTAATTCCTAAAAAGAAGAGTCCCGAAACAATGGCTGATTT
The DNA here is from genome assembly GCA_016808115.1 of Tetrastigma voinierianum. Classification (NCBI taxonomy): domain Eukaryota; kingdom Viridiplantae; phylum Streptophyta; class Magnoliopsida; order Vitales; family Vitaceae; genus Tetrastigma; species Tetrastigma voinierianum. Next base: position 269,608 of record JAEQBH010003725.1, read on the forward strand.
AAGGCCTATTTCACTTTGTAATGTGCTGTTCAAGATTATAACAAAAGCCATTGCAAATCGATTGAAGACCACTCTGCCTGTTATAATTTCAAAGGCTCAAAGCACATTTGTTCTAGGGTGCTTAATTACCGACACTATCATGATTGCTTTTGAGATCAAGCACTTTTTGAAGAGGAAGACGCAAGGGAAGGACGGTGTGGCTGCTTTGAAAATTGATATGAACAAGGCATATGATAAGGTAGAATGGAGTTTCTTGAGAAAAATTATGGAGAAGTTGGGTTTTTCACAGAGATAGGTTGATTTAGTGATGCCTTGTGTGGAAACGATGACATATAAAATCGTGCACAATGGCAAGGAAATTGGTCCGATAATTCCTAAGCGTGGACTTTGTCAAGGAGATCCACTTTCTCCTTATTTATTCCTTTTGTGGCAGAGGGGCTAACATCTTTGGTTAGTGATTTTGAGGAGACAGTTAATCCATGGCTGCAAGGTTGCACGTCAATGTCCTAGTGTAACACAACTATTCTTCGCAAATGATAGTTGTTTGTTTTCTCAGATGAATGTAGTGGAAAGTGGCAAAATTAAGGAAGTATTGCAGCTATATGAAAAGGCTTCAGGGCAAAGTGTAACCTTTCAAAAATCGAGTGTATGCTTTAGTTCTAATGCTAGTAAAAGGTATTTGAAGTGCGCTTATTCTATACTTCAAGTTCCAGAAAGTCAACCACAAGGCTTTTATTTGGGATTGTCTACTTCGATAGGGAGTAACAAAAATGTTGTCTTTGACTATATTAAAGGCAAAGTTTGGAAGAGAATTTCAGGGTGGAAGAATCGTTTTTTCTCTAGAGCAGATAAAGAAATTCTTGTTAAGACGGTGGCGCAATCTATTCCAACATTTCTCATGAGTTTTTTTATCTTCCTTTGGATCTTTGTGCCAAGTTAGACCGCATGTTAAACTCTTTTTGGTGGGGGGATTATAGAGATCTTAAAGGAATATGGTGGATGAGGTGGGAGAAGTTATGTATTCAGAAGAAAAATAGGGGAATAGGGTTCACAAAATTACATGAATTCAATCTACCTCTATTGGGGAAACAAGGCTGGCGGTTGGTCAATGACTCTGAATCTCTTGTAGCAAGGATTTTTAAATGAAAATACTATCATGATGTTGAGTTCTTGCAGGCAAAATTAGGCAATAGCCCAAGCTATGTATGGCATAGCATTTTACAAGCTCAGGGGTTAGTCAAGAACGGGCTTAATATAAGGTTGGAAGATGGTGCTACAGTATCTGTCTTTAATAATCCATGGTTGCCTGGTGATGTTTCTTATATTGCTACTCATCCGAATGAAGAACAAAAATACATCATTGTTCAAAGCTTAACAAATGAGGATAGTAAGAGTTGGGATGAAGATATCTTGTGAGAGCTTTTTTCTACGGATGAGGTGAGAACAATTCTTTCCATTCCTCTTAGCTCTATGAGGGTGGGATATGAATGGGTATGGAAATATGAGAGGAAGGGGAGCTACTCTGTTAAGAGTGGGTATCGTGTTTTGACTGCCAATAATATTAATGGGTTCATTGGAGGAGTACATGAGAGAGTATGGAAGTATCTATGGGCCCTATCAGGCAATCTAAAGTAAAAATTTCATAGGGCTTCTCAGACCGATTGTATCCCTATCGGGCTCGCTTAATGTCTAAACATGTGGAGATCTTCTCGAGTTTTCATTCCATTGTGTCATGTTTTCAATTGAAACTCCTCTTCACATATCAAGTAAAGTATGAAAGCAGGATTCGCCTCACAGTAAGCAAAGATAAGTAAAGATAAGTTTTACAACATTTCAATGGAGGCAAAGTATAACACTTGAGTTCAAATGCCCTTCAATACAATGGAAAAAAAATTCAAAAAAAAAATTGAGTGGGGCCAAGTGCCCCCATTGGGCACTAGGTAAATCCGCCCCAGCATATTGGTTAATTGTCCAGTAGCTAGAGGTTGTTGGGTACAAACTGAATTGGGTAGTGTGATAAGTCACCATGGCACGTTTAAGGAGTGGTTGGCAGAGGTGATTCCTCAAGATTCTAGTGAGTATCGCAATCGCATAGCCATGATTTGTTGGGCTCTATGGTCGAATAGGAATAATTTAATCTGGAACAAATTGAAGTTAACTCCAATCCAGATTATGGAGAATGCCCGCGATACTACAAAGAATGGAACATACTTCAGATGGGGATGTCGCACTCAAGTAGCAAAAACTCGATGGACGAAGCCACAACATAACTGAACTAAATGCAATGTTGATGTCGCTACTTTTGGAGGTTTATCACAACTTGGGTTTAGTTTTGTTCTTCAAAATTCTTATGGGGAGTTCCAATTTGTAGCTTGTGGATTGATGAATGGCCCTTAAGACACGACAATAGCAAAGGCTTTGAGCCTGAGTGAAGCCTTGAGCTAGGTGAAGAATCAAGGTATGACTAATGTGATTTTTGAAATTGATGCTCAATCTGTAGTGCTTGGGTTACACAAATGTCATCTTGATAATTCATATTTTGGTATCCTTCTACAAGATTGTAACCAATTGTTATGTGCTATTGCCTATTGGTAATGCACACCTAGTGTTTGTGAAGAGGTCTGCAAATAATGTGGCTCATTGTCTTGCACAAGCCTCTTATTTTTTGTCTCGCCTTTAGTAGTGAAATATGTCTCCACCTAATTTCCTCCTAGATGTATTAGCCGTTGATATTATTCATTAATGAATTACAACTACCATTTAAGAAAAAAAAGGGAGGTCGCAGAGAGATCTTCGTTAAAGGAACTTCCCGGGAGCATCAATTAAAGGAATGATACTTATTCAGTGAGCAATTTTTTTCTCCAGTAAAAAGTAGAGTAGAAATATATAGTGTATTTACTATTTAGAGATAATCTTTAAAAAAAATTTGAAATTTTTCATTATTTTATTAAAGATAAAAAAAAATTAAAAATGATTAAAAAAACAAATAAAATTGAATATAATATCATTTTTGTTCTGCAAATACAAAAAGCTGCCACGCACACAACATTTATAATACGATATTAGCAACAAAAATTGCGGAGCACAATGGAATTCAGGATTGTTGTTGAATAATGACGATTAAATTAAAATTGCAAATGGGAGAATTAGATTAATGTTGATGATGTTTTTATTTGACATATTTTGATTAAAAATATTCAAAATGTTTTCTCTAAAAATAATTTGAAAAAAACAACCCATCAAAATTTCAATTCAACTTTCACAAACGTTTTATTAAGTTTTGTCAGTCGCTGAATTTTTCTTTATTAACATTTGGTAGAGGAATTTCCTGGTTCACCTTAACTCAACAATGGGGACTTGTTGCCCTCCTTCTGCAAGGAAGCTGAAAAGGTAGGAGTCATTAGACTAGGAAGATCAAAAGGCAGTTGGTATTATGTCCTCTACAATCTTCCAAGTAATCCATTTAGCTGCTTGGTGGTGATACATGGGATTCTGAAGAACATTCACCAATTCCTACCTCAATACTCCCTCATAATGCAATAGTAAGAACTGTTTAGCTCTAATAAAATCATAATAGCTTCAGAACGGATTTTGTAACCCCAAGCCTACCTCTCCCAAAGCTACATATGGCCTGTTTGAATCATATTTTTGAAAACCTAGAGAGAACACCAAAATTGATGTTTTCTGAAAACTATTCTTGTTCCTTGAATTTCGAGTTTTCTATGTTCTCTATGTTTTTCATAACAAAAGAGTTTCTATGTTTTCTATGTTTTTCATAACATAAATAAACAAAGATTAGGAACATTCTCTATGTTTTCCTTAAAATTTTCACAAGATATAAACAAACATACCCATATTCTTTGCTCATGCAAGGCTTAGGGCATAGCTTTAAAAGGCATGGCTAGACTCAAGGCACAACCACACTCCCTCACCTACCAAGACATGCGCCTTACTGAAAAGACATGCCTTATAGACTATAATTTTTTATTAAAACACTTTTATTCTTGAAATTTCTAATTATATATTAAAATTTATATAATTTTACAACTTTTCATTGAAATTTTATTTACATATTAGGAATATTTAATTTTTTATTAATATAATCATATTTTGAATCATATTTTATAAAATTGATGTACATCCAATATCACATTTCACTTCACAAAAGCTCCCATCTAGATGCCTTGCACCTCAAGGCTCCAAAAGGTCTTTTGCACCTTTTAAAACTATGGCTTAATGGGCATTACTTTCTAGTTCCAAACCCCAAGTATCAAACACAGTGATGACTATGAAGACTTGAAACAAATGCAAAACCATCATCTAGGAACACAATCAATGCTTCCTGATGAGGGAACTTGAAAGTTATAGAGGAAACATGATGAAAAAAATAATACAGAATTAACCTTGAATTCAACCATCGGTACTCCAAACCAATGAAGAAAGTCCTCAGTCCTCAAATAATTGATGTGAAATCTCCACTACTAACAATATTAACTTTAAAATAATACTAGCCTAACAAATAAGCCATATCATTTGAGTTGCAAAGTTGGAACAAAAGAACACCAAATTGGTGAGAAAAAGAACCGTACCAACAGAATTTGATGTTGGCCATTTTCTTTCATAAGTTCAAAAACATAACTGAGCTTACCTAAGTTTGTGGCTCCCCTGTGCATTACTCGTACCCAATCAAGATCTGGACCCTGAAAATTTTGGATTGAAATTTTAAGCTACTGCATAATAAGGCATAAAGATAAAACCTAGATCTCCCACCCGCGTGAAAACAAAAACCTACTCAATTTACATAAGCTGCCTGTTTCTCTATGCACTGTGCAACAACTGCAATGGTGTATAATAGAAAATGGCGAAAGGAATTTAATAAAGCTTCCCACCTAAATCCCCACCCCAACTAACCATGTCTCATGAACTGTGAACCTTATGAAGCAATTGACAAAGAGAGTGGGCCTTCAATGCCTTAGGACAACCAAAAAAATAAATTCCAATTTCCTAACTTGATTCAAGGATGTGACTCACTCACCAAACTTAATTCCAAAATACCAAATTAGTATCGGTGGTAAGCTTTCCCAATATCTTCTCTCCTTTGACGCTGGAAATCACTGTAAGTATCATGAGGCCTTGAAGGAGGATAGTTTTCCACAGGGCTTGGGTACCTGCCCCTTGAATCCATAGGTAGATTGGGTCCAGCAAAATGAGGATTGGTAGAGGAACCATCATAATCAGAATAACTGGCCTGCTTATAGCCGCCACCAAAACCTGAACTAGACATCTGTTGCCGTGCCCGTTGATGTTGCCTTTGGGCATCAAGTTGAAGAAATTCCTCCCACTGCTTTGCATGCATGCCCCTTAAGATAGCTAGTTTCTTCATGTAATGCTCTCTCATTTCCCTAATAGCCTTGAATACATAAAACAACTTTGTCAGAAAACAAAATTCTAAATCAATACAACAAACAGCTAAGATGGCATCTTGATGCACTTGTGTTCCATAAAAGAAAGTGAACATAGCAACTCATGATGACAAGTTTTTGTCTTAAAGTTATATTTACCAAGCTGAATTTTCTGTTCCCATTTTCCCTAATTTTGGAAGAAATATTTTCATTTTCTTGTTTTTGCACTTCTTTCAAAAATTTAAAATAAATAAATGAAAAATCTCATTACCGACCTTTAAAGAAATAGTGACAATATATTTGTAAATTGAGTATAAGGGTCATTATAGGTTTGTGGAAGATTCCTATGTTCAAGTTCAATAAGTACAAATTTTCCTATAAAAAAAAAAGGATTAGCATTGCACCTATGTTTGAAAAAAGGAAAAGTATCAAACAAGCTCAAGTCTCTCTGAGGTGTAGCAATGCTATAAATATTTGCTCAAGAACCAAAGGTTGATAGCTAAACATTTGTATGCTCATTCATGTTGAAACCCAACATAAGAATTACTGTCACTAAAGCTATAAATATTTGCTCAAGAACCATAAGTTGATAGCCAAACATTTGTATGTCCATTCATGTTGAAACCCCACATAAGAATTTATGTTGCTAGAGCTATAAATATTTGCTCAAGAACCATAAGTCGATAGCCTTTTATTTTTTCCTTTTGATAAGTAAATTTTTTATCCCTAATAGCACTTGAACCTGCCACCCCTCCCTACCCCCACCACATCAAAGCTACATGTTTTACTGTTCAAAACATCAATGCTATATTCATGTTGAAACCCCACCTAAAAATTAAAGTCAGAACTATGAGAAATTTAAAGAATCAGACAACATAAGAACCTACAGCGGAAATTGGGAAGGAGAATAGCATGCATGATACAAGGTTTTTTGATATAACTCAAGAAGCATTGAAAATTGTTCCCACAAAGAACTTCAGTCATAGCTAAAACCACTTTTGGATCCTAAAACATAATTGAAGCCTGAGTTCTTCTCATAGGCCATAAAAAATGGGAAACAAAAACTTTTTTTGGATTTGTCAATAGGCATAAATGTTTGTTAGTCGTTGTTAAAAGGCATGATATTCATATTAAATCCAAATCCTAAAGCCTTGAGCTTTTAGGAGAGTTTGTCGTTTAACATGGTATCATAGCCTAGTCTGACAGAAGGGGTCCTAGGTTCAAGACCTCTCTCTACAATTTATTCCTCATTTGTTAATTTAAAAGTCCATGAAAGACTTTGTTTGGTTTGTTTGACTTTTCACGTGTCAGTACGGGGCCGCACATAAGGGAAGGTGTTAAAAAGCATGATATTCATATTAAACACAAATCCTAAAACTTGAGCTTTCAGGAGAGTTGGTCATTTAATAGTTCTAAATTTGGTTTGATGTTTTTAAATAAATCATCCATCACTTGAAAAATTAAGCATAAGTTTAAAGATGAACTTTATACCTCACGATGCTTATAATTCTCTTCATCTTCTTCTTTATCACGAATTCTTCCAAGATCCATTGCCTCCCTCTTATATTCCAACTCTAATTCCTCTAAAGTCTGTGGGTTGGCAGGGTGTTCAAACTTACGGCTAGATTGCATATCAGATCCTCGTCTCTCAGTATCCCATTCATCATTTCTGCAGACACCCACACTCTGATTATGTCCATCATATGAATTATATGAACTGCCAGTGTAAGGGGGCTGAGCTGGAGATTTTGAATGGCTTGAACGACCTCTAGCTCCATCATTACCATAAGCTTCAGCAAAGGAAGAGTATGTTAAGCACTTGATTCAAGATGCTAACATCGATGGTAGCTTTAATTAGACATGCTATCTAATATTCACTCAGTGAATCCATCCGAAGCAAACAAGTGCTGATATACTTTCAGTAAATATATTTGTTTTGGAGACAATCCAATAAATCAGACTCACCCAGGAAAGTTACTTCAGAATCGAACACATAACGCTTGAACAAAATAACTTACCTCTTGCTGCAAACAAAAATGATAAGCAACAAGTATCATCACTAAGAATTCAAAAAATGGGAGGACAACAAGAGACATGAATGAAATTATCTAAGGACCTTATAAGCTACGAACATGGGATTACCAGCTTTTTATGGATGCCGTAAATATATCGTATGCTGTCCCTACCTTGTGGGGAACCTCTTGACAATTTCTGCATATCCTCACGAATACGATCTTCCACAACTTTCTCTTGCCTGCCATATCTCTGTTGGAACTGTGATATATTTTGTGGACTAAGATGAGATTTTTGGGATTCAGAGCGTCCAAACCCAGGGCCAACAGGGCTCCGCTCAGGTGACCTAGATCTACTAATGTGAGAAGTAGAAGAAGCCTTTTTATTACCCTCCTCCTTAATCACTTTATGCACTGCATCAACACCTTTTGCCAAAATTAACCTATCCTTGCCACTAACAATAATAAATTTCTCCTCCATTTTTATTTTACAGCCAATGTCCTTTTCTATCTTGTGTATCACTTTCTCTGTGAAAAGTGCCTTCACATGCTTTTCTCTTGCAGGAACCCTTTCAAAGAAATCTTGAGACTTGCGGTTTGCTCCAAGAGTCGATGGGCATCCCTGTATATGTTCCAAGCATAACATTCAACCCAAATAGAGAACACACTTAAAGTAAGCAAAATCAATCAAAAAATTTGGAAAAGCTTTTAAAAGGATAAAACCAAAAAACTTAACGTGTGTTTGGTTTAGGAAAGTGCTAAGGAAAGAAAAAATATTAATAATAATGTTTCTCATCTTTGACTTTACCATAGAAAATAAGAAAAAAAAAATCAAATACAATTACAATTAGTTAGAAACTCTTATGTTTTCAATTGATTTAAACTCTTATAAAAATAATTTATTGATTCTAAATTTATTTTTCATATTTCTTCACTTTTCTTTTCTTTTCTTTTTTTTCAAATTATCTCTTTATCATCTTTCCTTTGCATTCTCACAAAAAATTTCAAAGATCTAAAGATAGCCTAAAAAATCTTATGCATTATCTATCTACTTTAAGTGAATTCAACAAATTCAGCATAATAAAAAATACTTACCACAACATTCCTCTAGGGGCTAATGGAAGAGGTACATCTGCCTATTCACACACGATTGATGGGAAAAAATTTCAACAGGAATGATAAATAAACAATCAACGAACAGCAGAAAAGTCTTTTCATCCATTACCTGAAATTTTTTAGTGTTCTAACCAATAAACTATATTCTGAAGGATAAAGAAACATCCATCTCATGAAGGTGACAGGACTATATCCTTATCCTGTATGAGATCAAATCCTGGAACCAGTTGAATCAAAACCATGATGTTATCTAAGATTGAAAAATTTTCTGTTCCATGATTGGATGGAAAGCACAAGCCTTATAAGTCAGTGTTTATGTAAAGTGTAAACCCTGATTACAACACTGGTTTATCAACAAAAAATCAACCATATCTTGAACTTTTTTTCTACTAGAAACAGAGTCAAATGCATATAATAATTGGCAAGCAATTTTTCTCATAATAGAAAAAGTAATGCATCAATATACTGTTTATACTGCGTCTTTTTAGGAAAGAGTTGCTATAGAAACTAACAGTACCTGAGTAAAGTGGCCTGATTCGCCACATATTTTGCAGATCATTTCTTCTTCCTTTCTCTTCTTCCAGTTCCTTTCTGTAGCTTTAGATTTAGCCTCCCACACCTTAGCTTCCCTACTAGTGAAATCTGTTGGTACAGCATTGGGGTCACGAGGTTCCTCTTCCTCATCAGAACTTGCATGAGACCTTTTGTTTGCTTTCGCTTTATCTTGTACATTGGTAGAAGCTACTCGAGGAGGGCCAGTATATTCCTTGTAAAGTTCACTAAAATCATCATCGTCTGGTTCTGGTCTATTCGCCATCGAGGAAAACCTGCATTGCCAAACATTATCAGCCATAATCATATAAACGGAACAAAAATCAAAACACAAACAAATGGATAAGGCCCGAAATAAAATTTAAATGATAGTCCCAATGAAAAATGCATGCTAGAATCCTCATTTCCATGAATGCAAAAAAAATGAAGTAATATCAGCGTGCCGCTAATTTACAACCCAGCTCACCCGAAGACGACTACCTATCAAGAACCATGGAAACTTATTTCAATCTCTAGTGATTTCAAAAACCAAAAAAAAAAAAAAAAAAAGAACACCTTCATTTAATAAAATCACCAGAAACTTCACCCAAAACGACACACTCATGCAAGAAGATTCAGATTGAAGCACAAATTCGAATAGAACTCGAATCGCACGAAAATCAGAGGAATTGAGAATAACTTCAGCTGAGAAATGGATCGAATTGAATCCTTAATCTGCAATCGTAGAACATGGAAGAATCGAGAGAAGAAGTTACCTGAAAAGCGAGAGCGGCGAGAGAAAGAGAGTGAGGCCTTGGACGATTGAGACAACCACGGGGCTAGGGCTTGTTTTTCACTTCTTCTTTTTCGTTTTTTCCTTTTAAGAATCGGCTAGTCATTTTATTACGCACATACACTGCTTCGACCCTGCATTATCTATACCATATGGCAGTGCCTGCCTGCCTGGACAAGGTTTGGGCCCCCCTCCTGTGTGCGCGGGTTGGGCTCGGGTGGCCCATGTATGATCTAAGTTCAGAAATACTGGGCCTTAAATTCTTGGAGCGATGTTTCAAAATAATCTTATGTAGCCTTTGTTTTTTTTACTTAATGTTAAATATAATTTTTTTTTAATTTAATATTAAATAGTACTAATAATATTAAGTATTAAGTTATTTATTTTTTAACATTTGATAGTGAATAGAGATGACAACAGAGATGATTATTTTTGGATTAAGTCACTGCGGCAATGGAACGGGTTTGGTTTAGCTATGTCGAATTTTAGCGAGTCATTATTTTGTTTACTACCAGGTCGAGAACGGGTTCGATATAGGTTATGGTATTGTTATTAAGTCGGAGTCTCAATTATAATTTAAAAATATTTTTTTATATTTTAATATAAATAATTATTATTATTATAATGTTTTTTAATAAATCATTTATAAAAAATCATGATTTTTTTATTTTTTTATGAAATATATTAATTTTAATATAATAAAAATCAAATATAAAATATAAAAATCAAATGTAAATGGGTGGGTTTGGGGAATTTTAAATATTCTTAGAAAGCCGTCTCGTTCAATTTTTAAATGAGATAAGTTTAGGAATTAAAAAAATAAATGAGTAAATTAGGGATTGGGCCTTCCACGTCCTCAAACCTCAAGTGTCATCCCGATTAGTGAGTGTTGTTAGTCCTCATATTTGTTGAAGTTTTTATTGTTTTGGTAAATATGACTTTTTCTAAATAGAAAAAACTAAAATCATTTTCTTTTTATATTAAATAGCTTTTTTTAAAAAATTTGTGACCAAGTCGTATAAATTTGAAAAAACAAATAATGCAGATATCGAAAACTGTCGGCATTAGCTTGACAAACGAACAGCCGCTGTCTTTAAAAAAATAAAATTAAGAATGTCGTGTTTTTAAATGTCACGGCTTGAATTTTAGGCTTGCATTTTAACATCTACGCTTCTTTTCTTTGTCCCGATGAAATGTGATTTTTTTTGTTATTCTTAGCATGAAATTACTCTTTTACACTTTTTTTCAGCTGTTTCTCTAAATAAAGTGGTTATTCCACACAAATCTATATTTTTATTTGTTTTTTCGTGGTTTTGTAAAACCCAAAAAAATTAGAATTTTTCAAAAATAGCAAAATTATATTAATAATAATAAATTGTCATAATAGTTGGATAAATTACATCGGATTTATCCCCAAATCTCGAATAATGGCATATTGATAGATTAAATTCGTCTCGTGAAATCTAACGGCCGTAAGTACCGTCGAATTATAAGGCCATCGAATTTTTTATGATTTTTGGTGATAAGTTGTCGATGAGGCTACAGGAATGAATTTTCTGAAAATCTAGAAAGTCGAGAAGTGTTTGGTAAGTTAATTTAAATTAAATTAAATTGAAAATAAATAAACTGTTTCAAGATATAAACAGACCCGAATGAGATATGGAAAAAAAAAAATTTATTCGCTTTTCTCTAAGATTTACGAAAATTTGATCGTAGGTTTTCATTTGAGCAAAAGGCAAAGTCGATTTACGCATCGAGAGCTACGATTGGATAGTAAAATCTTTGAGTTTCGTTGAATTATAAGATGTAGATAATTTTCTTACTTAGGTTATTTACCGCCTAAATATCATTTAATGATTTGGGATTTGCTTAGAGGTCGTAAATTTTAGTTCCAAATTTTGGGTTGAGTGTATAAATTTTTAGAAATTTTTTGGATTGTTTAGACGGTCATTTGAATTTGATCTTGTTTTGGGCCCGATTAGGGTTGAATTTTCGAATTTGTTTTGGATAGTCGGAAATGATTCTTTTTAGGTATTTTCGAAACTGATGGGGCGTATTGAGGTTGTTTTGATCTCGAGACTGATGTATTTGGGTTTTGTAATGTGTTTTGATATCGCATGATGGTCGGTGTGAAGCAATGAAAGAAGCAGAATGTGCGCATGTGTATATAGGTTCGAGATTTTAGTCATTTTTTATGTTATTGTTGGAAAAATAAATAATATAATGTTATATGTAAAATTTATGTTAATATGTGTTTGCGGGGATGTATTAACATGAAAATTGTGATTAATTAAAATTATATATAGAAAATATAATTATACGAAATTTATAAATGTTTCATGTAGCTCTTATTGTGCATGTAGCATGACGTCGCATGAAGTGCGTAATTGAACCCCGTATCTTGCGATCCAGCATCGCTAAGTCGGGTGTGGGTGTATGGTCTTGGTATTGTGAATTTATTAGTGAATGAGTGGTGAGCTCGGAAGTGAAACCAAATATCAGCAAGAGACTCGGTTGTATAAAATAATAATAATAAAATTTGTGTTGGGTGAACGAAGATGGGGTAGATCATAAATGGTGAAATCTCAGAACCCATCATTAATTGACATGTCAAATAAGTAAGATTGTAGTGTCGGATGACATATGAAGTCTGCGGTGAGACCCCGAAAATTCGCAACTCAAATAAACACACGGGATTTTATAAATAAAAATTGGAGGGTTGTCAAATGGTGAAAACTATGAGTATTGATTTTTCCATGGCGTTGCGGGGTGTGAATGATGGAATCAGGGACTCAGGTGTAGACGTAAATTACCATCACCGTCACGTAACGTAAACATTCCATCTGAGTTCTGCATTATTTATATGAAATATGGTTTGATGTTTTTATGTACGTTATTTCGTGTGCGTTTAGGCGGGAGTAGACTTTGTAGATAATTTTTCTTGACATTGCTCGCACAACTGTGGGACCCGGCTCGAATCTGAGGGTGGCACTTTGTGGGCATGGTGTGAAGCTTAGGCGTGTGAGCTTTGGCCAAATCTTTTATAAAAAGTATTTAATGTAAAAATAATTTTAATTAAATTATTTTGGACTATTGTATAAATAGTCGGGTATGTAAAGATGGTAAGAGGGTCATGATCGGACTCTTATGGATGTAATTAAGCGTTTTATTTTAAGTATTTTATATTGAATGTTAATGAATGGGTCCGTTAAAGGGATCGTGTGAGATATGGACGGATGGGCCTTGTAGGGTGTCTGCTTTTGTTGAGCCGCGGATAAGAAGTTATGATTATATTGTTATCTGAAGTTATATGTTGGGTAGAGGCTCCTCTCGAAAAAGAGACTTTGCAGATTTTTGAAAATAGGGATCGATAAATGAAGACATGCGATTGGTGTCAGCGGGGTCGTGCAATCTACGGGAATTTGCAGTGGGGTTGTGGTTGTCCGGCGGACCTCGAATTTTAGTGTCCTGATTTTATTCGTCGTCTTTTTATTAAGTATGTGATTATCGTCGACTACGTGCGCGTGTGGTAGTTAATGCGTCTTGATCGCAGCGTGTGATTATGTTGTCTGCGTCCTGATATATTAGTTCGTAGTCGTAATCGCATTTGTTATGTTTAAACAATTAAGATGAGTAAAATATATATATTATAAAAGTCAATAAATTAAATCAATAGTTATTAATATGCTGAATAGTTTGAGTTACAGGTATTATAGTCATAATAGTAATATCAAATATGTATGCTAAATTATAAAGTGTATAAGCTTTTAGTCAATTCATTATGTTATTAACCTGAATGTTATTTAATATTTTATGATTTGTAGTGACTTTGATTATTTGTTTTTATAGATGTATTGCTAATTTTAATCAATAAAATTATTTTTATTTTCAAATAATAATAATATAAAAACTAATGCACAACTAACACTTCATAAAAACCATAGTTTGTGACTGTTATCTAGGTTTAAAGTTAAAACTGTGATTGATGAGCACAATTTTAACTTCAAACATAAACTTTAGGTATAAAATATAGTTTAACTATTTAAACGAATTTATAACCATAGTCGCCAATAAGTGACGTAGCCAAAAATATGAACTAAATGGGGAGAATTAATTTCAGGGCGGCGTTATCGGACGAATTTTTTGGGAATTCAAACTCTTTCTTTATTAAATTTGAATACTAATATACTAATTCAAATTTAAGTGACAAAATGGAAATTAGAAGATAAAAATAGGAGAAGGCAAAATTAGTAATGTAGTGTAGTGGTTCATTTATTTTCCCTTAAATTAGATATCCAAGGTTGAAACCTTATTAATTAAGAGCATTATTTCCTCAAAATTTCATATTTTTGTGAAGCGATAAAGATTTATTAGTTTGTATATTATTTTGAGTTTGGGTTCAAATTAACCATTTTATATAAAAAAAATGAATATAAGCAACTTTTTGAAGCATTTGTTATAAATGACATCTTTATACCATGTAAAAGAGATGTTTAGATATTTTTTTGTTTTTTAAATTTAATTTAAAAGTCGTAGTAAAAAAATTGCGACTTTAATTTAAAAATAAAACCGTAGTTTATAACTGGGACTTTAGTTAAAGAATGAAGTCACAGTTTATAACCGGTTTCTAACTTGTATTATATTTTTAAAAAAAATTCAACATATTTCATACGTGACATAAGAGGGTTATATTGAATAATAGTTTTAAAAGTGACATAAAATTATTATTATTTTGAATAAAAATATAATTTTGACCCAAACTTCATTATTTTGAATATAGGGGCACTTGAAAAGCACGGCTTAGTAATAAAAACTAATCCATGCTCGACACAATAGGAGTGCGGATTTAGAAAGGTCGATACGTGAACTTCATTTTGAAACAGGCGTCTTGGCCCGGCAATGTTGTCCTTGCAGAACTTTGAGATATTACTATCTGTGTTATTTAAAAAAAAAAAAAAAAACATAATGTAATTTTATTTATAATATATTTTATTAAAAGTTTATTATATAAGTAAAATAAATATATAATTTAATTAATGTATTAAATTTTAAGCCAAGTGAAAGGGTTAAAATAAAAAAATATGGTTTTTTATTATTGAACTAGCCCGTCCTAGATCCAACAGGCTCATGGGCTAGGCCGTGAGCCTAAAAAAAAGCAAGACTGGGTTTGAGTCGGGTTTACGGGCCTAGCTTGTCTTGTTGGAGACCGCTAATTTTTGGGAAATTTTGTTTTTAAAAAAAATTATTTTGGGACAAAGCTCGTATTCTTGCTTGAGCCCAACGTTGACGATTGGTTGACGTCAGAGCAATTATCAGTATGTCTATTTGCAGATTTGTTTGTAATCAAAGAGAGACACTGCGATTTCAAAAAGGTGCATAAAAAGCTAAATTATATGATTTTCGTCACTAGTAGTTGAGTGAATAAGAGCGATATTATCGGAAGATACATATTTCAGATTCAAGCGGTGGATTTAGTCCGTCGCGGGCAAATTTGTAGGGTTTTGCTTTGACGTGATCCCTGTCAGTGAACGAAGCTGGAGAGGCATAGAGGGGAACTTTTCGGCGACCAGCCGGAGCACCACCGGGCACCTCACTCCGGTGGCCCCTTTGCTCGCTACCCCGACGGCCACGTCGCTCCCCATGACAGGAGCTTCGATCCTCAGAAGGCTGGTTTCTCCGGCGATGGCCACCATCACAACCACAACCACAACCACAACCACAACCACAATCATCCCCACAGCCACAATCAGCATTTTAACGGTGAAATTAATGATGCGTTCAGCTGTGGCGCTGGTGGATTCCGGCCAATTGGCGGTGGCGGGCACGGTCCTGATCACTTCGGGCCCTTTTCTGGCAGGAAGAGATGGTTGAATCACTCCGGTCACGGTGCTTATCGTGTTAACTTCCTAGTTTTATTTTTTATTTATTTTTTCGTTTTAGTTGTCGGCTTACCTGCTTGGTTGCCGAGAAAACGCTGGTCAAGAGAAGAATTGAGGCATAAGTCTTTTAATTGAGAAAACAAAAATTTTAACTTGGAAGCATTTGAGAATAATACAGTTAAATTGACGCATAAGTTTTTCAATTGAGAAAACAGAAATCTAAACTTGCAAGCATTTGAGAATTATATTGTTAATGGGCTTTTCCAGTCATATTATCAAATATATGAGTCATCTCTCAATTTTTTTAGCTGTGAGGATGTGGCAAAATAGCCTTTTATATCTGTTAATCATTGATTTAGAATTCATGTTCATTCATATCTTCAATTGTTGATTCCGTGTATCCTAGTTTACTGACACAATGTCTTTTTTAGATTACAATGGGGCCTTTGTGAAACTTTATGTTGGATGCATTCCAAAAACTGTAACAGAAGAAGATGTAAGTAATTGTTTCATCAGCCATCATCGTTCTATAATTTTGTGGATTTGGTATAGTTTTAATTATTCACATGTAGATACTAGTTTGGTTAATTTCCTTGGATGATTTTTAGACATTTTAAATTCCTGAGATTCATATGTTTGGTTACTGGGAAATGTGATGAAAAATATAAGGGAAAGAAAATAAAGAAGGAAGAAAAGTAAAAATGAAGGGAAATAGAAAATAGATCTAAAGTCAATAAATTACTCTAATACATTATTTCAAACTTATTTCACTTATTTTAACTCTTTATATCACTTTTGATCATTGCCTTTGGATGTCAGATTCGCTCTTTGTTTGAGGAACATGGAAAGATACTTGAGGTTGTTACGCACCCGAGGATAAACGGCTGGTCGACAACTGGAATATATGAATCATATTTTTCGAGATTTAATTCTGATTTTCTAATACATTATAGATGTTATTGTTGTGCTTAGAGTATACTTACAACAACCATGTATATTTATTTTATTGTTAAGGCTTTTTTTTTTATCAGTAAAAAGCAAATATTATATAGATAGCAAAATAATCCAAATGTACACGGGTCGTGAACAAAAGGAAACCAAAACAAAAACAAACCCAAAATCCCTACTACTCTGGAAGCCATGTGAAAGTTTAGAGCGAGAATGTGTATTATCAACACTATCGAGATTAGCCACGAAGTCGAGTGGAAACAAAGTTAGTTTTAATCCTTTGGGTAGAGGAGATCTCGTTCTCGAACACGACTTGTTTTCTAAGTGGCGCGGAAGATTCGAGCAGAACGCAAGAAATTGCTAACCAAATTTTTTGCGCTTTTACCCACAGTGGCTCCTTGCGAGCCCTAAAAGGTTGTGAAGAATGGGTTGCGGAAAACCCGACTAATCCTGGAGCTATTGACGAAAAAGATCCCCCTGACATTTTAGCACTTTTGCGATGAATCGATAAAAGTGATGCATGGTCTCCTCTTCCTCTTTCCTCTTAACGTATAAAGCATACAATTTGCGAAAGTCACGATTCGCGGCCGTTTAAGTTGATCCACGACGTGAGCACTTTGCTGGCGAACACCGGCAAAGACTCGATTTTTGAGAATAAGCTGGATTCAAACAGCGGTATGGGAAATCAAGGCGGGAAATATCAAAACCTTTATACATGCTCTTAAGCGAGAACCCTTTTCCTTGGCCGGTCTTTGAACAAAGCTTGTCCTCACGGAGTGGAGTGCGAAGTACGATCATGAAGAGAGAATGTAGAAATGCTGTCGTCTCTTGACTCGCGTCATTAAGTGGTCTTAGGAAAGTTGGGGACCCAGCACCCGACTCGGCTTCTATCAGGATGTCGCCGCCTTGGCCTCTTTGTTGAGCTAAATTTAAAAAGAGAGGAAGCGTGCTCGGCGACTCCCTCACGCACGAGCATTGTTCGAGAAGTTTGATCCTCCTTCCATCCCCGAGAGGCGAGCCAGGCGTTTTGGAAGAAACCGAGCCACTCTTTTCTAATTTCCTTCCATAAGTTAGTCCCATAGCCACCTCTCAGGTCATGGGTGTGCCAACCCTCGACGGACTCACCAAATTTATTGCAAATAACCTTTCTCCAGAGCGCATTTCTATCGTTGGCAAGCGCCCGACTCATTACAAACGGGGGCCTTATTAAACTGGAGAAGGCTTTTTTAGCCACGTGCCTCCTTTACTCTTGTGCGAACCTGCTTGTGGCCCGGCTTACGAGAGATTTTCTCATCGAGGGCTCCCAGAAGAGGCTGCCTTTGAATCCTTTTGTTATGGCACACACTTTACGAGCATTCGGAAAAAGAAAGATAATAGATTTGGAATTGGACGAGGAGCAGATAGGCTTAATCATGTCATACTTAGAAATATACTGAATCTTCTAGGAAACCAACCTCTTTTGGAATCTCTCTTCAATGCGAGTCCCCCGAGCAAGGGAGCCTTATGCTTGGCTTTTTGGGGAGGCTTTGGAGTAGGGCGTAGGAAGGAACGATTTTACATCCAGAGCTCCCAGGCCCGGCTCTCAGCGTTAGTCTGAAGACTCGGTGGGATAATTTCGCTTTTTAATTACTTAATTTTGACGACATAGCTTGAGCCATCGGTATCAACTTATAAACTGGCGATCATTGTTAGCCTCATGAAAGAGGAGGCGTGTGTCATCGTGTAGAAGGCAGGAAATAGTCGATTCTCCTCTCTGATCTGCTTGATCCTACTTCGGAAAGGTAGTTTCCGCTGTGTATGATTTATCGAGCAATTGAGAGCTTCCATTAGATATGAGGTAGGGAGGATCACCGCAATGCCGAACCCACCCAGAGCTTGGGAAGAGGCGAGGATCAGTTTTATGAGGGAGCGAAGAAGGCGTGGAGATGCACCATTTTTATCGGCTGACCACCGATTCTTAGAATCCCATCTGCGAACTGGAAGCGGGGAACTCGTGATACTATCGTAGCTTTTCGATATCCGACGCGAACCAAATCACGTTTTTTCCTCCTCAGGGTTGAATCCACTATCTCATTGGCGATTAGAACAACGTCCAAATTCTGTTGCCCCTCTACGAAAGCATTTTGGGACTTGGAAATCACCTTGTCCATAACCCTCTTGATCCTGTTGGCTAACACTTTGGTCAAAATCTTGTAAAGGCCTCTGCAGGGCGGTGGCCTTAAATCTTTAAAGTCTTTACGATACGTTTCTTGGGGATCAAAACCAGAAAAGTCGCATTTAGGTTTTTGAAAAATCTGGCCTGATCATGAAACTCCTTGAAAAAACCTAGTACCTCATTCTTTACAAAGTTAGGCTAAAAAGCCAAAATTTAGGAAACCAGCTGGAGAGGCGGGAATTGCTTATCCTTATTAAAAGGTAGAAATAGTGTCTGGGTTCGTCATGCGAGAAGGTTTCCTCCAGCACAGCGCATCCTCGGACTTGATCCCATTAAAGCTAAATCGAGGAAGGGGGCTCAGAGCAACGAGATTTTGGAAAGTGTCTACTAGACCGTCCTTGATATGAGCCTCCTTGTCTAACTTTCTACCATTGATGCAAATGCTTTTTAAGCAATTTCTTTGCTTGTGGGCATTAGCCATCACGTGAAAAGCGGTATTCAGATCCCTTCCTTTAACCATGTCTCTCCATTTACTGTCTCCACGAGAAGAGAGAGAGAGAGAGGGAGATCTCTCTTTTAAGGCCCGACTTTTGAAATCAGCTCGGCTCGGCACGATCTCGAAGCATAGGATCGATCCCACTATTCTCGCAATCATCGAGAAGGATACTTTCTGGCATGTCTACATCCTCCTTGTTAGTCTTGACTTTCCCAAAAACTTCTCTGTTCCAAGCCTTCAAAATACCTTTAAGGGTCTTTAATTTAGCAGAGAGGATGAAACAAAAGGAATCGTAAAAATGGAGATTTTGCCACCACCCTTTCAGTATCTCTTTGAATCCCTCATATTTTAACCACATCAATTCGAAACGGAAGGGGGATGGCCCCGTGGAAACACCATCATTGTCGCACTAATGGGGAAATGATTAGGGAGCGCTTTGAGGAGACATCTCTGGATCACCTTGTTGCAATGGCTCTCCCAGTCAGCAGTGACTAAAAATCTATCTATTGTTAAGGCTTACAATTATGAAATATGGAGAAGGAAGAAAAATCTATCATAATTTAATGCAAACTGTTATACTTCTGCAGAATGTTGTTTTGTAAAATATGCAAATATGGAGGAAGCTGACAGAGCTATTAAAGCTTTAAATAACCAACAAACTTTGCCTGGAGTGAGTTCTCTTGCACTGTGACTGATGGATAAAATATTTCTCTTGCTGCTATTTCTCCTGTCAGGCTCTCTGCATTTTTTCTTTTTCTTTTTTCTGATGCATTTGTGTTTTCCAGGGAGTGGCTACCATCAAAGTTAGATATGCTGATGGGGAACGGGAACGCCTTGCTAACTGCCCAACACTTTCTAAAGGTATTCAGAAAGTTCCAACTCCCCATCCCTGTTCAGTTATACTTCCCAGGATTGCCAGCATGTGCTGAGCATTATAGATTCTTAAGACATACTTCAAACCTGTGCTGAGCAGCTCATACCATTTAGATTCTTGAGGCATATCCTTCTCTGAGCAAGTATTATTTACATTTGCATTCATGGATTCATGTGCATATTGTCCGGTGCCAAAAATTTTTGTGGAAAAGGTAAATTAGTTGTATGCATTAGTTTCATTCTTGTAACATGGTTTTAGCTTTCCATGATCACCAGTTTCTATTCTTTGATGGAGCATGCATTGGCTATGTTGCTGGATGCATTGTATATTCATTGTCATACCTATGTTGCCAGATGCAGCCTGCATTTTTAGTTTTCAGCAAGTAAGCAAATTCTTCTCTCACCTCTATTCATTTCTGACTTTTGTCTTCTTCTTCTTAGCAGGTCCAGCAGGACTACCAGGACCAACAGGGCCAGCAGGACCATTTGAGGACAAACTCTATGTTGGTCATCTGAACAAGCAGGCTACAAAAAGGGAAATTGAGGAAGTAGGCTCCAAGGCTTTTGAGCAATCAAGTTCAGTTTAGCATTGCCTTATTAAAAATGGAAAAATGAGGATAAAAGAAAATTCCATCTTTTATTATTTCTTCACATTCTACCATGGCATGAAAGATTAATAATCTGATGCATATTTGTTGATGGGTCTTTATGTAGATTGTAGAACTGTTGGTTGGAATACATTTTTGGCCACACTGCTTAAGAACTTGGTAGGCCACCCATCATTCATAGGAGGTCAAGCTTATAGACCATATGAATGTGCTCTGGGATACCTAATCTATATGTTAATATGCATTGGCGTATGCATGTAAGATGTGGGGATATGCAAGTTAACAGTCTGATGCACATATGGTTATGTGGCTATATGTGAGATTTTCTTGCAATATATTTTTGGGCACCCTGCTTTTACACTTGGTATGCCAACTATTATAAAGTTTGAATATTGTTAAATCAAGCTATTAAGGCCTGTATGTATAAGAAACACAAAAGTGAAACTTTTACTCAGGTCAGCAACATTATGGTGGAAGATCATTATAGCAGATTGCTTACATTAGCTTTTTTCTGAGAATAAAACCTCCCATTTTACTTGCATCAAGTCTACATTCCATAGAAGAGTTATTAAAATAACTAGAAAATATTCTTTCTTTCTCTCGTCTACTTCAATTGCTAACCTTTCTTCTGTTCTGTTTGTGTTTTATTCGATTCAACCATTGTTTTTGGATTTCTTTTATTCGATATTTCCACCACGAAAAATGGTGAAATTCATAACATCTTCGTTTTTCGCGAGACAACAACAGAAATGAGTGCAGTGATGTCATTTTTGTTAAAAAAAGTTTCTGTTGTTTTGTTCCATCTTCCATTCTGCTGACTGCCATAGCAAAAATAATGAGGTGGAAGAGCTTCTGATTATGTAATCTGCGAACCGAGCTTTTGGACCGGTGTGCTGAAGATCTCGAATCTCATTGACATGATTCGCTTGAGAAATTATGTTTTTCGTTTCTTCACCATAACATGTTTCGTAAGTGTAGTCACTTTTGAGTTAAACCAGATTGAATCGTGGTTATTGCTCAATATTATTGCCAGTTGATTGGCCCAATTCTGGACCCATCTCACATTATTTTCAGATCTGATGTGATAGACTCTAACAGCTGCTTAACTTACATACTCATAACCATTCTTGATAAAGTTTTATATCAAATTTCAGGGCTCCATATATTTGGATTATCTTGTGTTTTTCACTAGTTTGGATTTTATCTGATTTGAAGGTTGCGGATTTGTTAAGCTTTCTAATAGAGATATGGCAGTGGCAGCAATCAATGCACTAAATGGAAATTACGTGATGCGAGTAAAGCTTATTGATTATTTTGATATGTAATGTTTCTCCGGTTCTGCTTCTGCCCCTAATTATTTCCTTTTTCTTGTTGATTAAGGGTTGTGATCAGCCACTAATTGTCCGATTTGCGGATCCTAAGAAGCCTAGGATTGGAGAATCAAGGTATTTTCATTAAATCTTCCCTTCCTTTACATATTTTATAATAACTGTGAATCTATGTCATGTTTTATGAATAAATTATAGGTATAGTACAGCTACATGAGTTATTACCGAAGGGGCTGGAACCCAACACTCGGTTGGTATAGTTTTAGAGATTTCCTACTGTACCAATTAGCTACTTGCTGATCCTCCCAATTCAATGCTAAAGGACATGGTAAAGAAAAGAATGTTGCACTAGCCCATTTTGATTTTGGATGTTGGCTCCTTTGGTGGAAGAACTCAAATGATTGATTTGTTCCCTGCATATCATTTGTCCTTTTTTTTCTTTTCTTTTTCCTTTTTCCTTTTTTTTTTTCTTTTTTTCAAAGTGCACAGCTAGGTGCCTTCTGCCTATGGTAATTGAAGTTGGTTTAAGTTAATGCCTTGCTATTACTTATGAGTTATGATTTGACTAATCTTCCTCTATCTTGCTTTATAGAGGCTATGTTGCATTTGGCGGTCCAAAGTTTGGTCCCCGCTCTCAAGAACCACTCAGTTGGTATGGTTCATGACTTTATCTATCTCATCCCTTTTTCATTTTCAACATTTTAAATTTTGATCCTTTGTGTTGGGGTTTATTTGTGGCAGGCCTGCACCTAATGTTGGTGACCCCATGTGTAGGGAATCTTTGCCTTATTCTATGTATCCAGGGAGTCCAAAGAGCTCAGCATCATCATGCCAAGTTAGTGCTCATGATCTTGGGGTTATATTGTGGCATTGTGTTCAACTTGAACAAGAAGCACATTATGCTTCTGTAAAACATTTTTTTCTTTATTCCTTTAGGTTATTGCAAATGGTACTCTTGACAATCTAAGACACTGAGGCATTTCTGGCTACCTAGTGCTGGTGTGGGATGCTTGTATTTGATACATGGTCACATACTTAGGAGATGCCTTGCCTAGTAATTTTGACTAGAAAATTAATTGGGATCATTAACCATTCATCTAATCTAAGTTGAACTGCCATGCAAGATATCTTTGGTGGAAGCAATTGGCTGTTGTGTTTCATCTCTTTAAGCACCGCTCTTGGTTTCTGTTAAATGACCAACTCTCCTAAAAGCTCAAGCTTTAGGATTTGGGTTTGATATGAATATCATGCTTCAACACCCTCCCTCATGTGCACATGGCCCCATACCCATTCACGTGGAGAGTCGGAGTCCATCAAGTGACTTTCAAATAAACACAGACAAATTGCAAGGAGAGGATCAACTGTGACCTCCCGCCAAAACTGCTCGATACCATGTTAAATGACTAACTCTCCTGCTCTGCCTTGTGGGATTTGAGTTTACGAATATCAGCGCTCAACACCCCTCACATGCACATGGCCCCATACCCACGCACGTGGAGAGTCAGAGTCCATTATGGACTTTCAAATAAATATGGAGATTAAATTGCAAGGAGAGGATTCTAACCCAGGACCTCCTACCAAACCAAGCTTTGATACCATGTTAAATGACCAACTCTCCTAAAAGCTCCCATGCCTTTTGTGCTAAGATTCATACTCAATTTCATGTTTATGTTCAAAATCTGAGAAGTGATAATGCAAAAGAATATGTTTCAGAACAATTTCAGTCCTTCATGCTTCAACAGTTTCTTTTGTTACACACACGTGCACACACACTTATGTATGTATATTTGTTGACGTTAACAGTTACGATATTGAATTCCCATATTCAGTTTTTTGAGTGGATAATCTTAATTTAGGTGGTGTTTTTGTTTTGTTTTTTTTTACGTTTTTGTGACCTATTGTTAAATTTTTGAAATTTTTAGCTAAATAGAAAAAAACCAAAATATTTGGTTTTTTCTGAATGCTTTTTTGGAAATTTTTTTCTATTTAGAGAAAACTAGATTTTCAAACTCTTGAGATAAAAGCATGATAAAATCATACTTTATGATCAAATTGACATTTTCATGATTCATTCTCATGCTAATTAAATAAAAGCACTTGAATTTTTCTTTTTCATTTAAAAAATTGGTTTCTTTTTTCTTCATTGGTAGATAGGATCATTATTCTTATTTAACATTAATTTTCTTTAGATTTAAATAAAATGCTAATTTTTCATAGATTATATATGAATTTAGCGTGTAAAATGAGGATGATTTTTTTTCTCATGGTATTTTATTTTTAAAAATTATTAAACATTGTAATTTTTAATTTTAATTTTTTATAAATATGTTATAATGGTATAAATATTTTCATTTTATCATAAGTATAACTTTATATTATCATCATACAAATAGATATCAAATTTAACTATCTTTTTAATGCACTGAGATGTTAAGATATTTATTTTTAGCCTATAGAAAACAAACAATTTAGTACTTAATAGAAATAAAATATTAGAAAAAAACAAGCAGTTAAATACTTAATACTATTAAGCACTATTCAGAACAAAAGTTCCATTTAGCATTAAGTAAAAAAGGAAGGAAACAAATAAAATACAAAAAAGAAGGAAAATAATGTACAAGAAAGGAAGGACATAAATTAGAGAATATCCTAAGAATATCTTATGATTCTCAACACTCCTCCTCAAACTGGAGCATATAAGTAATATGCACCAAGCTTGTTATATATGTGCTTAACTGGAGAAGGTCCGCGAGGGTCTGCCAAAGAAGGTTCGCCGGAGATGGTCCTGTGGAAAAGGTCTGGTGGAGAAGAAGGTCCAATGGAGAAGATCTGACAGAGCAGGTCTGCTGGAGAAGATCCGACGGAGAAGAAGGTCCGATGGAGAAGGTCTACCGAAGAAGGTGGATCACTCTAAAACCAATCATGGCTCTGATAACATGTGAAATGAGAGAAGAAAAGAATACTTTTCTTTATTGAATGAGTGAGTGAGTAAAATACAGTATAAGTCCTACCTATTTATATAGGTCTGGAAGACACAAAAATGAAACAAATAAAATACAAAAAGGAAAATAATGTACAAGAAAGGAAGGAGATAAATTAGAGAATATTCTAAGAATATCCTATGATTCTCAACAAATCAAAAAAGGCAAAGCCAAGACCCCACAATATACTGGAAGTATACTGGGAGGGGCTGGCCTGTAGAAAAAAAGGAGCCAAAAGGCACCTCCCACCCACTAGCATAAACCTAGAGAATTCACAAAAGAATCTTGACAAGAGAGCCCTCCTCAACCTCAATAAACCCAGTCCAAGAGGTTAACAAGCTTACAAAGGAGGATTTTATTCTAGGAAAGGAGAAAGTCACATTATCAAAAACTATACGGTTCCTTTCCTTCCATATTGCCCAAATGAGGCAAAGCGGCGCCACCCTCCAAATCTTTCTTACCCTCTTCTTGATTGGGAAAATAGACCAACTCAAAAGGAGATCCTTTAGCAAAAAGGGGCAAGCCCAAGGAAGTCCAGGGATGGAGATAAGACCCTCCCAAAGGCCCCAAACCGAAGGACAGTGAATAAGGAGAGGATTAAGCTCTTCATCAGCTTTACTATACAAAGGGCATCTGCTTGCCAGATGAAATCCCCTCTTCTTAAGATGCACCGAGGTATGCACTTTCCCCCACCAAGCTTCCCACACAAAGAAACTTACTTTGGGAGGCACACAATTGTTCCAAAGCATTTTCATGGGGGCTTGTCTATCAAGTTTATCCTCCAAAAGAACTACATTAACCCTGACAGTATACACTCCCTTTTTATCCCCCTTCTAGAACATTTTGTCTGTCTCCCCCTGCTTTAAACATTTGCTATTCAGAAGGCCTAAGAAGCTTTGGGCATCATCTACCTCCTAGTCATTCAAAGGTCTGGTAAAGTTGCGGTTTCAAGCCCCTTCTCCCCTTCCATTATCCCAAACATCAGCAACCCTCACCCCTTTTGTATCAACTAGGTTTTACAAAGTTGAGAAAACCTCCCTCAGTGCCCTCTCACCGCACCAACAATCCTCCCAGAAACAAATTCTACCACTAACCCTAGGATAAAAAGGGCAGTTAATCTAATCATTATTTTCTCGCATCTTCCAAAGCCCCACCCTGCCATTTCCCAAAAGCATCTATATTTAGCTTTTGCTCTTGCTACTCCACTACGAGTCGCTTCTACATCTCCGCCAGCTAGCCAAAAAAACATCTAAAGCTATTTTTGCTCCAAAAAGTTACTTTTTGAGATTTAGCTAAAGTTTAGCTGTGAGAATCTTTCAAGAGTTAAAGATCTAAAGTTTCATCTATCCTAAATCTATTCCAATTTTACCCTTTCTCTTCCTTAATAATTACATAATGTACCCTTCATTCATTTATATCACTCCATACACTATAAAATTGATTTAAAAATATAAATAAATATTTAAAATAAAAATAAATATTCAATTAAAAATAAAAATGGCCATAAATATTTAATTAAATCAATAAATATAAATATAACACTGAGATGGGCAATCTCGTAATTTATTCGAATCTCCTAGGCTCATTTACTTCAACCGTAAAATCAATTAACTTGAAATCCCTAGACATTCCAAGACTCACCATCATCATCACCACGGGTTTCATCTTGGTTGAAACCTCCCAAAACCCACCTCCGAAACCAAAAATCCGATTCTCAATCCGATTCTCCTCCCGAAATCCTCGCAAGCATGAACGACGCCACAGGTTAAGAGGCCAAACTACGCCTGATGTGACTATCTTCGACTCGGCCTGTTTGTTGCTTCGTCCGGACAAGGTGACACTCGCCGTTACCGCCTGCCACTTATCCGAGCCGCAATGGAAGATTTTGCCATGAGTAGCTTCACGCTACCGCAGCTTTCGAAATGGTTCTAAAGAAATGAGGGAACGGTTTGTAAGGAACGGCGATCGCGAATGGCGACGCGACGGCGACGACGATCGAGGTTGGCTTTCTCCCGATTGCACTTTCGAATCGCTTGCGAATTCCCTCGGGACTGCAAATTGCCGTATGAAAATCGCCTCGCTTTTTTGCTATTTATTGAAATTTTGTTTCAGCTTGTCAGGAGTTCAAAATTATTTCATAAAAGGCATATTTTGTCAGGAATTCTCGTTTTCTGAGAATGCCAATTTGCTTTTTTGGTTCAGTTTTTTGGTTCACGGGTGTGCTTTTTTGCTTCCAACGGCTATAATCTTGAGGATAGGAATGGTTTTCCACCGTTTTGCTGATGAACAATAATCAGTTATATTTGCCCAAATTTAGTCATCACCGCTCATCGGCCCAAATTTTAGTTCCCGATTGCTCCAATTATCGAGTCGGTTTTTTTCCCCAAAAAGCATTTATATTTAAATTGCTCCTGCTGGCCTCCACCGCTTCTAGCCGTCTCTAGCGCCCCGTTAACAATAGAGAGGCAAGGAATCCCCAAACCACCTTTCTCTTTTGCAAAGCAAACTATGTCCCAACTTACTAGGTGGATTTTCTTTTCCAAGGATCCTCCACCCCATAAGAAGTCTCTAGATCTTCTCCAATCGAGTCTTAACACCTTTAGGAATCTGGAAGAGAGACATAATGTAGATGGGCAGATTTGACAAGGTGCGTTTTATAAGAGTGAGCCTCCCCTCTTTTGAAATGTGCTTCCTCTTCCAAGTGGCTAGCTTTTTTCGGAACCTTTCTTTAACACTATCCCAAGCAAAGTTGCTATGCATACCCAGAGGTAGGCATAAGTATGTTGTTGGGAGAGTTCCTGTAATGCACCCTAACTCTTGAGCCAAGCCCTCAAGATCCTTCACTGTCCCCACTATTAAAATAGAGCTCTTGTCTAGATTGATGTTCAAACATGAGATGGCTTCAAACCAAAGCAAAATCCAGTTGAGGTGGGCCATCTGCTCCTTAGAATCCTTGTAAAAGACTAACTTGTCATTTGCAAACAGAAGATGAGTAATTTGCACCTCTTCTCCTTCTCTATTGACTATCTTGTACCCCATCGGAAAACTTTCTTGAGTAGCTTTGTCCACTAGAATAGAGAACACTTCCATTCCCACGACAAAAAGATACGGGGATAAGGGGTCCCCTTGCTCGAGGCCTCTCGAACTGTTGAAGAAACCTTTTGGACTTCCATTTATCAACATTTTTTTGATAGGCAACTTCCATTTATCAACATAGAGAAAGAGGTTGTGGTAATACACCCTTGCATCCACTTAACCCATCTCCTTCCAAAGCCCATTCTTTGAAGAACCTCAATTAGGAATTGCCAATTTATAATGTCATAGGCTTTTTCAATGTCCAATTTACAAAGAATACCTTTTTCCTTCTTCTTTAGCATTGAGTCTAGTACCTCATTTGCGATCAAAGAAGCTTCCAGAATCTGCCGGTCTCCAATGAAAGCATTATGAACTTTGTTGGCCAGCCTACCCATGACCCTTTTTAATTTGTTTGCTAAGACCTTGGCCAGCAGTTTGTAAAGACTTCCCATCAGACTAATCGGGCGAAAATCATTGAGGTTTGTCCTCTGCCCCCCCTTTTTCGGAATCATAACTAAATAGGTGGTGTTTAAACTTTCCACAAATTTACCAGACGCATGGAACTCACTGAACATCCTCATAACATCATCCTTTACGATCTCCCAACTAGACTGCCAAAACATTACTGTAAAGCCATATGGGCTAGGGGCCTTATCCCCATTCAAATCCCTTAAGATAGCACAAACCTCCTCGATAGAGAAGGGTAATTCCAGACTAGTACCTTCCATATCAGTGATCCTAGAGAAACTCAGCCCTTGGAAATTGGCCCTCCACTCTCCTGGATCTAGAAGAAGAGCCTGAAAAGCATTAGCAATATTCTTCCTCAAACCACGCCTCATTAATTCTCAACTTTTTATGTGGTTATGCATCCTATGAGAATTTGCCATCTTATGGAAAAAAAACCCATGTTTTTGTTCCCTTCTTTGAGCCAAATTTCCCTAGATTTCTACCTCCAAGACAATTCTTCCATGAGAGCCCACTTTGTAAAGTCTTCACTGGCCTTCACTTTCAACTCCATCTCCTCTAAGGATAGGGGACGTTGGGCTTCCATAATGCCCTAATGGGCTAGGCTCTTCATGGCTGGTTTCTTGTTCTCCTCTACTCTCCCGAAAACCTCTTTGTTCCAAATTTTGAGTTTGCCTTTGAGGGTTTTCATCTTCTCCATAAGCACAAAACTACCTTAGCCAAAAACCTCGGTGCTCTGCCACCAATTCCTGATGATACTTGAGAAAATTTTCGCCTTTAACCACATGTTTTCAAATCTAAAAGGCATTGGCCCTCTGGTAGGGACCCCTCCACCTTCTAACAATACTAGGAAATGATCTTAGGTAAGTTTAGTAAGCAGACTCTGGATAGGATTTCCAAAATGAGCGTTCCAATCGTTCGAAACTAGAAACTTGTCCAGCCTAGCCATTCTCCTATTGTTCAACCCTCCTTTCCATGTGTATTGGCCCCCTGGAAGAGGAAGATCCTTTAATTGTAACTCATCAATGATCTAAGAGAATCTCTTCATTGGACCCGATAATCTTCCTTCTCTCTTCCTCTCCTTTGGGAAACAAATGACATTGAAATCCCCCCCAACACACTAGGGTTCCCCCACAACCCTCTAATAGCACCTAACTCCTCCCACATAGTTTCCCCAATAACGCTAGAAGTGGGCCCATAGACACTTGTGAAAATCTAGTTGAAGCTGTCCTCACAATTTCTGAACTTGCAAGAAAGTGAGAAACAACTTTCCTCCACTTCAAGAGGCTGAAGTACCCTAGAGTCCCAAAAGATAAGGACACTGCTAGAAGCCCTGTGCGCATTTGATGCCGCCAATCCACAAATCTCCCAACTTCCAGACTTCGAATTAGACTACTAGAGACCCCTTTAAAGCTTGTTTCCTGCAAACAGATCAAATATGCTTTTTGAGTTTTGAGAAGAGCTTTTATTAAGGTTCTCTTCTCCCCAGTATATGCCCCCCTTACATTCCAGGATATAATTCTGATTCTAGTGATAGAAACAGATTGGTCCCCCTTACTTCTCTACCTTGAGCTCCTAATTTTATACTCCCTCCATCCTTGATTGCCCATTCAAACTTCTTCATCTCCCTTTCATACTTAGCCGAATATCCATTTAATTTTCTTTTCTTTATTTCTTCTTCGAAACCTTGTACACGCCTTCGTGAAAATCCCTTCAAAACCTGTCATCGACAACCCCATACATTGACTAAACTTCTTTAAGTAGCTTTCCTCCCAAGTCTCCCCTTCTAGATTCCCCTCATAACGCTCTTCATTACTTTGGGATTCCGGGCCATTGTCCACGGCCATCAATTCTCTATCCATATTGACATCTTCTTCCCCAACCGATAGCAGAACACACAACCGAGTATGGATGAAAGGTTCTTCCTCTCCTACACTCCCCTCAAACACGGTACATCCCCTCGACCCAAAAAGCTCTTTGGAGAGAGAGCTTGGTCCAAAATAGAAGAAGAAGAAGAAACAAAGGTGTGGACTGGGGCTAAGTCGTACCTTTCCGCTGCATGGATTAGCTCAAGCAGATCTAGAGAGTTTTGCCCCCTTTGTTCTTTAGATCTTCAAGAGCCCTAGAGAAAGGACTCCTCTCCTTTTGATTCTTTGTTGAAACTTTAGAGTCGCTCCCCCCCCTTTTCTTTTCCGTGTTGACCTCCCTCAAAGGATATTGGGCTTCTCCCCCACTTATATTGGAATAGCTAGATCTCCTTAACTCCTCCCCATGGGCCCCTTTTTTCTGGGATGAGGGTCTAGCTTGAGAGGATCTGCCTCTCTTGGCCCATCATAGGGTCTCCATCCATATGGCAGGGCTTCACTCTGCACTGGATCGGCTTTCTCTGTCCTAACCCAGGGCTCATCCCCATTATTCCTCAGATTCAGTTCTCCAAAAGGCTCCATCACATCCCTATCAGAGTTCCGTACCTTGCCTCCCTTACCCTCCATCCCATCCAACTTTTTTGGCAAGCCTTCATCATAGTTTCTCGGCAAGCGGGGGCCACGCGCATTGTTTGGCGTGTGGTGGTTCATCCCCTTCTTCCTCCTATCGATGGGTAGCAGATTCACCGCAAGAGTTCGAAGGGAAGACCCCCGAACACCATGGCGGCAACTCCCACCATCTCTGGAGCTCATAGATCCTTACCCCTGCCTCGACGTGGATCATGCTTGGTCTCACTCTTCCCTCTAGTCTAACCAAGAAACAAGCCTAGCATACCTCTGTTTTCAGCTATGTTTCCTTGTCAATGGCAATAAAGCCCCCGCAGCTGTCCCCAATCTTCTTGAGGATCTCCCCAGTCCATGAATGGAGTGGAAGTCCGATCACACGCATCCACGCCTCCTTGACCATGTCTTTCCTCTTTACAACCAGAATCTGGGTTCGACCATTCGAGTTGTAAAGGATTCCCTTTGAAACTTCTCCTTCCAGCCTCAAAGACCCATTGTGCATCCTCTAGGTCGACAAATTCCAAGAACAGGAGATCCTTGTTTAGGAACATCACTGTCAGGCTATCTTTGAGCCTCCACACCACTTTTGCCCACTTCCCCACCTCCGCCACTGTCGGGAAAGGGTCCAGAGGGGTTTTCCACCACCCAACTAGGCTATATTTCAAGATCCCTAAATGCCCTTTTGGCACTAAGTCACCAGCACTCACCCACACTACATTAACTGACTGATTGTCGAAGTTTGATCTCTCCGTTTGTGCTGGATTTGCACTTTTACTCCCCCTCACATCTCCTAGGCCCTTCTTCTCTACCTTTTTTTTCTGGGTTCCATTTTACACCCAGTCCTTTGTGTTTCTCCGTTAGCAGCGTCCATCCCTTCACCAAACCCTTACCTTCAAGGAAGAAAAGTCTGTGCCTTTTGCCATCACCATATGTGACCGAGCAAAGAAGAAAATAGCCTGCCTCATTCTCACAATTTTCCAGTCTATATGATCTCTCATTATCTTTCCAGTAAAAAATCCTTCTGACATTGCTTTCCTTCTTGCATATATTCTCAACCCCTTTCTGAAGATTTTTCAAACCTACTTCCCCAAATTGAATCCATGATACAAATCCTTCGTTCCGTTAAAAACCCCTTTAGTTTGTTGCCTTCTCCTTTCACCGACATCTCGAAGGATTTTGAGTCGACTGCAAACCATTTCCTGGTTCCATCACCCGGCTCACGCATCCCAATAGAGAGAGGTTCTTATTAAGGAGATGGCTTTGGAGGTTCCCTAAGAAAAGGCATGCCCTTTGGCATTAGACTATTTTGAGTGTCTAAGGGATATAAAAAAAAAAATCTAAAAAAACATATATATACCTTAAGTCAATTTCTTTTCTCTCTTGAGTCAAATGTGTTTTGGAATGCTTCCTTTTTTGGTGTCCCAAATATCACCCTAACAGGAAGCCACTTCAATCAACTCTGCACTTCTCAACTTCTCTGAATTTGCAATTCTGCAACTATGATCACAAACTTTATTTTCTTACTCAAGGATAAACTTCAAGTTTTCTTGACAGATAAGTTTTATGTTACCGAATGTAGGTTATGCAAAGCAACTCTGGTGCTTTAGTGCAAGCAATACCAGCTCATTTACAACCACAAGTCGTTCCCCAAACAGCAAACCAGCAGCCCAATGTTCCTATTGCTGGGCAGCAACCACTTCATGCATGGCGGCAGTCACCTTTACAGGAGCCACAACAGGCACAGAAAGGCTCTCAGTCCTTGAAAGAACCAGTCTCTGAGATGCAGAAACAGTTGCCTCTGGCTACACCTCCAACCCAAAACTTGGAGCAGCAGCAGAGTTCCCATGTTACTATACAGCAGGTATTGCATGGTCAGTGATATTTTGATCTTGTGTAGAAAGGAGCTGAAGCTATCCATAAGGTGGCGGGGGTAATATTTAAGTGTCAATAGCATGGAACATTATTATTATTATTATTATTATTATGATGGTTATTCCAAGCTTCTTCTTCCAAGCTGTAAGCCTATGATAACAAATAATGAATCTCTCATTGGGTTGTTTGTTGCATAAAAGCTAGGCACATATCAGTGAATACTTGGTTAGTAGATGGTAAGGACTTGTTTCAAGGGTCATTTATTTCTCACATGATATTGCCATCTTATAACCTCTTTTCTACAAAGTGTATCCTCTTTTCTACAAATTGTTTTCTCTGTTATTTGCTAGCAATATTTGAACTTTGTGACTGTCATCAAATCTCAGTGAATCCTGGTTAGTAGTTGGTAAGGACTTGTTTCAAGGGACATTTTCTTCCTTTAGATTAAAATTATTTCTCACATGATATTGGCATTTTATAACCTCTTTTCTGTGAATTGTTCTCTGTTATTTGCTAGCAATATTTGAACTTTGTGACTCTCATCAATCATATTTTCTCCTGTCTCCCAGACTGGATGCAATCCTCTGACTGTTGCAAGCTCCAGTGCCGAACCACCAGCAGTTTTGCCTTCCATTGTATCTTCTTCTCCTGCAGCTTGTGTAAGTTCCGAAACAGCAGATCTTCTAGAATGTGATTGGAGTGAACACACCTGCCCGGATGGTTTCAAGTATTATTACAATTGTGAAACTTGCGAAAGCAAGGTTAACTTTTCTATCTTTGAGAATCTTGGTTTGCATCCTGCTTTTTGTGTACCTCTCAAAGATTTGATAAATGTTTATGGAACTTGGACACTACAGTGGGAGAAGCCCGAGGAGTATATCTTATTCCTGCAACAGTTAGTGAAGAACCAAAAACTCCAAAATCCTTCTGGTCAACAGTGTCAATCTCCAAGCCACTCACAGGTTCTCTCTACCCAACAAAATTTTCAACCAGAGGTTGTGCAGCTCCAAACAGAGCTCTCGCATCAGAAATTGCAATCACCTTCCTCGTGTTCACTAGCTGGTACCATTCTTTACTTTGGCCCTTTATTTATTCAAATTTTGTCCTGGGGCCCATTATATAAAGCACAGAAATTTTGTGCTTTGTATATTCTTTATATATTCAATTCTGGTGTTATTCATTGAAGAAATCGTGAAATCTCCTTGTTTGTTAAAAAGATTTTATAACCTAATATATCAAATAAGGGCTGGCATACCAGACCACCGAAATAGGAAACTAAATTCCTACAAATCAGGAATTAAAAAAACAGTAAATTATCTAGATTACAATGTCCTAAAAAATAAGTAAAATTTAATCGTTTCTAAATAAAGAAAATAACTAACTAAATCTCCTAATTTATTTACATAATACGATTCCTATTTCTACACTCCCCCTCAAGCTGGGTTGTATATGTTATACAAACCAAGCTTGGAGTTCAACTCATCGAAACTAACTCTTGGAAGCGCCTTGGTGAGGACATCGACAATCTTCTGTCTTGTAGGAATATAGCTGAGCCGAACGATTCCTGTGTTGACTTTGAAAGAGATAAAATGATGGTCAATCTCAATATGTTTCGTCCTATCATGATGCACTGGATTCTTAGCTATACTAATGGCTGCTTGACTGTCAGTAAACATCTTCATGGAAGCTTGAACTTTAACCTTAAGTTCCCTTAGCAGTCTCTGTAACCACATTCCTTTGCATATACCTAGAGCAAGTGCTCGGTATTCTAATTCTGCACTACTGCGAGAAACCACAGCCTGTTTCTTGCTTCTCCAAGTGACAAGATTCCCCCAAACATAAGAGCAATAGCCAGTAGTTGATCTTCTATCAGTTTGTTCTCCTGCCTAACTCACATCAGTGTAAATCTTGACTTCACAACTTTCACTCTTTTTGAAGAGTAAACCATGACCGGGAGTCATCTTCAAGTATCTCAAAATTTTGTTCACTGCATCTAGGTGATCCTCAGTTGGATTATTCATATGTTGGCTGACTACACTCACCGAATAAGCAATGTCAAGTTGAGTGTGTGAGAGGTAAATGAGCTTACCAACCAGCCTTTGATACTTCCCTTGTCAACTGGCGTACTTTCTTCACTTCGATTCAGTCTCTTTATAGAGTCAATAGGCGTATCAGCAGGTTTGCAACCAAGCAAATCTGTTTCATTCAACAAGTCTAGGATATACTTCCTTTGGGATATAACAATTCCCTCCTTTGATCGAGCCACCTCCATTCCGAGAAAGTATTTCACTGTCCCGAGGTCTTTGATCTTGAATTCAGTTGCTAGTAACTTTTTCAGCTTAAGAATTTCCTTTGAATCATCTCCTGTTAGGATGATGTCATCCACGTAGACTATGAGAATGGCCATTTTTCCTCTTGATCCACCTTTAACAAATAGTGTGTGCTCTGCTTGACATTGTAAGTATCCATTAGCTGTCAAAGTACTAGCAAACTGTCAACCAATCGCGAGGAGCGCGGCCCGTACAATGGCTTCTTCAATTTGCACCAAGTTTTGGTTTATTGTTTCTAGTTACGGGGTATGATCATGTATACTTCCTCGTCAAGATCTCCATTCAAGAATGCGTTCTTGACATCAAGCTGATATAGTGGCCAATCTCGATTTACTACCAAGGAGAGTAACACTCGAACTCTGTTTAGTTTGGCCACAGGTGCGAAGGTCTCTTGATAGTCAATTTCGTAGGATTAGGTGAATCCCTTTGCCATAAGTCTTGCCTTGAACCTGTCTACACTTCCATCAGCGTTGTACTTGACGATGAAAATCCACTTGCACCTAACCGGATTTTTGCCTAATGGTAATGTTAGCCAGCAAGGTGTTGTTTTCAGGCCGAACCTTTTCTTCTCTGGCTTTCTTCCACTGCGCCTTATGAGCCTCCCGAATAGGTCGAGACACTTTGCGCTATCTGGGTCGTTACAAATGCCTTAATAGGATGGAGACAACTTTCCATATGCAACATATCTCTGGATTGGATGTTTAGTGCATCCACAAACCCCTTTCCTATGAGCAATGGGCAAAAATCTAGGATATCATCAGTATAGAACATGAGCATAAGGAGGAGAGAGAATCCATACCATTGTGAGTGTGTCAGTCTGATTAGAGTTTAGGTCTTTGTGATTGAGAGCAGGACAGAGGTTCTTCAGTTTGCTTGGTTGTTCTTCTCCTTCTGTAGACACGAAGTTCAGTGTTATTAGTATCAAGTTGCAATGGATTTTGGGCTTCTATGGTAGGCTGAATAGGGACGGTTTGAACAGGAGCAAGAACAATGGCTGGATTGGAATTTAGAGGCTGATTGGATGGAACAAAAGCGGATTGATTATCTTGATTGTCATGAACAAGATTCCAAATATGATATTCCTTGGAACTCTCCCCCTGAATGTCAGATTTGGGAAAGTGGGATTGACTCTCAAAGAAGGTGACATCCATGGAATTGTAGACTTTCTTGGTAAGAGGAGAGTAACATTTATAACCCTTTTGACAAGAGGAGTAATTGAGGAATATACACTTGAGTGATTTTGGATCGAGTTTGGTGCGATGATTATGATGAACATGAACGAAGGAGGTGCAGCCAAAGACTCGAAGAGGAAGATCATAAGTGAAAATAAGAATATTAGGATGTATTGTGGTGAGACCTTGAGGAGGTGTTTGGAATTTTAAAACACAACTTGGCATCCTGTTGATGAGATATGTGGCTGTAAGTACAACCTCCCCCTAAAAGTGTTTAGGTACATTATTGGTGAACATATTTGCACGGGCTACTTCAAGCAAGTGTCTGTTTTTCCTTTCAGCCACTCCGTTTTGTTGTGGAGTGTCCACACAAGAACTGTTATGAACAATTCCATGTTTTGACAAGTAAGAACCAAGAATGGAGTTGAAATAATCCTTTGCATTGTCAGTTTTGAGAACTTGGATTTGGCTTTTAAACTGGGTTGAAATCATGGTATGGAAGAATTGAAAATTTGTGGTTGTTTCAGATTTTTCTTTCATGAGAAATGTCCAAGTGGTTCTTGTCTGATCATCAATAAATGTGACAAACCACTGAGCCCCATTGATATTTTTCACACGTGATGGCCCCCAAATATCACTATGAATCATTGAAAAAGGATTTGTGGTTTATGTTAGACTATAGTATACATGTAAATTGTATGCTTGCTAATTGACAAATTTCACATTAAAACGAAATTTTTATTGATGAACAACTGAGGGAACAATTTCTCAATATAAGCAAAATTTGGTGACAAAGGCGATAATGCCACAACATGACTTGACTCTCAACTTGAACAGAATTAGAATTGGAAACATACACGGAAATAGAAGCAAACTTAACAGACTCTGGACTTGACTCTGAAATACAACTTGATTGATGAACTTGTCTACTTGGGAGGTTCTTTTATTTGAGCAAGTAAAGTCCTCCATGCATATCAGCACTGCCAATCACCTTCCTCGAGTCCACTGCCTTAAAGCATAAGAATTAGAATGGAATTTAGTGAGACAATTGAGATCCTGAGTGATTTGATTGATGGAAAGTAAATTGCAGTTCAACTTTGGAACATAAAGAACAGATGAAAGATGTAAGTCTTTTGTTATATGAACAGAGTCGGGGCCTGCAACTGGGGAGATTGTTCCATCTGCAATTCTGACTCCCGAGTGACTAGAGCAAGGTTGAAAATGCGTTAGAATACTAGAATCTCTGGTCATATGGTATGAGGCTTCTGAATCAACTATCCACGGCCTTGGTTGATTATTTTGAACACAAAAAACAAGAGATGGTGTACCTTGATGTGCTAGAAGGCTAGTATGCTGCTCGGCATGAGATGAAGATGTTTGGCTGGAACCAGAAGCCTGACTAAACATCTTTTGTAGTGTCTCAATTTGCTCCTTGTAAATGGACTATTTTCTACTCTGTTTTTTGTTGAAGTAGCAACATTGGCACGAGAATCTCTTCCAATCAGCAGGTTTGCCATGCAACTTCCAATAGGTTGCTTTCACGTGTCCAGGTCTCTTGCAATGATCACACCATGGACGACCCTTCCCAGCCCTATTGTTCTGTGAAGAATTGTGAGTAAATAAGACTGAACCTTCTACTGTAGGAGTGATGTTGGCTTCGGGCAACATTAACTTCTTCCTGCTCTCCTCCCTTTAGACCTCTTCAAAAACTTCCCAAATGGTGGGAAAGGATTTAATCCCCATAACTCTCCCCATGACTTCATCTAGGTCTTTGTTCAGGCCAAGAAGAAACCTTATAGTCCGTTTTTGTTCAACAATCTGCCGATAGATTGATGAATCATCAGCACACTTCCACGGATGGGTCTCATACAAGTCCAACTGCAACCGACAGCGAGTAAGCATGTTGAAGTACTACGTTACATTCATGTCTTCTTGCTTTAGATCGTAGAGCCGTGTCTCAACCTCAAACAATTTTGAGGTGTTCTCTATGATGGAATAAGTCTCATGGGCAGCCTCCCATATCTCCTTGGCTGTCTTGTGAAGCAGAAAATTCTCTCCAATTTGAGTGGTCGTAGAGTTTATTATCCACGACATCACGAGATGATCATCAGTCTTCCATGAACGAAATTTTGGATCCGTGGCCTCTAGAGTAGCAGTTTCACCGGTGAGATGTCCATCCTTGCCTCTGCCGCACGCAAACATGAATACAGACTGAGACCATTGCAAAAAATTTTCGCCATTCAGTTTGTGATTGGAAACAAGCTGTGGAGAAGAATCGGGAATGGTGGAAACCGCATGAGTGGGCTAGGATTTGGAAGTCACTTCCAAGGAAAGTTGTTTCATACGCCATGCCATATTTGGTCATGGAGAAGAGTCGGCCAGAAGAAAGAGGAGAAGAGCTAGGGCTCAGAAAACCTGCTCTGATATCATGAAGAAATCGTGAAATCTCCTTGTTTGTTAAAAAGATTTTACATCCTAATATATCAAATAAGGGCTGGCATACCAGACCATCGAAATAGGAAACTGAATTCCTACAAATCAGGAATTAAAAAAACAGTAAATTATCTAGATTACAATGTCATGAAAAATAAGTAAAATTTATTCTTTTCTAAATAAAGAAAATAACTAACTAAATCTCCTAATTTATTTACATATCGATTCCTACCACCATGTTCTGAAAGCACTGATTATATTGACAGTGATGAATACATTTCGATCATCTACTTCTGTTTGAACGAATTTATGTGGGTATTGATTTATACTGAAGCTATTCTGCATCGTGTGGGTCAGAAAAATGAGATTGTGATGCAGAAGTATATCTCTACATCTAAACTGATGCAGAATTTTTAATATGCAAATGTCTTATCTGTTTCTGGGGTGAGGCTTGGGACTGGATTTCAGTGAGAAAGGTTCCACTGATTTGATGAGGATGTGGAGAGTTAGGAACCAACTATAAGCTTGTAAAAAACCTGTTGGTTTAAGAAATCTAAGAACTTGTAGGTTAAAGAAGAAGGGGCAAGAGGCAGAATTGAATAAAAACAATGGGCTTAAAGTTTTGTTTAAGCCAGTAAAAAAAAGGCTTAAAGATACCTCCATTGCTTTCTTTGTTCTTTCCTTCCTTTTTCTTTTCTTTTGATAGGCAAGATATTTTCATTGTTCATTGAAACTTTATCAAGGGACCTTTCTTGATGTTTGTGCCAAGGTTTCAGGCAGAAAGAAAATAGGATCTTTATTTGAATATTGTCTCTTAACCGGTTTTGTGGAAATTTCATTTCTGTCATGCAATGTGTTTCTCCCACTGGAAGGCCCACTATGAAAGATCTCCCTCCTAGCTGACGCTGGGGACTAATTTTCAGGAACAAGTTGAGAATGGATTGATTGGTCATTATAACTGTCCAACTTTTGATAGGCAACATAACTTGCTTAAATGTGGGTAGTCCAACTAGGTTGAAATTGGATTGATTGAGTCATCAAAACGGACCTAGAAATGGAAATAGTTATACTGTACATGTCCAAGATACTGAACTAAGGATTTACAAACTAGTAAGAGTTATAGTTATTCACAAAGACTTCATCCTTCTGTTGGTTAGCTACCAATTGAGTACCTCAGAAGAGTGAGGTATTTACCTCTAGGATCAGTCTTTCCTTCTCATATAATATTTTCCAGACCTTCATGCCATATTTTGCTTGAACCAGATTTAGCTCCTCCACTCTAGACACTAGTAATTAGCAACAAAGAATTGGCTGGAAAAGGGAAAAAAGGGGTTCATCACATGGAACTTCAAGGTGGATTTTAGTGTTTCAACTGGAGGAGGGTATATCTAATTACAAGAATATTGTTTGTCTACACTAGAAATCTCGGAACACAATACATCTGCTTGTCGCTCAAGAAAATTTTGGCTGCAGAAATTGCATCCTCAAGAATATTAATTGGTGATGAACCATTCACTTTTGGGAGTTTTAACATTTGACTCTTACTTAAATTGCAAGCATAAATGCTATGAATAGAGAAAAAGCCCAGTTTTTTTTAATAGCAATGTTACTAGTTGAGAGGATTAGGTCCACTTTTAATAGCAATCTAAGCTCAAGATGGTCTTGGGAACTCATTATGCAGATTGCAATTATTGAAGATACTGATGCAGCTGGTGTATACTTGTATACTTTGGGATACTTTTTTGGCTCTTGCTTCTATATACTATTTGCTTTTACCTATTAAAAAAAAACTGAAGATGTTTTTACCTTTA
This sequence comes from Tetrastigma voinierianum, assembly GCA_016808115.1. NCBI lineage: Eukaryota > Viridiplantae > Streptophyta > Magnoliopsida > Vitales > Vitaceae > Tetrastigma > Tetrastigma voinierianum. The sequence goes on from JAEQBH010003725.1 coordinate 310,377, forward strand.
AAAAAATGAAGATGTTGATTCTTTTTGGTGTCTAGTGTAGATCCTCTAGTCTGGCAAATGGATTGTTGGCTTCATTTGCTTTAATTTCAATTGACGAAGTGCAGGACATGACTTCATCTTGTGATTGCAGGGTCTTTGTCATGTGCTAGTATAGCTAGCAACAATTCTGGCCACTGCCCAACTGCATATCCAACAGGTATCAGGTGTTCGCATTTAATTTACTGAAATATTTTACCCATAAAAAAAAACTTTAATTTACTCAAATCTTTTACTTAATATTGAGATTTTATACTCAAATCTATTAGGGCCTGTTTGGAGACCTATTTGTAAACATTTTCAAATATATATATATATATATATATATATGAGAGCTATTTTCCAAAATACTGACATTTCTTGAAGATAAACCTGCTTGGGAATTGTAATGTTTTAAACTTCTTTCTATGCTTCCAAAATATTGTTTTAAAAAGCTCTTAGATGCAGTATTTTATTTCTTTCTCCATATTTGTACAGTTATTGTTAAAAATAGTCCCCAGAAAACTAACGAAAAAAACTGATTTAAAAAAATTATACTGGTTCTGAACCAGTTCTAAGAAAAATGTTTTCTTTCAAAAAATTAACAGACATGTTTGGAAATCTTGAAAACAATCTTTTGTTCTAAAAAATAGTTCCTAAACAGACTTCAGTTTCTCACTTTGCACCTGTGACACTTAGAGATGAGCAAACTAGCAAAATGTTCTAGAGACATTCAATAGTTACCATAATATTGCAATTAGGACCGCTCAGAACCTTTAGACCTTTTCTAGAGAAGGCCAGAACATTTAAGAAGCTTGTAAAGTTGCCTGTAACTCCGCGAACTTGTGTAGGTGTGTTGAGACTTGAGAGTATGTGAAAGTAAGTTTATTTGAATTCTTGGAAGTCTGAAGTACTTTCTGATGTGTGGAAGTATGCAGTGCAGTGCTTTTGAACTGTATTGAGCTTTCTAGGATATTGTAGTAAAGAATATCTAGAATACACATAAATTTTGTAAATACTTTATTGAGAATGGAAATGGTAGATATTCAACAATTTTGTAGCATCTACAGTATGTAGGATCTGCAGAACCTCATGATCTTGAAATATTCTTCATGAATCATGCTACCTCATTTGGGGAAGGCACTAAAATATGCAAGCAACTAGTAAACATGCTGGCAACAAGTGTTGTGTACCTCCTTACTCCTTATCCACTCAATTTGATCTCTCCCTCTCCATCAATTGACTTCCCCTGCTACTGTAAAAATAAATCCACGGCTTACATCCACTTCCTAGTCATTCAAAGGTCAAGTAAAACAAGGATTCTGATGCCATTTTGAAACTGGCTTGCTCTTTCTTTTTCCAATGGAGCTATTTGAAATCCATTGGTCTCTTCTCGAGTAAATTTTTTGATAGGGAGGCTTTATTGGAAATTTTTTTATTTTGCAACAGCTTCAAAAATGCAGCTGGTCTTTGGTTAGTAGGTGTTTTTTGTGCAAAGAAACATAGGGCTTAGCTTGGGGCCTGGGCTACTTAAGTTTTAAAGATGGACTCTTTGTTTGTAAGAAATTTGTTGTCTCTTTCTAGGTCTTTAGCTTCTGGGCTGGTGAGTCTTTTTTGTTCCTGGCCTTTGGTTTCCCTTTGTATAGTATGCATCTGGGAAGCCTTTTGGCTTCTTTTTGTGATTAATGATATCTGTTCTTTTTTCCTGAAAAAATAAAATAAGGTCATAGATGACATTTTCCTTCATTATTCACTAGTTAGAATTTTCTTGAAGCTGTTGTTTAATCTTTTCGGTGTACATTGGGCGCAAGCTGCTACAGTAAAAGAAGCTTTATTAAGCTGGCATGGCTTGTTTGTGGGCAAGAGAAGAAAATAGGTTTCAAGTGCAGCTCTATTATGTATTTTTTTATGGTCCAGAAGGAAAGAAATCTCAGTTCATTGGCAAGAGAAGAAAATAGGTTTCAAATGCAGCTCTATTTCAAATGCAGAAGGAAAGAAATCTCAGTTCATTTGGTACTAAGGAACATTCTTAGTTTTTAACGTTCTTTCATAGGATTTTGTTCTTCTGGGTAAACAAGTATATAGAGATGGATTTTATGTCTTTTCTTGATTTTATTGAGTGGTTGGCTCCTGGTTCAAGGAAGAGTATGTTGATGGTTTGTTTTTTTGTTTTTTCCATTTCTGCTATTTGGCACTATCTGTATATTTGCTGTGTACTGTGGTGCATCATTGAGGTGTTTTTTTTTTTTTTTTTTAAAGAATTTGGTTTTATTCATTTAAAAAAAAAAAAGTAGTTGGCTAGGAGGGGGTAAGTCCATGAGTTAGACAACTTGAAAGTGGATTTCCTTTGTCTTCAGTCTTCGGCCATTCATCCTCTGCTACTTTGCTTTAGATACAGTTGTAACCCTCATTTTCTTGAGCTTAAGGTTTGTAGGAATGTTACTTAAAAGGCTTTTTAACCATTGAGGAACTATCATGGTAAGCCAATAAATATTTTAGGTGATATACAGATTTCAAACTTTATTTTGTCCAGTAATTTGTTCATGCTGCTTCTGAAAGAAAATTGAAACCCATGGAACTCATGCGGGGTTTGGACGTGGATTGATAGGTTAATTGGGAGATCAAGTATATGATTGGATGCTCATTTGATTGGATGATCAAGTATATGATGTTCATTTGAGTGAGAACTTATGAAACTCACCTTTGTAGAGAGATTTACTCACCATCCGGTCATTTGTTTTTGGGTTGTGTATCTGCAGGAAGTTGCGGCAGTGAAGGTATTCGAAGCTGCATTCCAGCAAATGTATAGAGGAAGAAGTTTAGAAAAGAATGCCTTGTTTATTAGTTTCAGGAATAGGAAAGCTGTGATCAAACCTCCCCAGAGATGTGTAATAGAATTGTTACTTCAATGGAGTTGCTTTCCCTCATTTTTCTGAGGTTAATTCTGATGCAATTATAGTTCTTATTTCCATAAATTAATTATATAGAAACAAATTCCTTATCGGAAAGGGTTGACTCACTGTTTGAATCACGATTTATTGCCCTATCTCTTGTTGAAGTTCTCTTTTGCAGGTCCGTGTCAACTGATTCAGTGGCAAAAGCCAAGGATAAGGTAAGATTGTATCTTTCAAGAGTTCTCTAGAAAAATAATATAATCGAAAGTCTCTTGAGTTGTGGCTCCACTTCTCATCTGTCCTCCAAAACCTGATTTTGCCTACTACCTGTGAATGTACTTGATAGACACCTTCAAACAGGCAAACGCCATGGGCATTTTTGGTTCTTTTTTTGAAAACTGTTTTTTAGAATCGATTTTTAAAATATAGATGTATTATTTTGGTGTTTTTTGAAAACTGTTTTTATTTTTTTACTTTAGTGTTTTCTGTGTTTTTCAGAAAAAAAAAAAAGAAAAAAAAAAGAAGGAACTAAACGTGTTCTCGATGGAACAAAAAACAATTTAAAAAACATAAACCAAACAATTGTATAACTGTTTTTGTTCGATTTCCAGAAGGCATCACCCCTTGTTCCATCTTCATTGTTAGAGGGGAGTGGCAACTAACCTAAAGCTCTTTTCTACATTGCCTATTATTTTTATTTATTTTCCTGATATTTTAAGCTCGTATTATTGCAAAAAGGGTTTGACACTGTTCTACTTGGCGGGGAGGATTATGAAAAACAAATAAATAAATGAACGCATAATATTGGGTGCATCATTATCTGATCGCCTTCTATTACACAGTCTGATCTAGGTGACAATGATTGATCACATGGACATGAAGTCTCAATGAAACGTGCCGCAAGAGAACATGAATAAGCCCATGCATCCACTTAATCAAGAAAGCTAGAAGTTTCCGAATTTCTCTTAAGATCTGACGCTTTCTTCCCATCTTTGTAGCATTTCATTTTCACACTCCACATCCTCACCATTCAATTAATGCATGAATCAATCCAGCTCGTGAGTTGATGATATATTGCATGTTATGAGAAAGGAGAATGTGGAGAAATCATTTCCACAGCAAATATGAAAAGTGGGTCAGTGCCTAGTTCTGGTAACAAAGACTTACTCTTACCTGTTCTATTTCACCCCCATTAATATATATATATATATATATATATATATATATATATATATATATATATATATATATATATATAGACACTGCATTCATTTCACCTCAACAACTTCACACATTTCATTGCTTTCTTTTTCACTTGAAATGGGGCTTTATTTTTTCTTTTTGGGTTTTCCCGGACAGAGGAAAGGTGAAAAGCTTCCACATTAATTGTGGAATGGAGATATCTTTTTTTTTTCAATATTCTGACTGCAGTACCCCTTGCCCTCAATGAAATCAATGCACATTCCATGGCCAACAAAGACAAAGATATAAGGACAAGTGAGAGGGGTCACAATAGTTATTTGCGCTGCTTGTTTGCTTAAGAGTGGGGTGAGAAAAGAGAAGAAAGTTATGGTTTTGAATCTTTTAGACAGTGAGAAAACTAGAAAATCCGCTTTCGAATTTCCTTGATAGATTCATTTGCATCCTTTTCCTCTCTCCTTGTTTGTCTTTCTTTCTTTCTTTCTTTTTTTTTTTTTCCCTTTTTCCCCCTTTTACCTCTTTCTTTTCTTTATTTAAGAAGTAAATAAAATAAACATGATCCATAAAACCAATGGAAGATGATTTACCTATCCTTTCAATTGATACGTAATTAATATTATATTGGAAGAAGCAGCTGATTGAGCATTATCCATTTTTTCTCAGCAACCAAACAGGGATTCTTTAAGAGAAAAACAACATTACCTATTCTGTATGCTGTATAACTTCTACATACCCAAAAAGAAAAAAACCACATCCAAAAAAGGAAAAAAACCAGGGGCGGGTAACTAGTCCCTCCATTGGATCAATAACCCCATATCGCTACAGTTCTATTCATGACATGATGGTGTATACAAAGACGGAGGGGAGAGAGAGAGAGAGAGAGCAAAGAGGCTAGGCTCTCTATCAAGTACTAGTGAGCAAGAGAATTACATACCAGAACAGGGTCTTTCCCTCTATCTCTCAAAACAGTAGTAATGGAGTAACGTTTCTTCATAACTCCTCTTCCTTTCTCATATGGGAGGGCACAATATCTTGAAGAAGGCCATGGTCTCTGAGCAAAGAAGAAGTTGGCGCGCAAAAACGCCTTTCTTGGACAGAGCCACAAAAGTTGTTGGCATGGGCATGGCCATAATTCAACAGCTGAACATGTTCATTGAGAGAGGGATGCTGGTGGTGCTGAAACGGCGTGGTTTGAATCATTGGGACAGCAAAGGTGGTGGCAATGGCGGATGGGTTTGGTCTAGGCATGATGGGGCTTGGGTGGGTGTGTTGACCTTCGTAGGTGGTAACCACTATCGTCGGATCCTTGAAACTCCTCTCCACTCGTTTCTTCACATTACATGATGCGCTGGTGCAACGATAGTAACTCCTGAATCCCCCATTTCCAATCACAAAAATAATGCTAATTACCCCAAATAAATATATACGGGAAAAAAAACGAAAAACAAAAACAAAAGATAGTTGTTGAAGAAACTGATATCATTTTTATGCGTTTTTCTTTACGTTTCTCACAATCCAAACAAAAGAAATGGGTTGAGTGTGAGTATAATGAATACCTAGGAAAGGGGCTGTTTTTCACAGCTTTTTGGCCGTACTTTCTCCATCTGTACCCATCTTCCAGATGATCAACCTCGCTCTTCGTCATGAAGGCGAACCTCGGCTCCTTCTGCCTCTTTTGGCTGCTTGTCTTCTTGGGTTTCAACCTGTACCCACATATAAAAGAAAAAGGAAAAAAAATATATTAAGAAATCCCCGGCCATTTCCGAATTTCTCATCAACTGGTTTCAACCCAGGTATAAAAAAAATCCTCAATTTTTTATTTTTTATTTATTTATTTCATCTAAAACTGTTACAAAACACCGTCTTGATTTTGTTTTTAAGTGGGTTTTCTTTTTTCACTCACTCTTTCTTAGTCTTCTTCTCTTCCTCATCTTCCTCCTCTTCTTCAACTGCTTTGCTTCCTTGCTCATGACTGGACGCCGACGACACCGACGACGAGTTCGGCGTGGCCGGCGGATTCACCACCTCCGGAGACGCTGGCACTGCCGGAGCTTCACCCGCCGACTTCTCCAAAGACGGCAGCTGCACCAAGTCAAACAACGGCAGCCCAAAATTGGGAACATTCAGTAACTCCATAAACCCTATTTTCCCCTTCTCGCCCTCGTCGGAGAAGTCAAACATGGCCGGAATATCCGCAGCGTGATCGGGAAACGACCACGAACCAACCGGATCCTCCATTTTCATCATCCCGCTCCTCTCCATAGACGAATCAGTGGTGCAAATTCATCAAGAAAACACTGTTTCCAGTTTTGTAGAGAGAAAAGAGAGTGAGATTTGAATAGTGTTTTCTAGAGAAATTGATGCCTTTAGGCTTGCGTGTTAATTTATAAAGGGTGGAAGAGTACGGAATGTGGGTGATGAACCGGCGACAACAGGTCAATGTAGAGGTGGAGTCGGTGGAGCCAGTGTATCCATTACGCGGTCCGACAAAGTGGTCGACGCATTCATACGGTGATTTGACCGGTTAACCGGTTAGAGTGTGAACGGGATTCATGGTACGTGTGATGAATACAGTCTTCGGTATGAGAAAAGGATCCACAACCTTCGCACGTGCGTGAGTATACGCTTGCATGTGACAACGTCGCCTTTCTTCCTTTTTATTAATTTTAAATCTTTTCCCCTTTTTTTGAATTTTCTTCCCGGTTTCTTCTATGTTAGTCATTAATTTGATTTAAATTTTCAGCCCATCCCTTCCCTCCTTCCTTTACTGCAATTTAAACACGAATCAAATTCAAAGAAATAATAATTTTTTATTAAATATTCTTCTTCTTCTTCTTTTTTTTTTTTTTACCTCAAAGCCCCTTAGATTTTTTCTTTTACTGCTTTTTTTTTTTTTTTAATAGATGTCCTGTTTTATTCACTTTATTACATCAATTTTAATATTTATAACACTTCAATTTCTATACTCTAATTACTATTTTGACAGTATATGTATATAATAATTATTAAAATTTGCAGGCTTTTTTTTATTCACTTATTTTTTACTCAAAATAGTTTTTTTTCTTCTATATATATATATATATAGAAAAATAAAATAAAAAAGAAAGACAAGTTGTGAAAGTGTGAAAAGGGGTTGTGTTGTTTCCATGCAAAAATATGCCGCAATCACCATGTAAGTCGGTGATAAATCACTCGCTTTTCCTTTTTGTTTTCTAACGCGAATCATTACAATGGGAAAATTTTTTTTTTTTTTATTATTATTATTATAAAGTGCCAAGGAAATAACTTGTGAGTCTCTCTCTCCCTCTCTAAATGTTATTCTTTTTTCGTAAATGCTATGCACGTGCGCTCAGTGCTACGATACGCGGACCTTGCTGACGTAACTTTCCTCTCATTTCATCTCACATCAATTTTTAATTCTTTAACCAATTTATATGTCTTTCTCTTTTTTTATTTTTTTTTATTTTTTATTTTAATTCAAACCTATTTTATATTCCCATCATTCCGAGGCTAAAATGACTCTTCAAAATACTCCGGATTATTTCGGAAGATATTTGATATTTTTAATTATTTTATCAATCTACTAAAAATAAATAAAATTTAGAAGTAGAAAACTTTCACTTAATAATATCAATAACTAAGTGCTTATGTGATTCAACTAATAATTAATCTCAATAATTTAGTAATCAATTGTAAATTATTGATTGATAAAATCTTCTATTCGAAGTAATTAATTTACTTACATAAACATGATTAAAAGTGCTTTTACTTTAATAAGTAAAAAATTATACAAAGAAAATTAAGATATTTTAATGGAAAAGAGTAAGAATAAACTATGATTTATAGTTTTTTTCATTATGAGTTGTTTAATCTTAAAATGCTATCAATTAAGAATTTTTATCAAGCATTTTATAAAAGTTGATCGAATTAATCAACTATCAATTCTCTCAATCGCCTTAACCAAGCATTCCTTAATATAATTTTTTAGAATATTTTTAGTTAAAATATATTTAAATGATCCCTTGTAATGCTATAAATAATTTTTTTCCTCTTAAAAATATTTTCAAAAAATAAGAATATTTTTTAAAAAATCATTACGAAATGGACTTGAAATAAAGGGACAAAAATGATGCAGCAATCTAAAATTCCTTGGCTTAAACCACACAAAAGTTTGAATCCCTGGGTTTTTGTTTGTCTGTGTCTTAATCTACCTTCGGCAGCGACTTTTGTCTTTTAATATGGCACGTGCTCCTATTAAAACGCTGCGTTTTGGATAAGCCTTTCCCTCTCTTAACTTGGATATCTTACCTTATTTATTTTATTTTATTTTATTTTTTTATTTTTTTACTTTTTTATATTGAGTTCTAGAAGAAGACTTTTTAGAATGGTCCCCATTTGGAAAAGCAAAATGCTGGTGGCCACTGCAATTATTAGGTTGTCTCTAAATGCAAAAATTGAGATTAAATGAGGCAATAATCATATCTTTATTCATTCAAAATTAATTTTCGTTTAATTCTTCTAGTTTTAATTATTCTATTTAACTCATAGAACAAAAAAAATCCAATAAAAATCACTTAAATAATCATATTTAAAAATAAAATAAAAATGTTACTATTAAATTTACAAAAGGTTGGGACCCAATAAAAAAAAAACTAGGAAACAATTGTTTTATCAATATTCTGTTTTTCAAAACAAAAATTTAGAAAAATAAGTTGGATGATTAAAATCAAATTTCAGTTATTTTTTAAAATAAAAAATTTTAAGAACATTTTATAGTCTTTTATTTGTTTTAATATTTTAAAATATTAAATATAAATATAAAAATAAATTAAAATATTTTAAACTCGCAAATAAGATTTTATTTTATAAAAATATAAGTATTATGTTGTAGAATTCTATTTTTATATCAAACAATAGTTTTCAAAAACAATTAATATATAAAATTTGAGACTATATTTAATAGTATTACTCATAAAACTAGAAAATAAAGTCAATGGAAACATAACCATTATTAGAGGAACATGATGACATAGTGGTAGTCTAAACAATATTTATATTCAAATATTTTAAAAAATATGTTTTTTAAAAGTGAATTTTTAGGTTTTAAAAGCGTTTCTAAAAATTATGTCAAAAAAAAAAAAAAAAAAAAAAAGGGACATTTTTTACATGAAAGAATTTTCTAAAATCACTGGTTCTAAATCTCGTAGGTTTAAAGAAATAAAAGTAATTCAATAACTTCTAAATCTGGTTTTGATTAAATATTTAAAAATTAAATAATATAAAATAAAAAGTTAATTAATTTATGTGTGGAAATGGGGATGGATATCATGGATTCACTTCACTATAGATAGGCACCACGCTATTTATAACGCGGTTTGGGAATATTCTCATGGTTGCTTGTAACACACGTCGTCCAGATCTTCTGTTTCCTTGTTCCCATTATATTATTATATATTTTATTTTATTTTAAAAATATGAATTGGCTTTTTAAAAAAATTAAAAAAGGGAATGGGGGGAGAGAGAATGAGAGGGAGACTGGGAGAGTTGCTTACGGGATACGTTTGGGAGCCCAAAACATGGAGAAAGGGCAGAGCCACTTTAAAAATAAATAAAAAATAAAAAATACACAAAAATACAAAAATAAAAAATAAATAAAAATACAAAAAACAGAAAAGTAGTTTTGTTTTGTTGTGGAAAGTCGTCGTCTTCAGTTATGAGTCAAGTTCCTGACTCACTACCCTAGATTTTGACTATGGTCATTGGTCAAGTGGGAAAAGGATCCTCACACCAAATTTATTAAATAAATAGAATAAAATAAAATAAAATTGTTATCTTTGAGAAATGAGAAGTGGAGAAGAACCCATTTGGCATTTTTCTTGCAATTTTTTTATTATGCTTTCTGATCCTAAAGATCTTCTCATATTTTTAATTATATTTCAAATCATTTTTAAATTAAAAATATTTACGGTTTGTTCACGTTACCTTGTATAATTCGGGTTGAGATTATAGTTTTTTTAAGTTCATGTGTATTTATAATTAATTTACAAGAAATGCTAAATTAACCATAATCAGAACCTAAATTATCCAATATAAATGAATTTAAACCGTTATATCACTTACATGCATATTAGCATATTACATTTTATTAATTTATATTTATACACGTGTTAATTGTTGATGTTTTATTAATATATATGAAAATGTCAATGAGACTAAATTCAATGGTTACGGATTTGGCACGATATAGATATAGGTAAGAGACCACTTTTTAATCTTTATAAGAATATAATACTATAATAAATATTGGAAATATCGGTTTCGATGAATATATTAGTTCTTGGATTTTACGGATATATTGGTGAATATTTTTACATAAATATCGATATATCAAAAATTAACAAAAAAATTTTAAAAATTCGCCAAAATCTTTGTAAAAGTGTAAAAATTACGTTAATAATCGAATATCTGCGTTGAAATTATATTGCAATGGTTTTTAAAAGCCACGAAATGAAAATCGATATGAAACACAATTCTGACGTTTGATGGAGGGATCATCTTGAGTAAGCAATCTTGCTCACAGCTTGTGGTGTTCTGATAATGTTGATTATGGGATCCAGGCATGTCGTATAAATGTCTTGAAACATCCCTTGGCCCTACCATATGGATAAGAATTTGAGTTCACCCATTACTTGGTCTGACATCATTGTTGCATGTGATATGGAAAGTGGAATAGCGTTTGTTTAGCGTGGATGGTACAACATTAAGTATTAACCGTCAATGGAGCCGAAATATTTGAAAAAGGTTAGTATAACTCGTTGTGTAGGAGGAAAAGCGATGACATCATTGGATGAATCATTAGTGAATCTTCGTGTTCGCGGACTCAAAACTAATTCGAAGCAGATCCCTCATTGTGTTATGTCATCCTTGATTATTAGGCCTACATATGACTTTCAATGGCTCAATGCACAGGGTGCATTTCTCTTAGGCTCATGGTCTTGTCTTTGTGTGGCATGTGTTAATCGTCTTCAGTGGGTGAATGGACTTAATGGACGATTGGCTTTTATTGTCGATTTGCAACATCATGGCATCATTTAAGTGTCCTTCTGCAAATCGTTGGTCCTTTAAGTCTAGAGCCATCATAACTTTGTAGTGAAATGCAAAATAGCCCAGGTATACTACTATGTTAACTCTTGAATCAAAGAGGTCTAGAAGTAACAATGAAATTTAAATAAGGTCTCTTGTGTTTGGTGATATTTTCCGCATATAGACTTTTCAAATAAAACATGTAACATCGATACATACCAGTTTATGTGCATCAATTCATGAATCGGGATTTCCATCTTCATCATCTAAATGGAGAGTGCAACCGCTTAAAATAATTGATTATTATAACCTTGTGAAACTTCGGCGAAGGTCGAGTAAATAACATATATTTAGTTTTATGTTATAGTAACAAAAAACTAATAGTTGGAGCCTAGGGTAAACAAGTTGATTTCCCTGTTTTGTATGTATTAGAGCAAATGTGCTTCAATTTATCTCACACACCAAAAAAGATGTAGTTTGGGAAAAAATCTTAAAGGTCAAATTCCTCAATGTGGGAGCTTGATTTCCATATATAAACCACAATTCAGCTGCAATAAAAATAACTAACATTCAAAATATAATAATAACGTGGTAATAGACTTTACTTTTAAAGTTTTAATGAGAAATAACATTGATCAGAAACCATTAAATCTCTTGAGACTATTACTACTCGATCATCGAATCCTTTTTTCACATCTCGAAACATTATAAGCTGTGAATTCAAAATATACTTTTTAAATCAATATATGTGTAAGTGTAATCAAATAAATCGAATCAATTAATTAGAATTATAACCTATTGATGTACCTCATTTCCAAAATTACTAAGGCCTACACTAGTAGAAGATAATTTTGCAAATACTTCGTGATAGCTTGGAGTAGCTAAGGGTCACTTCTAACTCTAGGTCTATATTGAAATCTTGGACTCAAATAATACGCTACAAAAGTGATTTAGAATTAGTATGTGATAAAATGAAGATAATATGCATTAAATGTGATTATGATATTGCTTAGTTACCTGCTACTTGAAGAGGATGTTTGAGGGTTCTATCCCAACGATCTGCGATGATTGTTTTCACCCAATCTTTGGCATTTAGTTGATGTAAATTTTACTTCATTACCTAAATCAACTCATACACAAATGACATTGTTGGGTTAACTTCGGAATCAACAATGCGAAGAAATGTATATAGTGCCTCATATATTGACACTAGCTTACAGACCTTCTCCCAATGTGTATGATCAAACATGAGTCTTTCAACCTCATGTCTAATGGTCGATCGACAAAGATTGTGAGAAGCTCATTTATCACTAATAAAGATTTTCTTCAAATCAATCATCTTTTTTAGAAGACTTTTTAGAGCGATAATTTATCGCAAATCTTGTTTCCCCTAGAGGCACAATATCTCCACTACAAACCTTTCTCATTTTCTTAAGCAACTTACTATGATTGTATATGAAGTTGGTGATTTTCCGTGCATTGGTAATCAAGTCCAAAACAGTTAGTCTTTTACCATTATCTTCAAACATAAGGTTGATGCAATGTGCTACACATGGAGTCCAATATAAATTGTACTTCTTTATTAACAATTTCCCAACCTTCACAAATGCTAATCCATTGTCTGTAACAATTTACATAACATATGCTTCACCAACTTCCTTTATCATACCCTTTAATAAACCATAAATGTATTTGTTGTCTTTGATATTCTCTGATGCGTCAACGAACTTAAGAAAAATTGTGTTTCTTTACAATATACCATGAAATTAATAATGCTTAATTTCGTGAGACCGGTCCATCCATCACACATAATTGTGCACCCATAAGTTTTCTATTTCTCCTTTTGGAGATTCACATAATCTTCCATGTTTCTCTACTCCATATCCAAGAATTTGTTTTTGATTTCATATGGAGAGGGTGGCTCTATTCCCATACCTATAAATAGAATTAAAGGAATTAATTATATGATTTGCAACTATAATGTAAGATAATAATGTTATTAGAAATTGAAAACTGATTTTCACATACTAGCTTGTTGTGCACCAACAATCACGTTCTTGAAGTGATGAGAGTTTGTTTTTGTGAAGTCGTCTTTCGTATATGAAGAATTTCTTGATTTAGTCGGCTGATATTGGCACGATTGCCATTCTTTTAAGATTTGCCAATATGCTTTGTCTTGTTCTTTGAAGATTTGTATATTGATGGAGCAAGAGGTGGTGATGGATCCAATTATCTCACACTTTGAGATCTTTGCATGTGCCTTATTGGATCAGTTGACTGTGATTGTGAAGACTTACTTATTGAAATTATATATATATATATATATATATATATATATATATATATATATATATATATATATATATATATTAGAAATGTTTGTGAATCCGTTTATACTATAAAAACGAATTTAAGTTAAAAGATTTACCAATTTTTCTTTTACCTTTCATAAATCCTTCTTCTTATTGTTGATTCCATTCATCAACTTTGGATGCACAACATGCTACTTGATAGTTAGCTCGCTCGTCAGGATTCATGTCAACCATATACATTTAGACATCATCCTCATCCTCCTCCTCCTCATCATCATCATCATTGATACATGAGCTTCTACAACATACATTGAGAATTCGATCTTAATTATAGAAAATTCATATTTCGGAGGTTGTGAAACCTTGGAGACACCAAATATGTTTCTAAATCCAAGTATTTGAGTCTTGTTACTATTTTGATTTGAAGTTGTTTTATTTTAGAAAGATTTGTTCTCCCAGTGCAGTAAGTAATTCTTTATTTAATTTAGAAAGTTTGTTTTCCTAGTAGGAATTGCTTTATTTAAATTAGAAAGTCTTTTGTTTTCCAAGTCAAAGTATAAGTTTCTTTATTGGATTTAGAAAGTATGGGGCTATATATACCCCATAATGTAGTCTTTTGACAATCAGTTCAATTTTAATAATATTTTCATATTTATCTTTTTAAGAGTTATCTCTTATTCTTTTATCTCTTTGGTAGATTCTTCTGAGTGGCGAGTTCGTTCAAACCTTATTAAGGTGGATTCACTTGGGAATTGGTAAAATATATCTCTTGATACTCTAATCTCTTGGTTGATTCTCTTGAAACTGACAATTAGTGGCTTCTTTATGTAGTGGATTCCTTGAGTTGTGAAGCAAGTACCTAACCTTTTCTATACATCTACTAATCTCATCATCTTCTCTTTCACCTTTCCAAAAACAAATTTTCAACATCAACCCAAAACTTTTCAAATCTTGTTCCATAATTATAAAAATCTTTTATATACTTTGTTTCACCCTAGAAACCATAAATAACATCTTCCCTAACCTTAGAGAAACCTCAATTTCGTTCATAGCCCTAGCTTACCTTAGAAAAACTCGAAAACCGCAAACTAGCTCAAAATTAAGTTGTTTTGCATCAAATCAAATTCGAACATTTCCTAATCTAAAATCCTTCATTCTAAACCTTAATTCCATCATAAATAAACCCTAAACTAGCCCTATAAGCTATGAGACCAGACCTATCCCTTACCCATCAGAGTTCTACCCCATAACCCTAACTTACCTAAACTGTTAGATCATCCATCACGGTCTCGTCCTTGTATCAATCAACAAGATGTCTATAGCTACCCCCCATTGTGCCTCTCAATTGAACTCGGATTTCTTTAATATCTGCAGCTTTCTTCGCTTTGGCTTTATTCCTTTGAACTAAAAGTTGTCTAATTTCTTTTTTCACTTCGGGAGGCACATTAGGACACTTCTTTCTATTTGAGTGGGGATCTGTATGTGATAAGTGAAATTTAAATCGAGTAATACTACCACTTTTAAACACCATACCCATAGTTTTGAAAGACGCAAGGTGCACCAAGGCGCAAAGGCCTCTTGGAGCCTTAAGGCTTAGGCTTTTTTATGTAAGGCACACCCCATTTTACATATATATTTTTAAAATGTAATCAAATATAATAATAATTTATCATCAAATATCATCTAAAATATCAATCCAATCAATAAAAACACATAAACAATACCTCTATGCATGAAAATTCATAAAACATGTCAACAAATCCAAACTCCATAGTTACTAAAAATCCATAGAAATTGTCAATAGAACATGTTAACATGCAAACACATATCCCTTGTCAAAATTCATAAAACATCCAAACAAAACACATTAATATAACTAATTTGTCTACAACAACCGATTCTCATTCATCCTCCACATCCACATAATGATCATCATCATCATTGTAGCCTTCCTCATCCTCCTCATTTCCCCAATAATCCATGTAACACCCCAAAATACACCCTAGTTGTTTTCGCATAATTAAATTACTTTATATTATTAAACGTTGGAAATTTTCGTATTTATTTTTGCTAAGTGAAAAATTCGAAAACCGGAATTTAATGCAAGATACATGGGCAAATTTTAATTTGTCAAATGGGACATAGAGGTCATAATATAAGAAGAATATGGTCTAAAGTGGAAATAGCATTACTTGATTTGTAAATAAGGAGAGATGAGGACCTAAGTGCAAATAAAAGAAAAATTAAATATAAAAAGGGGGTGAAGACCAAATTTGGTCTCATTTTTTGTTAGAACAAAACGTGAAGAGGAAGAGAAGAGAAGAGAAGAGGAACAAGAAAGAGAAGAAGAGGAAGAAGAAGAAGAAGCCAAGAAAGGTATGGAACTTGTATGGAAACTATGATTTTGTATGGTTTGTAAGGATTTTTGGACCTTTTTATGGTTTTTGGTTTGTTCCATTTCTAGGGTTTGGTTAGGAATTCATCAACCACACAGATTTTGGTTAAGTTTGGTTGGTAAAACCCTAGTTTGTATAATAAGATAGTATGGAATCATATAGCTCTATGGTTGAAAAGGGTTGTTATAGGTTGGTATGTTGTGGACTTTTATGTACCTTAACAAAATTCGCACCTCCTTGAGCTAGGGTTTACTTGAGGTGTTAAAGAGGTTCGAATACCTTGTTGGGAGTATGAGTCCCTCCCTTTGAGTATGGATATACTTTAGTTTTATGATGTATGGATACATATGTTTGGGGTGTTGAGGATTAATAACCTAATAACACAAGAATTTGGGTATGGGTTTGGAAAAAACCCTAATTAATCTATATGATTGGTTTTGTTTGGGTTATGAGCCATTTTGGAGTTGGTTTGGATGGATTCCCAGGTGAGTTTTGCTATATGATGGAATTGGGGAAGTTTATGGAAAAAAAGTGAGTGAGAGAGGGAAATTCTACCAAAGATAATCAACATTGTATCGGTATGAAATAAGGTGCCGGAACCCACGTGATACAAAACAAAAGGTGCTGAGTCGCAACGATATAGGTACCAATGTCTGGTAAAATGGTACCACGGTCCTGCAGTCATGATGGTATGTCGACACCGATCGCGACGAAATTTACCCACCTACGAGGGGGCGTAGGACCGATGCCAATCATAGTGGTGCGGTACCCGATGCGGTACCGCTCACGAGAAGGGGATTGGTGATGTAGAGACGAGTGATGCCGGTACCGATCTTCCAGCAATAACCCGATATTTGTGTTCTTGCATTTTAAGCCCCGTGCGGTGAAATTTGTAAGGAACCCTAATAAATGACCTTCTTAATAGAGGGTTGAAATAAGAAAGACTTAAGTAATCTCACTTATTACCTACTACCTCGATGAAACTTTCCGGCTTTTCCTTTCACGGCGTTCCGATATTAAGGCAAACTTAATGCCCCTATATGATAAAATGAATGCTGACGTATATAATTGTAGGAATGCTAAGACGGTCAACATTGCGACACTTTTACGATGATGTAAGGCGAACACGTCTTTGATAAAGATGCTTGGCGCCTACGCTGAGTACTCACGACGCCGCGCCTTACGAAGTACATGGGCGAACGCGGTGTCGTGCTTTGTGGCAGCGCGCTCTGCTAAATCTTCGACGCCACATTCGTGGCGGGCTTTTTTATGCTCGATCATCCACGCTGGCGTCTTCACGAAGAAGCGTTTTACGATACGTGGGTAGACCGCGCGTTTAATGATGGAGCCGCCATTGTGAAGCGACACGTTGATCGATCTGCCACGTATTTCTTTGTAACTCTTCACCGGCATCTCCTATTTGTCTGGTACTTCCACATTACTGTGTGTTGTCTTATTCATTTCTTATTACTAGTCTAAACAGTCTAACGGATTATATGATAAAGTGGACCAATAATAAGAGTAAAGTAAAGTATCATTATGCTCTTACCGAGATGGTGCCTACGTATAAGAATATATATGTGGGTACCTCTGTATCAAAAATTATAAACTCTGTAACTCTCCCATACGAGGAGATACGAGACTAAGTATAAAGCATGTATAAAGTACAAGTATGTGCATTAGTTTGTGAATTCATGGAAGAGTATGATATGCACTCTTGTATATATGTTATTGTTATGTATGCTTATTGTACAAGAGTATCCAATACATGTGTACATATATAAATTAAATGTTTCCATATAATAAATGAGAACGCTTGTAGTTTCTCAATCGTGTAAGGTCTGAGAGGAGGGCGTCATGATCTTCCATATCTTTATTTCATTACTTGACACACTTGTAATTTGCACTCCCGATTGTAAATGTATAGTTTTGTAACCTTATATGTAAATGAGACTTTCGAGGATTGTATGTAACAATGATACTTACGCCCCATGCAAACACACCACTACGATTGGTAGTTTATTTGTATCTTTTATATGATATTTTGATTTAGTTATAAGACTTGGGACCACCCGATGTCTAAAGCGGTGTTGAGTCTCTCGGGACGAGTTTCCGCCGCCACCTAAGGGAGGTGAGGGCGTGACAATCCATTCTTCATCATCTTCGTCACCTATTAATGAAAGATAAAACATGGTATAAGGCTTGAAGGCGTGTCATTCCCAGCGGAATGGCAACGTATGACTTGCTCGGCTCAACCTGACTATCGTCTAAGCTCTCAACTTCACTTGTTCTCATAGCATTACCCCATGTCAGAGTCATCATCGTAAACACTAAAAATGCATCTTTTTATTTATATGGTCTTGAGAATCATCGTATCCATTCTTCTTATCAATCACTTTCCACATTGTGTCTCATTGTTTCTTTTTCTGAAGATTCTTGGGTTCTTAATAGTATCCGCGTTCATCGATATCTTTTCTAAAGCTCGATTATATTTTATGTTATCTGTCGTTCGCGTTGGTACTCTGTCCTCTCAGGCTTGCGGATCTGCCAAAATTTATATAAGCTTCATAAATACTTTATTAATCATATTTGATATTTACAAATTGACTTTATGTATTTTTTAAAGTTTTTAAAAGCACATAACTCATGCTGTCTGTTACGAGGCTTCAGAATTCACTGCACTATGGCCGATGCACGCACACTACATGTTAGGCTAAGGACCTTCCACGACAAAACTTTTGCAAATTTGGAGAAATGAGAAGAAGGAAGCTCCAGTCCTGTCAGAAAAGCTGTGATATAGATATAAAAATGATTTAGTGATGAAATTCGAAACAATTCACCTATTTTCTGGCCTCTAAAATATAATATAATACTTTGTCCGGATAAAATTTAGTAACTAACACCCGGGATACTTTGAGGGCTTCCTTTTCCTAATAGTCGAGTACATTCTCCTTTGAGCCTTTATATATATACTCAATTAGGTCCACAACTTTTTCTCTCGTGTATCCAACACTTGCATCCTTTATCAACCTTTCAATGCATTTATATATCATAATCATGTGCTCAACTCGTTTATCATAAAGAGCTTACGGGTTCAAAGTATTACCGGATCGTGCAAAGTGATGAAGCTGAGAATCTCCTACCTCCTGTAATGATTTCAAATATCTCCTTGTACATCTTCATTCACAAGAGGAAACTTTTTACAATAGTTTCTTGGTATAGTCGTGTCTTCATATGTGTATCCCAGCAAGACACTTTTTCACCATCAACAAGCGAAATAACGCGAAATAAGAGGATTGAAATCTTTAAACAAAGAAATATGATGGTATTCAAAAAGAAAGGCCATGATCGTCTTAGCTACATTCTTCCCCTTCCGCTCCTTTAGCCCATTACTCTCGATCAATACGCACTTGCCAATTATCTTACTCAAAATTATTTTTGCTCGCGCGGCAGACAATGTGTCTAAAAGCCGATTAATCAAATCGTGTCTTAGATGGGCGGTAGTTCGTTCCTTGTCGTCAGCGCCTCATCATAGTTAGCGAGCAGGTTATAAATGTAGTCATTTAGTATTCATATGGCTCTCTCAAAAGTCCACCCAGTATTTGGTAGCTTTTTCAGTATCTTCCAATATCAAAATTAATGCAATGTCATGGTGTTCAATACAAATTAGACCGATTTTTTTTGCAAATAGTTATAGATAATGATCATTTAGTGATATGTGGCTCTCTCCAAGTCCTCTTATTGTTTGACGGCTTTCATGTCTTTGGCTCCAACAAATTAGCTGTGTCTGCGAAGCACTTGATTGTTCAATACAAATTAGACCGTTGCAACATCCTCCTACATCATGTTATATAATAAGAATTAAAAATACATCATTCAAAAATTAAAATCAACAAAATTTTACTTATTCAGTTTCTAGAAGTAGTATTTTATTACCTACCATCTTGCCTTAGGTGTGTGTGATGAACAACCGCATTTTCTTCACCAACTTGGTCCACATCCACTTTCAAGAGTAGTTCAAACATCCTTTCTCACGTCTTAATCATTGAAGAAGCGTTAGCAATTCCACGCTGGTTTCCATGTTGGTTCCACGCCAAACCAAATTTACTAAAAATTTACCAAAAGTTCTTTGTTTCTATCGGTCCATCCATCAGGCACTAATGGAGCATCTATTCTTTTTCCATTCCATTTCATGATCTTCATGAAAACTTTGTCAGCTCCACGACTCTTTTCTGCTATAGAATTGTTGTAACACTTACCTCATATATAAATACTTGGTCCCTTCATCCCCACCATATTGACAATGTTTCAATGTGGATTGGAAACTTGGATACGTGATGCGCAATAAATGGAATGGTAACTCCATACATCCACTGCCCAATAAAAACGAAGTTTTGCCCACTTCCTTCTAGTAGACGTCATTGATAGTAGTTTTATTCATTTTCCCACTCTCATTTTTTAACTTACATTAGCGCGGTGAAAAAAGCTTCATCTCCCTCCCTTGATCTTTTACCTATCGATTTCCACGTGAAATGACAACCGCCTTCTCAATGTCTTCAAAATCTTCAGAAATCTTCATTTCTCTTCAATTGCTCATTTTGATTATTTTCTCCTGCCTTATAATCTTCCATCTTGTCTCTAACATGAACAGACATTTTAGTATTTTATGTTTCTATGTCCACCAACAAGATTTTTGTTTACTAGAGGCTTCCCTTGGTTACTGCCAGCTATAGAGAACAAAGAAATAATTGTATTCAAATCTTTTCAAGTGGGAGTAACTAGGTATCTTCATCTGGGTCTTTTCTTCCCCACAAACAGCTGTGAGATTAACTTGAGTCTCATTTTTCATTGTCATTGAAATTCATTCTTTGCTTCTTCCAACTTTGAAAAAAAAACTACAACACAATAATAATTGAAAAATACGAATTGAGACATATATTATAAAAAATATTAAAAAAAAAAAATCAAACCAGTCTCATATGACTCATGAGTCTATGACTTTCATACTTAGTGTCATTTTACTACTAAGAAATAAAATAAATGAGTTATGAGATTACTCGTTCTCTAAAGCTAAATGAGACCAAAATCATCAATAAAGTGAAGAAAAAAAAGATTAAAAAGTAAGAAAGGAAATACCATTGGAAATGCTTTTCTATTTTGTTGATTTTAGTCCTTTTTCTTCTCTTCTGATGGTTGGGAGTCTTATGGTTTTGGCTTGAAACATGTGAGGTTGGAACACCATATTCTCGATTATTAGGGTTTCATGTGACTGCGCGTCGTTTTGGCCATTTTTGGTACAAAATGGTGTCATTTGGATGGATTTTCAAATCCACGAACATCCCAAATGGCGTTGTTCGCACGCCAAATCAACGGCGTCGTTTTGGATATGATTAATCCCTTCAGCGTCGAATAACAACATCGAACGTCAGTTTTGGATAGATGCATCCCAAGCTTGTCGTTTGGTATCATTCTTCAAAGAAACAAAGGCGGAAACGAATCATGTCAGGTATGTCTCCTAGAGACCAACGCTCCGATGTCATTTTGGCTGAGTTGTAGAAAACCTAGTTTCACAATCTCGACCATAGAAGAAGAGGAAGGGAAGAGGGAAGAAAACATATGTTTAGAGGCACACATGTGTGGAGAGCTTGCATCTGGGTAGGCGTATAGCCTTTGTGGCACCTATGAAGGAGAATCGCCTTTTATTAAATGGCGTATGGAGATACACATGCGCGCTTAATAGGCGCGTCTCTCACAACTATGACCATACCATAATAATTGCATATTGTGTCATTTCTATTTGCCTCAATAGGTAAATATTTTCAGGATCACGACCTCCAACATTGCTTCCACTTCCACTATCTATCCTATAAACTTGAAGTAGTATAATCAATTTGATATTCAAATCAAATCTAAATATAAAATTATATTAAATATCATAAGTTAAATAAAATGTGTAACATATATATTTAACATAATATATCATACATTAATTAACAATTTGTTATACCATATTCATAATTTAAATCTAAATATAAAAGTTATATTAAATATCTAAAAAAATAAAATGTGTAAACTATTTAACATATAAAAGTAAGTCTAAACATAATATATGTTCATAATTCATACATTAATTAACAAATTTATATTCATATTCTATTCATAATAAATCTAAATATAAAGTTGTATTAAATATCTAAGTTAAATAAAATGTGTAACATATATATTTGACACTAATATATGTTTGTACATTAATTAACTGCTATATTTCATAATTCATAATCTAAATCTAAATGATTATATTAAATATCTAAAAGTAAATAAGAATAATAATGAAAAATATTTAACCTATAAATAAATTAAACATAATATATTTTCCCTATTTTTACATTTCTCACTTCATAATCCTTGTCTAATATAAACTTAGTAAATTAGTACTAATTACACAAATGTAAAACTAAATTAATTAACATGGAAACATAGCTTAAGTTACATACAAATGGTGCACTTTGTCGGATGAAGACTTGAACACCAAGAATTGATATAAAAAATTAACACCAAAAGTCAAAGACTTGCACAAATCAAGAATTGTTTGAGAGAGTTCAATATGAATGAATGAGTTTGATATAAAAAAACTAATAATTTTAAGGCTATTTATAGAATTTTCGGAATCAAATTAGCCGTTTTTTTGGTCAAAAAGCCATTAAAAATTAATTCTAGTTGTTGAATTTAATTTTGGATCAAATCTTATCGTTAAATCTTGATCTAGCGCTATTGAGAAGCCATTCGTGAGTCGTTGGATGGCGATTCATGCAGATTGAAATCAGCGTCGAGATAAAGCTCCCGCTGCCATTGCATTGTAGCACAAGAAATTGTCAGTTGAATCTTAGTCGTTGGATGGCTCACGGAATCCCATTATGATCTCGTCATATCCTATAAATAGCCATTGGAACTTTTTCCAAGGTGGCGAGGTCTCGGTGTTGGATCTAAAAACATGACGTCCACGTGTCACTAGCCAGCAATGTCTTCCCCCGTCGATTTTTATTTTGATTTTATATATAGGAAAATAACCATATTTATGATATTTATCGATATATCTAATCAAAATTTATTGTCAATATAATAATACTCAAAAAATTGAGCTTAACCTGGCGTTGTTCAATGAATCCACTCGACAATGTCGATGATTAATCGCTGCTAGACCAATATATCACCAATTTTTTCCCTCAATACGGTATAGCCGATGATAATAATATATCGTGTCGGGGATGGAATGAGTAGCACCCATCGGCCATA
This sequence comes from Tetrastigma voinierianum, assembly GCA_016808115.1. Lineage (NCBI taxonomy): Eukaryota > Viridiplantae > Streptophyta > Magnoliopsida > Vitales > Vitaceae > Tetrastigma > Tetrastigma voinierianum. The sequence continues at coordinate 333,570 of JAEQBH010003725.1, forward strand.
TCGTTATTTACCGGTGACATTTCTTTCTTGGCAACTTGAAGCGTTAGAAATTGGAATAATAGTCAATATATATATATAAAATATTGTGACATTTCTGTTTTTACACGTCACTTTTAAAATAGAACTTTCTATATATATACTTAGACGTTAAATGGTTATAGTCACAAAGAACAAGGAAGTTTCATTTTATTTTTGTTAATACTTCTTTAGAGTATTTATTTGATTTTCTTGATTAAATCTCAGGATAGTTTTACATCAGCGGGCTATTTTATGGCATGCAAATGAACATGTTTTTACATGTGAGGTTACATTGTTTGGTTCAGCGGATAGCTAGTAATAATAGATGATTGCTAGTATATGATTATAAATTACTACTTGTAAAAATAAATGATTAATATATGTAATTTTACTTAAATAGGGGAACAATGATAAAAAATAAAATTTGATATTTTAATAAGAACATATCATAATAAACTACAATATGTAGCTTTTCCCATCAGGATAATCAACTATTAGTTCCCCAATTAGTTAATATTAGTTCCCCAATTAGCTTAACTAAGCACCCCTAATACATTATACATGATACAACTATATATCCAAATCATATAAACTTATTTCGGTTTTTGTTTGGATATAATTTATATTTTATGTTTAAAAATAAAAATTATAATAGATTTGGTATAAAATATTAAAATTCTTAGAAATCTATATTAACAATTAAAATTAATTGAAAAATAGCTCTAAAAAATTACTTTTAAAACTTTTAAAATTATTCAAAAATAATTTCTAAAGATATAAACCAAATAAAATTTTGTATATGAAATTTCAATTTGAAAAAGAATGTTCCAGATATTGAGTAATCTTGTTTTATATATTCTCAGACAAATTCTAAAAATAAATAAATTATTTAGGGTTGTTACTTCAAGAACACTTATAATAGAAAGATGTTTTGTTGGTAGATGGGGCTGCATGGCAGTGACAGGACACGTGAGATTTTCATAGGGTTGCAACTTGAACATATACATTCCCATTACATTGGATGCCCACAGCTGATATTGAGTCCAACTTGTTATTTATATATTTATTTATACCTTGATTTACTTTACTTATTGCTCTAAATACTAATTAAAATTTTAAAAATTAAAGTTACAAAAAGAAATATAAAAATATTTTAAATTTGTTTTTTATGGCACTCTTAAGTTTTTATTTTTATTTTTATGTATGTTGTCTTTTAAGGTTTGGTTCAAATGGTAATAAGGGATGAATATATGGTAGGTCTTAGGTCGCTATAAGAATAAAGTATATATAATGTAAACGGAATGGATGTAATTTTTTTTTTTTTTTTGGATGTTTGCTTATTTAAGTAACATTTTATAAGGAAATTTTATATTATTACAAAACATATTCAAAAGGGTAAGATTTTGTTAAACAAATAGGATTATCACTATGTAAAATATTTACGTAAAATTAGGGAAATAAAGGAGAATTTGTTGACTAAAAGTATGAGTACTTATATGTGTTTAGAATATTTGGGATTTGATTGATTTGTAAGATCACTCTCTCTTTTTTCCTGTTTGTTTTCTTATTTATTGCCCATATACTTTCACATGACAAATAGTTTTAAATTACTGTAATTGTGTCATATACGTTGAGACTTTATATATAATTTTTTTTCAAACAACCCTTTTATACGATCCAATATTACCTAAATTAAGAACACGACAAACAACTTACTTTTGATGATCAAATTAAGTATTTTACTTTGAAAAAGTGAAGGAGCTAGAAAGGAAGTTTAGTGGGCATTGTATGAAATTTATTTCACGGCACATTACAGGATATAAATGATAGTATAATTTAATGGTGGCCATCAATTTTCCCTCAAAATATTAGGCTACGAGGACAAATCTATGATGTGATATAAAAAGTGAAAGATGAAGGTCTATAAGTCGATAACTTGAACTTAATATCATTAAGGTCTTTTCTTGAGGATATAGATCTAATAAAAAAGTAAAACTAGAACGATCTTGTGGGAAGTCATGTGTGGACACTATTATTGGATATTCTTCTATTTTTTTTAATGAAATTAATTTTGTTTTAAACTTTGAAATGCATGCATAAACATATAATGACTATAATACAATTTATGGGTTTTTACTTCCCCTCCTTCATTGAACCTGGAACCGTTGGAGCCTTATTGCTCTTTTGTTATTTTCCATGTGTATTATTTATAGGTGTCAGGATCTTTTCTAAAAAAGACGCTCACGAACTCTATTTAAGGTTATATTCTTTTGTCTTTCTCCTCATCTTTCTCGTCAATGATATGGCAAACGTTGTTCCAATTCGTCGGAGTAGTATCAAAATGTTGTGGTACTGTTTGTATACAGTTTTATTTTGAGAGACAGATATTGAAGTAATTTTCTCCAAACACCAGATGAGATAACGAATATATTTTAAGGAAATCGTAACTCTTTACAAGACCCAACTTCTCTTGTTGGGTATTCTTCGATTTTCGATTTTCTTTCCCTTGATTTATTAATGGCATATGCTCTTGTTTGTCTCAAGCTTTACAAAGAAAAAAAGAGTTTTCGATCCTACAACTATATTCATGAATCTAACAATATCGGATGAAGAATTAGATCTTACATCTTACAATTTTTTTTTTCCAAAATTTCATAGGAGTAAATGCCCCCTAGGGCGTAAGTTAGCTCGGTCTCTGCCTAAACATCAAATGCATTAAAATTATAAGAATAAAACAAAGGGCAAAGGACCCTTATCTTCCATCTTTGAAGCATCTCCACATTCATAAACAATTTTTTTACATCCAAAAAGCATTTTTTAGCTTCAACGCCAACTCAAACATATTTTAAAACCGTCTCATATTCAAAGATGTAATATTAAATATCAAAATTTTCTCATAACAGTAACAACAAATGCCTCCATTATTGATGGATGATAAGCTAAAACGTTTCAAATTATAGGCCATAATTTTAAATTATTTCATGATTCTTCCCTTACCTAACCGTTACCACATTTACAATTCTTTTACCCATATTTTATTTAAAAAATGCTACCAAATCACATCCTTGAGCTTATCCTTACAATTAAATAAATAGACCTACATTCAATTATTCAAAGCTATCATCATCTTCCTCTTCTTTTTTTTTTTCTTTTTTCTTTTACTCTCCCTCCCTTATGACCTTCTAGAACGTTGACATTATTGACCGATTCAAGCTATACTTGTGAATAAGAAGATCTTTTTTTGTGAATCAAGGATCACATATTCATAGACCCATTTGGAAATTATTGAATTGAAAGTTGAAATTAGAGCTTCACATGGGGGAGAAGTCAAAGAAAAACTTAAGGGTCTACCATTATTTTTAATATATGATATTACTATTTAGGTGTTCTAGCCTTCTAGGTTTGAGGGTCAATATAAAGGGACAAAGGTGCAAAGTTTTATGGGTTTTAGTGAGGGGTTGTGATTATGAATGATGATAATATATACTTGGGATCCAATGAAGGGCCCTTTTGTTTAATGGCCTTGTTGTTAGTAAATCATGTTCTTAAGAGAGAGAGAGAGAGAGAGATGGGTTATGAAGATTGAACTAGAAGCTACAATGGACCCAATGGTGCCTTTTAGGTGAAAAGAAAATGGCGTAACTATTGAATGAAAATGAAATGATAAAGAAAAATCAAACAAGTTTTATGTTGGTGGGGGTGAAGATTCCCCTACCAACCCTTGTAAGCTTTGTTGGTTGCTCAAAAGCTGAGAGTAAAAAGAGAGTAGGAAAGTTGAAAAAGGGGAAACAAAATGAAAATTTTCCGTAATTAATAATTTCTTTCAACAACATTTTCTTTTTCTTTTTATACTCATTTTAATGTAAGAAACCTTTATACTTTTAAAATATAATGAATTTTGAAACTAATAAAAATAAAAATATGATAAATAATTAAAAAAAAAAAATGTCCCCCTCTATTTTAGAATAGAGTAACTAGCCACTAGCTACCATGCTACTTTCAAAGTAGACCAATTATTTCAAGACTATGTTTACTTAAACAAAAATCTTTACTTGATCATCTCAAAAAGTTACTATCCATTCATTTTATGCAATCTTACCTTAATTACTTTCATTTTTAGTTTAAGTTATAAATTGTTTACACAAAAGTATCTAAATAAGCATATAAGTTGTCCTTGAGATATGACTCAAATGCTAAAGTGGTGGGATGGGTTTATGGAAGATCCTAAGTTCGAATTATTAAGCTTAAAAAAGAGGTTATGGACGTGTTTATTTTCTATTTTTTAAAACTATTTTCTGTACTGAAAAATAAGAAGAACAAGAAAATAATAGAGAGCACATTTGGTCCCCAGTTTCTTTTGTTATAAAAAACACAAAAACCATAAAATCCGGAGGATAATAACCATTTCCAAAGAACACAAAAATAATGTTTTTTTGTGTTTTTAAAAATTATTCTTAATAATAGTTTTCAAAAACAGGAATAGAACATGCCTTATACTTCTCAAAAACCGATCTAAACACTAGTCTTAACTTATTTTATCCCATTGTTTTTTCTTAACATTTTCAAGACCCACCTAAAAAAATATGATTGTTAGGAGAACTGACATATAATTGAGACTCAAATTCAAAACAATATGGCAAAAAATGGGAAACAAAATGTGAGCCATTGTGAAATTTGATAGAGTGGACCAGTCTAATAAAGGGGTTAGACTTCCAAAAATAGCATGGAGAAGCAGGCTGATAGCTAAAGAAGAAGAAGAAGCCCATACTCTGGAAAGGAATTTGTACTGAAATTATGGGCTTCATACGCTCATGAATTGACCCAATTGCTGCCCACACCTTTTTAGATTTTTGGTGCACCACCCACTATCAAAATTTGGCCTTTCTGCTCTCATTTCAACATTCTACTTTGCTTTATCTCCTACACAATTATTGCTTCTACAAAAATTTCGCCTACGAAAATGGGTGTTTGAGATTAGAATATTGAGAACGGAGGGAAATTATTAGGGTTTCGGATAGTCCACTTTATCCAACTCTCTAATAAATTCAAGGGGTACTTTTTTTTTTTTGTTCTTTTAAATTTAACACGATATGTGTGACCGTCGCCTTACATCTTCACTAATTCGAGGCACTTAATAAAATCGATAAATCTAAGTCAAGTATGGTCTTAGACTTATTAAAAAGCAGTAAAACAACCAAACTATTCATTTAGTTTATTCGACTTCGAATCCATAATACTCCTTAGGCTTAATCGTCACTGAAGATTAACATTCACCCAAGCTTTCTCGCAGTTTTAATCGAGATTTACTATTTTATTAATCGAATAAACTCGAAGCCGATTTGTATAATGATATTTATTAACTTTTAATTCGAATGCATAGAATGAATGAAGAAATTTCTCGACTATTTTAAGCTCGAACAAACATTCAAACAAAAAACTTGATCGAACCCGGTAGCCAAGTTCAAGCTTCAGCTTTTAATCTGGCCAAACTCGCCACTTTATATAAACTGACTAATTTCACTTTAATTCGAATACACTCTATATTAGACCAACTGTTCTTACCCAATTGTTTACAATTTAATTGAAATTTTGTTAAAATTCAGATACCCTTATTTAAAATTTATCATCGAATTTACTTTGAATGTTTAGATTATTTAATTAAATCAATTTAAAACTTAATTTTAATTATCAAGCAAACATATTTGTTCTTGTAAATTATAGTTAACGGAGATTGATTAACAAATACAGAAGTTGTAACTAATTAAAGAGATCACGTGACTAATCTGGATATATGAGATTAACAAAATAAAATAAAAACATAATTTAAATGAATAAATTATCTTTCATTATTAGTTAAAGTCGCCTTCAATTAATTTTAAGTAATATTATTAAATATTCAATTCTTTTTTATTACCGAACAATATAATATATATTTATTAGAAGAAAAAAAATTTGTTCAAAATTTATGGACGGTAAAAGTGATGATTGAACCGAGTTTGATTCGCATAGGATGATTCAAGTCATTCAGCCCTCTAGATTATTTATTTATTTATATAATAAAATTATGTGATTAGTTGACTTGAAACGTAAAAATAAAATAAAATAATTGAAATGAAACCAACGCCCCACTTTGATGGCGATACGGCGGTGGGAAATATTCCAAAGTCCGGGAATCTTTTTTAAAAGGACGATTAGACAGCAGGAAGCAATTGACAATTGACATCGAGACGAAACGACGTCGTGGCGGGGCCTGGGGCCTGGGGTGGGGGGGATTAGGTTTCCAACTTTCCTTTCCTCCTCCCTTATGCAACATGTGATAGCATAGCAGTGAGAAGTGAGAAGTGAGAAGTGAGAAGTGAGAATAAGTAAGTAACATATGAGCCGAATGCCAGTCCCTTCAATCTTTTCTTTGATTGCTTCCCCCCGTTTGTTAACATCGTCTGAATGGGCCACATGGGTGGGACCTTCTTGTCCCCACCCTTAATATCTATGCTTCTTTGATTTGCCCTTTTACCTACTAATTTCAACTTCAAAACAATTTCCTGAATTTATTTGTATTGGTAACATTTCATTACAATAGCCTCGATTAGTTTATTTTATTATAATTGTAGTTGTCGAGGCAATTTATTTGTATTGGTAAAATTTTATTACAATGGTCTCAATTAGTTTATTTTTATTTTATTATAATTGTAGTTGTCCATGTCAAAGCCAACTACCTTGAGTGAGTAATTATGAATCAGATAAATCCTCAGTGATTCAAATTAGTGAGTATTGATGAGAAAATGAGTTTATTAGGATAGATGTTTTTCAAAACTATTTTCGGTTTTTGAGAACAATTTATGATAATATTTATATAAAGAATATTTATTTTTAAAAATAATTTTTGTTCATACGTATTTTATTTTCAAAATAAAATAGCTCATGATTAATTGGATACAAGAATATAGTTTTCATAAATGAAAGCTTGGAATCCTTGTTTGTGCCTTGGATGGTTGAGTGTGAAGAGAATGGCTAAAAAGTAAGGATAATTGAAAGGGAATGCCAATCACCCACTTGTGGGCATCAAGTCACTTTTCAACTACACACACAAAAAAACAAAAGGGGAAGCAAAAAAAAAAAAAAAGACCAAACTTTGGTTAAAATTTGGACAACATGAATACACATTTCAGAGCCTACAAAACCAGCTTCTGAGATATAACGTTGAATTTAACAGAACAAAAAAATAATGAAAAAGGAAAAAAAAAAAAAGAAAAGAAATTAAAATGAGCCTTTGCAAGTGGAATAGGTTATTTATCAGAATCTGAGAGTACCTTAACCATGATCAGCATCACTTTGACTCTTATTTCTAAAGACAAAATATAATCAGCTGTCTCTCTGAACAGCCCATCAAGCCCCATAGAAGAATGACTGTTTGGAACCAGCTTCTTTAGGGTTTTCACCCTTCTCTGGATCCCACTTGTGGGCCTTCTAGAAGAATCTATGAGATGGGCCCTTCTCTTCATGAAAACCCTTTGTCTCCTCCTCCTTTGCAGTCTTCTTCTTCTCTTGGCTTTAGTTTCCAGAACCTTCCTCCACAAAGACCCACTTGGGTCGCACCTGTCCTTGGTTTCTAGGACCATGCCCTTCAAATCAAGGGACATTAGGAGCGAGTTTGGAGAAGAACCCATGATTGAAATGTCCCTAATTTGGACTAAAACGTGAAAAACCCCACTTGTGTTTTGAGAAGACCCAATTGCCCAAATGACACTGTTAGGGGGCTCTATTTATATGGTCCTTTGGGGGAAGTGGGTTGGTGCCTAATGAGGACAATATTGAATAAAGAATTTTAGGGTATAGAAAGAGAGGCAAGTTTAGATTAAGGGTCTGTTTGTTTTGTTGCTTTTGGCATGTTCTCCACCCTTAATGCACATGCAACCACATGATTCACCCCCACCCATGACCCATCTCATCAAAACATCCTGGATTATTCCTTTCCAACTTTCCAAATTCAATGCATTTATAATGTGAGTTGGGGGGGTCCTTAATTTCCTCATTTCCAGCTCAACCAAACATGGTTTTGCCCACCAAATTCATCCCATGTTTCCAATCAGGAAACCCTCTTTATAAATTATAAACAAATTTGGATTGCCTTGGGATGGAGCCTTGTCCATGTTTGTGTCAACAAAAGTGTAGAATTTCAATCCTAATGTTTGGATAAGTAGGATTTTCCTCTGACATTCATGAACCACATTTCCATCTATTCATCTTTATTTAGCAAATCTTGGAGACATTAAATTAAAATACATGCATCATCTATTCTTTTTAGTACATAGAGGAGGAGACTATGAGGTTGAGAGTGTGATGATCTTTTTTCTTGGGAAACAAACACACCAAGTTTCTAGCACATGGACCAATCCCCCTAGCTAGACTCTAAGTCATTCATTATTGATTGATTGTTCATTGCCCATGAACTTTATAGTCTTGAACATGTTCTAACTTCTATGTTTCAAGTTTTGGGCCATAAACATGATAATTAATTTATGATATGATGATTTTTGAGTTTAAGTGGCCCCAATTAGCTTCTAATTGTGCCCTACACAACTCTTCTTTGTCATTAGGATTTATGGGGCAGACCATGTTATCCATGTGCTCTGTTTGGGTTAATGGAATTTTTTTGTGGGGACTTCGGATTTTGATTAATTTTTTTATACTTTTCATAATTGGGTTTTTGTTGTTTTGTCCGTTTTGGAGGGAACTACCTCAAAACGAAGGCCTATTTGGACGGGCGGTGGATGCTTACGTGTCTCACAATGACATCACCACGTGCAGCTAATTGTTTTTTTTTTTTTTTCTTTTTCTCGTTAGCTCCGGGCCAGGCCTTGTTTAGGTTGGGCTGAGATCTAGACTCCCCCGGTTCATCCTAAAGCCCAAGTTGGCCCACTTTCTAGTTCAAGCATAACGGGAAGGCGGGTCGTTATAGATGGGCTAATCTGACTAGCTACAAACTGGGCCCAATTGGGCTAGCTGGCTCTATTACTCTTGGCCGCATCCAGCCCAGCACATCTAAAGACTTTATTTGGCACGCTGTAACTTGTAACTGGATGCGATAAAAAATAGTTCTTACCCGTATAATAAATAAATCTTAGAAAAAACAATGTAACAATTACACAAATCGAAAGAAAAAACAAAAAGGATGCATAAATAATTAAAACCAAAAATAATTTTCCAAGGCAAATGAGAATGTTGCAGATTTTTTGGAATAAAATTCGAAAATGCAAAGTCTTTTTTTTTTCAAAATATATCTTAATTTAATTTTCATCATAACTTTTACTTTTACTATAAAGTGAAAGACCTTTGCAAACCAAATCCTACTTTATCTTAAAAAAGAAGAAGCAAATCCTACTTTGCTGCGAATGAGCAGTTAAATCCAATCATTTGCCTTACAACTTTTAAAGTTAAATACTCAAGTGGTTATTACTAAATTTTTGATTATGAATAGTTACGGTAAGCTCAAGCTTATATAAACTTGAGTTTTTACCATTAAATCCAGATTTTTATCATTTTTTTGAACGAGATCCACAAAAAAATATATTAGAATATTCAAATCCAATTGGCTGAAAAGATCAAACTTTTTTCAACAAAACCCTTTTTTATTGAATAAAATTGAAGATAGTTAATATATATATATATATATTTTTATTTAAAAAAAATTAATTTATAATATTTTGGATTTATATTTAAAAATTATAAATATTTAAATACGTTAAGATTATATAAAATATCGATTCAAAAGATCATAACATTTATTATAAAAATTATTTAAATTAATATTATTAATATATATATATATATATATATATATAAGTAGATTTATTAGAAGGAATTTATTTAATATATTAATTATACAGAATAAAATTTTAATACAGAAAATAATAAATAATAAATAAATTATTATTTTTTAAATAAAGCTTTTATATAACATCTTTAACACTATTTTAATAAATTTATATATTAACATTTTATCTGTCATTCTTATAGAAGGGTAATATGGTAATTATTTTGTTGTCATTTCTTCGTTTAAAATCACCTTCACATATTTTTTCATATAATTCTTTCCTCAATAACAAAGTTTATATCTTATACTTATATGCCATTTATTTTTTTACGCTTTAATCGTAGCCTTAGCCGCGAGTTGTCACGCGGTGAGGCGAGCGCTTATCGCCGTTACGGCTTGTTTATCATGCTGATAACGTATCTAAACGATAATCGTATATCCGATCAAACGAAAAATAAATCAAATCAATGATCACAATACATATGAAAATTAATCATAAGATTTTTACCAAGCAATACACATAAACATGCATTCAATCATCAAACGTACTAACTTCTGAAATTTATTCATATTTATACTCATTAACTTAAATATTGTTTCATTTTTTATAATTTTTAATGATTTTGATTCTATATTTATATCGAAATATTGGTAGTTTGAATTAATAAATTATTTTTTTCCTAAAAAATGAATAAATATTTTTTAAATAAGTAGATTTTTAAAATGAGTGAAGAATGAAAACTATTTATTCACTATGTAATGTTTACAATGTTTACATTATAAATATTATAAGTTATAACCCATAGTGGAGACTCGAGACAAAGGGAAGGGACAAGTACGAATCTTCATTAAAGTGAATAAATTAAAAAAAAAATCGTATGTTTTTGTTTAGTTTTTACCAAAAAAAGTTGTGTAACTTCACACACTTCTCCCAAAAGCCGAACCGTCTTTTTAGTGTTTTTGCAATCCAAAGAAGGAAAAGGCGTTTGTGGCCAGCTTTGGAAGCACCTTGACGACAACGAGTGAGAGAATCACCAGCTCCAGCCTCCAGATAGAGGTGAAACTCCATAATTCATGATGCAGCGTCACCACACAGCATCCATAGATTCATCTAGGGTTTTTACCCTTATAAGGATAATAACCACATCTTCTCCTCCTTCCTCTCCAATCCTTACTGTTGAATTGCAGAAGATGAAGATGAGATGAGATGAGGAGTTTGTGTGTGAATCTAAAACCGTCTGATCTGAAACCGCCTGGTCTAAACCTATCTATGGTCTTAGATTCACGCACAAACTCGTAATCTCTCTTTTCATTTCCATTCTAGGGGGTATTCTTATCGATATTTTTCCGCCAATTTTCTGTTTTGCAAATGTTGGGTTCTGGCTCTGGAAGAAATTCATATTCGCTTACTGGAATCCAGGGTAACTATATTATCCAACCATCTGTTTTATTCTTGTCGGTTGATTTTTCTTTTTTATTTTTCCCTTAAATTTATTTAGCAGTTGATGAATCTGTTTGGTTCTAACATGTACCATTTTGATGCAAAAAGAACACAAAATCTAGCATAGTCTACTAAATCTGCTATTAGTTCATTAAATTTTGGTCGGATCTTCTTTTGTTAGAATGATTCCTACCGTTTATGGTGAATTGTAGTGGCTTTACACTTTAGATTTGGAAAAGTTGTGTCCGAAAATAGTAAGGATAGAAAAAAAAATTTAAAAACTTAAGGCTAAAAACGATTTTCTCATTTGGTATGAAAGTTTTCAAGAAAAATCAAATATAATTGAAGTTAGTTGTAAATTTATATATTTTTGAATTATATAATCTCTGGATTGATAAGTTAAATTAATGAAATGAGTTTGAATAATAAATTTAAAATAATGTATCTGTTTTAACTCTATATTTTATTTTTTCTTCATCGTTTTCCTTCTACTTTCCTAATCTATTTTCTTTCCCTTGTATTTAGAGTGGATTCTTTGAAGAGGTTAAGTGTTATCAATCAGAGACAATGGCATGTACCATTTTTCTGTTTCAATGTAGCTATTTATGCTATGTTTATTTAGTAGAGATGACTAAGAAAAGAAAAAAAACATATCTTTCATGTTTCGTTTTACTATGCAAAATGTGAAAGAAAATCAAATACAATAAAAAGTTAGTGAAGAATTTGTGTATTATAAATGATTTAATCTCTATATGATAGATGAAAACAAGGGAAATGAGTTTTTGACGAAACATATAAAAACAACTTAATGGCTTTAAATTTATATTTTATTTTTCTTCAGTTTTTTCTTTTCTTCTATTTTCTTTCTCTTATTTTTTCCCTTAAGTTTTCTGGAAACCAAATATAGTCTTAAAGAAATTGCAAAATTAGTGGTATTTATGCCATGTGCTTGGTCATAGGAATAAACTGGAACATCATTCATGATGTATAACATCATTCTTTGAGAATTAAGAGTTTTATGTCTTGTGATGGGGCAATAATTTATGAGGAGAGAATGAATTACTACTTTTCCAAGGCTAGTGTCTGGGCAGAGCTGACTTGTTACTTCTGTAGTTAGTTTCTGTTTGTATTTTTTTGTGTAACTGATTCTGTTCTTTGTTTATTAGTTTGTTGTCATTGCCATTTTGACCTGCTGTGACTACTAAGTTTGGTACTCATAGCGGGTATAACTGTAGGACCTAGATTCACAGAGCTGCTATTTAAGTTTCTCGAGAGACACTTTGTTCAAGATCAAGGGCTTGCTTTGGGCAAATATGAAGGTATTGACTGCAACAAACTGCTAGTTATGTTCTAAATTATATCAACTTCTCTATCTATTGCATTCCTTGAGTTTACTATTAATGATGAATTGGAGGATTTTCAAACTATGGTAACAAATTTGTTGACAAGCAATTACAGTTTGGAGAATGTATGTGGTAGAATACCAAAGTGTTAGGGTTTATAATAGAAAAGGGATTTCCATTACAGCAAAAGGACAACCAGGGAGCTCTTAGAGAGGCTCCCACTCTCCCACTACAAAAGCCTTCCCACTACAAAATATTCTCCACTCACCCACACCCCTCCACTACCTATTTAAATAGTATTAATAGGACATCCTATCACGTGCTTGACAGACTCCCTATATTCACTATTGCTGGATGCATTGGTAGCCTTTGGAGTTGTCCTGCTCTTGCGTCTTGTATAGGTGAAATGAATTAGGGGCCTATCAATACCCCTGGGTTGACGAGACACCTTGTCCTGAAGGTGAAAATTTGGGAACTGTTGCTGTAGCAGGGCAGAAGATTCCCAAGAGGCATCATGTTATGGTAGATCCTTCCATTTGACTAGAACCTCTAAATTAGGCTGTGGTAGACTAGAAGTTGGGCATACTGCCATGCCAGATTCGGGTTCCACCCTCATTTCCAGATTTTGATCAAGTTGTGGAGGCAATTGTGGTAGGGCTGGGAAGGGGCCTATGGCGTGTTTAAGTTGTGATACATGAAATATCGGATGAATTTGTGCCTCAGAAGGAAGAAGAAGGCGATAGGAAACTTGGCCAACCTTGGCCTTGATTGTGAAGGGTCTATAGAAGCAGGGAGAGAGTTTCTCATTAGCTCATTGAGCTAGTGAATAGTGGTGGTAAGGTCTAAGTTTGATTGAGAAATATCTGGTCACCCACATCAAAAGAGACTTCCCTATGTTTCTTATCAGCCTGAGCTTTCATGCGCTGCTGGGCTTGATGCAGCTGTTGACGCAACTCAATCATAATAGCATCCCTTTTCATCAGTTGCTGGTCCACTGCACTAAAATAAGATCCAAATTTTGTATTATAAAGGGTGGAGGGCCTGGGCCATAGACTATGGAACTGCAAATTTTTGAGCTACTGTGTGGAAGGTAGTGTTGTACCAATATTTTGCCCATGGTAAGAAACGACTCCAGGATTTTGGTTTATGATGTGCAAAACATCCTAAGTAAGTCTCCAAGACTTGTCGAGAGGACCTCTATTCGTCGTCTCATCAGGGTGATAAGCGCACTTAAGCTGCGCTACCACTTCACCGAAAGAGTTTCCAAAAATATACTAAGAAAAATTTCACACGATCTAAGACACAGATTGGAACCTATGAAGACGCACTATTTCTCGAGCAACACGATGCTATCATTATCGCAAAGGTAAGTGATAACGATGCTATCAGTATCGCAGTTGTAAGATGCTTTAATCCGATAAAACAAGATACTTGCTCAAAGGATCTTACCAACACTTGTTTTGGGTGTTGTTTTCTGCTACGCTTTAAAGTGTGTGCCTCAATGCGCAGCGCCTAAAAGCCTCGAGGCATTAAAAAGAAAAGTGCAACACACCAAAAGCGTACGCTTTCTTCGGTGAGGCTTCTCGAAGGCGCAAAGGCGTACGCTTTTTTTGCCTCATCGGAAAGGCGTACGCCTCACGAGAAGGTGACAAGGCTTAGAAAAATGAAACCCTAAATCAAGGATTATATATCGAACCTGATATATCACCGAAATTTTTAGAAAAGGCCATTATTGAAAATAGAGGAAAAAGAAAAACATGGCGTGAACCTGAGAATGAGACTGCACCGCTTTAAATCTAAATATAATGGTTGGCTTTGAACGATTGTGCTACGGTGGAAAAAGGGTGCAAGAAGAAGAAAAGAGGGGAAAAGAGAACAAGAAAAAGAAAAAGAGTGGCGTTGGGACTATGGAAGAAAGGAAGAAGAAGGCGGAAGAGAGGGAAGAAGAAGGAAGAGAGGGAAGAAGAAGGCGGTGTGGGGGGAAAGAGAAAGGGGGGACAAAAAGACAAAAAGAAAAAGAAAAAGAAAAGGTTACAAAAAAGAGAAAGGGGGAGAAAAAGACAAAAAGAAAAAGGAAAGAAAGGGGCACAAAAAAGGCTATGGAGGTTCAACCCTCCTTAGCCTTGATATATTTGTTTTAAAAAGGTTTTTAAAAATATGATACTTGTACAATTCAAAAAAAAAAAAATGACAATTGTTTTGAAAAAAATATATATAACACTACAACTTTAAATAAAAAATTAAATAAATAAAATATGGCACTACATGATAATTATTTTTTGCATAAATTTTTTATTTTCTAAAAAAAAATATACACTTGACAATAGTTTTCATAGAAACAAAAAAAAAATGATATATTTTTAGAGAAAATAAATTTAATAATTTTCATATTGTCTTTTGATAATTATTTTAAAAAAAAATTACATTAATATGTGAAATAATAAAAAATAAAATGTTAATGATAAAATTATTTTAAAATTATTAAAATTTAATATATTATAAAATATTTATTAAATTATTTCATACTATTTTATTTTATTTGTAATATATTATAAAATATTTATTAATTATATTTGTAGTCACAAAAAGCTTACGCCTCAACGCTTTGAGGCTTACGCCTCGCCTCACGAACATAAAAATGCCTTGCGTAACGCTTTTGCCTTTAAAAACATTGACCACCACCACGATGGTGTTGTATCCTTCAGACTTTGGTAACCCTTCTATGGAATTGAGGGAGAGATCTTCCCAAATATGGTGAGGGACTGGTAGTGGTTGGAGTAGGCCAGCTGGGGATAAGGTAGAGCACTTGTTTTGTTGGCAGACCTTACAAGCAGCCACATATGCTTGAATATCTTGCTTCATCCCTTGCCAATACAAACTGGTTGAAGCTCTTTTTAATGTTTTTAGCAATCCAGAATGACCTCCGACAGGGCTATCATGTCATTCATGCAAGACCAAGGGAATCAAGGCTGAAGTAGAGGGTAGAACTAGCCTGTTCTTGTAGAGAAGCTTGCCTTGGATCAGAGAATTCCTTGGAGGGGCTGGTTGACCCTGAGACAAAGCTTCCTGAATTTTAGACAGTACTGGGTCACTGTCAATCTCTTTTTCCAGTTCTTCTAGTTGCAACACCCTTGGCATCGAGAGGGATAATAATGTTGGGAGGAAAGAGATGTGGGACAGGGCATTTGCAGCCCAATTAGTAGACTCGGATTTATATTCAATTATAAAATCATAACCCAACAGTTTGCACAACCATTTCTGATGGTCTAAGGTCACCATTCTTTGAACTAGGAGAAATTTAAGATTGCATTGATCTGTTCATATAATAAATTTCCTTCCTAGAAGGTAATGTCTCCACTTTTGGACTGCTCGAACCACAACTATCAGTTCCAGCTCATACACAGACTTAAGACGTGCAGAATGGGGTAAGGCTTGGCTAAAGAAGGTTAGTGGGCGCTGATCTTGCATTGGGCATCGTCCCCACCTGTACTTGATGGCATCCGTTCCACAATAAAAGTTCCTAGAAATCGGGGAAGAGCTAGAACCAGAATTTGAGTCATAGCCTGCTTGAGAGCTTGGAAAGCAGCCTCTACCTTGGGTCCCCAGTGAAAATTATCCTTCCTTAGCAACTCAGTCAATGGCAATGCTATGTTGCCATAATTTGCCATGAAGCGCTGATAGTACCCTATCAACCCCAAGAAACCACTACAGCTCTTTAATGAACTAGGGGCTGGCCATTTCCAGCACATCAACTTTCTCCATATCAGCTGCTACCCCCTGGTCCGAAATAATATGGCCTAGATACACCAAACTGGATTGCACAAATCTACATTTTTTTTCATTTGCAAACAGCTCATGAGTATTCAAAATTTGCAGTACGTGACTTAGATGTCTCTGATGCTCTTCCATGGATCGACTATACACCAAAATATCATCAAAAACCAAGACAAATTTGTGTAGGCAACCCCGGAAAATATCGTTCATGAGTGCTTGGAATGTAGACCTGAAGGCATAAACCAATGTGGCATGATCTAAAAAATCTCATAATGGCCTTCATGAGTGCGAAGGCTGTCTGGAAATGTCCTCGAGGGTATCTGATTTGATGGTAGCCTGATCTAAGATCTAATTTGGAGAAAACAGTGGCTCCGTGAAGTTCATCAAGTAATTCGTCGATCATTGGAATTGGAAAGTTATCTTCAACTGTCGCCTTGTTTAGAACCTTGTGACGACGCAAAATCGCCATCCTTCCTCTTTTTTTTATGAGTAAGAGAACAAGGCTGGAGAAGAGATTGGTAGTCGAATGAATGATCCCCATTGCTAACATTTCTTTAACCATACGCTCAACGGCCTCCTTGAACTCGGGAGGATAAATCTACAAGACGATCTCACTGATAGTGAATTCCTGATGAAGTATAAATGGCATGATCATGAGATCTTCTTGGTGGTAAACCAGTAGGTGAATGAAAAATTCCTTGGAATTGAGTAAGTACCTGTTGAATGGGAGAAGGTATTTCTGCTTCTACTTCATCTTCTAGCACTCCGATATAACCAAGCTCCACTAGAACTCCTTCTCCTTGCTGCCTTACTGCCCCCATAAGGCTTTCATTGATACCGCAGAGGTGCTCAAGTTGGGATCCCCTTGCAAAATTACTGACACTCCCCCCACTTGAAATCGCATAGTTAGATTCTGCCAATTCACTTGCATTCCCCCCTAGGATTCTAACCATTGCATCCCCAGAATAACATTTACGCTCCCTAATTCCAATGGAAGAGAATCCTCCACTATTTCAATATTTTGAAGGGTAAGGATAACTCTCCGACATACTCCTTTTCCCTTAACTACTACGCCTATACCCATAAGTATCCCATACTTGGAGGTACACTCTAAAGGTAATTCCAACTCCTGAACCAATTTTGTGGAGATAAAATCAGGTTGCTCAAAACTACCTGGAATCACCACCTCATGGTTTGACCAATTTTTCCTTTACCTTCATAGTTCCCTGCAGACAAACACTATAGAGTCAGAAAGGATAGCCCGCTAATTTCCTCGACTTTCTCCTCCTGTGTTTCATCAATACCTGCTTGCGCCTCCAAGGCTCGAATCAGACATGACCTTCTTGCAACACCCAAGATTCGGAGCCCTTATTTTCAGATCATGACTAGGAGAAAACTGCATCACATCAAAAAGCCACAACTCTTTCTCTCTTCTTTGACCTAGATCCAAGCCCAACATCGTTGAGCTTCCTAAGGTGGCGGCAGACTTCGGTCCAAAGAAACGATTTTGTGAAGAGGAATTGGTAGAGTTAGGTTTCGCTTGAAGGAGTCAAGCCAGGGTCCCAAAGCAAATGCAACAAAGGACCTCATGGAAGGTAAGGCCCATTAGTCTGAGACCCATATGTTATAATTGAGTTAGGCTTAAAAGTTGTTGTGGGTTGACCTGTTAAAGGATCCATTTTCCAATTGAGGTGCTCCCCCCCATAAGGCCCATATTGAAAACTGGTTTGTCCCGAACTCATTCTGGTTGACCTGGGTCCCCATGAACCTCCTCTGCTACTGCAGATACTCACATTCCTCTCATCTACCCTTTATGCAAACTTCATGATTTCCCGAAGCCCTTTAGGCTTCATCATCCTTACCTCCGTCAGATTCAAGGTTTTAGGACCATTGATGAAGGTACTGGTCCTATTATGGACCCTCTCATGCGTCGCAGCCCACTCAAGGTGCCCAGATACTCTTGGGAGCTAAAAATTGCTCACACAACGTCCGCTCTTGGGTAAGGCTAAATCAATCTAAGAGTCGAGCCTTTAGCTCCGACCATCCTTGAATAGGTCGACGACCCTCTTCCCACTGAAACCAAGCCAATGCTTCTTTGTCTAGACTCGACTACTGGCTGTGCCATTTTCTCTTCTTTGCTTCATTCAAGTAACTCTCAAGAACTGCTCCACTCCTAAGATCCATCCTCCGATGAACCTCTAAAATGGCCATCTGCATAACGGTTAGTGTTTCCAACCCCACGCGCTTCTCTCCGATTTTTCAGGCGCATGATTTCGGGCCCGCCCCGGTAAGGTTTCACATAGGTTCCTTCGCCTAATCTATTCCCATCTCTTGCTCAAGACTAGATTTATTCCTCGAAGGAGCCTTCTCTCTCCCTGTGACGCTTCCACGCCGAACCTAAGCCTTCTACTGATGCTCTTCTCTTTTGTCAACTCAAAGGACGTAACCTCCCCTGAATCCTCCCACCTCCGCATCATTTTTTCCAATCTTTCTAATAGCGAGAGTTTTTCTAGCATATAATCGATCTTATTCTCTAGTGGACCCAGTCGCTGTAGATCTTCCTTCACCATTGCCATTTCTCCATGCTGCATTTGACATTGAAGATGTCTTCTACCGTCTATCTCGACCTTATATCTTTTAGTCGCCATGGGCCTGGTCGTTTGTTTGGAGTACCAATTTGTGAATACCAAAGTGTTAGGGTTTATAATAGAAAAGGGATTTCCATTAGAGAAAAAGGACAACCAGGGAGCTCTTCGAGAGGCTCCCACTCTCCCAATACAAAAGCCTTCCCACTACAAAATATTCTCCACTCACCCACACCCCTCCACTACCCATTTAAATAGTATTAATAGGACATCTTGTCACGTGCTTGACACACTCCCTACATTCACTATTGCTGGATGCATTGGTAGCCTTTGGAGTTGTCTTGCTCTTGCGTCTTGTAAAGGTGAAATGAATTGGGGGCCTATCAATATGGCATATAATATCAAATATAATGGAAGAGAAGTTGAGTAAATGTATTTAAATTTTAATAAAATGATTATGAAATGCTCTTTTTTTTTCTTTTCTTTTTTTGCTATGTTTGGCTTCTCATAATTGCAATGATTTATACTACATTGACATTAGCGTTTAGGATGCTCTTATCATATAACCTTATGGGAGTTTTTTGAAGGTTTCTTTCTAAGGTATGGGAGGTATTCTGGACAGCTTTATTGTGGTGATGATCGAGTCAGGCGGGTGAAATAGCTTCATGTTTGTAGTATGCAGACATCAGAGTGATTTTTTTTGTGGTTGATGAGATTGAGTTGAAGTATCACAGGAATGTTCTTCTCTGTCTTGATGCTGTTTCTGCACCAGGCCCTCTAAATTAATCTATTAGTAATTTTATCCTTGTGGGAGAGGCAGGAAAGCTACATCAGTTGGTGCTGAGTTGTGTTTGCCTCTTGGCGTTTTTCTTCAAGTTAGAGCAGTTTTTGACGCAGTTACAGAGAGAGGGGTCTTTTGAGGAGAAAGGAAGATAAGGAGTATGGGAGTGAGGATCATGTTTGGGTTCCCAGTATGTCATAGCTACTGATAATTTTACCATTTCGAAAAGCATTCTGGATGGGCAGCCAGTTTTGGGAGAGGAACGTCTATTTCTTATTGTTGAATTTGTGACTACGGTGAGGTTCTTGTTGTTTGGGTGGAGAAGAGACATTAAAGAGGTTTTCTTAATCTTTTATTAGGGTTACAAGTATGTGTGTGGATTGGCGGATGAATGTATGGATGGGGATTAGGATAATTTTGTCAGTCTTGGTTTGGTTTGGTTTGGTTTGGGCATTTCAAGAGTGCAAGGTAGAATTGGTGAACATGGAGCCTAATTTGAAGAGACTAGGGAGCATGGTATTATTGGGGGTGTAGGTGCTTGAAGGGAAGTTTTCTGTTGAGTCTTATTCTAAGGTAGACTAGCTGTAGGAGGTGATAGTGGAATTCCTCTCTCTGGAAGGATGTGCAAAAAGGGACTTGGAATAGTAATCACTTGTTGGTGCATTGATTAGTTGTGCCTTTTTATATAGGCTATTTTTTCCAGCTTGGAGGAGTCTGGTTGTGTCAAAGACTGAAACTTTGTTTACAGCTCTGTGCCGCCGAATGGGGTGCCCAGGTGCAGCAAACATGCCTCCTTCGAACTCTTTCAAGAATAATATGAGGTGTTTAGGGGGATGTTCCAGATTCTGGAATCTAAATTCTTATCTCTGCTCATCTAATCAGTGGTTAAGAATAGGATCAATCAATCCTCTCTGTATGAAAGGAGTACCTCCTCTGTTTCTTTACCTTGTGGTGCAGCAAAAGTAAGCTCTGTGAAAATGGAGGTAAAATAACTTATTAGGTCTGCCATTGATGAGGTAAAGATATGCGATTCGTCCTCGCTCATCTGCTTGAGTGAACTTCTTCCCTCTTGCTAAGTTCGCTCCTACTTGGAATATAGGTATTTCATTCATGCTCTGATAATTCCATTGTATTTGACTCCTCTGACCGTCACATTATTGTCTGATCTAAGGGGAAAGTTAGAGCCTCAATTCACAAGGAAGCTTGTTGTTCACAAGTGTAGTGCAGTACTTGTGAATTTGGAAGAGCTCTTTCACAATATCAAGCTAAAATTATTGGTTTATTTTGGTGGATATTTTTTCATTTTTTTATTTTTAATTTCTAATTCCAAACTTATAATAGGAACAGTCACGTTTAAGCACACTTCATAATTGAAATTTTATTGTAGAGAAAATGTTATATTCCAAGTTTTGCATCATTCTATTTCCTATTGATAGAAGAAAACATACACAAGGCATACATACAGTTCAACTTAGGAAGAATCAAAAGAACTTTTCACCTTTCTACTAGGTTACTAACTACTAGATGAAACTAAGACATAACCTTTCATGTGCAAAATTGAAAGCACTGTTAAATAAAATGATTTCCCTGTTTGGTTATATTATGAGAAACCCAGATGAAAATTGAAAATAATTAAAATTTTATGTGTTTCTAAATTGTTTAATTTTTATATGAATGAAATTAAAATAAGTGAAATGAGTTTGAACTACCATATAATTTATTGCTTTTAAAATTATCTTTGTTTATATTTCTTTCTTACTACTTTTTTTTTTTTTTCTATTTTCTCTAGCTCAAAATTTTGTTCTCATTTTTTTTGACATCAAACATCGCCCTAAGGTCCAAAAGTACGCACCTGACCCGAAACGTAAACATCCTTTCTTATAGCCCAATCAATGCAAGTGAAATTCCCTTTTCCTCTTGCAATTATATAAACAAACCATGTCTGAACAAAAGGAAACGATAATGTATAAAATAAACTCCTGCCATTGAATCCCACGTCAAATTCAGTGGAAGTTTTCATATATAACTATGTACTTTTATTTGTTTTTAATTTTCTCCTTGGTGATCTTCTCACGAAATTTCAATTGATCAGTAGAATTTCCGACCCTCTAGCTATAGAAGAAGCTTTCCTCTTTTATCTTTAACTCGTCTTGGTCTCAGAACCATATGCTATGCGCCAAACCTGTAGAACAAGTAAGCTGTAAACCCGAGGTGGATCCAAACAATATGCTAGTCGGTGCAAAAATACAAAGGTTGTGTTTGATTTCTGAAAAGTCTTAATAAAAGAAAAAAAAATGCTGAGAAAAATGATTTTTTTTGTTTAATTATATAATAAAAAAATTAGATTGTATTTGATTCTCAAAAAATACTAAAGAAAGAAAAAAAAAGTTAAAGGAAAATCATTTTCTTATGTTTGATTGTTTAATAAAAAAAATCAAAACAAAATCAAATATAAATAAAATTATTAGAAATTTAGCTGTCAAAAAATTAAAATAAATAAATAAAATTGATTTAAGGTAGCAAATTAAAATATTATATGAAATTTAATTTTTATTTTCTTTCATTTTTTACCTTCTTATTTTCTTTCATTTGATTTTCTCTCAAAATTTATGGGAACCAACATAGCCCTAAAAACTTATAAATATAAATAAAATTACTTAAAAACTTACAAATTCTTAAATTATTTAATTTTTATATTAATAACTTATCAATTTTTAAATTATTTAATTTTTATATTAATGAATTAAAATAATAAATTTTATTTGAAGTAGTAAGTAAAATTAATATATGATATTTAACTTATTTTTATTTTTTTTCTTTCCTCATATTTTCTTTCTCTAGTATTTTTCTTAGATTTTATAGGAACCAAATATAGCCTTGATTTTTATCAATAAATAAATAAATAAATATACATTATTTTCAGCGGCGGCAAATCAAAGCACAAATTACTTAAATAGTTTAATGACAATTAGAATTTGCTTTGAATTAAAGCATATGGTTTCAATCTTATTATGAATATTTCTTACCCAAAATTTCAAGAGGGGTATTTGCCCCCCTTAAGCCTATTGTGGGTCCATCAGAAAATACACTCTACTAATAATCGAATACGTCTACGGTGACGCATCGCTCTATCTTAATTAGCCATTTCAGCCCGGTTAAGAAACGTTAAAAATACTCCGCTTCCATGCATATATCAGAGATTTAGATTTTACGATATATCTGAGATATATATTGTCGGATATATATATTTTAACATCGATAAATCCGAAATTATTCAAAAATTAATATACTTGTATTTTATTTTTTTATATTAACATTAGTTTATCCTAGTAATTGATTTATCCTAAAAATTGATATTTTTAATACTTTATCTTATTGATATATTATCTTATCAAATTAATTTTAATTTATAAATTATAAATTTTTTAACTATCTAATTTTTTTAATCAACATATGTTTCAGTATTTTCAAAAATAAAAAATAAAGTGACATTAGTTTTTTTTAATAAAAGTATTAATGGAAGAAATGAAATATTTTATATTGAAATTCTAATTTAATTAACTTAAATTTATGGAATAATGTAAAATAATTTTTAAATTTAAGTTATATATAAACGATATAAAAAAGACTTTTTAAAATAAATTCAATGAAATAATTAAAATTACTATTAAAACAACTTTTGCACTATATTTAATGAATGGATAGTTGGTCCGGTGAAGAGAGGTGCATTTTGGCTGGGTTCGAATCCCATCCAAAGCCAATTTTTGGTTGGTTTGACCAACCTCAGCTTTGATTGAAAAAAACCAACCTCAGCTTTGATCGAAAAAATCGCATCGTGACGGCCTCATCCCGATACATCGCAAAATATCACCGATATATCTGTAAAATTTTCAAATATTTGTTATTCGAGCTCCGCCGCAGTCATGCATGCTATAACTTTATCGCCTTGTTCCTCCTTTCAATTCAGACACGAAAATTTAATCCTGATACTAAGATTTACTTAAAAAGATTTCATATATGCGAGCTCGTCACGATACCTTAACGCGATTTGACAAAAAAAAAGCCAGACTTCCATTAACAATACTTCTTTCTAGCAATAAGCCTTAATTGGTTTCGCTATGAACATCTGGGATGGGCATGTTCAGGCCCATATGTAGTCTTTTAAACACACTCTAATTTAAAGATAGGAAACACCAGCTTGAGACGCTCTCTATGCCTTTTTGCCATATTTATGGGGCTGGTGTAGTCAAGAATCGCAGTGATGTCATCGCAACAAAAAGTCGCTGGTTGATATTTCGTTTAAAAATCGCTGGTCGGGCGGTGAAAGATATCCGCGAACGGAAAATCGACCGGAGGGAAAAAATCGTTAAAAAATCGTAAAATCGGCGCAGAAGCACGCTACCAAGAGGCTGCACCGAGAAGAAATCGGCGATTTTTCGCCGACATTTCGAAAGCGCAAATCCTGGCCCTCAAATTGTTTTATGTTTTTTGTCTAACGGTCCAGATTTCGTCCTCATTTTTAAAAGAATCCAACGACTATTTTTTTTATCCAACGGTTGATTTTAAATTTAAAGCTTAATCTAACGCAGTAATGATTTATACCTGATATACGACGATCCAACTGGGCCATATTTGAACCAAAAATCAAATCCAACGGTTAAAAAATAAATCACAACTGCTTGACAATCTAACTAAATATTTTGACTCCAAAAATCTATAAATAATTTTAAAATCATACAATTTCATTACAACTCATCCATCCACATCTAACTCCATTACACTCCTCCTCAAATAATTTTTTTCTTTGTTCTTTATCCTAATTTTTTTGGAAGATCTTTTGTGAATTACATGTTTATTTGTTCACACTTTGTTCTTATGCATATTTTATTTAGTTTTATTTTTGTGTTGAAGTAGTTATAATAACTATTTTTATACTATAGTTTAATTTGATAATATAATTTTTAGTTAATTAATTATATTAGTTATTTAGTTAATAGTTATTTTAATTATATTAGTTATTTTAGTTACATAATGGTTCAAACTTAGTTATAATTATGTAATGTTAGAAATTTAGATATTTTTATTTAGATATATTAATAATATTATTTTAGTTTATAAACATATTACTAACTAATATAATTTTTAGTTAATTAATTATATTGCTAATTATAATATAATTTTTAGTTAATCAATTATATTAGTTATTTACTATAATCTTATTTTAGTAAAATATATTAGTTAATTAATTTTTTAGTTATTAATTAATTATGGTATTATAAATTCTTGGAAACATATTATTTACATGCAGATTTTATTTTTAATGTATCTTAAGTTATTTTGGTGTTGAAGTAGTTTATAATAAATATTTTTATACAATAGTTTTATTATAGTTTAATTTGATAATAGAATTTTTAGTTAATTAATTATATTAGTTATTTAGTTAATAGTTATTTTAATTATATTAGTTATTTGCCATATAATGTTTCAAACTTAATTATACTATAATGTTAGAAATTTAGATCTTTTACTTAGATATCTAAGTAATATTATTTTAGTTCATAAATATATTACTAACTAATATAATTTTTAGTTAATTAATTATATTAATAACTAATATAATTTTTAGTTAATCAATTATATTAGCTATTGGCCATAATCTTATTTTAGTAAAACATATTAGTTAATTAATTTTTAGTTATTAATTAATATATTATATTAGAAATTTGAAACATATTATTTACATGCATATTTTATTTTAATGTATCTTAATTTATTTTGGTGTTGAAGTGTTTATAATAAATATTTTTATACTATAGTTTTATCATGTTTAATTTGATAATAGAAATTTTAATTAATTTGGTATTAGTTATTTAGTTAATGAAGTTATTAATTATATTACATTTTAGTTACAGATATCACTTCTAATTATAATTATGTAATATTAGAAATTTAGATTCTTTTTACTAGATATCTAAGTAATATTATTTTAGTTCATAAACATATTACTAACTAATATAATTTTTAGTTAATTAATTATACATAACTAATATAATTTTAGTTAATCAATTATATTAGTTATTTACTAAGTAATCTTATTTTAGCAAAACATATTAGTTAATTAATTTTTTGTTGTCAACAATTATATTATATTAGAAATTTGGAAACATATTTACATGCATATTTTATTTTTAATGTATCTTAATTTATTTTTTGTAAGTAAAGTAGTTTATAATAAAGATTTTATACTATAGTTTTATTATAGTTTAATTTGATAATAGAATTTTAGTTAATTAATATATTAGTTATTTAGTTAATAGTTATTTTAATTAGTAAATATATTAGTTAATTAATTTTTTAGTTAATTAACTATATTATATTAGGAAGTTTGAAACATAATACTACATGCATATTTTATTTTTAATGTATCTTAGTTTCTTATTTTGGTTTAATTTGATAATAATAAATTAAGTTAGATATAATGTTTAAAACCCTAGATATTACATTATCCTAGCATTAACAATTATAATCTTATTATAGTAATTTGAAACATATTACTTTACATTAAATTTTAGTTATATAATGTTTGCAAACTTAGATCTTAGACATATATATTTAATGTTAGAAATTTAAATCTTCTTAGAAATTTAGATCTTCTTAGATGTCTTAATGGTATTATTTTAGTTCATAATATTACTAACTAATATAATTTGTAGTTAATTAATTATATTAGACGTTGATTCAAATTTTATTTTCAATAAAATCACATGTGTTTATAGGATGACTAGGTAAAGTGGAGCTAAGATCCTCGTAATGTGCATTGCACACCTTTCATTTAACATAAAACTAACAATTTGCAATTATTTGTGATGCCAAGATGTGCTGCGAATTACTCGCTGTGTTTCATCCTACATACCTAACTCTATCTAAATATTAAGAAGTGTCCAAATGTGCTGGCCACAAACAAGAAACGGCAATCCCTTAACATAAGAGTAAAGCAAAAAGCGAAAAATGAAATGATGAAAAGAAATTGAAATGAATTACGAGGCACACAGAGGAAACATCACACTCTCTTTGATGATGATGATGAGGAGGAGGAGGGTGATGAGGATGTGTATATATATCCGGCTAACATGCACCCCGATGAGCGAGATGAATATCGAGAAACAGTACGTGCACCAAAAGCTAGTGAATGGAACCGAGAACAGGTTACGAGATTTATGAGAGGCAAAAGAAAAATAGGTAAATCTTTATACCTAATTCATTTTTTCACATAATTATGTATAAAATAATGTGAATTGAATTTATTATTTTTCATTATTGCAATAAAGTAGTTCTTCAACCAAAGTGATCCATCGCTATCGCATACAAAGATCACAAAGTGTTCTAAAAGATAATGGATCCATCACCTAATCAGACCATCATTATACAAGCTCCTAACAGAAACAAAAAGCCTAAAAATAAATATGCTCAAAGCAAATGAACCACAAACACCGGATGATTAATTGGCGCTTCATATACGAGCTGCTCCACCTCAAAAGTGGACTCGCATCATTTAAGAACATGATTTTGGTGCACAAATGCTGCGTTCGGCTCTTAATCAGATAATATGTTTTAATAGTGACATTATTATTCAAATTATTATTACAACTTTAATTATTATATGTAGGATGGATCGAACCACCATTTGAAGGGCGAAATCAAAAGTAAGATTTAAACGAGATAAAGATATGGAAGATTATGTGAACATACAAAGGGAGTTAAATGTGAGACATATGGATGTACAATTATGTGCGATGGATGGACCGGGCCAACTAAATCGAGCATTATTAATTACGTTTATTCAAAATACAATTCCTTCCTCAAATCAGTTGATGCGTCAGATAACATGAAAGACAAAAAAATACATATATGATTTGTTGAAGGATGCGTTATAAAGGAAGTCGAGAAGCAAACGCCGTGCAAATCAGAATGTGATAACGGATCAACATTTTGCACGTGAAAGTTGTTGATGAAATAAATACAATCTGATTTGACTTCATGTGCCGCATTAATCGCATTGATTTAATGTTTGAAGACATTGGTAAAAAGGATAGTGTTGTTCAGTTGATTGGGAATGATCGAAAGATAACCAACTTTATTTACAATCATGGTTGTGTAACGCCCCAAAAATAACCTAAATTTTTTTTTATTATTTTATTATATATTCGGGTATAAATTGAACCAAACTCGTGGTATCTAAAATTGCTAATGAATATCGATTGTTATTTGATAAGTGATTTAAAAGATTAAACCCGAGAGTTTACCCAAGTGTCAAGGGCAAAAGTGGAAACTTATAAAATCAGGACCTAAAGGTCATTTGTGAATATGTTTATGTGTCTAAGAGCATTACTGAAAATCGCTGCATCAACGCCACCCAAATAAAAAGGATGTGGCTATATAAAGATTGGGGATAACTTAAGTCCAAATGGGCTTTGTAGGCTAAATCCAAGGCCCATGAGAAAGTTTGATTTAAAGCATCAAATTCTGACATTTAAGAGACAAGTTCAAATGAAGCTTTCATAGAAGGCCTTATATGGTGTTCGGATGAAAAGACCAAAATTAAGAAGACTTGTCCAAATTTAAGCCAGAGGGAAGGCCTTATATTAGCTGAGTTAAAGCACCAAAATTTGGTCTAATATCATTAGATCAAAAACGCTGTATATACAGAGGTTGTTATATGCTCTAGTATTTTGTAAGAAATCAAGAGATTATGAAAGAATCTCAGCGCTGTTCAAGGAGAAGAAATAAGGGTTTCCAAGCGATTCAAGGTATGAACAAACCTAGAATTATTTTTAATGATGTTCGAGTTGGGAAACCTAAATCATCCAATAGATTGGCTTATCAAGTGTGAGATGACACAGACAAGATAAAGAGTTGATTACATGATTTATTTTGAATTTTGAGGTGTTAAAGAAACTTAAGAGGGAATTTTTGGTATTTCAAAGGAGATGCTGTCAAAATTTTCCAAACCTATGTTTTTGTTTTGGCCATAACTTGGTCATTTCTTATCCTAATTGAGTGATTCAAATTGCTAAGTACACTAGACTTATAGTAGAACAAACTTCATGAAGTAAGGGTACCCAAATTTAATCTAATTAGGACCTATGAAATTCGTTGAAGTGATGTCTGTTTGATAAATTTCTGTCTAATTCTGTAAATAGTTATGTGTTTTGGAGTAGTTTTGGTACTTAGGCTATAAGTTGAGTTTCACTCATCCTAATTGAGATTCCAAATCTATGGGTAAACTAGACTTAGAGAATAATTTACTTGAAGGAATGGTATACAAATTGTAACCCCAAAGTGTCCAGAAATCCTTCAAAAGGGGAGCTATGTGCAAGAAAAAAAAAAATCTGCTTCTGTTTTGAAAATTAGAGTAGTCTGAATATAAAATTCCATAACTTGAAAGTGGATCCAAATTGATGATTCCAATTGGGAAAACCTAAGAACCATAGCTTCAAATGAGTAGAAGGGGACCATTACCAATTTATGGAGTTAAGACCCTGAAATTGAGAAAAAGTTTATAGGTAAATCGAGTGAACTGGGGTATAATTCGAATTAGTTTGGCATAAAATGACATAACTTGTGTTTGGGGTGATCCAAATTAGATGATTCAAATCTCTACTAAAATAGACTCACAGAGCTATAATTTTTGTGAAGGATGTATGAGCAAAATATGACTCAATTATCCCCAGAAAATTTGGCAAGTGAGGTGTATTGGGTAGACATCAACCCTAACCAAAAATACTAGAATGCACAAATGATTTTTCTGTGGTTATTCTTTGATTGTGAAATATGTGTGATGGATTGTGTGATTAACGAGGAGGAAAGTCCAGTTGAGGGTTTAGATCTCGAGGACAGAAACCAAAGGACAACAATCTTTGGGTTTGTTCCCATCTACTCGATTCAAGCTCTAAGTTTCCTTTGCATGTTTGTTCTACCTTTCTTATTCTGCTTCAATATTTAAAATGCTTGGTTCTAATGATAAGAAAAGCATATTGAATTGTTTTAAATGATTTGCAGAAATTGATTGTAAAATGTTTGAATATGAAAATTGCATGACTATTGAAAGTTAACTATATATACAAATGTACATATTGTACTGTACTTTATAAAAGATTTGAACGCCCTTAATAGAATGTTAACCGTTTAGTTCAGATAGTGATAGACGGTGATACTCAATAAGGGTCAAATTAGAAGTAATCGCGAATTGATTATTGATGTGTCACCCAATCAGTTGTACCTAAATGAATTCGCATTTCCAGAGGTTCACTATTTGATTGTTATAACTGGCCGCTGTTCCCCAAATAGGACCGCACTGCAAGTTATAAAACTGCTCCACTCAGCCTCAAACTGACCGCGCTTGACTCGATATCCCGTATATCGATGACATGTGTTAAATTCAAGTACATTACAATCAATGATTGGAAGAATTGAATTGAATTGCATAACTGAATTGAATTTGTGAGCACATTTGAATTGATTTGAGATTTGTGAAATATTGAATATGAAAGTGTATTGGACAGATCAACGGTAACTATAATCGATTGTATATATAATAAATATATATATTGTAATTACATTGATCATCCATAAAGATTTGAAAGTTTTGAATTGTTAAATTGCATGATTTGATTTAAACTGAATCGCTAATGGATTTAGAGAACCACTGGGTTATGAAAATGCGAATGACATTTTACCAACGCAAGAAAATTTGCTTTATGATACGAATGCGAAAGTATATAAGATCGAGGCAAGCAGAGTCACCGAGAAAGAATCAGGAGTATGCTGGCCACAGGCATTAATATCATTTTGAGCATTAATTTATCTTGTATTTTAAAAATAAATTGCCAAACACCGTTGTGTAATATTTTGAAAGGTATGGTATGCTATTTTGTAAGGAATTGCTTTAAATGTTTACGGACCTACCGTGAAGGAAACTAAAAATGCTTCCGCATATTTGAAATGGCTCAATGAAGCTGTGTTTTAAAATGGTGTTACAAAGTTGGTTGCTTGCAAAGCGTTCGATGTGCATCCAGAGATATCGCAAGGCCTTGTCAACGCATTTCAGAATAAACTATACACCTCGAATACCTTCTCCTCAAAAGAGGCCGATTTGAAGAAAATCTTTATTAGTAATTTAATGTAATCTCACGTTTAGTCAAGACCAAGTTGACATGAGGCTGAAAGGCTCTATGTTCGATCATGTATATCAAGAAGGTGGAGAAGCGGAAGTGTCCATCTATGAGGCATTATACGCGCGCTCACATTGTTGATTCAAAAGTCGCCACAACGATGCCATTTGTCTATTTGTTGATCTCTATTGATGAAGACAATCTGATCACTTCAAAGCTAAAGAGTGGGTGAAACATATCATCGCAGATCGTTGGGATAGAACCCTTAAGCATCCTCTTCATGCAGCAGGTAACTAATTACTATCCTCTTCGCCGATATTCACATTTAATAATATTATGTTTATATTATTATCGCATACTAATTCTCAATAGACCATTGCAAAAGATACCATCTAAATCCAAAATTTCACATGTGACTGAGTCAAGCTTGTAACCCCGAACTACTTCAAGCCGCTCAAGAAGTTTTTTCAAATTAGATCCCACGTCAAGGCCTTGTAATTTTGGGAAATGAGGTGTAAATTATTGAGTTTCTAATTTAATTAATTGATTCAATCAATCAATCGATTTTTTATTTTAGATTGCTCGGACAGAATTCACAACTTATACTATTCCGTGATGCAAAAAGAGATTCGTGATCTACAAAGAATAGTGTCAAGATCAAAACGGTTCCTGTGAGTGTTAATTGTTATAAGTAAAATTTTATAACCATTTTATTATTATATATCGAATATAAGTAATTTTTATCATAAATCGAATGGTGGCTTTGCATGGAAATCACGCCTCCAACATTATGACTCAATTCAAGGTTCTTTTTCTCGCAAACCGCATCATCTTCGGGCCAGAGTTAATTGATGTTTACTTCAGCTCTAATTCATACCAAACAAAGAAATCGACTTTACTTCTATCCTAGGCTCCAACAATTGGTTTTTTGTTATTACAACATGAAATTAAAGATCCGTGATATGGAGGCTGAGACCGATAAAGTCGTCAAACACTTTCTCGATTTATTTGAAATTTTAGCCGTAGCTTGCGGGGGAAGAAGATGATAATCAACTATTTCAATGGGTTATGTCACATCCCCATTCCCGATCCTAAATCTGAATGATGATCCGAACCGAAACCGCCGACTATACCGACTCATCAATTTATTCTCTTTCTCGTATCGAACTCAGACTGGTTATACAAACACTTCTGTAATAACAAAATCATTTTCATATAAAAGAAACCACACCGGAGTGGTGTCCTCAACATCTATATACATATAACAGTCCCATTTATTTATATATACATGTACATTTTTTTTTTTTCTAATACAAAACATCGTAGATTGGCGGCAGTATAAGAGCACTCTATCCCTAACTGGCTTCCGTCTCACGATGCTGATGTCCTGTCTCTCTATCCTTGTCTTCTCGCTTCTCTGCACCTACACCTGACAACACCCACATAAGCTTTACGCTTAGTGGGAACATAAGCATGGACAACCACCAACGGTGACCATCTCAAGCTTATACATATGCATTTCATATATCTATATATATTCATATATCTTTGGTTACTTATCTTTACATTCCTATTACATATCAAATCTTTTCCGTTACATGTTTTCTCTCGTCTTTCGACTACATCTCCTATCTATACTTTTACTGTATTCCCCGCTTGTCATCTTTTACTTACCTCTATCGTTTCCAGTACTTATGCATTTCATCATGTGTTCATAGCATGTTCCATCTTATTCATCTGTGTATGTCTATCATATATCTATATCATATATGACTTCATGGTTATATACTATACCAATTTGTTATGTTCTATGTTCAGTGTACTATGTCTATGTACTCATTTCATATAATTGCTTTCCCGTTTTACTTTTCATAATACTTTCTTCATATTAACTTTTCGTATCATTTTACATTCTTATACATTTTCATATATCAGTGCCTGATCATATAACTTCATGTTGTTAACTTATCATCACATAGCAATACTTCATGCTTCTCGATCATAACATATCGTGAGTAATCTCATGTTATTAACTTATCATCACATAAGAAATATGACGCTTCTATATCATATCATATCTTTTCACATGTCATATTCAAATCATTTATTTTATGTTTCACGTCGATAAACCCTAAAGGGATAAAGGAAACCATAAGGGCCCGGCGTTGTACTCACCGTGTGAAACAAGGGTCTGGTAAGTACTGGCTATTGCTATCATCAGGCGACAATGACCATCTTATATGGCCGGCGCGCCGTGGTGACCCTTTCGGGGCCACCGTGATCCAAACGGAATCTATCTCATCTACCCAAAATGGGGCCTCGATATCGTAACCTTGTATGTCGCAGACTTGTTTTTCCTCAATAGGCATGCCTATCTATCCCTCTCTACTGTGCTCCCCATGCATAATCCATTTTATCTCATTTTCCGTACATATCTCATAAGCATGAATAACTATTGGCTATCATGATTGCTTGGTGCAATATATACTACTACTTTCTAATATGTATTTGTTCTCATATCTCAGAAGGTCATATTATGGCCTCTATATTTCTATAATACATATATTCCTATATTTTACTACGCATGCATTTACTCATTCTTATATTCATATATGCCTATCATTCGTGTACTCATTCTTATATTCATATATGCTTATCATTCGTGTACATGTACTCATTCCTAGTAACATCTTATATGTTATTAACTTATATCTTCATGTACTTTATTAGTCTATCATATCTTATGACATATACTTATACATTTCTATATCAGACGCTTTACTCATATGACGATCGTCTCTATCTCCTCAGAGTTCAACATAAACTTCACTTTGATACCCTTAGGTACCCTTCATGTCCAAACTATTTACCTTTTATCTTTCTTATCTCAGACATACACACGTATAAATATCAGCTACTGACCGGGAGATAAAGAAATAACGAGACTCTAAGATAAATATATAATTCAAGGTACAAGACGCAGACGGAATATGTAGACGTGCCTGCCCACGTAATAGAAGTGTCAAAACACTAGCAGGAGTGTTGAAGCACTGGTCATGTATACGTGCCAAAGCACTGATCATACGTGTGATACCACGCGATGTTTCACAGAAGATTCGTAAGAGGAGTACAAGATCATCATATATCTGGTCATTCAATATCCGGCCTTAAGCAACTATACAATTATACGTGGTTCTCTCGAGCTTTATCATTTATTTTCTTCTATATTCCTTTTCATATCAAAATCTACTTATGTTGCTATTTCTGTTCATATCTATCTCTTTCTTAATATCATGTATTCTAAATTGACTTTACCGCATATCAAATCTTACTTAAGGCTGTATATTTCTCGTTCATATCTATCTCTTCTTATCATGTATTCCAATTGACTTTTTACCCATATCAAATCTACTTATGTTGTATTTCTCAGTCTATATCTATATTCATATCTATATCCTTTACTTACCATGTATCACATTATCTTTTTGTAAGCGATTAAGTACACTTGGTAAAACCCATTCATTTCAGTAAATTAGGTTTAACACCTCAATTATGACATCCTACCAGCCTCCTTAGGCATATGGATAGTTGACTCAATGAACTCCGTAGAGTCCGAGAACATGACGGAGTTCGAGCAGAGAAGTTATGGCATTAGTTGGGTCATAAGTTAGTCAAATCCTGAGCTGAGATGGCGAGGCTTGACTCGGTGAGCTCAGTCTAACACCTCAGTCCTGACACCTTCTATTCTCCTGGGAATATGATGGTTATGGCTGTGGAGCTTTCCAACGCAAGTCAAGAGCATAAATCAGAGATTCCCGGACTGAGAGGTTATGACCTTCGAGTTTGGTGTACATGTTAACCGCGTAGGCGACCTTTGTTGGCAGAGCTGAGCTGACCTGGTTGAGCTTGTTCTAACACCTCAGTATGACTTTTAATATCCTCCTCAGGCACATGAATATTCTTGACGCAATGGGCTTTCCGCGAGTCAGAACACGAAAGCAGTTCGGACGAAGGAGTTATGACCTTCAGGGGATTAGGATCATGCAGTAGTTAACCCGATGACCCGACGGCGTGTTGAGGGCTGAGGCTGACCTGGTTGAGCTTGTTCCACCAGCACCTCGGTCTGACACCTGATCACTCCTCAGGCATATGAATATGTTCTTGACTCATTGAGCTTCCATGGAGTCCAGGCACACAGCGGAGTTGGGCGAAAGTGCAGCCAGTTAGGTCATACGTGATCAAATCTGACAGTGACACAGGCCCCGGACAGTGACTCTGGGCGAAAGTCAGTGAGCCTCTAGGATGAGGTGCGACACTCTGGTTGCATGGTCTGCTGACCTGCTGTCAGTGTGACCTCTTCGACCTCTGTTGCATGAGGTCTGGCCTCATGCTATGAGGTCTGCTGAAACTCTCATAATGAATCTGTGACCTTCTGTGCATGAGTCTGGCGTACTCTACTGACCTCTTTGCATTGTAGAGTGTGAAATAACTGTGAAGTCTGGCGTCTGATTGCATGACCTCATTATGACCCTCTATTGTTTGATTGTTAGAATTAAAAAAGACCATAACCGGGTGATCTCACAGAGTTAATTGAAATTCAAAAGCAGTTCATTGATGTGTCTACAATACCAGAAGGACTTACTGCCAGAATTTAAATGGCTCTGACCAAAACACAGTTCTGGTCCATTGTAATTATGATCAATAATAGGGAGATTTCTTGGACAACACAGCTGGAGCCTTCCCAAAGAAAGCCTCTGGAGCCTTCAGAACTCTTCTCAACTCAGAGCCTAACCGGAAATGAGGTTGGGAGTTTCAAAACCAAGGCAATACCACAGAGATGGGTTCAGGCTCCAGCATCTATCACACCCCTGCAAACTAGACTATAACACATACTTTCTCTAAGGTGTGATTCCATGCAATAATTGCCACATGATCTTACCTGCACCTTTTCCTTAACTTCTTTTCTTTTCTCTTCTTCAACTATTCTTCTTCTTTACCTTTATATATCTTCTATATATAGTTTTACTCTCACTCTCCCAGACCCAATAGAGATTTGGTCTTATCCTTGACTGATCTTATCCTTTTTATTCACTTTCTGGGAGGAAACTTCCTCCCACTCTACCTTCAAAACCACTTGTCTCTTCCACAATTTCTTGTTTGTTGTTTAATATCTTTCTTTTAGCAGCAATAAGTTAGGGTTCATGCATTTAACAATGGTTTTGAGCACGTAGTGCCCAATAATAACTTTGACATATGAGCTTTATTATATTATTATTATGGGTCATGAATTGTAGTAATTTATTAATTTACATATGTGTATTAATTCGAGTTCTTGCCTTTATTTTATCTTTATTTTATTAGGATAATTACACTTTTACTTTTATTTTATCTGAAAGCATGTCAGCGCTGAGAACATATTTAGGTTCTGAGTTAGACCTCTCCATTTAGATGGTGAAGATAAATCTGTCCAACGGTGCTGCTTGGCATGTTCGAGAGCGGAGTGTTGATGTTGAAGCGGGTTTATCACGAAAGTTCATAGTGAAAGTTTAATTAGACAGGGGATGTTCAATAACATGTTGCTTCCTCGACCCTCTTTTGATTCCAAGTGTTGAACATAGTAGTAGGCAGTTTTTCTTTGGTACTTCTACTATAGAGTTATGATAATATTTCAGAGGAGGGACTGTCAGTCAGTGGTAAATCTTTGGAAATGATGATGGAGATGTTGCGAGGATCCACGACAAAGTCAATATGGCCCCTTTTGGTGAGATAGTTTGCTCATACTACAGATGAAGACCACGGGTGCAGAGGCGGGGCGGGGTAATGGAGCCATCGACCGCGTAGAGGAAGGCAGCTGAAGGTGGCGTTGAGATTTGTTTTGTGATCCCAGGTCCATGAGTAATGGACTCAATTGATGATTAACAGATGAGACCAGCATATTTCCTCCTTATGATAGTTTATGATCTCAGCCCTTCTTATCTTCTGTTCTAACCATGGTTGAAGAATATGGGTGGTTAACTATCCTCGCAGTCCACATGCTGTTGATTATGTCAATCACGAAGGATTTCAAGCGAGCATGTGGGTGAACCCGAATTTCCTATCCATGGGAGGTTGTGGTGAGTTGGAGTTTATTACATGGCATGTTCGAGTTACAATCGATATTTGTGACACCCGAAAGCCAGGGGTCCCTAGTTGACAACCGTCGACTCGCGGAATCTTCGTGAATGTGGTGTACCATCATCTGAAAGTGAGAGTCTCTTCATAGGAGGCTCTGCCCAAATCTAGAAAACATCCCCGATGATCACAATGACCTCAGGGTCACATGCGAGTAAAATAACTGGCCACTTGAATGTACAACACTCACAAAATATATCCTAACCACATATTGTGAACTCAGACAATCATCCATACCAAACACATCAGGCGTTTTAATTTTGCATCTAACCATACAAAATCATTTTGGCTACAATCGGCTTTCTTCGGCGCGATTCTCTAGCGGCAAATCATATGCACATACATTTTCAAATAGTGATCTGGCCAGGGCGACAAACTTCAGTGATGATAATTTCACCATGGGACATACACCCCTAAGTGCACATACTGTGACAATACTCACATTTAAGCAATTTCATGAGACCTACTCAGATCTGCCTTGCTTGATCCCGTGTCCAGTTATACGACTCTCATATACTCAGCGACTATCAGTAAAATAATCGTTTTCAAACAAAGCTTTTTGTTAAAGCCTCTGGTTTAGATAAAAAATATTGGACTATAGTGATGTGTTTGAAGGCCTTAAAACAAAATACATGAAGATATAGATGTATGTTGTTGGACCATCTCCAACACAATTCTCTGGAAGATCTTATTAAATTGCCTGCAAACATTTTCATTTAACTTTCAATTTCAATATGTGGACATTATAATATTACAAGAGTACATTATATGAATTACATGTTACATTCATTAAATTCATATTTAATTATTCACATGCATATATATATATATATATATATATATATATATATATATATATATATATATATATATATATATATATATATAATCAACATAGTAATCACAAACATATTATGTAATTTACCAAATAAGTACAAAATTAGACCATATAGGCTAATTGTAAACATAAGCAAATTCATTTTAGATAAAGCAGCATAAAAATTCAAAAAATATTCATGTCACTATTCACGTGAGCGGTAAAACCCTCGGGTTCTTGTTCCACGACCACACAGATTTTCTCCCTCGATTCAAAGCTTTTGGGAGGCCAGGTTCACAATTTACAAAACAAATACTCTCAGACGTTATAACCCGTTTACATGTTACCAGCTGAGTTAACAGTAAGGAAAGATCTACCTCAGTTGTGAACTCTGCCAAGATTGGTGTGTAGCACGTAGCTCAATGTCCGCGATACTAACCTTTGTTAATTCGGCGACGGTCCGTCGGTGCAAATCTGAAGGCTGGCGCTCTGCAGAAGTGTCGATCTCTGGCCATTGCATTCCCCCTTCCCGTGTTCTGCCGTTTGGTTAATGGAAAATGAACTGTTCATCTTTTGTCATTTTCCTTATTAAACATTCAAATAATGCTACTTATGTCCCATTTCTTGGAATTTTGGCGTTTGTGACTAGCTTCGGTCGTCCGTTTAAATCATCTATATTATTATATTAAATGATTTATATTCGCCGTTATTTTGTCACGTCAGCGTAGTTCTGATGTTTAAATCGATTAACGACGTTGGTATATAGGAATTAGATGATGATATGGTAAATTTGAATTTAGGCGATTCCGGTGAAGTCAGGTTGTCAGAGATCTACAAGAAAAATTTGGATTTTCTAAAAGTGATTTTACAATTTTAGGAAGTGGAATTTTGTGAGTGTTATAATATTCATTGCAACACCATGTCTTAATATAAATAGTATGTATTAGATGGTTCTTGATAAAATATAATATAATGAATTAAATTTCAGTTATTGTTTTTTGTTTAATGTTATTATGATGTAATATACAAATAAAATATAATGATAATATCTTTAAATAAAGTATCATTTATTATTTATCATTTTATGATTAAATAGTATTTGTGATTTAAAATTTTAACATTTTGATGCAGTGCGGCAATGTGGCAGATATTTTTCGATATTTTGATCTTTATATAAAGTGTCATTATCAATCTTTATTACATGATGTATGGATTGTTGAGACAGAGGAGAAAATGACAAGAGCAACTTCTGAAACTATCTGGAAGACAAAGGGAAGGAAATTTTGATAGGGGTGGAGGAGAGATAAACTTGATTGCAAATACTCGCAAGTCACATTACTCACTGGGACGGCAGATATCAAAGATCGTGATCACAGATCGATTAGACACTAACCCCGAAAGGATCGATTCCATTGGGTGAATAAATCCTCTGAGAGCTCAGCTCAGACTGAGGAGAGAGAGAGAGAGAGATGGAAAGGAGCTCACAGGGATGTTGTTGCGGGGAGGAGGGACAGAGAGAAGAAAACATGCGGCAGCTGCCAGATCAGTTATCAGTTAACCTTCTTCCATATATAGTGATTATCTCTTATCATACCATCATTCACTGACTCTATTTTGTTTTATGAAGATGGGTTCAGACATGTGACGCAGTCTGTTATGTGCCAGCTTGCATCAATTTTCTTAAAATGGTTCAATAAATATCATGTTCAACATGACTTTCAAATTATCATTCATGGTTTGTTTGTTTGTTTGTTTTTTGGTCCACATTGTTGGTCAGGATCAAAGCAGTAGGGATATGCAGTGATGTGTTCCACTTCAGGTGCCAATCTTATACTGTAACTCTCATCTCTTTTTTGATGATTGTAGACAGTCAAAACAGAAAACTTTTTATATACAGTGGGTAAATCCTTCAGGAAAGCAAATCCAGAATGGACCAACTCATGCAGATTAAAGATCAGTGGGGTTGACTAAGTATTGATGGTTTTTTTGGTAATTTTAATTTATGTTTCTTGATCTTATCAGACAATGAGGTGCGCAAATTTTATAGTGAAGAAGCCGATGGTGATTGGACATGAGTGTGCTGGAATAATAGAAGAGTTGGGAGTGAAGTGAAGAATATTGGAGTAGGTGACCGGGTTGCTCTGGAGCCCGGCATTAGCTGTAACCGATGCAATCTTTGTAGAAATGGTCAATACAATCTATGCAGAAATGAAGTTTTTTGGATCTCCTCCAACCAATGGTTCTCTAGCCAACCAGGTAATTATCCCAATAAAATATATGTACATTTAACAAGGTATAATAAAATACCACAGTGGTCGTAAAATTAAGCGTCCCAAGTTATATTTTTTGTTATTAAAGTCGTTTTGGGTGCAAAGTTTTGTTAGACGTAAGTCGGGTGAATATCTAGAGTTTTATCTTATCACCAAGCTCTGACCAGTTTTGTTTCTTTTTATTTAAATAATTCATGTCGTATATCTTTCGTTCATCCATAAGCCCGAGTACTTATAAATATTTATTAAATTGTAGTTGAAAATTATGTTCCCCTCCTTCTCTTCTTCCTTTATTCTTGAACTTGAGCTTTTGATTTCGACATATCCGGGGTTGTGGGTCTTTTGCAGTTTAGGGTTTGTTTTTATAATTTTTTCATTTTTAGTTGTTTTTGGGTTTGCGGAATCTACGACACAAAATTTTTTATCAATGGTCATGTGTGATCAATTTTTCTTAATTCTTTCGAAGGCCTATATTATGAGGGTATAGAGTTTTTCGAATTTTTCTTGTGATGTTCTGACCAAATTTGCCCAAAATAGGCGATCAACATTTATCGACAATAGTTTTGCTCAATTATTGCTCCATTGGAGCTCTTTTCAATTTAGCATCTAAATTTAGTGTATTTGCTTTCTCTTGTGGAGATCTTTAATGAGGAAGGAAGTCTCGGTTGGAGAATTTAGTACATTGTCAAAAAAGAAAAAAGAAAACACTTGCCTTATGCTGTATATAAAGAGAATGGTTTGATTAAAACCTTTGCACCCAAAACTAATTTAGAAATCTGATTGTGACTAACTAGGTGGCAGAGTGTCAATCTTTGAACATAAGGGGAGGGGTTTAGGTCTGTGGAGGCCGTTTATGGTATTATATTAAAAATTTCAAGAAAAAACATGAACATAATTAGATTTACAAATTTTGACGAGGTTTTTTAACAAAATATTTCTCAAAAAGACATATAAGGGAATATGATATTTTATTATGTATCACATCTATTATATTAATAAGAAGAAAATAGATTTTACAATATATTTATGAATAATTTTTTAATATTTTATTTTAAACACATTTAGTTTTATAATAAAAAAATTATTTTACAAAATAAGCAATATAAAAGAAATAAAAATGAATAAAAAGAATATCTATATTGGGCATATGTTGTTTCAGGATAATAATATACTATATATTGAAGGAATAAAGGAAAAATGGGTAATTTATTCCACTACTAATTTTATTTCGTCATCCAATGAAATATTCTTTTATTCTATCACACCACTAGTTTTTTTCTGATACGAGTCAGATATGGAATAACATGCATTATCTCATTCTTTTCTTCTATCTCATGCTATATGTAGTCGACCAAACATTATACTTGGCTGTGGGAGGTAGATAGATATCGATGACCAATTCCCTACCTTAACTTGTTCACTAATACTTTATTTGACTTGAAAGTCCTAGAGTTTGTTTGGTTATAATTTTTTAAACTTGTTTTTTGTTTAAAAAAATAAGGAAAACATGATTTGGTTTTTCTTTTTTAAAAAATACGGAGAATGCGGTGAAAATACTAAATTTAAATAACAAAGAATAAAAGTTTTGGTGTTTTATGTATTTTCAAAACTCTTCTCAAGAGGAGTTTTCAGAAACAAGAATAAAACAAACCGTTAGTTTTGATGTCTTGTTGCATTAGTTTTTGTGTTAGGAGAGTGACCACTTAAAAGATGATCTGGAAAATTTTGATCTTTGCCATAATAATGTAAATCAATGTCTAACCAAAAATAGGCACTTGTCATAGAATTAGCCTTTCTACTAAGCTCTCATGCGATACTTAAACAATTCTCTCCCGCTCAAGTTGCTAAGTCAGTTTTCCCACTTGACAAGACAATATGCTTCTTTCCTGCACCAGGTGGTCCACCCTTCAAATCTTTGTTTCAAGCTACCTGACAATGTGAGCTTGGAGGAAGGGGCAATGTGTGAGCCGCTGAGTGTTGGAATCCATGCTTGTCAGTGAAACTCAGGGTGCTTTTGAGACCAACGTCCTGATCCTTGGGGTCCAGGCTGAACCTTCATTGCAATGCTGGCTGCTCGTGCTTTCGGAGCGCCAAGGATTGTCATATTGGACATGGGTGAAGCTGGCATCACTTAATTGCAAAAAAGACTTCAGGGCAGACGACGTGTTCGGGTTTCAACTAATATACAGGTTAGCTTTAACTAGGTATATATATATTACAATTAAAGGTTTCCCTTTCTTTCCATTTAACAATACAATCTGTTTTTTTGACCATTCGAAGGGATGTTGACAGAAGTGGCAAAATGCAGCAATGGTTTTTCTAGGTGCAGATGGGCTTTGGTTGTGTTGGCTTAAAGCAAAACCATGTCAGCAGCTTTGAACCTTCTCAGGCAAACAAGGTTGCATTAGGTTTTTAGCCCAGAGTGAGATGACTGTTCCTCTCACTCCAGCTGCGCTACCGAGTATTTGATCTTTGACTATAATTTCCTGTATGTTATATTAGTTCAAATCACTTTTTTGGTGACTATTGCCAATAGACCTTTGAAGTCACTGCCACTGGCTCTTGAGAGGCTTATTTCAGAGTAGTAAATGGATGAGATGGAGTTTCGAAGGGTCCTTGGCTTCAGATCCAAAGACAAAGAATAGTACAACGATTATATTGAGAAGAACAGCCCCCACTGCACCCACTACTCTCTGTGTTTGCTATAACAGGATTATATATTCTCTATCTTCTTTCTGTATTTTGTTTGTGAGTTCTAATAATTGTAGGTTTCTTTTGAGGTGGAGTCAGTGACAGGGGAGGTGGATATTATTTGACATGTTGGTGCAGGAACACATGGCCATCTGCCTTGAGTTTTGAGGAGTGGGAAGATTAGATCATTGACCCTGATAGCCACAGGTTTAGTTTCTCCCACAGAGGATAATGAAGAACCTTTAGAGCTTCTTAGTGCTCCGCAGGGTACTGCTATCTCAAAGTCCTCTTCCCAATCTCTCTAAACGGAGATTAGGCTATTATACTTGTAGGTGTTGAAGTGATTTCCATCTTGCTCCTTTTGATTTTATCTATGTATTGTTGTTCTTAGAAAAGAAAAGAAAAAAACTTAATATGGTCTGATGATGATCATATTTAGATAAACAGTTAATCTCAGTGGATGATTATTAAGGATGTATTAGTGATATTTGTAGTTCTCTCTTTACCTATTTGAATGGAGTGATGTGTTTTCTATGAAAATGTTCTCCACTATGTTAGTTTGTCTTCTTCCTCTTCCTCTAGCAAAATATTTTCCATTCTTGCCAACCAAACAAACTGTATTCTCATTCCCAAGAAAAATCTATGTTGTTGCTTATGAGTGTTTGTTCCAGGGTTAAGCATGGATGAAAAGAGCAGCAATAGTTTGAGGTTCATTTACAAAAAGCAAATCACTAACAAACTAACAGTTCCAAGCTAAATCACATTATAAATATTCATAACATTCCATCATCATCATCATCCAATATCATGAAGAAACTACAAACTCATAAATTAAAACGAAGACGGTTACATGTTTTCCTGTCTCTAAGATGTTCAACACCCACAATGAAGCCATTCACATCAATTCCACCGTAGCACCATG
This sequence comes from Tetrastigma voinierianum, assembly GCA_016808115.1. NCBI lineage: Eukaryota > Viridiplantae > Streptophyta > Magnoliopsida > Vitales > Vitaceae > Tetrastigma > Tetrastigma voinierianum. Next base: position 377,368 of record JAEQBH010003725.1, read on the forward strand.
TTTGGACACCTGAAAATGTTCTTGCCTCCTGAGTTCTATAAAATGCACAATTACAATATAGGATGCTTGTCTGTTGCTCCCATCAAAGAATGCCAGTAGTTCAGTGAATCAATCTGAGATCATCTGTTTAAGTAAATAGCTGATATCTTGCTGGGTTGTAGTTGAGATAATAATCACTAATCTCATCCCGTGATATAATAGGTTGTGCCTTGCAACACACCAAGTTTCTTTATCACAATAGAGAAGTAGGGTCCCTCCCTCTTTTCACAGCTTTTTAAGCTGTACAAACTATTTACTCGATCATTAGACATTTCTGGAATGCCTCTAAAAGAGGGACAAATAGTGAATTTTGAAAGAACTAATTGTTAACTCAACAATGTGATATCTCTATTTAGAAAGGAAAACTGCATCAATATCTCAATTTAAAATTCAAAGCATGGGTTTGTTAGCAGCTCCATGCTGAAATGTGCAATAGAAAAGAGGAAAAAACGGGGTCTTTGGCATAAAAATGGTGAAGGACAGATGTATGAACCTTTCCAACAAGATGGTATTTTCAACTCTCCAAAATGAAATCTATTAACATACAATATATGGTTCCCATATGATGTGAGATTACCAAATATCTAAATTTAGTATTTTAGATGCTTTCAAACATATTGCCGGTATTTAGTAGTACAAAATTTGTATAATTTTTTTCATGATATTATGTATGGATCAAAAAAAATTGAGTCTTCCACAATGGAATCGTCCCAGTGATTCGATAGTGTTTTACTAAATATGTATGTTTGGAAATGATTCATCGAAACAATAAATCACCATTGATATCGACACATCAAGATCGCTCTGAAGCTTATACAGGTCAAAGAAAGTAAGGATTATTAGATTGTGATAGGTACCTAAACCTGATAGAAGAGCCCAATCCAAAATATTAGCTGGTGGTGAGAATCTTGATACACTCTGGTCATGAATGGTCTTGAGAGCGTGTCATTTGCGAATGTAGAAGTGGAGTTCGCGAGCGGGCATGCCTGATGGCTTGGTTGGACCCTTTCTTGGGGCACTAGGTGACCCTTCGCTATTCTGCTGACTCTGATAAGCATGATGATAGGTATCCAAACCGATCCAAAAGAAGACATAGGTGTTGAGAACCTGTAAACAACATTCACTCTGCATTCTGTGAGCAATGGATCAGCATATGATGAGTATGCATGACAGCTTTTAGATTCAAAATGCAACACCTGTCAGTTGGCACAAAACAGACTGAACATAGTAGATACTAAGACCAAAGTACCTATAACAATCAAGACACTAGCCATCATTATTTCTTACAATTCCAAGGTGAATTTCAAATAGCTTGACATGACCCGTCTCCGACAAGGATGCTATTTGAATAAAGTACCGAATAAGATCATCTCATGAGCCATGAGTGATGCTAGCTGTATCAATATAAGGTGGTACAGTTTATTCTTTTAAGTGTTTGTAGCTACTGTCCATATGTTGATTTCCTATAATTGCCCATGCATTGATATCTTCACTTATAGATATATTGCGAGATCAATATGTTCAACTTGGAAGACAGGAATCTTTTGAGTAATAATTTGATGTATGTCAACTTAATGAGACTACTCCCAGATGAAGCTGCATCTGCAATCTCATCAAACTCTCTCATTTGATGGCATCATCCCATCTATCTGCATGGGTATTAGATAGAGAACATAATTCCACTATCACATGGATCCTGAATTCAAGAAGCTTTCAGGTGATGATGTAACAAGGCAGCATTCCCATAGGAAGCACAGCACTCCAACAAATCCATACTCGGCGTCAGGGCTATTGGCATTTTCTTAATGAACTCATATGCTTTATCTATGTTGCCTAGGCAGCAAAAATTAGCCACACACCCGTAATGTTTCATTCTCAGTTCAATCATGTTTCCAATAACAAGTATTCAATATTCTGATTCATAAAGTAGCATGACACAAGCAAGTAAAATCCCAACAAAGGTACCATGAGTTGGTCGAACACCTTCTCTCAACATCTGTGAAAAGAGATTGAGTGCAGAATCGGCAAAACCATTCACAGCAAGGCCCGAAATGACTGATGTCCATGAAACAGAGTCCTTATCTTTCATATCCTGAAAAACTTCCAATGCCTTCTCTACTAACCCACATTTGCAGTACATATCTATCAAGGAGTTCCCCACATAAATAATAAAGCTACACCATTGCTTGCAAATATAGTCTTAGCAGCCCATCCCACACATCAAGCACTGGAAGGCATGGCTGAAAGCACACTAGTCACTGTAAATTTATCAGGCCTCACCTTAGCTGCCATCATTTTATTCACTGCATCTGCAGTGGCTGGGTTGAGAGTAATGTTATGCTCAGTGATCCAGAGATCACATCTCTTTTAGCATGTTGTCATTCCATTCACAGTTAAATTCCCCACTTTTTTGATCAGTATTAAAACAATATTCCTTTCCATCAGTGCATTGCCAGTGATCAGCCTAACCGCTCCTGTAAATATCAATCAAAGTGTTTCCCAAGTAAACATCAATCTCAACATTGTTTTCCTTTATGTACTCGATCATTGAATCAGCAATATCTAATCTTGACGGCTGCCAAGCTAAATAACCTTCATGAAGTCACTACCTTGCATCAGCTTTAATATTTGCTTCTCTCATAGCATAAAAAGACATATAACACCTCCTTATATTCATCACATTATACAATCAAAAGTTCCAAGAAACCAAATCTCTATCCAGCATTTCATCAAACATTTTCTGTGCAAAACCCAATTGACCACACATCCAATACATATGTATCAGAGCATTGGAAACATAAAGATAGGACTCAAACCCGAGTTTCAGAGCATGAACATGAATCTTTTGACCAAATACAACATCTGGGATCCGAGCACAGGCCTTGAAAAGAAATATAAGAGTCAGATTATTCCCAGTTATTCCTTGGTGATGCATACGAGTATACATGTGAATTGCTTCAACTGGATTGTCACTTTGTGAAAAACCACGGATCTTATGGTTCCAAACAACCAATGTGGGAGGACCAATCTGGTTCAAAAACAGATGAGCTTTATTTTGATTTGTGGATGATAGAATCGATCTGATAACTTCAGACATTAGAGACGGGTTGGTGTGCATTCCCTGAAAATTTTGCTTTTGAGAAGGACTTTGAAGCCAGTTCCTTAAAGCCACACTTCGGATATTGTCAACTAGCCTTCTAGGACCTCCATTCTCTTGCACAGCTTGGATACTAAAAAAAAACCTGGCTGAGGGTCTTGAAGCCAACATGCTACATTTTCCACGTGAGACCCAGGTTCCAGTTACACTACACCAAATTTGAGGAGACTAGTAGAGGGCAAACTCATAGAATGTGCCATTGAAGGTTCCCTACATAAGACTAAAGAGGAGAATTACTGAACAGGAAGATGAAGAGTTAAATGAGCAGGCAAAGCACATGCAGAAATGTGTTCTGACTATTGGAAGTTACTTGATTTTCAATATTTTGTAGTAATCTATTATCTCCTTTCTCACTGTATGTAATTTTGAATAATCTAGGAATGTTGGAAGATGGATTATGTGCAACAAACATATAAATGCATCAATTCCTTTCTTAACATTTATATATGAACTTTCACTTTGGCTTGTGAATTCTTCTACATTTTTGCTCACTTGGCAATGAAACACAAGTATGGTTCTATGCATACATGTAAAGCATATAATTACTACACTAGTCCACCCCATTGTTGTAACTTAAACAGACAAGTATGATTCTTCTTCAACAAAGGACATTGGTTGATGCCAGACATTAATGCAGATGCAAATCCCATTCCATAATTATGCTTAGACACCGGAGCAACAAGTGAATAAAACAGCCTATCAACCTCCTTAAGTCTTTGAAAAGCAAGAAAAGATAAATAAGTTCAGTTTAGAGGAATCCCTTTTCCTGCAAATAGACAAGACATTGTTGAAATCATAACATTACAAACCTAAACAAGAAATAATACAAGTTGTAAACAGTAGGAAATGCATTGACCGAGTCGCTCGGACAATTTATACTAATAACATTGGTAACTTTAGATTTATGTATTCAAAAGGGCAGATTATCAACCTCAAATGAGCTATTTAAGAAGATGACTGTTACTCAGTTGATGGTATAGGGCCAATTTTACCCTTACTTATCAATAAAACAAAATAATAGAACCAATTTTACCTTTAACCTCCATTTCTATTTCTGAAAAAAGTGAGGGCATTCTACTGACATCCATAATTAGGGCATTCAAGAAAATGGGAGCGCTCTCTTGCCTCAGCTGATGATGGAATAGGAAAACTTACCCTTTACCCTCATTTCTATTCTTGGTAAAATGAGAGCAAGAAATGAAAAATTGCTATCATTACACCTCTGCATTGTAGTTTATTCCTTTTCCATGAGAAAATGGGATGGGGCCACCCCGACACTAGTTACAATAAATCAATTGATTTTTTCTTTTCTGATAATGCAAGTTAATCTTAGATGGCCTTTATTCATATCTCACTCCATCACCACTTGACTGCAGGTGTGTTTAAATCCATCACAACACAGCTTCTGTAGAATTAAACAACATGAAATCACATATGTTGGAAATTAAAAAAATAAAATCATCAAATATAGCAAAAATAAAACGAAACAAACGCACGAAGTTAGATTTACTTTACCTACAAACCCGAGGTTTGATATATTAAATTGACGAAGTAAGAAGATCGATGGGGACTGGCCGACGGTGGGATTGGCAGCAGCGATAATTAATGGTGGTGACGGAGGACGGAAGAAGTGAGAGAGATAGAGGGGATTGGATGTGGCAGTGTTTTTTAGGAGTTCTGTCCCAAAATATTCTTTTTTAATACAAAAATGGATTTTATTAAATAAGTTTTGGAAAATGTAATTAAAATAAATATAAATGGCTTACAAAATAATACCCAAAATAGATCTTATTACCGGCAATGCGAACGGCGGGATTTGATTCAGGCAGAAGCCGTCGTCGAGAACGACGGCTTTTGGATATCTGTTGGTGCGGGTCGTCGAGCCGCCGGCGTTAGGTTGGATTCGATTAGGTCGTTCGCGACCGCAGGCATTTGAGCCCAGACTAAATCTGCGTCGTTCAACGCCCGCAGTGAAGAGGCTAATTGCGCGTTCGACGGCGGCAATTAACAGGTTAAACCTATCGAGTACAGAACTTTTTCATTTTCCACCGCCGTCTTGCCTTACTCCTCCTCCTCTTGCCAGATTCATTTCCTCTAACAACAAGTTGCTCAAATTTTCAGAAAATTATAGTAATGGATGGGCATATTCACGTTCTTGCTGACCACGTTATCTTTTACGTAAAATGTAATCCTACATATTTCGAGTTTTATTTTTGATGATAATGGGTGGTTATTGTGTTTCGGAGTTTGGGTAAGCTTATTGTGGCATGATGTGGAACGCTTCAATTAGAAGCGGGTTCATCGGGACTTAAAATAGTCGTTTTGGGTTGATAAATTTGTTACGTTGTGGTTTGTTTTTTACCTTCTTTATATGAGCTTTGGATGGAATATCAGGTGTTTTGCTTGGTTACCCTAGGAAAATAGAAAGAAAATGAGATAAAAGATGGAAAGTACCATATGTACCAGTTTCCAAATTTAGACAAAAATGAAAAAAAATGGGAAGTACTGTTTCAGACAAATAATTAAGTTTTAGGATATTAATATAGGCACGATATTAACCGCTGATTAGTACCTACAAGCAGTATTTTCAGTTATATTAGACAAGAGCCAATAACATTGAATAGTTCGATTACCTCAACATAATAAGTATGTTACATTATTATTATTCTAAGTATGTTATAAGCTTAAACTCAAAATGCTTGAATGATTTAGGGTATTTTGCTTCTATTTTTATTTATTTTTTGTTGATTCATTAGGCCTTAATTTGAGATTACAGAAGTGATCTTTTATATGGCGAAATTTATATAGGGAAAATAATAATGATAGGGTACAATATAGAAATTACGGAAAATAATAATGTGAAATTTATATGATTATAAATTAAGGAAAATAATAATAGCGTGAGAAAGAGGTATAAGTGGAAACTAAAATAGGTATAATGGCTGTGAAAGAATTATAAATCAATAATGTAATCAGATCATCTTAATTTATTGACTGAAAGGGTATAATGACAAATTATAATAGGTAAAAATTAATGAAGAGGGTAAAGTAACTGTAATAGATCGTCGGGTATAAATTGGAGTAAGAGAAAATAAATCCCATTACATTCTTCTTTGAATTCTCTGCGGGTGAATTAGAGACACTGGATCTAGGGTTTGAAGAACAAATTCTGGTAGATCTATCTACATTTCTTTTTGTGGATTTTTGATGTAGGTCTTTAATTTTCTTTCGGTTTAGATCAATACTGAAGAAGTGGTTGCAGATTACACTTTACGTTTTAAATAAATAAAATAAGGATTAGGTGGTGTCATGGATCGATTATTGAGAATGAAAAAATGTTGGGATAATTTTTTGAAAGAAAATAATGATAAACAAATAGGATAAATTTAAAAAGGCTGAATTTTGTATAAATATATATGTATTTATTAAGTATTTAAATATATATATATTTTGACAAATATTTTATTAGGATTGAAGGATTTTATTAGATAAGGAATATGATTAGAATAATTATTTTTAGCATTCATAGGAAATAAATACATACATTAAGATCATAAAAATAAATAAATTTTAATATGATTTTATAAAATTGTAAAACCACCTAATTCAAATAGTTATGTTTGAACGATTTGTCGATATGTTTGAAGTAGGCAAAAAAAATAATAATATAATTGTTAAGAATATCGAAATTAGGAAAGTTTTAGAATAAATGATAATGATGATAGATACATTCGCTATTATTTTAGGAGAAATATTTCGTGAGATGAAATTCTTTGGATTAAACTCTTTCGAAGAACTTTGATCTCAGCGCTGGGAGTAAAGTTCTATCTTTGAGCTTTGAAAATTATTATTTTTATATATATATTATGAGATATTAATACGGATCTTTAAAAGAAAATTATTTATTTTGCTTCATTTGAGGATGAAAATTGTTTAAATGAATTATATATAAACTTGGTTTATGAAAAGTTTTACTTGTTTTATTTATTATCGAAAATGGATCAGTGATTTGTATGATTACATGCTTTTGAAAAAGTTTGTTTTGTTTAAGAAAGAAAATGTGGAATGCTGATGTTTTTGTAATTTGAAATTTTAGATGATATTTGATAGTTGTTTGGCCCTGTCAGCGAGAATAATAGTTGTGACTATTAATTGCCCAATAGGATCGATGACGCTATTTCTTGGTGGGGAATGTAATTGATTTGACACGTATACAGGGGTTTGGTTAGAAGGTTCTGCAATCTTATTATTTGATTCGAATCTACAAAAGGAACGATTTAAATTTAGTAGCGTTGAAAGTCATGGCGGGCTCATTTGATATTTGATGACCCGGAGAAAAATATATTTAGAATGTATTTGATTTTGGTTGATAAATGTTTGAATGAGAAATTTGATATGAAATTGTTTGGATCATTTTGATATGAAGCGATTTGAAATGGATGTAAAATGTTTGATATATTTTGATAACCATTCAACATTTTTGAATCAAAAGTTTTGATGAAAAACATCTCTTATTGTTATATGATTAGAAAACTTTTGATCGTGACGTAATATTATTGTGACTTTTAACTCTTGTCGTTGGCATGTTTTTGATCCACTGTTGAGGTGTTATTTGGGATAGGATTAAAGTATTATTAGGGTTGATTAGAAGCTTTATGTTGGATCATGTTAGACTAATAGTTCCTTATTTATATAAATATTCAGTTTTGAGATTAATTGAAAATCACTTTGATAAATAACATTAAGTTTTATATAAATACAAGTTAGTTTAGAATCCAAAATATTATTATATTACATTCTTCATATGGCGTATAGTTCAGATTTGGATCTTTGAAATAGTTTTATGACGATCATTGAATTTGGTGTGAATTTAGAAAGTTAACGCATTCTTTCTGAACATGTGTTTGATTTGGACAAAAATCAGTTACAAGGAAGGTTAGTGTCGTTCACGGCCTTCCAAGCTAAGAAATTTAGAAAACGAGGTGGGTAAAACGGTCATATGCCCAGGGTGGGTTTCGAGGCGTGACGGGTGCAACGTTTGAACTGCAGAGTCTAAAACTTGAATTTCAAATTAATTTGATAGTTCATAAAGAAAGTGATTCTTGATGCGGAGAATCATCTGAGTATATCAGTTATCTTGCTCCTTCTTAACATAGTTCATTTTAGAATACCCATCATTCATTAGAGTAAAGCGAGGAAAAGTTTAGTTTTGAGTTTTAGATATCAGTTGAGGAATTTAATGACAGACAATCATAAATCTATTTCGGCTGTAACTATAGTATAGCTTCATGATCCAGTGGCATATAAGTCTGTTGTCAGAGCGTGGTTTCTCTGCTTCAGTTTACGTGAAGTTTTTGTTGTAAAATGTTTGATACATGAAAATTTGGTATGAATCTCAATTTTCCAGTGCCACAGATCTCCCAGTTGTACTGTGTTTAAAAACGTTCAATCACATTCATTTGTTTGTGTATTATATGTGGACATCAAATGTATGTTTCTTTACGGATGAGAGTCCTTTGTGGTGGTTCCAGTCATACGAAGAAGATGACTTAAAAAAAAAAAAAAAAAAACAAATAAAAAGCAGGGCCTTCTTTTATAAAGATTGTTTGGGTTATAGTTCTTATTTATCATTGTTTACTCGATGGCCTTTTATTTTCACGAGAAGCCTTGTTTGTTTTAATAATATAAGTGAGCATTTGAAATGTTTTTGAGATTTCAAAAAAAAAAAAAAATCTTGTTGTGGGTTTGGGCACATGACCAGTTTAGGTCAAGTACTCTTGCTTTGGCCAACAGGCATGTAGTCAGTGTTTATATATTTGATGTATACGCTTAAGTATTCATTCTCTTTGGCATTATTTATTAATTCTTTCTGGAATGTTGTTTATTTAAATAATAATAATAAAATTTACAAATTTTAAGGCTTTCTCATGCATGAATATATGTTATGCTTTGATTCTTTTAATATGAAATCAAATTATTAATAATTATGAATTATACAATTTTATAATAATAAGAGTGTTTACATTGTGCTATTCAAATAAAATTGATAATACATAAAAAACTTAAGTTTAGTGCCTAATTTAGAAAGTACAACTAAAACCTTATAAAATGTCAGATCAAAATAATTTTGGTTAGTTAAGGAATAGCCACAACATCTTTAATTAATAAAATTATTTATTAGTTCAAGATCACATAAAGAATAGAGACATAAACTTGTAATTAATTTATATATATAATAAATTATCATGTTTTGTTATATTATCAAATCAAGTCAGGATAGAATCACTAAATTATTTTCATAATCTACCCACAGGAATTATGAATTGATACATAATTTGGTAGTTTTGCTCTTTAAGGATAGAAATACAGATTATATTGATGGTTTGAACATGCAGGCATTGGTAGGTACTTGTGTGGACTATACATGTTTAGGAAAGTCTTGTGAAAGGATCGAGCCTCGAGGTTGGTGGTTTTAGAGGGACCGTTGTGATACCGCACGGGGACTTTCTGGTGTATATAAATGTATCACACTATCTGTTTAAATAGGTTATTGTTCACCCGTTAAAATTAAATAATTTACAATTTCTATCTTAGTTAAATAACATTAAGTAAATTTGCCATGAGTGTCACAATAAGTCAGTTATAGTTTAGTGCGTGTTTTACATTGGTAACACACACTCTGTTCATGCTCCATGCTCCCCACATCTAACATAGCTTTGGACCTTTACAGGTTTCTCAACCTACTAGTTACATGATATACCTAGACATTCCGAACTTAGGGGTGACAACTACAAAATATGGAAAGAAGGTTCTCTTCATTTAGGGTATATGGACATCGATTTTATGGAAATGAAGACCACGGAAGTGATGTAAGAAAGCACACCTAATCAAGTCAAGGCTATATGAGCGATGGGAGAAATCCAATCGACTGCAATGTCTCATTAAGACAAAAATCACCGCCGGTATTAGGCCCCCACAAAGAATAATGATAAGGTCCAAGATTCGCGAAAGCCATCGAGGAACAATTTGTCACTTCGCACAAAGCTTTAGCAAGTACCTTGATAATGAAATTTTCTTCCATTCAGATTACAAGCTGCTAGGTGTGCGTGAGCACATCATGCAAATGAGGGACATCGCGCTCAACTTAAGAAACCCGGATAGATATGTCGGATCTCCTTTCTTGAAGTACCCCCATTCTAACACTCTTCCTCATCAATACCGACCTTTTAAGACCCCAATACATGACAAATGGTCAATCAATGAATTAATGACCATGTGTTCAAGAAGAAGAGAGGTCAGGATGGAATTAGTGAAAGTGCGATGTTGGCTGGCAACCAAGAATAAAAAGACCCATACATCTCGTACTTACACTTCTAAATCAAATCGTAGAGGAAAGGTGGAATACCACCCTCAGTCGATATCAAGAAGGAAAATAAGTGTTTTTTTTGTAAAAGAAAGGACACATGAAGAAAGATTATCCAAATTCCTAAGAAGTGGCTTGAGAAGAAAGGTAATATATCATCCTTTGTTTGTTATGAATCTAATATGGTTAATGTTATTAACACCCTAAGTGAATTGACTCGGTTCTACAATCCATATCGCAACTCTTATAGGTATGCAAAACCTAAGGAAGCTGGGAAATGAGCTCAAAGATTCATCGTGCAACAAGATAGCTCAATTGCGGAGGCTATCGGACATGCACATTAACATTAGACAATGGGCTTTGTTTTAGTTTTGAAAGGACCTTTACGCACTGGGTTTCTCACTTAAACTTGATTTCTGCTTTCGTGACTGCTCCATTAGGTTTTTCTTTTACTTTTCAAGACAATGTATTTAACTTATTTTATAAATCAAATAATATTGGAACAGTATTTTGAAGCGCATGGTCTATATAGAATTTGCTTCATGCACGAAGCCACTAATAATTCTTTGCATGTCTATATCGGGTACTAAGAGGTAATATTAATGAGGACTTTATGTTATGGCATCGAGATTAGGTCATACTCCATAGATAGAGCAGAGATTAGTAAAAGATGAGTACTTTAGTACTTTAGATTATATCGATTTTGGCGACTGGTGTGGACCGCATTAAGGAAAGGCATAAACAAGTCTAAGAAGCATGCCAATAGAGTTTAAACATATTAGAAATCGTATACCGACATACAGTCAGTCCGCATATGGATATGCCCGTCAAAATATTTCATCACTTTCATTGATGATTACCTTCACGATATATGTATAGAAGTACTTGCTTCATAATGTTATGAAGCATCGGATGCCTTCAAAATCTTTAAAGCTGAAGTCGAGAACCACGCGAAGCAAATACACATAGTGAGATCCGACAGAGGTGGTAATACTATATAGTACACCAGAATCTTTCGATAAAGACTCCCGCTCTTTTCAGCAAAGTTTCTTCAAGCAGCACGGGATACCCGCCCAACACACTATGCCCCGCCCTCCGACCAAAATGGTGTGTAGCGCAGAAAGAAGAAATCGAACTTTAGTGACATGGCGCGAGTATGCTTAGCAACTCCAATCTTCCTCACTCATGACTAACGCACTTCAGACAAAGAAGGTATATATATTAAACCGTGCTCCAACTAAGGTCAGTCCTTAAAGACACTCTTGAAATATAAAAGTGTTTGAAACCGAAGCCGCACATATGCGCGTTTGGGTCAGTCTGGTCCGAGGTGAGAATATATAATCCATGAGAAGAAATTGCACTCCAAGGACACTTAGTGGTTTCTTTATCGGGCTACTAAAACGCCTAAGGGTTATAGATTTTATCATTCATCTCATTCAACTAGGATCAGGGAATCAAGGAATGCCAAGTTTCTGAAAATGACATGATTAGTGGGAGTGATCGACTGGTGGATTTAATTCCCCACCACGATCATATAGAAACTCAACCTCCACGCGCTACATGAGAGATTGCTTATAGTTCATCACACTCCTCAAGTTCCAATACGTCGGGAACAACCAATCATTGGTTCCACAAATAGCTGAGAACCTTCCGCAGGATCAACAAGTTCAGAATTACCTTGTAATCTTGAACAAATGGAAGCCAGAACCACAAGCCCTCCAGAGTTGCATGATCCAACATTAAGACGATCTACTCGTGGAAGGAAGTCTGCGATTCCTAGTGATTACATAGTGTATTTACAAGAAACTCGAGTATCGAGCCTCGAAATGATCCCGAAACCTTTCACAAGCCAAGGTGTCAGAATCGAAGTTTGGAATTGTGGTATAATGCTATGAAGGATGAGTTAGATTCCATGAAAAAGCACCAAGTTCGGGACCTGTAGAGTTGCCTAAAGGCGCAGCCATTGGTCGTAAATGGGTCTATAAGACTAAAAGAGACTCCCTAAAGGGGCACTGAAAGATATAAATGCAAAGACTCATAAGGGATTTACTCAAAAGAAGGAATTGGATTACACGCAGACCTTTCTCCTCGTATCCAAGACTTTCAGATATTTTGTGCAACACACACTCAGATCTTGGAGTTGCAACAAATGGATGTGAAAACAAAGATTTAACTAGTGATCCGGAAGAGAGGTATACATGAAACAACCTGAAGGTTTCTCTCTAGGAAGGTGGTTAATTTGGTTTGCAAGCTTAAGAAATCCATATACGGTTTGAAACAAGCCTCCCGTCAATGGTATTACAAATTCCATGGAGTAATTACTTCATTTGGTTTCGTTGAAAACCTCATGGATCAATGTATATACAAGAAGGTCAGTAGGAGTAAAACTTGTTTCCTTGTTTATACGTGGATGACATTTTACTTGCAACCAAGGATAAGGGAATGATGCATGGAGTGAAACAATTCCTCTCCAAAAACTTTGATATGAAAGATATGGGTGAGGCACTTTATGTCACTGCATTAAGATCCATAGAGATAGATCTCGTGGTATTTTTAGGTCTATCACAGAAACCTATATCAACAAAATTTTCGAGAGATTCGACAGAAGGATTGTTCACTAAGTGTTGCTCCCATTGTGAAGGGTGATAAGTTACGTCTTACGCAATGCCCAAAAAATGATTTAGAAAATGAATCCATGAAGAATATTCCATGCTTCAAGAGGTCGGGAAGCCTTATGCTCAAAGCTTGTACAAGACCTCATATCAGACATGTACTGAGTGTCATGAGACAAAGTAATCCAGTGTATCACTGAGAGCCGCAAAGAAAGCTCATGAGGTATCTACAAGGATCCAAAGATTATATGCTTATGTATGTATTGCACTGACAATCGATTTGGCTGGGCTATTCGATGCAGACTTTATCACTGTGGTTTGATTCTGAATCAACATCCGGGTACATATCTATTAAGGGCCGGTGAGTCTGGAGAAGGTCAAACAGACTTTGATTACTTCTATCATGTGAAGCCATAATTCAGATCTTGTTTTCAAGCTACTGCTGCGTGTATGGCTTAAGAGTTTCATTTCGGGCTTAGAGTTATGGATTCTATTTCTAGGCCTTCAAGATTTTCAGGATAACTCGCCGCAGTTGTTCTCGCAAGAATAACAAAGTGGAGCCGGCTGCCACATCGACATCAAATACTTAGCCATTAGAGAACATGTTAAGGAAAAGTAAAGTGGTCATCGAGCATAGCATCGAGTTGATGATTGCCGATCCTTTGACTAAAGACATGCCACCGGACGAAATTCAAGGATCATGTGACGTAATGGGATTGTTTCTTGTAATTGTATATATACATTCACTTTATGAAATTCTTAAGATTCGGGCTATTTTCTCTCATTTTCTATGCACTTTAATTCATTTGAGAAAATATATTTTATTTGGATCCAGAATAAACATAAGGTTTATTCATTAAGTTTTTCATTACCACATTAAGTAATTTGAGAAGCAAAGTGCATTGTGATACATAGTTGATAAAACTCATTATCGAGGACCTATCTCTATGATTCATGTATTTTGTTACTCAAAGAATTTGATTAACTTTTGTACCCGGGAGAATGTGAGATTCTCATGGTGCAATCGCTTGAACTTTTGGAAATTCTAAAACTTGAATTTCAAAGTGGTGATGGTTCATAAAAGACGTGATTCTGATGGGAGAAATCGGTACAGAGTCTAGGTCTTCTGCTACTTCACTGCAAAAAATAATTCATTTTAAGAATACCATCAAATAGTGAGTAAAGCAAGGGAAAGTTTGTTTCAGAGGTTTTAACAATGAGTTTCTCTGTGAATTCACTACTGGAGGTATGTAAAATCCTATTTCATTTCATGTTTCCATATTATAAACATGATCAAGTTGACATATAAGTCTTTCACTTAACATAATTTCCCTTATTTTGAAGGTATTATTTCCAGTTAATTAAGATACCACCTTTATCTTTTCCCAAAAAAGTATTCCCAGCCGTAACCGAAGAACAACTCAGCATTAACTCCTCACACAAACCTTCTATTTGAGTTTCATCCAAAGAATGCAAAGAATTCCATCTTTTGTCATTTTGTTATTCTCCCGCTTCTGCGATTTATTAACACGAACATGTATTAATTAAGGTTTTGCACCTTGCTCGTTAATGTAGCCTTCATGCATATTACCATTACGTAAATGGCTGAGCACTGATCAAACTCTTGATTAATACACACTTGTCCTTTGTAAAATATGGAAATTATGTTAATGAGATCAAACTCTTAATTTTCTTGTCCTAACTCTTTCTTCCTTTAACTCAAGTTAAGGGAATTTGATTCATTTGTGTATGCATCACCAGATGGAGCATTGGGGGTTTGCTTTTTATTTATTATTTATTTTATTCTTTAATTTAGTTTATAAGCATGAACTTGAACACGAACTTGATTGCTTTTTTCCCACCTAAGTAATTTCATAAACATTTTCATTTTTTTTATAAGCATAAACATTTTCATTTTGTTTTCACATTTAAGATGTTGTGCTGATACAGACTGCCATTTCATTTCTATAGATGTTGTACGTTGGTTTTACCTTTTACTATTATGTGGTAATTTGAAGCCTCATGTGAAACTAATGCATGTTAATGTCTTCCCCAAAGACATCTTTGGTCAGAGTTGCAATTTTCTCGTGACAAGACAAATATAAGGATGTCGCGCAAGCTATTACAAGACAAATGCACATCGTCGGTCAACAAGAAACACGGGACATATGCGGTATGCTTGAAATAAAGGGTATTTAATCAGGGTGTTTGGTGTTTAGATCCAAATTTTGGTGTAGTATGAAATTAATATTATTAATTCCTGGGCAGTTTGTTATGTCTTAGATAATTTTTAGATGTGCTTGTTGGTTGGTCGTTGCTTTACAATTTTTTGAATAATATGGGAAAGATGTATGTTCCTTTGGGTATCTATACTATACTCCTTTCAAATAGTGTTTTATCTAACATAGTGCGTATCTCTACAACTCATGAGACTTGAAATGCTCTATTTCAATAATGTATGCATTAAACTTGAATGATAGTTTGCTCCATGGCGTAATGGCTTCTCATGGCTTCTCATTGGCATTATATTTGCTCCACGGGCCACAAAGTTCTACACCCATTAAGCATTGTCGCAAATTAATGACTCGAATTCAAGGCCTCTAGTTATGAAATAAAATCAAATACTATATTAAATTATAAATCATTTAATCGTGTTATAAATGATTGAAATGGAAGGCTACTCTGTAATTGTTTTCTTTATGATAAAGTCGATTTGATATCAGGTTAATGACCTCTCATATTATTTAATTCATGTGACACACCATTATGTACAGGTCAAATATGTTTGTTTCAACAATTCCCGTGATATGTTACTATAATGGACAAATAGTGAGGACTAAAACAGATGTCGAATATGAGGGGAGCGAAACTTGTATTACGCCTTTGAAGATACCCATTGAATGCACGTTTCAAGAATTGATTGATATGATATACTCAAAGACAACCACGACAAACGGCTATTCAAATTAGTACTCATTTGTAAGATCCCTCTTAAAATAAATAGGTTCCAACCTTTTCCAAGCAAGTGATGATAGTAAGCAGCGTGGAAATGTCGGATCTAGTGAAACACAACAACCATCGGCGAATCGAACCGTACATTGCTTCTTGTTCGTGTCAAGCAATAATCGAACCAATGCGTGGGTGGCCATGAAGATTTATTTGTTCCCTACCATTACAACGCTGTACGCTTGGACTACCGCCAGGCTCCAGCGGTCCAAGACGGATAATCGACTAAATGGAGATGATGAAGACAAGTGTATTTAAGAACGAATGATGAATATGGTGAAGATGTTGATGATGAACGCTAATGGAGCCGATGGATTTTGAAGTTGATCGACATGCATCATTCCTTCGAGCTTCAACCAAGCTTGAGAATGAACAAGGATATATGTCTTCGCACAAGCACCATCTTCAGGATGTATCAAATCACCCGTGATGATGAGACATTGGATGAGCCATCCCCTGTTGCCTATCACTTACCACCAACACCCTACCAACATGTCGGGAACCCGATATTGCCGCTGCAGTTGCTCGACTTACGTGCGCACTTACCAACGGCATCCGAGTGGAGAATTGCATCGGGCAAGTTTTTAATTCGAACCGATTGGTGAGGTGCCTAAGATTTACTCCATTAAAGCACTTCAAGAGTATGTCGTTGTTACATCCCTCTCTAAAAAATTGTCATTTAAGATGTAAGAAGGTCAAGAATGTCATCGCCCATGGAAGCTTCGTGCAATGGTCGTCAAAGATACTTCCTTATTTGTTATCAACAAATATACTGGGCCGCATACTTGTGTCAATCCTTGCTTGAACCAGGACCATCATCAACTAGACTCCCAATTGGTTTCTACCCATATAAAGGCATTAATTCAAGCACAATTCATCATTAACTACCGCTATTCAGCGAGTGTGGGACGGAAAACGGGATATCAATATCATACAAAAGGCTATTGATGGAAAGCATAAAGCAATTAGACGCTTATTCGTGACTTCTCCGCCATATACGTAGTTGCCACGCTGTTCTCGGGGCATAGAGCAATCAAATCCTTGACGCCGTTGTTCGAAAAACATGTGAAACCAATACGCCAAACACTAAGATATTCCAACGTGTGTTCTGGCTGCTCAAGCCATCCATCAAGGGTTCCAAATATCGTCAGTCCCGCTATGAGTATAGATGGTACACATTTATATGGGAAGTATAAAGGCAAGTTATTGATTGCTATGGGGTGTACTGAAATAATCACCGCTTCCACACATTTGCTATTATGTGAGGGCGAATACGATAATGGGATCGTTCGCATGTATCGAAATCACGTTACTCAAAGGCTCTGAATTTGCGCGGTATCGTATGTACATCTAGGAATCATGGCAAAGAATGGTCACCCTCATCTCGTCAAGGCACCATTTGCATATCGCATGTGATTTACGCCATTGGCTAGCAATTTTATGACCTTGCCTAAAGATAAAATTCTTGAAGAATTGTCGCTGAGCAAATTTTTAATGAGTATTGTAATCTGGAATTCAAAAGTATATGAATACACTGAGAATTAATTCCGAAGCATTACAATGGCTAGAGGCAGTCCCTTTCCAGTTATGGGCTGTTTCACACGACGGAGTCGAAGATATGGTTTAATGACAACAAACATTTCAGAGGTAATTAACAGTGTCCTTAAAGGAGCTCGTAGCCTCCCAGGAACTGCATTAGTACACTGAATCTTTTCCGTCTCAACGGGCAACTTGTTGCAAGAAGAGAAGTAGGTGATACAGATTGGCATCCATCGAGCAATTCACTCCGTGACGCTGGATGCGCATATCCAGGCCGTGGTTGTCGGCGCCGGATCTATAAATTGTCCTTACGATCACGTAGCGGCCTATTCCATGTAAAGTCAAGGAGGGGCCGAACTCATCGCGTCACCTTACATGAAAAAACTTGCACATGTGTAAAGACATTGATATATGGCTTCCCATGTAGCCATATCATATCAGCATGTCAGCATCGCTGTGTTGATTTCGTATGCTCAGAGAAAGCCACACTACTCAAAGCGCATTCATGACACACGCACCCCTTTCCATCCAATATTCAAACGCAGATGAGCGCTCTCTTTACGATTAAGACTGCGATCAGACTAACTCGAAATAATGCGACGCCTCCTAAGTGGACGTCCTAAATCAACCCGGTTGCATAATGAAATGGATGTTGTGGAGGGAAAACTCGACGTGCGCGGGTCAGGCAAAACAACTCGTCACAATCGGCGTTCTTGTAAGAATAGAAATCAAGTTAAGTAATTGAATGTGTACGAATATATGAATGCAGCTGCTCCCACTACTCATTCAGGACACAGTGGCTGTAGGGATTAATTCAGCCCTGTATATACAACATGCACTTTATGGATTAATTCTCTTCTAGTAATGCAGTTTTTTTTTTCAATTTGCTGGTTCATAGGTCCTCCTTTCCCTTGAAATTGGCTGTTTCTTAGTGTAATGGTGAGGCTTTAGTTATTAGGTTTGGACTTTCTTTCTTATTTTCTGATTCCTCGGTTATAATTTGCGGTATTAGTAGGTTTTGAGTTGTTGAATTATAGCATTGTTTTCTTTTCAACTCCATGTCCATTATCATTTTGGGTAGTTTGCTGCTGGGAAGTGAAACAAAGAGGACTGCAGCATTACATCGTCATGAGAAGTTGGCAATTGCTGTTTCAAAAGCAATGCGAGGTCATTCCCTGCAAGAAACAAAGAATGCTGGACGTTTCCATGTTCATACAAAGACATATTTGGATGGTGCTAGGTTAGTCAAGTAAATTCTATATTCATGATGCTAGGTTTATTAGAGGTGACTGACCCATCTCTTTCAAGTAAATTCTATATCCGCCAGGTTAGTCAAATTTTGTTTTATTTCTTATATTCATGATCTTCTAAAACATCATGATGCTTGTCCCCCACTTTAACAAAGATGCATCTTAGATAATCAAACTAGTTAAAAGATTAATCATTGTCCCTTATTATAATGAAACAAAATACATCAGATCAATGAATTCCAAAATTCCAACAAATATGATGCACTTATGTTTGATTTATGGCATTGCAAGAAATCATGTGGACTGTTGCTGTTTATTCTTTGTTGGCATTGTTCACTTGCTAACCTGAAATTTCATTTCGACATTGACAGCTAGGTGGAACATGGACGATGACATACCAGTTGATTCTCATACTAGAGTTCCCGCTACTCAAAATTATGAAAATGGTATAAATGTATATGAAAATGCTGCCGGATAGTCCTGTGGTGCGTTGTACTTGGAAGAATGTTCAACTAACTTTAATTTGGTTTTTTTGTTTGTATCTCGGAAT
Source organism: Tetrastigma voinierianum (assembly GCA_016808115.1). Taxonomy (NCBI): domain Eukaryota; kingdom Viridiplantae; phylum Streptophyta; class Magnoliopsida; order Vitales; family Vitaceae; genus Tetrastigma; species Tetrastigma voinierianum. Next base: position 396,884 of record JAEQBH010003725.1, read on the forward strand.
AAAATTTGCAAAAAACAGCTTGCAAATTCAGATTGGTGGTACTTTGACTGCCTAGTTTACCATGTCCATTTTCTACTTGGTAAGAAACAATGTTTGAAATCGAAAAATATATACATTTGATAATTTGCCATTTCATAAAAACCAAGCACTAAACGAATCAAGTTATAATAACTCACAAATAGCTTGAATCGCCGGTAGCTTGAACATTTACGATCATCCAAATATGTTTGCCATTATGATTTGGTCCTTAGTTGTAGGATTTATCAAGTCATTAAGTTTAGAATACCATGTAATAGTCATTTTACCCCATTAGTGTAAAATTGACCCAAATATCCATGGTAATAAAATACTAATAATGAGTTTAATAACCTCATTTATCCTCATTAAATTATTATTATTACTAGTACTTTCAAATTCATTTTAATAACGACAGTTAACATTTGGTGTCATGATATGCTGGCCACCATCATAGCCCTAATATGTATGGGTGATAGAGACGCTGACACCAAATATATCCAACCCTTTGTGTATATCTGACCATGCGACATTGAATTTTGTCAGATTATTTTCGTGGATATATAGTAGGCATTACAATTTTGATTTATGTTCATAATTATGTAAGGAGGCTTCATGTCCTAACTTTAAAAATAAAATGTGATATAATGTAAAATAAATCTAACTCATTATCTTAAAACCCATAACAATCAAAACCATAAACCCTAAAACCTTTTGATGATGAAATACCATAGAACCTTAATCGATGACACCGAAAAATCTTAGATGCACATGTATAAAAATAAATCATATATAATTATGTTGTCATCTATCAATGAGTCCCACAAGAAGGAGCCCTAATTTTCTAACAAGTTTGTGTTCAAAATTTTAGTGTCGTATGTATCGAGGCTGGCCAAATAAAGGTACGAATCGATGTTTTTGTAAATAACCATTTTTTTCACGAATCCATTGAACTTTCCCCGAAGTGCTTCACTCACTATTAGGGCAGCGGTTTTGCATGGTCAACAAGGTCCACCAGGGAAATTTTGAGAAATGCTTTGTCCAGCATTACTCTATGATTCATCGGCTTGAAACAAATAAGTTACGTAATGTGGCCAAGTTCTTCGCCCATTTACTGGGCACATTTGCTCTGCCTTGACATGTTTTAGCATATACACGCTTAAAACCCCTGCTAACTTCTTCACTTCCCTCGTCTACAGGAAATGTCGGAGCACCTTGGCATTCGGTTGCTGAATGAGAAACGCATAGATCCATCGATGCAAGACTCGTTTGAATATTTTTTCCCCAAAGACAATCCCAAGAACACACGATTCTCAATCAATGAGAGGTTTGTTAATGTTGTGAAATGCAACAACAAGAACTAGTGTTAAAAATTTTTATTAAATATTTGATTAAATTTAACCATATATCTACCATTTGTCATAAATACTTCGTGAAAAGGGTGATCTAAGTCTTATCATTAAGAGCATTGGGTTAAAATTTTTTAAAAATAATATGTAATATAATGTAAAATCAATCTAACTCATTTTCTTAAACCCATGCACAATCAAAAAAACCATAAACCTTAAAACCCTTGCATGTCGAAATACCATAAAACCCACCGATGACACCGGTAAATCTAAGATGCACATGTATAAAAATAAATCATATATACTCATAAAATCATCTATCAATGATCCCCAAGAAGGCGCTCTACTGGGCTCTCTTTAGAACGACGCCTAGAATATACACCAGAAGGGCAACAAGATCCTCGGGCGGAGGCTACGAGGAGCGATGGAACCGAGGGAGTCGATGGAGCCGCAGGCAAGTGGTGGATGAAGTGGTCGATACACACGTCGAGTCCGAGGTCGCCTACCTGGAAGTCTGCCCCACTCAGGTAGATGGTCTAGTATGGTGTCATCGTGTGGGGGGATGGATGGTAATGTGTCAATGGGTGGGGGTATGGAAGGTGGCGAGATTGATGTGTGGATCACGGATGATGCGGAAGGTGACGGGTCAATGTGTGTGGATACAGAATGTGGTCTAGAAGGTGGTCCGATATGTGGATCTGAATGTGAATTTGGAGAGAAATTGTGGTCAATATTGGAGTGCGAGATGTGGTGTGAAGGTGGCCAGCGTCAATGTGTGGGGGTGCAGGCGTGGTGTGGATGGTGAGGGGTAAGTATGAGAGGGGTAACAAAGTGAAAGCTCGCATCAAGTGTTGCATGCGCTGCCCTTGTCTACGCCATGACACTGCGGCACCATCTCGGCCGCGACCTCGGTGGCTCGACTCCCCTCTGCCTCTCCCTCGCCTGCTCCCTGCGCCTCTGTGGGAACAGTCAGGTGATGGGTCGATGATGCTGGAGGCCCCTTTCGTTAGTTGCATGTGTGATGTGGATGCCTCACAGCGGCGTGCCAGCTGACAGCGATGTTCTTCTTCGATCTGGCATGCTTGGCGAGGCAGACGATATGGGTATATGTGGCACATAGCACCGAGACCGGTAGCAAAACGAGACCGATCGGCGATGTCGGCCATGGCGGTCGCAAAGACCAGTCGGATAAATGGTATAATTCGCATTACTATATTGATTAAATTAGGTAAAATGTATATAAAAAGCGTCGTTTGATCGGAGCTTACCATATAACATGCGTACTGCAGGGTAGTATGAAGCCTCCTCTATCATCTCTATCACGACGGTGGTGTCATTAAGCGGCCAGTGTGTCTGACGATCTGCATTGCATGTATGGATCTGGAAGTCCGCGTACCACGCGCCCAGGGGGTGAATGTATGACCCCTCGTCGATCGTGCCTCCCGTAGTGCTATGTCACGGGCATGATATGTCGCCCGATAAGCGTTAATGATTTGCCGGCGTGCGTCGACTCTATATGGTGATGGTAGTAGAACGAAAATTGCGGGTATCTCTGATGCAATGGCCCGGCGTATCTGGCGCTAGGACGTGCCGCTCAGCGACCTTCGAAACATTATGGTGACATGGTGCCGTATCTTGATCGACTCAAACGCCTGTCAGGTACGGTGACCACCCACCTACTAGACATACGGTTGCCATAAGACCTACACATTAACCATTGATGTCAAATACTTTTGTAATAAGCCAGATTGAAGTGAGTACTGAATCATATACTTTTCTTTCCATATAATTACAACCATATATGTTTACATATATTTTGTCAGAGGTTTGTGCGTCGCTGATCTCGGTATAGTAGGAGCACAGGATGGGTTAAACTTTGGTGTCGAAGGTACTCTCCACACCCCAGCGGAAGAGCTAGCTGCGGCTCTACCTCGACCTTTGGCTCGGGCCTGGTAACGGCCTCATTTGTTAATCCATGTCGTCCATACACCATTTCTGGCGCCATCTGACATATTATCATGTAAGGCATCTTGTGAATGGGTGGTCTTCGGATATCAGTGCGAGATCTCAATCGGATGCGCCCCGCGTGAAGCCTCTCCCAGACCATAGCGAGGTATAGAATAAACATGAATTATGTGACCTAATTGCATAGACGAAAGTTTATGAACTTTTAATAAAGAAATGGCCACATACAGTATGAGTGTATCCTGACCAAATATCTGCACATCTATGGTCCAGTGACCGCGACACCTTCTCGATATGTGTGTGTGTTTTGAAATCTTTACACCACTTGACTATAGTAGATGTGCAGTCGAATCGCGGAGTAGAGGGAGAAGCCGCAGTGGTATGGACCCCTTTTTATTAAGGAAACAAGAAGCATCTATCGGCGCTATAAGAACCGCAGCCTTTCCGCTCGAGTGACCTCATCGACATCGGTCTGGGGTCGATAGCTGGCGACGCGGCACCACACGATGGCGGAGATGATCCGATCTCGTGCGACATCGGCCCGGGTGGGGTGACTGGCGACTCACCGCATAGCGTACTATCCGACATATGTCGGGTCGCGGAGGGTGAGTCGTCACGGAGAGCTTTAGGATGATAGCGACATCTGTGGCGTGATCGTCATCTCTCAGCTGGACGCAGGTGTGTGTGTGGGTCTCGGGCCTCCATCTCTCTCGGCGAGGCAGTGTAAAGCGGCCAATCTATGCGATGTGGCCTAATCGGTATATGCAGGCAGAATCTGCGCGGATCACGTATGGACGAGAATAAGTGGATCCATCTTCCCAATAGGCGAGGGAGGCTCTCATCTGGCTGTTGTGGAGTGGGGAGAACTTCTGTAACTATAATTAACGAAATAACCATGTTTATAATTCCCACTATTACCTTATATATATATATATATATAACTATATATATATATATATATAAATTAGAGAGTAGCTGGAATGTTAATTCATGAATAATAAAATACAAACGTCCCGATCTCAACAAAGTGGGACTGTTTACGTCTTCGCAATAGCAAAACGAGATGGATCAGTCGGCGTCATGTAGCCCTCTGAACGCCATATATATATCCTGGATGTCTGAAATACACTATACATATTAGTAAAACACATTGTGGAAAGAGTACTTAGAGTAACAAGAGAAGTGGTGTACTAGGGATGGTTGGTTATGGGTAAGGTGGGGAAGCAGTTGGAAAGGATTGGCATGTTGTAGCTAGACTTTCTTTAGTAGCGACGATGGGAAAAGACAGAGTGATGTGGTGTGAACCCTATGTACCATTTCTTGATGACCGTTTTATGCACTGTTGTCTCCCAAGATGTTTTGGTTCTGATTTGTAGGAGCCCCTGAACCAGAGAGAGGTGTTGGAACCCTCCCAATTGTTCCTTTAATTCTTTTAAGTAACCCGGGTTTTCCCTTCTTGACAGGCAAACTTGCAGGGATGGAAGTGGTCTTTGTAGAATGAAAGGAAGGAGGTGTGAAAGTTTGGACCTTTATGTCTCTTTTGGACTATTTGGCATATGGCTTGAAGTGGAATGATCAATATCCCATTCGTTTGGAAGTCTTAGCATCGTGCGTCACTTATGTCTCATGTACTTGTACTTGAGTTGCCGCGATGGTTTGATTGGAGATGATCTTAAGGCGTGCATGTAAAACCTAAAAGCGGTAGCTCACTCTTTGACAAGCTGTGAAGATACGGGTGTTGTCCATTCAAAAGCGAAGAAACTCAACGAATCAGTTTTCTATATGGTGAACTAGTTTGTGCGTAATAAATGGTCCTTTGGCCTTACTTGATTTGTGATTGGCTGGTTATGCGGTGAGATTGGTCTTGTTATGCAGTTTCTCTTGGCGACTTTGAGGGTTGGGTGGTGTGTTTGGGACTGTTCTTTACTAACGAGCAAAGGCTGCTTATGGTTCCTTGGGTAGGCTTTTTGTAGAGTTCTTTTGGTTGTTGTGGGTTTCTTTGTGAGGATCAGGTTTGTATTCTTGAAGTCCCTTGGGTAGCTATTTTGGCAGCCCACATCGAGTTTGAGGGGGAGTGATAGAAATTAAAGATATAATTATGGGATCAGAATATTTGAAAAGGGTTGATTAGAATATTTGAAGAGAGTTGATTAGAATATTTGAAGAGGGTATATTAGAATATTTGAAGAGTGTTTTAGAAGATCATGAATATAAGAAATAATGTTCAAATATATAATAGTAATTCTATTGTTATGAAGAAGGTATTTTTTCATTACGATCTTTGAAACCTGATGACAACATCATTACTTGTCCATACAAGACTTTCATCTTCCATCATTAGGTGTGGGTCGACATCAGCAATGCAGATAAACAAGCATCTTTCAATTATCAGCAGGACAAAATTATGAGCAATTTCCTACCGTAAGTATTTGCATTGTTTGATTGACTCGGAATCATGTGAAGGTAACAACAAGGACATAAAAATATAAATCTCATATGGAATCACATGGGCATTGCTTGGATTCTCTTTTCAAATAGAAAATGATGTTCCTTAATCATACCAAATAATTTTAAAAATACGAATTACATCCTTCCACCTATTTCTTTGATCATAATTCATTAATAAGCAATCAATGAAAACCTCTAATATAAATAAGCAGGAATAATAATTACTGTTAAATCTTGAGTAATCTACGAAAATCGACATTCCACAAACCAATCTGAAAAAGCGAAAAATTGGAAAACCATATTAATCGAAAAGTGAAACTTCGAGACCAGTTAATCCATGCGATTTCATCCTCGACCTCCACTTTGTTACGGGAGAATACGAAAACCCACAAACTAAAATCATATAAAACATACCAGGAAACTCCGAAGCCAAATCTCGGACCAACTCCCGACATCGAATATCAAAAGAATCTAAGCAAAGCCGAAGGAATATTCAAAAACCATCGAAACCCACGAAGAACAGCGCATGATGAACTAAAAACAATGGTACATACGTGGATGTTTTATCAGATCGTGAAATCTATGAAAACGAAAATGTAATTTGAAAATCGAGGTAAAGCTCGTGGGGCCGGAGCGAGGGGCGTACCGCCGGAGAGGAAGAGCTCGAGCACGGGACGAGTGTCGGACGAAGAAGGCACAAGCGGAGGCGAGAGGGAGAAGGGAGAAGAAACGAGGGGAGAATGGGAGAAAAACCACAGATGAAAACTTAAGCGGTCGATTATACGTAGTTGCGACGGTATTTGAATTAGTTCAATTCTGAAAGTTGTCCTTTGATGGCGTATCAAACGCCGTTCTGTTGTTGACAATTAATATTAGCGTAGTTGGCCGTTGACCGACACGCGTGATTAGAGCCGGCGTTGTATTAGGCAATAAGCTCTACTTTGGAAAATTTTTTGCAACCAACATTAATTTAATTTTATTTTTTTAAAAATGATGTATTTCCGTACAAAACTCCCAAAATAATGCCCAAAACTAGTTCCTCCAGGCGATGTTGGAATATACTTGGGTAGTTTGTTTTTCATATGGAATAGAACTTTTGAGCTTAATGTTGAATGTCTTTAATAGCGTTAAGTATTAAGTTGTTCATTTTTAACATTTGGTAGCGAGTAGGGATGGCAACGGAGACAGTTGACCCGGGTTCGTCCCAGCTCAGTCCCCGATCTTATGGGACGGGTTTGGTTTAAATGCAATATGGTTTCAGTAGGTTTGAGGTTTCTCTCCAAATTCGAGATGGGTTCGAATGGGTTACAGTATTGTACTCCGCCTCGCCCAGCTTTAGTCACGATTATATTTTAAAATATTTTTTAATTATTTTATTTTATACTTTAATATATTAATAATAATAATTATTAGAATGTTTTTAATAAATAATTATAAGTGCGTAATATTTTGTATTTTTTATGAAATGTTATTAATTTTAATATAATAAAAATAAAAGCAAATATAAAAAATAAAAATAAAAAATAAAAACAAAATCAAATGTAAGTAAACGGGTTTGAGAATTTTCCATTCACCTAGCTATTTTAATTTTTTAAATGAGATAAGTTTGAGAATTGAAAAAAATAAATAAGCCGAGTCGAGATGGGGCCGTCTCGTCTCAAATCCTCCCGTTATCATCTTTAGTAGTGAGTGTTGTTAGTCCTTCTCCTTTTTGGGGAATGATGAAGTTTTTCTTATTTTGGTGGAAGTGACTTTTTCTGAATAGAAAAAAACAATTATTTTTACTTTTTTCCATTCAAAACTTTTTAAAAAAATTTCAGCAATAAGTCATGAAAATTTAAAAAAACAAACAACTTAATACTGAAAGCTGAATAACTTTTAGCATTAAGTCAAAAAACAAACGCCACCTTAATGACTCCAATTTTGAAATTTTTTTTAAAGTTAAATTAGTAGTTCAGAATTGAACTTTTACAAAATTTTTCATTCAAATAAAGTTATAGCAAATGGATGTAATTTGTAATTTCAAATTGATGATGCCTTTTTCAATCGGGTGAAATTTGGAGCGATCAGTGGGTCGTTGAAATTTGGACTGGATTCTTTGGCGGTGGGATGCGGGCCTTTGGATCGTCGGTACAGTATGACCGGCTGCCCGACTCCGTCTGCGAGCATGGTAGTATTAATACTCCTGCGCAAGCGAACGAAGGGGTGGCGGGGGCTTCGCGTACTGAATGCATTACGATGCCTAAGTCGAGTTTCTTTCTTAGAGAAAGAGGAAGCTGCTTAGGCATAAACAGAGGGCGAATGTTCGCGTCACCTTTCCTTCGTGGGGTGTCCTTGTATTTATAATAGATATTCTCCAGGTTGGATGGTAGTGGGAATCACTCGGATTGGATGAGATATTTCTTATTATAGTCGTATCGATTGGGTTGGCCAGGATATAGAAAGAGTAGTTTATTTGGGGTAATCTTCCTTCCTTATTGGGAGATCTGATTTGATGCTGATCTAATATTGTATTTCTTTTCTTATTAATTGAGATTTGGGCGGGTAGGCGAGATGACATGTGTGGGACTATTCCGTTTTACGTACTGTGGGAAGCTTCCATATGTGGCCCTTTAGGCAGCCCGGATTGGACCTCTCTTGAGTGCATTGATAAAGGGTTCGGAATCTTGGCGTAAAGGGCATGAATGCCTGGATTAGGCTGCCTCTGAATTCAGCTGGGTGGGTGCGTGTTCGTAGGTGCCTACTGGGTGAGATTGACTGATCTTAACCTGACCAGTAGTTGCCCAAAGCCCTTGTGTGCGGTGTCACGTGGGCGAGGCACATAACGTTTCGCATCGAGGTGTAATTTCACGTGTGCACGCTTTCGGAATTTGGATTAGTTAGGGCTTGGTCGCGGAGTCATTGTCTTGTGATGTGTGAGTGACTCTTCGGTTTCGCTTGCACTTATTTCTTTCATCCCAGCCGATTTCCTTTTGTTTTGCTTTCGCGGACATCCCTCGTCTTTGACGTATTGCCAGCGCTGCGGGACCTTTTATTTGCCTTTGGTAAGTTGGGACTTCTTTCTCTGTAGTCTTGTGAGCTAACTTTTTGTGTAGAGTCTTTCTACGGTATCTTCACAGGGTCATTTGCGTCTTGGTTTCCTTGATTTCTGCCCCGAGGCGATAAGGCCGAGTTGTTTGGGTTGGGCGAATTTTGTTTTTCATTATCTAATTTCATCATGGGGCCAGGATCGTTCTTCTTCTTTGTCATCGATGGTGATTCTTCCCATTTATTGATGGTTTTAGACGGTGGTGTCTCAGGCTTGGATTCGGTCGGAGTTGAACCGAGGTGCCCACGAGGCGCCTCTCTTCCAGACGAAGAGGCGGGGAAAGTGAATGTCTGATTAAATACGGGGGGTGTCGGAATATACGAGATATCTTGTTAAACATGCTAGCGTAGGACCTAACGCGGTGGGTCCTTGCGTATGAGACCATCTTTTGCCGGGCGTTGCTCGACCTCCTTTCTGGCGTTCGGGTGGTCCTGATGTTTGACCTATGTGGTCTCGTGCCTAGGATGATGTGTTTCGCCCGAGTGGCCTTCGATGCTTGGTCTTCGCTTCCACTGCATCCCTTCATAAGGGGTTTGCGGCATTTCAATGTATCTGCCAACTGTTGATGGTTGGGGGCATTGGTTAGTCTATTGGTTTCTTTTAGGGACGGGGCTCGGTGTTCCAGCATAGCCTTGCTTCTTTTATCTTTTTCAGCGAAGGAGACATCAGGAGCTTTCTTTCTTCTAAACGTTGGAGCCCCTCCCAGTGATTTAGGTCTTCCACTCCTCCCATGAGGCGTGAAGGGCGCTATTTTTAAGTTAGCGGCGTGGTGGGGTATGATCCTCGCCGAGGACGACGCTCTGGCGATTTAGTGCAGCCAGACTACCCAGAGAATCTTCGGTGAGTATTAGTTACGTTTTGGTTGTAACGTGCGTGGTGCATTTGGACATCTTTGATTACTGTCTTGCATGCGTATATTTCACCAGTGCTCAATTGATCTAGGGTGAAGATAAGGCAGCGTTGAAAGATTGGCGGGTGCCTCTCACCGTCCTTACGCGAGTTGATTAATTGTGTTCTCGACCCGGCGAGTTCGAAGTTCCGCTTGATGCGCTGCTCACGGGCGTTCGCCTCACTGCTGTAAAGGTTCCTCAGTTGGGCCCTCTGCTCTTAAACCCACTAATGAGGCTGTTGGCCAGACGGAGGTGGTATCACGGAAGCCCGGGGGTGAAGCTTGAAAAACCTCAGTTCACATTTGAGAAGGATAGGCCGGTTTTGGTTAAGGTTCAGAAGTTGGGGGTATGGGACCATCTTCTCATTCACTCTCATATCCATAAATCGGGACCAGGGTTATGGCTCTATAGTTTTAAGCTGTCCCGATACGGAGTGGCCAGAGGCGAAGGGTCCCTCGGGTGGGCGGATTGAAGCGGCCGTTGGCGATCACACCTATCATCGTTTGCGGAGCCCATGACGAAGAAAGTTGAAATGCCTTTCTTGGAGAGAGGAAGAGGCGAGGAGGAAAGATCTGGAACTTCGAGTTGGCGGGAGGCGGGTTGCGCTCGCTAGTCGCGAAACTTACGGCGGGCGCGCGATCTCGTCGATATACCGGGTTACGATCTTAAGAATTGGGTTGCGTCCAGTTGATGAGGCGATTGACGCTGTCTTTCGAGGGAATTACGCCTCGTAAGTTCTAAATATCTGCCCACTTTTTTGACCATTTGGGATGGGGTTTTGGAAAACATGTGCTGGTGCTACTCACTTGAAGGGTTTAACACGAGAAAAACGAAAATAAATGAAGGTCGTACTACGACCAGGAAGCTTATAAGGTGAGGGTGGTACGCCCTCACATCTGGCGGCGGCTGCGAGTCGGTTGTAAAGTATGATCGAAGGCCGTGAAGCTCAAGTCGAGATCTGAAACATACCGCCGGCTCGTGTCGGCGAGGGTGAAAGACGGCCGGAATGGTTTGAGGGCGGTGACGAGCCGGAGGCTCGGAGTGAATTGAGTTTGTGCGAAGCGACGATGGGGCGAGGTTGGTACGATCCGCCGTGCATGAACTCCCGGATGGTTAGGACGGCTTCTCACGTCCTGACGACTTCGAGTCTAAAGAAAAATGCGCACGTCTGATCAAAAGATGATCTTAGTGACCAAGGCGTATTTGATGGGTGAGGAGCTCGTCGCGAGAAAGTACTTGTTGAAGGCTGGACCAAAGATATATACAAATTTATGACACCATTACGAAAGGACTATTGTCTAATCCCGACAATATGCCATGAAACTTGTTTGTTATATTTCTTTGCAATTATACTCATTAATCTGGTTTCCTTGAATTAGATAAATTTCTTTAGATTTTGAATCGAATCCTGCAAAGTGCACGGTCGAGCAGTATTAATAAAATGGATTTAAAAAGTCCCGGATGCTCGATCGAGAGATCTCGAATTATCGATCAACTACGACTAATCAGAATTTCGCACTATTTGGACTCTAAAGCGTGATTGAAATCAGAGCTTAGAAGCCTTAAATATACAAATTCCCAGATGTGAATGAATAACAAATATATTTGAAATTAAAAAGAATAAAGAATAAAGAATAGTAATGAAAGTAAGCTGAGATTGAGTATTATCTTTTAAAGAGAGCATATTGAATATAATACTATTGTGAAAAATCATTCTACTTAGTAGCATAACTTTGCTTCATGAACCACGATTTTAAATCGATTCGGGGGAATGGTAGTCTTGTGAATCTCTCCCGAAACTCTAACAGTGTTCATCATCTAATTTCAAGTTCTTTTTGAAGACCAGGAATTAGATAACTAACACAAGCGTATTTACTTGATGCGGATATTTTTCTTTTCAATACTTAATACCTAGAGCGTGGACTATAAATCATAGCTCCCGAAGACATGGGTATGGCAGCGGGTTTTACTCTTTGCGGTTTCTCCTCCTCCTAAATTAGAATAAGTCATCCTTTCCTTGATTGATCTCGGTAACATGAGATTAGAATCAATGTTCGAATTGAGTGAAATCTGCGCTTGTTTAGTGGATAAATTCATTCAACTCATTCTTGAGGATTTCAAGTGGGAAAGGGATTTATCGAAATAAACTCCTGGCATAGATCTCCAATATTGGATTAATATACCCTTGAGAAATTGTTCATTACTCTGCGAGGAGATTGCCTTCTACGTGTCACTCGGAGGGCCTCACGGAAATCAAGTATGAAACGATACTCTTAATTTGGTATAAGACAGCGATATTGGAATCAGTGCTATAGAAAACTCATAACCCCGGCAGTTTTCAAGATGAAAGTTGATAGCACTGGTATTACGAGGAAAGATAAATTGCTTGAGTTTACTTCCGATAGGCTGGGTTTAAGTGCGAATTACACAACTGCGGTGGTTATCGATAAAAATAACCCCTTTGTAATAATGGCTTGGAGGTCCGAATTCACGAATTATTACGAACTTTAAACAACCGGATAGTAGTGATAAAGAAGCAGATTACGCATTAAAACTACGCTTTAACAAAACTAATCGTTCGAGATCCGTAAATAAAATCTACTTTCACAATGCCAGTATTAATGAAATGGAAACAAAACTAAAACAAAAAAAAAAAAGAAAAATAACAAAAATGAGCCTTAGAATTTACCAGATCTTTAAGTTACGTATGAAGCATCTTTGCTCAATAGCATTGCGCGTATTTATAGGGTTTGGAAGTTGGACCTAACTTCGATGCACCTATTTATTGGATTTCGAAATAAGCGGCCCGTTGGTTGTTCATGTGGCGACTCCATTTGTTTGTCGCGACACCGACATGATATATCGCAACCTCTCTTTCACGTGACTTCAGCGTTACCGCGTGGTACGTTACGATGTCGCGACTTCAATCATGCGTCGCGACTTCATCTTTCATTGTGATCTCTTTTGAGGTGGCGACCTCAAATCATACGTAGCGACGTTTTTACGTTTTTATCGTAGCGAAGCTTTTGCTCTGTTGCACTTGCCCGCCAACTTTACCTTGTATCGCGATGTCGCGGTAAGCTAAATGACGTGAAGCGCTTCTTTCAGCAGCAGCTGTTGTGTGACAGCGGTGAATGGCGTCGCGAGGCATTTCCTTTTACCTTGTAAGCTCGCGCGGGGTCGCTACGATCATAGGTCGCGACTTCAATGTTATGCTTATGAGCTCTTTTGATGTCGTGGAAGTTTACTATTGTTGTGACTTGTCTTCAGCATCTCTTGGGTATGATGTCGCGGCGGCTAAGCCGATGTAAAGCTTTTCCATTCTTTGCGGCGATGTGCGCGACTCTTGCGAAGGGCGTCGCGACAACTTCTTTCACTTATGGCGATGTCGCGACCACTAAGGCGATCAGCGGCGTGCCTTTACTGGCCGATATGGCGACCATTGAATGGCACGTCGCGACATCTTCGATTCGGTGTTTGATGTCTCTATACGTTCCTAGCGCCAGCGACCTCATGTTGACCTCTTTTGAAAATCATTGTCCTGACTTCTTATCGGTGTCATGACCTCTCGTGTCTCTTGCTTGAAGCTTTGATTCTATAGCGACACCAGTGGTGTGGCGACATCACATGCGCTTCTTCATCAATTCTGGTGCGTCCCGATTTGGAGTTTATGTTCGCGACCTTGATGTTATTTTTCATTGCTGTCAGTCGCGACATCAAAGACTTTCTTTGCCCAGAAGGTTGTTCTTGTGGCTTTGTAGTCAGCTCCTTGTCGCGACCTCATGGTGGTATCACGACTTCATTTATCAACGTTTTATGTCGCGACGTCGCGATGATGTTGCGACATGAACTTCTTCATTTGACTGCTTCTTTTATTCTCGACCAAGTCATATTTTGTCTCAACTTTCTTCTGCAGGTCACGACTTCATTTGTTCACTCTTCAGTTCTTTTTGGCTTGATTTGTTGATGTCGTGACTTGAAATTCTTGAAACTCTCTTCTTTGTCGCGACTTAAATTCGATTTGACTTCGATTACTGTATGAGATTTCTTATGATTTTTGCTAAAATTTGATTTTTACATTTACGTATTTTTACGCAAGTGGAATTTGATTCAATTATCGGTTTTTAAATGAGCAATTCATCATTATTCTCATTATAAATTCGAGAAAAATGTATTAAAAATCTCATGAGTTTTTTGGACTCATTACCTTCACAGGAGTGTTCGGCTGGGTGGAGACGCTGAATGAGGGAATGTTACGGGTTCAAAGGTGAGGGATCTTCATCAATAAAATATCTTTGGTGGCTCGTGGATGGGTGTGGAAAGTGGTAGGAGCATCTAATCAATGGATTTGGGTGGCTTGCCTTTCGGAAGAGGGTGTGATACTATCAGGCCTAAATTTCAACTTCAACCTTCCCGGTGAGGGAGGAGGGACGGGTCCTTCTCTGCGATTATCTTTGGAGGCTGGCACCCGGCGAGGTCGGCGTCCTGCTTCGTCGTGCAGCACCGCCCTTGATGCGATCTCTGTACTTGCTAGTCTTCGCGCCGGCGTCGACTTTACACTTTTTTTATATTTTTTATTTGGGCCTTGGACCCAAGACATATGTAACCTTTTCTTCAATGAACACTCATTATTTCATCTTACTTCTTTCGCCTCTGTTTGTGCTCTTAAACGCGCTACGCTTGATTGTGACTTTTATTTCTTGTCTGGGTGGTGGATTAAGCGCTGAGTTGTGATGTTTGAACTCCTTAAATTTGGTCCCCTTGGGCTCACGGGCTCTCGAAGCCTTATGGGTTGAATAGGCGAAGCCCGAACTATCCTGGAGCTCGATGGCTTTATGTAGAATGGTCGACTCTAGGATTATGTGTAATGGTTAAACTCGTCAGAAGTCTTCTTGGGCTTTCAGGTCATTGAGTTGCTTGGTTAAGGTGAATCCTTTGATGCGTGGCCTATGCGGTAGATGAGCTGGTCCAGTGTTTCTTGGGCTCGTTGGTGAGTTGCTTGAGTTGAAGCCCGATTCCTTATAGAATTTGCATGGCCTATGTAGAATGGTTGAGCTGATCGGCGTGTTATTGGGTTGTCGGATGACTTGCTTGGCTGACCGAGCTCCATAGGTTGCGTGGCACGTGCTAAGTGGATGAACTTCGTGGGAAGTGAGCCAGGGCTCCGTCGGCTGATTTGCGAGGTTGAAGTGACTCTGGGCACTATTTACGTGTAGAATTGTTGAGCTTGTCCAATGTAACGTTGTGGGGCGGGAAGAAGAAGCAGTCCTGTGAATTAGTGGGAGGAGCTCCCGTATATCGGAGTAACTGGAAGAGCTCGTTAATGTCGCGAAGCAGTTGAGGCGAGCTTCGTCCATGTGGCTAATGCTTGGGAAGAACATCGTCTGGCTTGATTGGGTGACTTCGTCCATGTGACTGGGAGTAACTTCGTCTATATCACGGAGCAGTTGGGCGAGCTTCGTCCATGTGAGCTACTAGGAAGAGCCGTCGTGCGAAACGATTGGGTGCGAAACTTATCATGTAATTCTTTGGGAGGAGCTGCGTCTATGCAGGAAACGATTGAAGCGAGCTCGTCCCATGTGAGCCGATTGGAGGCAGAGCCTGATCACATGTGAGCATGGAAGGCACAAGTCAATGCGAGCAGTTGGGTGGTGAGCTTCGTCTATGTGGTGCTTGGAGGAGCTGTCACATGCGACACAGTTAAACGACTTCGTCTACATATGAATTCTTTGGGAGCTTCGTCCCATCGTGGTGTTGGGGAGGAGCTTCGATGCATGCGACGGTTAGGTAGAGCTTGTTTATGTAAATTGGTGAATCCATCGGGTGAGTTACTGGTGAGATTGACTCCTCGGTGGCGTGACTGTCAGTAGACGAACTTCGTCAGTGGTACAGACTCCGACGTGGCCAGAGTGGCGATGTGGCCGGTGGCGATCTCTTTGACGATCGACTCCTCGGTGGCGTGACTGTCAGTAGACGAACTTCGTCGAGAAGTGTTTGGTAGACTCCGGTGGCCCGTGGCGGTGGTTGCCTCCTCTTAGAGTCGGCGATACTCGCTGGTGATCGACTCATAAGGTGACTGTCGAGTAGACGAACTTCGTCGAAGTGGCTGGCGGCGGGCTCATTTGTGTGGGAGTGGCGATTAACTGGCGTCGACTCCTCGGTGGCGTGACTGTCGAGTAGGCGAACTTCGTCGAGGTGGTACGCGCTGGAAGCTCCGTGACGTGGCGAGTGGCGATGGCCAGTGGCGTGTGGCACGGCGTCCCAGCTCCTCGGGTAGCGTGACGCAATCGCGGAAGTGGCGAACTTTGATGAAAGTGAGAAATTCTTTGGAGCTCTGGCGCTTTGTGGCGCGGTGGCGATGGCCGTGGTGATGTGCCGGGTGGCGATGTGGCGAGATGGCGATGTGCTTCCGATTGGCGATGGCAGTGGCGATGGCGATGGAAGTGGCCGTGGCGTGTAACTGGCGTCGACTCACTCCGAGATGGCGTGATCGTGCGAGTAGGCAATGGCCGTCGAGTGGCTAAGCTGGCGTGCGCGACCATTAAACTTCACGATTTTCTTGGAAGGTGCGAGCGTCTTTAATCGACTTATGGAGAATTTGTTTGGGTGACTTTTTTGAGTGCTTTAGCCTTCTTATAAATGGCAACTTCATTGCTATGGAGTTTATATTTTGTATATTCACTTTTACGGTGCGTGCGAAATGCGGGGTGAGATGGAAAGCGTCGAAATACGGTCATCTTCATTTGGGGACCCTTGTAGATTTTGGTTCGATTATCTTTGCTCTTACTGCGTGTGGGAGTTGTGTTTCCTAGTCTCCCCTTTATGGGATCATGTTATTCCACAGCCGTGGCAGGAATGCGGCGCTGAGAGGCGATGCATTTCTTGCGTCGCCTTTTCCATTTTCTGTTTTTCTTCTCTTCCTTTCTCTTTTCTCCTTCTCCTTCTTTTTCATCTTTTCTTCCACGTCTCATTCTCCTTTGTTTCTTAGTCTGAAACTCCTTCCACCCCTTTTTTTCTTCTCCACTCTTTCACACCTTTAAGCCTTTTCCTTTTTTTTTTTGAAGGAGCGCTAATATTGAGTGCTTCAGATGTGTCGATGGCCTGCTTGATTGGCAATAAATGTATATAGTTGGAATAAAGAGTTTTCCTTTTATGTTATGAACTTTCTCATTCGATTGCGTGCTTTTAAGAGCATTATATATGCGAGTTGTTTGTGGCGATCTTAACGAGAATAACCATTAAATGGTCGAATCTTTAGCGAGCCGATAAATCTCCATTTAAAATTACAAACAGTCTCTTGATAAAAAACGCTTAAGATGCTGCGCGTTAAACATCTTGTAAGTGCACCGCACTACGTTTGAGTTAGTAATTGCACGGTGACGACTCAGAGATATGATACTTAGGGAACTTCCAGTTAGGTAGAATTTCCAGTAATGCTGGTTAACTGCGTTGGCAACATCTTCTTTAAGACGAATCGCGGCATGTGTAGCTCCTGGGGCTTGATTTGTCGTAGTCTTTCTTTGGTAGTCTTTTGTACGCCTTAGTACTTGCTCACGTTTTTCATCTAAGAGATCCAAATTTAGACGGAGAGCCTCGTCGATAGTAGCTCCATGGCGCCGGCTCGATCTGGGGGACTTTAATCCCGATTTCGACGGGGGCTCCGAGTCTTGAGCTAGAGACAGGGGTTTCTCGGGTCGCTGATTTTTGTGTTGTCCTGTAAGCCCATAGCACCTCGGGGAGGTATTCTACCCACACTTTCGCTGAGATCTTCAAATTTTGGTCTTCAAGCGGCCTTAGGGTTTTGATGGTGACCGGCTGGCTTAGTTAGGCTGGATGTCTTTGAGGGCCAGTAGTAATTTTTAATTAGAGCTCGACAGAGGAATCTCTGTTTCAGCGTTAGTCAAATTGTTTCCAGCTATGCATTACAAGAGGCTCTTGGGATACAAACACCTTTGTATATGACCGCCACACAAAATTGCTGAAATGTCTTTGCTCTTGTGATTTGTGCGAGGCTCCGACCTCGGCATTTGGTGAAATCATTCACTCTAAGACGATGATGAACTTGCTGGCCTTTCCCGAGGGCAAGGTCCCAATATCATCAAGACCCGTTGTTGGAGGAGAAGGCCGGGGAACTTGCGTGATCGGCGTCGGGAACACGATGGGAAGCGTCGGGGGCTCTGATAGGAGGCAGCGTGAGATCGCTGGCGTGCTCTGGCGGATCTTGCATTTCTTGACTAGGTCGGTTGCGTCTTTGAGTATTGTAGGCGTTAGTATCACTTGTCGCCGGACCCTTTGCGATGCTTTCCGAACTCACGATGTGATTTCGCGCCACCCTACTGGTGGCTACTTCCTGCTTGCGTGTGTTTCTGTGATGCATTTGAGGATGGGTGTGAAGAAACCTTGCTTGTACAGACTTCCTTTATGATTAGTGAACCTGGCGGATCTCGTCCTTATTTTAAGCGCCTTTGGTCGTCGGGTGGCGTAAAATCCCATTATATAGTTCGAATGGGGTCCATCTAATTCGACTCGGGTTGACTTTGGGCAACCTGCATGCGAGAATCGATAGAGGGCTCTGCCAAATATT
Organism: Tetrastigma voinierianum; assembly: GCA_016808115.1. Lineage (NCBI taxonomy): Eukaryota > Viridiplantae > Streptophyta > Magnoliopsida > Vitales > Vitaceae > Tetrastigma > Tetrastigma voinierianum. The sequence goes on from JAEQBH010003725.1 coordinate 415,223, forward strand.
CGACCGGTGTCGATCGGTTGAGTCTTCTTACTTGGTGCCAGCTAGTTTTAGCAGGAGCATCGACCGGGGTTTTAAAGCTCTGGGGACATCATGTCGGCTGAAATTTTGCCGCATTCTTTAATAAATGTACCTTTTGGAGATATAGGATCATCCTTCCATTTGCAACCGTAGGTGTCTTCTATTTGTCTTACTACCGGTGGGGTCGGCTGCGGACCTCGCGGTAGATTTCAGTGAATCGGCGAGGTTGGGGCCCTGTATGGCTGACCTCATGTCGGCCTCGTTGTTGGGGCTTGAATCCAGGAATACGAGTCGTACTCATGTGTCTTTAGGGTCGAATTAGACACTGGCTTTCCTTGTCTTCGATGCTCCATCTACGAGTTTCCGGACAGGAGGTCATTCGTTGCGGCGTTCGAGCATGCTTCGCTTGAGTGAACTCCACTGATGAAGTCGGCTAGGGCTGCTCTTCTCAGCGGTTTTTGGTTTGTATCGATGTCGAACTTTCCCTTTCGGCTCTGACCACTTCATCGACAACCAGGAGACTTACGGTTTATGTAACACTTTTCATGGTTATTAGTTGGGACCATGGTGTGAGCTTGGAAGCCAAGGCGGAGTTCAGGGCGCGATTGGCCCGAAATTAATTTCTCCCCATCTTTGGGTATCTGCCATCGCTCCTCTCAAAGCTGTTGCGATAATAAGCCAAGTCTTTGTATTCGTTCTTTTCTCGCGAGACGACGTGGTCGAAAGTCTGAAGCTGCCGGGTATAGGGTGAGAAGCTCCCCCTGTAAGGACTTACCCCAGAATGGGGGGGGGTGGAGAGCTTAGATATGTTTGAGGTGAAAATGCTTCCTCGTTTCGTATCCCATTGAAAGGCCTTGCTGACAGAAGAAAGGTTGGCATTTGTCACTTGCCACCGGATCTGAGGCGAAACAGGCGGCAATCCTTCGATGGGGCCTTCAGGAGGCCTTCAGCTATACGCAGTGGCGTGCATGTCGAGCCGACCTTTATCTTTATGCAGGGTTTGCTTCAATTCCTCGGTTGACTATGAAACCTAGGAATTTCATTGTCTGTGAAGGCCACATTTAGGCTTTTGGTTCGGTTCATGTTGTAGTTTCTCGAGATTTGAAGCGCTTGGGATAGATAGTATATGGGCTTTCGGCGTGATGTCATCTATGTATACTTCCATGGTTGTGCCTAGCGGCTTTCACGAAACATCAGATTCACCAATCTCGATGTATATGTAGCTCTCTTTGCGTTTTTGAACCTGACGGCATCACCGCGATGCTGTGGTTCCACACCTAACATTTGTGGCGAACAAGGTTTTTCTTGTTAAACTTGGGTCATCTTGATACGGTTGTAGCGGAGAAGGCATCCGTAAAGTTGAGAAGCTCATGACCCCGCGTGCATCTTACGATGCAGGTCGGTCGTGGCGACGGGAAACTGTCTTTTGGGCATGCTTTGTTTATGTCGGTGAAGTGCGTCACCGAGTCGCCGCTGCGTTGGCCGGTACTGCGTTGGCGACCATTGAGTATTCTACTTCACGATAGCTCGCGGAGGAGTTTGTTGACTTCGCCGTTGATGGTTTTTGTCTTTGGCGCAGCTCGCCTTGTTTGATCGGTTTGAAGGATGGTGGCGTTCGGCTTGTGAGTGATTACGTGAGATCAATTCCTCCATGCTCGCGCACCTTTCCACCTTAGCGTCTTTGTTACGTTTTAAAAATGGATAAAGGGGTTTTTGAGATCTTAAAATAACCTTAGCAGATGGAATATGGCGATATCTCGAGATTTATCGTCTGATATCTGGGTTCAAAGTTCTGCTTTTTTGATGGCTGGTGGGTGATCCTGCAATCACTTGCATGTCGAGCTCACCCGGTATATGTTGTCAGTTTTGTTTCATGGATCTTGGTAGCATTCCACACACAGCCACTCGGTCTCCTCGAACCATCCCTTACCTCGTTTACGGTGGGGTTGATCATCATGTGATATGCGGAAGGGATGGCTTTTATCGCGTGAGAGAAGGTGCGCTTGATGCTGTGTTTCTCTGCGGACGGGCGTCTACGACGAGAAATCTTGTCGTGAGTGGTCGCAACGCAGTTCTCAGTGTGAGCACACTGGCCTTGACTGAGCACAAGGGTAGCCACTGCCTCCCAGGAGAACCCGGAAGTAGAGGTGTGTTGATTGAGTTTCTAGTTTTCCGCCCCGGAGTACCCATTTTATCAAAAGTGACGAAGATGATATGGTGAACTCAGTTGTGATTAGCACGATGAAGCTTGTTTTGTTGGCCTGGCTAGCGAACTTCTGGTAGGGCCGTGAGGGTGTTGGCATCCTCCCGGTCACGAGTCGAGAATGTGATGGATGTGTCGGCCGCGGTAGTTTGGGTCTTGCTTGAATTTCCATATCTCGTCGTCAATGTTGCGTAGATGGGCCTTGATTTGAAATTTGGATTCCCCCTCTGCTTCTGCGAATCCTCCCCGAGATTACAGGTTTCTGGGATTGTTGGTCTTGAGTCGTCGTCTGCTTAGGGTGGTGGTTCTTTGAGGCGGAACACGGTTACGAGCTTGACTCGGATCGATTTTCGGGGATAAAGCGTCGGAGGTATCGCGGCAGGCATATCAATGCTATTTCTCTCTTGGCGTATCTGTCGTGGGTGCGATGTCGGTAGTCCCTATGGAACTCGCGTGCCCCAGAGTTGTCTCTAGTCGTAGGGTCGACTTCATTTGAGTTGGCCATCGGGAAGCGTTAGTTTCGTACTTAGCGGGACACAATGATCACGAGAAATTTTGTCGAGGGTGAAATGGCTGGGGCCCGAATAGCGTCGTCGTCGGACTGCGGTGGACAGGGCGCTCTCCTAAGGTTCTTGCGCCTTTGAGGAGACTGGATTCTCCGTTCTTTTGGAAGCGCCGTGATCGCCCAGCTGCTTGGGAGCTTAAGTCCTCGTCGTTTGTCCATCAGCTCTTTTCTTTGTTAATGGAAGAGCTCTCTTTCTTGAGACTCTTCACCCGGATTAATATACTTCCTCACGCTTTTGCGAGCTGCTACACCATGTTGTTTGGGGGTTTTGGAGATGGAAAGCATTAAGTCTTATTTGAATCCCTAAGCCGGCCGTGAAAGCGTGATCGTGAGCACTCTCGCCGGTATATCACCTTTGGGACTTCGGCATTGAATGTTGGACATAGGGCCTGGAAGCAACTGCGTGCCACAGCGATAAGTCGATGAATGGTAACTTGGCTTTACGCGTAATGCGTCCGGCTCGATGAAGTGAGAGAGGCGAAGTGCGATGGATAACTCTTAAATAGGAAGTGTGATGACGGTGGGAGTTTATTGAACCATGCCCAGGTGGAAGACTGAGGTGATAGCGGAGCTAGCATCGCCGCGGATCTTGATACCCGTACGGCTCCATTTAGATTTTTGGCAGTTTGGACGGATGGCGGTTCTTGTTTTTCATCGAGCGTTTCACGTGGCATTGACTTGATGGAAGAGGGAGTGGAGTACCGGTATGGGGTGACTCGGTTGTTGTACCCGAGGTGTCATGGTGTCTGGAGCACGATCACTCTCTCCCTTTGCAGTAGAGGCTGCTGGCGAGGTTCTTGAACCTCGTTTTCCCCATGAGTGTTCACGGCGAGGATGGCGCAATTCTCAGTTCGACGTGCTCTCGAGTACGCCGTTGCCTTCTTCTCGAGCTGGATAGTGGTGGGTGCCCGGTCTGGCTGGATTACGCCGGTTCCCGACCACTTTTGGGGGCTTCTGACGGTGTGTTGTCCTTCATGAGGGAATGTCATGTCCTTCACGAGTTTGTCGCCTCCGGTGTTCGTCGGATCACATGCGGTGAGTTGTTAGCGCCTACATCGGTGTTGTTGGTGGCGAAGTGCTTCCACCTCGTCGCGTGTTGGCTTTGCATTGCTTAACGCGTCTTAGGGAGGTCGGTTGTCTGCGTTGCGGGTCTGCGCCCATGGAGGATCGCGCGTTGCCTCTGCGTATTCTAAGTCGATACCATCGATAGCGAGAAATGGGTTATATTTATTAAGAGCCTTATTCCACCAATTGCCATTGATGATGCCTTTTCTGTCAGTGGGGTACGGGCGTGTGGGAGTCATTTGAAATTTGGACCGGATTCTTGTGGTGGGATGCGAGGCCTTTGGATCGTCCGGTGAAGTATGGCCATTTACTGACTCAGTCCTGAGCCGGTCGTGTCTCCTCTGACGAGAGCGAAGGGGTCGGGGCTTCGGCGATGGGCGGCTCAGAGATGCTAAGTCGGGTTCTTCTTAGAGAAAGAGAGGCTGGCTTGGGCAGGCTTGGGGCGAATGTGTTCTTGTCACCTTCGTAGATGGGGTGTCCTTGTATTTATAATAGATATTCTCCCAGTTGGATGGTAATTAGGAATCACTCCTGTTGGATGGGATATTTCTTATTATAGTCCGTATCGGATTGGGTGTAGGATCTGAAAGAGCCAGTTTATTTGGGGTAATCTTAAGTTTCTTATTGGGAGATCGGTTTGATCTTGTCCCAATATTGTGCTAACTGCTTGTGGTGAGATTTAGGTGAATTTGGTGGAATGACATATTGTGCGGAATTTGTCATTTTACGCACGTGGAAGCTTCACATATACGGCCTTTAGGCGAGCGGATTGGACTCTCTTACGGTAGTGACGAGTGGAATGCGGCGTGGGGCATGAAGATGCCTCATTGGGCAAGCTTCTGCACTGAGTGTTGAGTGGTAGCCTTGTCTTTGTTTAAAAATTTATGCTGCTGCAGAGCAGTGGTATTGAACTGCGACGCTATTTTGGCTTATCGCAAATAATTTTTAAGGTTTAAAGTGGTAGTCAATGATTGCCACTTTAACTTAAATTTTTGATAATGTGTATTTCAAGTTCAAACATAGCATTATTTTTGTTTTTCAAGTGTTTTCGTAATCTTTTTAGGGTAAATTATGTTTAGGTACTATGAGGGGAAAGTTATTAAAAAACGGGTACCCAAAAATTGTAGCTCTTGATTTAGGTGTGTTTTGAGGAAAATATTTCAGTTTTGGGTAACCCAAACAGTAAATATAATTTTAGGACAAGAACTGCCCCCTTTTCACTGGGGTCCACCACCACGTGGAATTCCATTAAATCTTCATTTTCACAGATCCCAAAACTGCCCCTTTCTCCCCTCACCCACACGCCCAGCTGTGCTCCTCAGCTCCCGAGTCCCGACCATGCCAGCACAAGGACCCCTCCAAAACAATTTTAAACATTTAATTTTTATTAAAATATAATTTTATTATTTTGTGTAAATAATATATTTATTATCTTCAACATGAAAATATATTTATTTATAATAATTGATATATTATAAAAAATAATTATCTAGAAAGTTAAAAGTAAAATTAAATGAATTAATTTTATTCTTTAATAAATAATTTTGAAGAAAAATAAAAAAAATTAATATAAATAAAAAAATATTATTACACAAAGTAGTAGAAATTTTTTTATGAGTTTTTCAAAATTTTAAAATAACATAGAAATTTTAAAAGATTATAATTGAAAAACTTTTAACTAATTCCAAATTTTAGAGTTTCAAAACCAAACCTAAAAAATAGAATAAAGGTATAAACGATAACATTTATTATAGGTTTGTTGTTTTATATTTTGAAATTAAAACCAACAATCAAACCCAACCACAATTGGTTAGTTTTTAAATTTTAAAACCGAATATAGAAAATAATTTCAAATATTTCAAACTTAGGTCATCTAATTTGATTGATTTTTTTCTGTTTAATCGGTTTTATGCACATCCCTAAATATCATTATTATATATTATGATATTTTAGATATTGACATTGTTTTTATTTTTTTTTATATTAACATTGTTACTTTTAGATATTAACATTGTTAAATATAGATTGTTCAAAGAAAAAAAATATTCTTACATATAAATAAAATAATGTTACCATTTAATTACTATGCCAGTAATTTTTATATAGTGTGAATAGCGTTTTTCATTTTTATTTTCAAGAAATTATGTTTAATATTCTGTACAAATTTAAAAAATATAAAAATAGATTCAAAATATGAAAATTAGAAATATAAAAATATTATGAATATGAAAGAAAATAAATTATATATATAATATTAGTAAAATCTTAAAATTTATTTATTTATTTTATTATTAATTATTGTAGATATTCGTATTTTTATATTAAAAACTAATATATTTTGATGTATTAATAGTTTTTCATATTATTTCTATTTAAAAAATAAAAAATAGTTTTAACTGGATATTAATATTTGCTGTAAAAAAAATAGATATTAATATTTATAAAAACTAGATTTTGACATTTATAATCGTAATTTTAAATATTGTTGTCGTTATGAAAATTATAAATATAAAAATATTATGAATATAAAATTTTTGGTTAATACAAATTTTGATAAAAATCAATGGATAAGAGCTATTTAAAAAAAAAAAATCAAATTTATAAAATATTATTTCAAAATGTTAATATTTATTTATTTAAAAGATGATTAATTATTATAAATAAATATATTTTTATGTTAAAGATTAATAAATATATTAACTACACACTAATAAAATTACATTTTAATAAAAAATTAAGAGTTAAAAAATGGCTTGGAGGGGTGGGAGAAGGAGAGGAGCAGTTTGGGATTTGCCAAAATGTGGATTTAGTGGTTCCATGTGGCAGTGGGTCCCAATAGGAAGGATGACAGTTTTTGTCCCAACATTATGTTAATTGTTTAGGTGAGCCAAAAGAGAAATATTTTCCCCAAAACACACCTAAACCGAGAGCCACAATTTTTGGGTACCCAATTTTTAATAACTTTCTCCTTAGTGCCTCTAAACATAATTTACCCTTCGAAAAAATAAAAAAGGAGTATTTTCTGACAAAACTCGTTCTATCATAGAACTCCACGGGGCAGCTCTACATAATATAAATGTGCCTTTTATTAGATGTACAATTTTATATTTAATATTTTAAAAGTATTTTTACAAAATATTTTAGAGTTAATTTAATATTAAAAAAACTCTGGTAATTTTCCTAAAAAAAACTCTGGTAATATTTTCTTACGCACCAATGCATGCATATTTTCTCTTAACATTCCTTATTTACTTATCAAAAAATGCATGCATTATTATGGAAAATCCATAGTTTTAAAGGTGCGCAAACATATATTCAAACACGATAAAATAAACTATTGATATTTAGATTTTCTTTATTGGACATATATTGATAGATATTTTTATATAAATATACATAGCTTATGAAAATCGGAATAAAATTCGTGAAAATCTTTTGAAAAGTTTAAATTTTTTTATTTTCTAAAAAAACCACTTTAAAAATTTATCCAGATAATACTTATCTTTTTTAAGAGTACATACATGAAATCATTAAAATGTTAAAAATTTAAATATATATTATTAGAATTTGGCCATTAAAAATCAATTATTATTATTATAATTACGTTTTCTTTAAAAAAATTCAGATAATGTTTTTTTTTTTAAACAAAAAAATTTCATTAAGTAGAATCACTTCAGCTCGGCCTGCTTCCATGACTTACAAGTGGGAGGGGGAAGGCAACATAAAGAAATGACATGAAGAACAAAGACTCTCTAGCTAGAAACATGAGCAACCTTGTTACATGTCTTCAACAAAAACATACAAAAATTAGAAGACCTACAGCCGAAAATACTCAGCAATCTCGGATAAACTCTAAATTCACGAATCATCATACATCATTGAAGAATAAGGCTTGAATCTTTAACAGTTTTAACATCAAGTTCGAAGATAATTGAAGATAAATTTAAACCCAGAACCCATGTAATGGCTTCACGTAATCCATATACTTCGGCCTCTCTAATCTGACCAACGCTCTATACAATTTTAGAGCAAAAACACACAGAAAATGAGCCTGCACTATCTCATAACCGCCCTTTTCAAGTGAAACCAGCATGTTAAAAAATTGCAGCATTACAGTTGCATTTGAAGAACCCCATAGATGGTTGCTGCCACACACTACACACATTCAACGTAGAAGAACTATTAGTACTCCTCAATCCCAATTTAGTTGATGCAAGCCATTCCTCATGGTATTGAAGACATGACGTGACTGTTTGGCTAGCTGTATAAAATTTCTCTTCCCACAATTGTCTATTACGTTGATTCCAAATGCCCCAAAGAATCATACTGACATAGATATTAGAGGATGAGGTGCAGGAAGAAAGTAACTGAAGATACCACTCCCCAACTGTCTCAAACAATGCAGGTGGAATGATTAAATCGGCTACCGCCAACAAGCTTGAGCAGAAGGACACTCCAAGAAGATGTGCCACTCACGTATCGCATCATTGCCACACGGACCTCAAGTACTAAGAAAGATGATTTTATGAACAACTGTAATCTAGTAGGGAGAATACCACTGCATAAACGCTAAAGGAAAATTTTAATTTTAGGTGGCACTGATATCTGCCACAACTTCACCCATCTCTCACCTCTAGAAGGACTAGGGAAAATTTGATTTAGAAGGCAAGCAACTCGATATCCTGACTTCACTGTGCAATGACCATCTTTAGTGAAATTCCAAATAAGTTTATCATCCCTAGCCCCATATGGAAGTAACATCTTACAAATAGCTGCTATATCTTGGTCATTGAATAAATCTTCTAGCAAACTGAAATTCCATGAAGGTAGACCATTAAAACACAAAGTTGATACTCGAAGATCTTCCAAACCAGCAATAATCGGTATAGTAGGCTTAAAATCTGGGCTATCTTTAATCCATGGGTCAGTCTTACACTTTCTCCATTGTCTATCAGCCATATGCTACCGGAAGCAATAATACTCCTAGCCACTCAAACACTCCTCCAAACGAAACTAGGGTTATGACCTAGCTTAGCTTTCAAAAAGCTATCATGAGGATAATATCTAGCTTTGAATAATCGAGAGACCAAAGGGTGAGGACTAGACAATAAATCCCATACATGCTTTCTAAGAAGAGCAAGATTGAAACTGTGTAAATGTCTAAAACTCAATCCTCCATCCTCCTTTCTATAACATAATTTTTTGCAGGATTGCCGATGAGTACCTTTTCTGCCATCCTTATTTGTACCCCACTAAAAGGAGTTCATTATCTTTTACAGCTCATCACAAAGCGATTTCGGAAGTAGAAAAGTACTCATACAATAGGACGGAATTGCTTGGGCAACCGATTTGATGAGAACTTCTTTCCCAGCTCTAGAAACAAACTTGTTCTTCCAACCCTGTAACCGCTTCCAGAGTCTATCTTTCAAAAACCCAAATATTACTCTTCTTGATCTCCCAAGCAAAGAAGGCAATCCTAAATAACGCCCAGTATCTAGAGGAGAGGAAACACCCAATGTAGATGAAATTGATTCCTTGACAGAGGCAACAACATTTGGGCTAAAGAAAATACCTGGTTTATTAAAATATATAGCTTGCCTTGAAATCATCTCATAATCCTCTAGTATGTCCTTGATTGTTATACTCTCCTCAATTGACGCTTTAAAAAACAGAAAACTATCATCGGCTAATAATAAATGAAAAATACAAAGAGCACCTCTACACACCTTACATCGGCTAATTTCTCCCCGATTCTCAGCTGATTTTATAAGCGAAGACAGACCTTCCGCACATAGAATAAAAAGATAATTAAGGGGATAGAGGATCACCTTGTCTCCATCCTCGCCCTGGAATAATAGGTTCATCGTCCTCCCCGTTAACCAAAACTGTATAGGATGTTGTTGTTACACACAACATAATAATCTCAATCCAATTTCTATCAAATCCCATTCCCATCATAATTGACTGTTGGAAATCCCAGCTCACTCTATCATAAGCCTTGTTGATATCAATCTTCAGTGCCACTCTCCCAACCTTACTTCTTACCTTTCTTGTCATAGCATGCAACACGTCAAAAGCAACAATAACATTATTAAGAATAGATCGACCTGGCACAAAAGATGACTGATTATCCGAAATGAGATTAGGAAGAGTAACCTCCAATCTATTGGCTAATACTTTGACAATGATCTTATATAACACGTTACAAAATGAAATCGGACGCAAATCTTTCATAGATTTATGTATTGCACATTTAGGAATTAAGGTGATCCAAGTGTCATTCAAATTAGCAAGAAACTCCTTTTTTCTCTAACCATATAACACAAGCTTGAAAAATATCCTTACCCAGCACCGGCCAGAAGAACTTAAAAAATGCAGGATTAAGACCATCTGGCCCTGGAGTTTTATCTGGGGGCATTTGTTTTACCGTTAATTCAAACTCTTCATAAGAAAACGGAGAAAGTTAAGGGCGCTACTGGTCTGACAGTAGGTAAAGCAGTAAATAAGTTGACATAATAATTCTTAGCCAACCCACAGAGACCATCCATTGTATCTATCCAACAATTATCATCATCCATAAGTCTATTGATTTTATTTTTGTGACATCTAATAGTTGCCATGGAATGAAAAAACCTTGTGTTAGAATCACCCTCCGCCAACCAGAAAACCTTCGTTCTCTACTTCCAAAATTGTTCTTCTTGAATCAATAAGTCTGATCATTTTCCCCGAAGCTCAGTAATCAACATAGCAGCCTCTATGGTAGATTGATGTCGAAGTTTTTCCAGTTGCATTTTACTATCAACAATCTGCTTTCGAAACTTTAAAGAGAATGCAGTACCCCATGCATCCATTGAACCCGAACATTCTGCCAACCTTGAAATCACAGCTCTCCAAGTAGACAATGCCCAATTCTGGTGAACCATATTCTGGAATTCTAACTCAGACAGCCAGGCGTTTTCAACCCGAAATTGCCTCTTACGACGAGTAGGAACAACCACTACTGTATTCAGTATAATCGGGGAATGGTCAGATATACCTGCAGTTAAATTCGTTAACTTGCACAATGGGATAAGTTTAGCCACGCCTCAGTAGCAAAAACCCTATCAAGCCTTTCCTGAACCCAATTTACCGTTCCTCTCTCTCGTTCCCATGTAAATGGATATCCATGTAGTGGAACCTCGAGAAGACTACAATCAGAGATCACCTCTTTGAAACCACTTAGAAGCCAATCCGGGTGTGGAACTCAACCTTGCTTATCATCATGGCTGAGCAAATCATTGAAATCTCCTGCTATGCACCACGGTAGTGTCGACTGAGAATGAAGATGTCTGATAAAATCCCAAGCCTCTCTCCTTCGATACCTTTCAGGGACCCCGTAATAGCCCGTAAACCGCCATGCAAGGATGCCAGATTCTTGAACAAGTAAATCGACATGATTAGAAGAATAACCTATGATCGATATCCCAGTCGTACGCCACAAAACTGCTAAACGGCCTCCTCTGCCCAGTCTGTCAACAGAAAACGAATTCTCAAATTTTAACAGACATCGGAGTAATGTAAGGTTTTCATTAAGTGGGCTTCATTAATTGGAATTAAAACTGAATTAAGTTTGGTCTAATTAAGTGAGGTTATTGGGCTTAATAAATGTATAAATTTGGCTAGTGTGTGGGCGAGATTCGGCGGCCGGTGCTGAGAGGCGTGGTCGGGCTATTTAAGGAAAATTCCAATGAGTCATCGGCCACAGGATGCATTTATCACATCGGTTTTCTCTCGATGCGGTTTAAGAGTGATCGGCAATCTCATAAAAGCGGGTTTGGTCGTTTGGGAGAAGATCTTCGAGATCTTGAGATCAGTTCTCTTTACGACTCTTCATGATTAAGCATCGAAGATATTGAATGGATTCCAAATCAGTGCATGAATTTTCGGTTTTTATACCGAACAATGTTGTAACATTGTTTCTAACATGGTAATCTAGGTTGATAGAATCGTATCCTTTACAGTTGGTATCAGAGCCAACCATGAACTAGAATTGAAAACATGAGAATTGGAGAAATTTTTTTGTAGGTTTACATGAAAATGCGTACTTTACGTCCGGTTTGGATTTTTCGATAAATCCAAATTAAATATTTGCATGTTGGAATCTGCTGACGAGACGATGAATCGTTGGGTGGCCGTCGCCGGAGGTGGCGGACGCGCCCTGCGCGCCTCCGCAGCGCGCCACCACGCGTTGAAGGCGGTGCGTGCGTTCACGCGCGCGCAGTCCCCGATCCCAGCGGCTCGGCCGGCGTCATGATGGCGGCATCGCAACGCCACCAGTGAACAACCGACCCGTTGGCCGGATCTGCGTCCGCGTTTGTTGACGGTCCGATTAGTGGGCTTGGCCCGGCGTTAATGCGATGGCGTGGCGTGGCGTGGCCGATGTGGCGTGGCGATGGCGTGGTGTGGCGTGGCGATGGCGTGGCGGATCATGGCGTCATGGCGTCATCTCTAACCGTCTTACCGACCCGAGCCACAGGCGGCCGGGCCGGATATTGACGCGACACTGGTCAGCGACGGAGTCCAGCGGTCGCCGTCCGCGACGAATCAACGGTCTTGACGACGGCGGTCAACGCGGCTGACCGTCGGCACTAACCCGACTGTACACGTGGCCTCACACATTTACTTTCCTGCCCACTTGTGAGCCTTACGGTGGCGTGAGGGCGTGTTGAGAGTGACTACGGGAAGTTTTGGTACTGCTGATTCGTATCGAAATTCTCTACAATGTGGTATATAGACTTTGCATGTTTGGAAGCTTTCTGGATTATGAAAATAGTATAGAACCCTAAAGTACACCCCAGATATTAGGGTATTTTCACGTATTCGTGGTATTTCTCTATGGTTTTACGGAAATACATGGGTGGCGCACATGCGTATCTTTGCATAAGGACTATGTAGAACTAGAATTCGTTGACTATTAATGAATGATTGAGCAATATAATTGGCATAACATATATTGAATGTGATACATAAAGTTTATATCCTTGGTATGAGTGATTTTTTAAGAATTCAGGTGAAGGCATGACCTTAGAGTGGCACATGATTGGGTTTGAAAATATCAATCTCATATTGTGATATGTCTTTTGTTTTATTATGATCGCCTCCCAGGGGTGATCTTGTGTTAGTTCGTGAAGTACATGATGGCATACGTGAGAAATGGCCAGTCTTAGTGGTTCATACCCAGGTGGTGATTTCCTGAGGATTAGAATATGTTCGATGTGCGTATCATGGAGGGTGATGTCTAGCTTGCATGTCATATTTTACGCCCAAGGTGATTATATATGATGATGTATGTAAAATTCTACATACATAAGTATTCATGATCTTTGATTATGACTTGTTTTGAACATTTTTAGGTCAATTTACGTGAGGCAATGATTCCATTCGATTGAGGTCCTTCTTTGGATTGAATTTCAAGAAATGGAAGAGGACTTTTATTTGAATGGGCCGGCGGATGTTCCTATGGCGCTTACAATGGATAAGCCGTGGATATCCTGACCTCTAGTGCGGTGACGGTGCATGCTACACGGGAGAGGAGCGGGTGGTTGCTTGTGTGATGAAGAAATCATCTGAGAACAACGAAAGTGGTTTCTGGAGTGAAGCTGTCTTCTTAGGAAATGATAGCGGTGATAGGGTTAAATCGAGTTTCATCAATCGAGGTTGGAACACTTCTTAGCTCTTGACATAGTATGATGGTACGGTGGGGTTAGAGATTATGTCCTTTCGGATGGTAGACTAAGGTGAAGCTCAGCTCTTAATGTCACCATTCGTGCTTGCATTGTGCATCGAGCCACGAACACCCTTCCACGATTTTGGATTATAAAGACAAACACAATTCCCAGATGAGACTTGGTCGATAAATGACTTGATAAAGGGTGGTGGCGGAGAAGCTTAAGAAAGAGAAAGAGCATATGGCCTTATATCTTTGCGAGTCCCAATAAGAGGAAGAATAAGAAGTTCAAAAATCGAACTCATAAAGGTGCTCATGAAACTTCTGCAGGTCCAATCGACAATATGCGAGATTCGAAAGACATTCTTGAAAAGGATTAGTGATATTTGCTTCTTTTGTAAGAAGAAGGAATACATGAAGAAGACGTGCAAAATTCCAAAGCTTGGATGTCTGGCGTGGGCTTCGAGTAATGATTCTTTAATACTTGTTTGTGAATCAACCTATCGAAGCACCATCCGAGTTCTTGGTGGCTTGATAGTGGGCTGACTAATCGTATTGCATTTACCATACGGGGATTAAATAAGCAGGAGGAAGCGAGCAAAGACCCAAGATCAAAGCTCATTGTGGGAAATAACGAGAAGGCGAAGTCATGTTAGAGTGGGAGATGTAATACAGGTTTTGATTCTGGTTTTAGTGCGATGTTGAAAGACACATTTTATGTACCTTCCTTGAGAAGAATTTAGTTTAAATATCATGTTTTGATTCATATGATTATTCTTTTGAAATTAAAACGATATTATTTCAATATTTCTTAATTGAAATAAGGTTGAGTATTGTCAATACATGTCGATGGATTATCTGGTCATGGTTATATAAGATGATATACGTGGCATATACGGTGAAAAGTTGTTTAAGAGACCATACCTAAAAGGAAGAGTCTTATGCATTATGGCATAACGACGGCCATATCTCAGGATAGTAGAAGGCTAATAAAGACTAATATCTACACTTTGCTCTTAAAAATGACTTAGAGATATCGTCTAGGCGTTGTAGGGGTAAAAAATGACCCAGATAAGAAAAGAAAGCGCAGATCGTATAGTTACGACTTGTTGGAAGTCATTCACCGATATAAGTGGACCTTATGTGTAGCGACCTTGTGTAGAAATTTTTATTTCATCACATTTATTGATATTGACCTCGATATGTGGTTGTTTGTACTTGAGTTAAAGAAAAGTGCGAGGTCTCTTCGACCCGAGTTGAGATTTTCGGATTTGGTCGAGAAAACGGTGGGAAAAGTCGTAAAGGTTGTTAGATCGGCAGAAGTTATGGAGAGTATTATGGCAAGCATGGCGATGTCGGGCGACTTAAGGGGCCATTCGCGAATACTTAGAGGATTTTGGGATGAGTGGCACGGTTACTATGCTGAGGTCTTGAAAGCGAATGGTGTAGCCGAAAGGCGCAATTGTACTCTTATGGAAATGATAAGGGTATGATAAGTAGGACAAATTTGCAGGTTTTCTATGGGTGAAGCTTTGAAAGCATGACTTTGTACATTTTAGGGTGTTTCTGGCGACTCCATTGACTCCTTTTGAGTTATGGATGGGGCGAAAGGCCTAGCTTAAACCATCTTAAGGTTTGGGGATGTCTGCGAAGTAAGTTATATAATCGACATTAAGTAAGTTTGGACTCCCGAACCACTAGGTGTTATTTTGTATCTTACGGAACATTGAAGGATATCGGTTCTATAATCCCGATGGAGCCTGAGATGTGGAATCACGAGCGGTAAGTTTTTGAGTTTGATGTGGCGAAGTAGGCGCTCACGAGACTATTGAGGATGATAGTACGATGAGTAATGGTATCTGTATCTCCTCCCATACGGAATGGTGTGGAAACTCCCACACACCATTTTGAACTGTTGAGGCCCAGGGATCTGTTGTTGAGCGGCTCACAATCAAGTTCATGAGAGGCTCTCGGGTGCGAATGTGGCTATTCCACTGCTCGATGGGAGATCCACTGGGAGGAGGCGATCGGCCAGCCTGCCGGACTATTTAGTCGCATAGGAGGCAAGACTACGATGTGGTTAAATGTGAGCGAGCAACATGAGGCTGTTTCTTGTCCTTAGTGAAGCTGTGGTTGGATCACGATGAGATGAAATTCAATCTATGAGGCATACGGAGGTTTGGGAACTTATTAGATTACACGAGAGGTCATAGGCCCAGGTGAACATGGGTGTATCACCAAGACTAAGGACCATAAAGGAAAGGTGAGGGTTACCCAGGGCCGGGCGCAAGGTTTCTCCACGAGAGGGGGAGGGGAGAGAAGGGAGGGAAGTAGGCTAGCAAACAACCTTTTCTCAGTCTCTTCTAAAAGATTCTTTCGGGTGTTGATCATGGCATTAGTTGCTCATTTCGATATGGAGTTACACGGATGGATGTTAAAGCGCCTTTCGATGGAACCTTAATGAAGAAGTCTATATGATGCAACCGAAGGTTTTGTGTAAATGATTCGAGTAAACTTGTATGTAGGCGAAAAGTCTATTTATGGTCTCAACGAAACTTCTAGACAATGGTACTTAAAGTTTTATAGTGTTGTTGCTTCATATGGTTTGTTGAGAACAAAGTAGATCGATGTATATCTTTGCGGGTCAGGTGGGAGGAAATTCATTTTCCTAATACTCATGTGGATGATATCACCAGCACCAGCGGTGACCTTGGTACTGCGCATGAACAAAAGCGGATGTTGTCAAATAACTTTGATATGAAGGACCTTGGTGGCGTCTTTTGTCCTAGGCATTGAGATTCATAGGGATCGTTAACTGCAGAGACTATTGGGTTTATCGAAGGCGTATGTTGATCGTGTTTAGAAATATTCAACATGCCCAACTATGTAAGCGGAATTGCTCACGTGCGCGTAAAGGTGATAAGTTGAGTCTATCCGCGATGTCTCGATCGGATATAGAAAGCCCGAATGAAGAATATACCTTATCTTCAGTGCGGGAGTATTATGTATGCTGGTAGGCACGTGCAGCTGCGACGGGACCTGGCGGATATCGGTCGAGCCGAGGACATGATCATTGGGTTCTTTGCGGGTTATGAAGATTGCCAAAGAGGGCGGAGCTCTATGTTGATTTACAAACATGTTCGGGACTACGGTAGTTGGGTGTTGATTGACACTGCATTGGCGTCGAGGATGAAAAAGAAGTCAACTTGCGTTATATCTTTTAAGTTAGCGGAAGACCAGATATCATGGAAAAGTGGCAATTAATTGCATCCTACACCATGCGCGGAGTTTGTAGCATGGCACCGACAGCCTCGAGCGATTTGGCTCAGAAACCTCGTTAAGGAATTACTTGTGTTTGATTTTGTGGATAGGCCCATACAATTGTATTGTGACAATAACTCTGCAGTGTTGTTTATGCCAACGACGAGATCTCGAGATTAACACATGGAGAATTAATACGACCATAAGGAAAAAAAGTTAACGGTGGCGGTGAAGTGGAGGCGCGCCTCGGCGGATGATATGATTGCGGTCAGCTAACTAATACTACATTGTATTTGAGCGACATGTCAACATGGGCTTAGGAGTATCATGGGATGCGTGAATTAGTGGGAGCTATTAAGTTTTAAGTTGCTCACAATAAAGGTTGAATTCAATTTCATTACTATTTTTGTAATAATTGAATTTGTATCAACTCTTTTGCATTGATAAGGTATTTGTGAATGTAGGTTTATCGAAGTTAGTACATATAATTGTTGAAAATATCAAGGCATTGTGTAAACCTTGAATAAGGCTATGGGGCATTCTTGGCATTAGCCTCGATAGCATATTTTTGTTACATTAAGTAAAGTTACTTATCGAGGTAGCATGTCTGAGGTTCGTTGGAACCTGTGGATGATCTCTGGTGGCGACGCACTAGGTTTGTGACACTTAAGAGGAAAATTTGGACTAAACAAAAATGGATAACTACAAATGAAGTATCTTTCATTATGAGGTATTGTCCATTTAAACACACTACCATCAGAATCCATGTCGATGTGAAAGCTTCGTGATATGGAAGGGGTTCTTGTGTACATGCGATGCGCCGTGATTCGGTGTTCGAGACTTTTATGGGATCGGATATTAGAATAATCTCTAGACCAATATAAAGGTCGCACACGGTTTTGTTTCAATTAATATCGCGAGTGGGAGGCGCAAGGTTTTCATTAAGTGGGCTTCATTAATTGGAATTAAAAGCGGAATTAAGTTGGTACAGTAAGTGAGGTCTTAGGAACTGGCAATAATCTCATGGGCTGGCTAGTGTGTGGGCTGAGTTCGGCCCGGCCCGTTATGAGGAAGGGCAGGTGGTCGGGCCTATTTAGGAAAGAAAGCCGAGTCCTCCCAGACCACAGGATGCATTTTATCACATACGGTTTTCCACTCTCGTGCGGTTTTAGAAAGTGATGAAGCGATCTCACCAAAAGCCGGTTCAAAGTGCGTTTGGAGAAGATCTTCAGAATCTTGAGATCGTTCTCTTTAACGACTCTTCATGATTCGCGTCAAGAAGAATATTCAAATGGATTCGATAGTCATGAATTTTCGGTTTTCTCCATTAATGTTATGCTTTGTGTTCTAACATAGGTAATCTAGTTGATAGATCATTATCCACCACAGATTATTCTATTCTACCAGCATGAACGGCGTTTCGCATAAGAATATCTGATGAAACTAGGGTGGCACAATCTCGGCTAGATTTCTCCAGCACACGATGGTTGCTAGCCTCGGCGGTTCAGTAGCTTGACTCATGGCTGCCGTGAAATTTCAGTCGACCATCGTAGAGTGGTTCTCGTGGGGCTACATCGATATTATTGTGACTAAGTAGCCTTATTTATGAATATAGCCGGAGCAACTACATTTGGAAGCATATTCTCTATTTCCTTGCGACCCGTATCACTTGACGTCTCTTTCTAGCACCCGAGGAAATATTTGAGCCCATTCCTCGACCTAGCCCATCGACATTTTTCTCATCAAGACCTATATGCACAACCCGATCCACCTCAGAAACTCCTGCCATTTCATTGACACCAACAATATCTGTATTTTGAATATTGTTATCAAAACTATAGCAGGAAATAGGTGACTAAACTCAAAATGTGCCAGAGCTCATTCGGCGCGAATTGAACTTGTTTAGTTTATTTGGGTTAGTTTTTTATTCTTGACCCGATACTATCTTTGATTTAACGGGCTAAAATGGGTCATAATTTAAAAAAAAAAAGCTCAAATATGTATTTTTCTAATTTTATCATTCTTCAAATAAAAAATAAAAAATAAAAAATAAAAAATAAAAAATATTCAAATAATTAATAATAATTGGTGATTCACAATTAATAATTAGTACATAAAATAATGGAGTATAGACAATATAATTACTAGACGACAACAATAAGCTATATAAATAATAAAAGACACTAAATACATTTGCTTTAGAGGAAATGGAGAAGATGATTATCGTTAATTACAATCACATATTGAGACATGTAGCAGTTTAACACCACTAAATATGAGAATATATTGATATAAAAGAATAAAGATACGGGAAAATAACCGAAAACAAGGTTTCGATTCAATTTTCAAGTTACCCACTACCCCATTAGCGCACCATTAATCAACACGATCAATACGATCTCTCACACGCGAACTATTCGATTCCCTTTCGCAGAACCTAAGACCATGTTTGGTATTAGAGAAAAAATAATAGACTCCCTCGTCGATTTTGGTCTCTTATCATGAGTTTGGTTTGAGCACAGTCTCTTCTCCTTCGACGGAAGGGTACACCATCGATGCGAGCGATATACAAGCGGCCAGTGCCAAATATCGGGGGATCAAGATCTCTGGGAGTGAGGGTACCTATTCTAAGAGCTAAAGAAGGCGATGGCAAATGTATGACAATAGTTGGAGGAGCTACAGGGAGGAATGAGGGAAGAAGGCGATGGCAAATAGCACAACAACTACAACAACCTTTGGAGGAGCTACAGGGAGGAATGAGGGAAGAAGGCGATGGGAGATGCCACAACAATAGTTGGCGGAGATGCAGAGATGAAGGAGGAAGAAGTCGACTGTATCAGATTTGAGATGAGGGTAGGGATCATAGGGTTTAGGAAAAAAATCTCTGATAAATTCATATACATATATATATATATATATATATATATATATAACTATATATATATATATGCAATTTTTAAAATTATGTAACAAAATAAAAAATCAAGCAAATCGGGCAAGCCCAACACTAACCTGGATGGGCTATGGGCCAATAGACTCGGATTCTATTCGGGTTACTAATTTTATAGCATGACCACTCCCAAAATGTAAAGTAATTTGGGCCTCCCATCGGGATAATGTTCCCCATGAGATATAATCATTCTGTATTCTATCTGCAATCAAAACCCAAACACCATAATTGAGAACCACTTCCATTCCGATAATGTTATCTTTAAAAAAAATTATTATTCAATAAAAATAATTATGATATTAAAAATTAAAATATATTATTGAAATTTATCCATTAAAAATAATTATTACATTTTATTATCATTAATTTATAATTAAAAAATATATTAATATTTAATATTTTATCTAATCATTTAATAGTAATTTATAAAATATTATAAATTTATTAATGAATTATTTTTTTTTAAAATTTTAAATGGTGAATATGAAAAAAATAAAAACCATATGCTAGTTATTCTTAAAAATAATATTAATGTAATAAAAAACGAAAGATGATTTATCTCAAATATATATTATATATTATTTTTATGCCTTAAATATTAAAGAACTGAAGTGGCTTGACCAGGTATGAATCGCCCATTATCGATATTTCGTCCATATATCCCAAAATTTCTAATAGTGGATAGACACAACTACTCGTTAACGTACCTCGCTTTTTACACATCCCCACCAAACATATTTTAGATATCTCCTCCATATATCCCAACATTTCTAACTGTGGGGAGGCACAACTACTCATCAAAGCGCCTCGCTTTTTATGTCTGCCTTGTAAAATTTAGTTCCTTAGTAAACACTTTTATTATTAAAATTTCTAATTATATGTTTAAATTTACATTTTTTATATTTTTTTCTATTCAATATTTCTTTTAAATGTTAGAAATGTTAAATTTTTTTATTAATATAATTAGATTTTGAATCATATTTTATAAAATTAATATGTATTAATATGAATCCAAGGTTGTCTTGCATCTAAGCCTAAGAGACTTTTACACCCTGAGTACATTTTGCACCTTTTAAAACAATGGGAAAATCTATTTAGATAATTATTTCAAATATAATCTTATTAAAAAAAAATTACTTTTAGAGAAATTGGATTAAAAAGGAAAAATTGAAAAGTTATTTGCAAAAACAACCTTGAAAATGTCACATTTCGAGAAAAAAATACCTCTTGAAAATATAAAGATAAATGGAACAATGCATTTTCAACTCCAAACACTTTCACATTTTTTGAAATTTATCCCTTATAATTTAAAATATTAAAATGAAACCCACAAAGAAAACTTAAAATATAAGTCCTTATTTAAACACCGTTTGCATTTGCGGGTTTTGTTCAAACCTCTTTAAATGCAAATGAGAATAAAATTCATTCATTACATTAAATTTGTGCGGCCAAGTGGAAAATCGAAAATAATATTTACTTTATATTTTTAAAAAGCATTGACTAATAATATTTACGTTAGTATTTAAAAAGTAATTTGATCATTTTGCTTTAATAGAAAATTCACCGAATTGTAATATTTTTTAAGGAAAACACGCAAACAATGTTTAAATAAAAAAAAACCCTAAAATATATCCTAAAATTAAGATTTTTTTTACTATCATGTAATTTTAATTTGAAAATATTTTTTAAAAAATAGATATTTGATAAAATTCAAAAATTTATTTATAATAATTAAAAAATCACTTATAATTTTTGCTGGAAATATTTTTTTTAAATAAATAAATAATTAAAATAATTTTACTAAATTTTTTTTGACTTAAATACTTTGATTTCATTTAGATTTAAATTTTATATTCAAATTAAAAAAATTAAATTTCTTAATCCAAAATATAATTAATGAGTTTAAAAATTAATTTGAGAATAGTATAATTTAATATAATTTATTTTATTTATTAAATAAGTACAGTATTCAGGAGTTAAGGATAAATATTGCACACTTTTCTTTTTTGAATCTTTCAAATGTGTCATTTAAAAGGGTTAGTATGATGACTTAACTTTTCATTTTTTTATTTTGGTGTCTCCAACTTTATTTTGTTGAATTAAAGTATCTAAACTTTTACTCTTTTCCATTTACAGTGATTACCCATCAACTTTATTTTTTATTCAATTAAGGTATAAACTTTAATTTTATATTGCAGTGTCTCAACTTTATTTTTGTTCAGTGAGTATCTAAATTTTTTTGATTTTTCTATTTGATGTTTAACTTTATTTTGTTAATCAAATATATAAAATTTTAATTTTGTTCAATCAGTGTTTTACAGCATAAATTCGGAAAAATTCATTTTAGAAAAGAATAGCAGTAATTTAGTTGAAAATAAAAAAATTTTACCGATACCGGATGGCAACGACTTGTGGATTGAATTTTTACCTGCCGAAATCTAGTTATCGGGTGAATTTCGTCGGATTACCAGAACGGTCGAGTTCCCGTTTTGAGCGTGAGTGTGGATGGCCGCGTGGCGTAATCACGTGAATCTTTACGTGGCGTGATCATGAATCTTCACGTGTTCACCTTGGGGAGAACAAAACAAGAAAAAAAGAAAAAAAAAAAGAAAAAGAAAAGAAATTAAGAAAAGTCAAAAAGGGGAAAGGGCCATTTTTTGGCACAAAAAAAGGGTAGTAAGGAGAGTGAGCTTGAGGAGAAGAGAGAGAGAGAGAGAAGAAAAGTAGAGAGAGAAACTTATCTCTAAGATCTACGGAAATCGGGTTGTGGGTTTTTCGGTCAGGAGCAGAGGAATGAAGTCGGTCCACCTGACGAGGTCCATAGCGAGGCGCGCGTGTGTCCTCAAGAATTTAAGGGGTTCCCGTCAGCTTTGAGTTAGAGAATTTTATACTTGAGTTATTTACCCCCAAAAGGCCATTGGCGGGGAGGACCTCATAGAAGGTCGGCCAAATTCGGTCGAATTTAGGAATTTGTTTTTGAACGTCGTGCTGAATTTTCAAGACTGTTTTTGGATATTCAAGACTATTTTCGAGCAGTTCCGGATTGTGTTGAGATTTGTTTTTAATCTCGGGATTGATGTCTTCGGGTTTTGTTGAGTTTTTCGGTATCACTGTAATTTGTTGATGAATGAAACCAAAAATGGGTCATGGTTGTGAAGGAATGAGACGTGCCCTTTGGCATTTATGTGGGTGCGAGATTTGAGCGTTTGTGTGTTATTGTTGGAAAAATAAATAACATGTTGTTGTGTGTAAAAATCATGTTAATATGTGCTTGCGTGATGTATTAACATGGAAATGGTGATGAATGGAAATTACATGTAGGAAATATAATTATCCGGAGTTTATAAATGTTACATGTAGCATGACATAACATTAAATGACATGATTGCATTTCATATACACGGTCACATCGGGTCGAGTTGGGTGTGTGTGCATGGTGTTGGTTATTCACCATTCTTGATGAATGTGTGGTTAGCTCGGAAATGGGACAACGTCCAAAATCGAGACTCACGGTTGTGTAAAACAATAATAATACTAAATCACGTTGTGTTTGGGTGACAAAGTGGGGTGGGTCTACAGGGGTGAGAAAGAACCCCAGGTACATTCTTGGTTAGACATATGTGTCCGACGATGTAAGTTCATGAAAGTGTCGTGAGACCTCGTAATTTCGCTACCCACGGAAACACACGGGATTTGATAAATTAAAATTGGAGAGTTGTCCAATGGTTTAAGTCATTGGGTGAAACACTGATTTGGCGGTTTCACGCTGGCGTTTGCAAGTGTGAGGGAGTGGAATCGAGGACTGGGTTGTGGACATGAAGTCATCTCATGCATGACACATATCTCGGTATTCCATATGGGATTACATTATTTTGTGGAATGATTTGATGTTTTTATGTATGCCATTGCATGTGCATTTAGGTGGGAGAGTAACCCTTGTGGAAGTACTACTTGGGTTGCTTACCCGTCGTGGAACCTTGCGTTTGGGTACGGGGTGTGCAGGGGAGAACTGACTCGACGATCTTTTGTGATTATGAAGAGGCCCAGATGTGTGGCGCGATATTTTTGTATAAAAGGTATGAGTAAATTCTTTTGGAGACTGTGTCTAAATAGTCGGGTGTGTAATTATTATGGTAAGTAGGTATTCGGACTCACGGGTTGCATAATTAAGTGTTTTTTCATATTTAGATTTAAGTATACTTAAATAAATAGATCCGGTAAAAGGGATGTATTGAGGTGATGTCAGTAACTCGATTAAATCTCTACGGTAGTTGTGATATAGTTGTATATTGGGGTTGTATGGACTGATGGACCTGTGTGAGGTCATTAGCCCACTTATGTTGAGACCACGGACCGGGTTGTGGTTATCTGAGGTTGTATGTTGGGTAGAAACCACGAACAAGGAGACTGCCTTTCGTTTTTATTGAAAATATGGATCTGATAAACAAGGACACAACGGTGTGGTATGGATGCGAAATTCACAGGTACTACGAGGTTGACGGGTTGTCCAACGGGATCCCGATTTAGGTGCATAGCTTGGTATCGAGCTTGAATAGCATTTGATTACCTAGGAGCTTCGAATGTGGGCCCATCCTGAGCCACTACGATCGTGAAATAAGCCTGACTTAGTAACAAATTTAGGTATCACAGATTCCTTAGTGCAGATCATTCATTATTGTGTGTTCTGTTTTGTGCTTAACATGTAATGATATGTGTGGTGATTTGTGTGGAATAATATACATGGTGGATTGTATATGGAACAACGGGTTAGAAAACATAGCCAGGGGTTCAGCTCAAACGAACGATTAGTTCGAAGCGTATGTATTATTGTTTGGCATTATACCAGCTAAGGAAAATGGATGAGCGGTGTAGTTCATGATGTTAAGAATCATTAATTAGTTTGGCACGTACCGCTACCGAGGTAAGCGAGATAGAAATTTGAGAACTGTACTCTCGAACACGTGTGAATGGTACCCGAGGAGAAGGATGTGGGGTGGGCGGGTAATAACCGACCGCAGAGCTTTAATTGCTCAGAGACCTGCATGAGAAATTTTGTTGTTGCTGACGCTATCACGTGAGCGGTGGGGTTCTTTGCCACCGTCGCAAATTTGGTGCAATTGGGAATTAAAGGTGGTGGTAACCTCGGGGTTCCGGGGCACATGATCCTTCGACCCTCGAGGAGGAGGGACGTGGTGGCGGAGGTTGTGTTCAGGCTAATTGCAAAGGATGGGCGCTAGTGCTAAGAGGAAGGAGAATCAATCTTCTTCTAGCTCTAGGAAGAAGTAGAAGACTTATGTTTTGTACGGATTTCAAGGACGGGGCGGCCGTGGCCATCAGGCGAAGGCGGATGGGGGCTTCGACCGGTCGGAGAGATGATGTATTATTTACGCCATCGGCCTGAACATTTGAGCGGGATTGCCTCGAGGCAAGGATCCAGAAATTATGGAGACGATGCGGAGTCCAGTCGTGGTGGGACGGCGCGGACGCAGTTTGTTCCTTCTCACCCCAGTGCGGGCCAGAGGGACCAGTATCAATCTCAGGGTGCTACACATGTGCCTTCTGCTACACAGATAGGCCAGAGAGACCAAGGTATGGGTCGAGGTCGAGGATAGGGTTCACGGGCCGAGACATCAAGAACCCAAGGGTGTGTCTATGCCATCACACCACAGACTGAGCAAGTTGATTAGTTAGTGATGCAGGGTATGTTTATGTCTTATATGAGCGAATCTTGTTTGATTGCAGTTGCATCACATTCTTTTTGTTCTTTGCTCCCAGTGTGGATGTTTTGGGCTTAGAGGTGGAGGCCTTGGATGGCTTTACATGTGAGTTCTTTCCCCAGGGACTAGGGTGAGGATTGATCGGTATGTCGGAGTGTGAGTTAGAGATCTCGGGGATTAACTCGAGGTTGTTGCCGATTAATGGACATATCAGATTTTGATGTCGTAGCCCGCGCCAGTTAGTTGAGCCACGGCACTGCCGGGTCGTCATTGATTGTGATAGTAGTAGGATTACTGCCTACACACAGGACGGTATCCGTGTGACTTTTTAGGGGGAGAATCATGATGCTTTGCCCCAGATCGTGCACGACTCCAGATGGAGTGGACAATTGATAGGATGGTAAAAGCCTTGCAGGGATGAGAGGCGGGGTTTGAGTACCGAGTGGTTCATGAGTATGAGGATGTTTTTAGGACGTATTACGGGACCACTCGCGCGGGGATGTGGTGACTTTGAGTTACACCTGTCGTTTACCTGTTCCTGCTGACTCCTCGCGGGATGGCATAGGTGATTATAGGAACTGGTCGTAAAATTGTTGAGACAAGTTTTATTAGGCCGGCGCTTACGCCATAGAGCTCTCAGTTACCGATTATAGAAGGATAAGACCTTTGTGGCGTGCGTGATTCTGACCAGGTTGAATAGGGTTACGATGTTAAGAATCGTATCCATTATCGAGATTGATGGTGTTTGTCCGATTGAGAGGCGCGAAGTCACACTCAGAGATAGATCTTCGCCACGGATCTCGCCTCGATTGAATTAGGAGGTTGATATCCTGAATAGTTTGGGGCGGTATGGGCATTCAGAGTTCATGGTGATGCCCTTGGTTAAATAGAATCGCATTGCAACATTCATGGATCATGAATAGCAGGGTATTCAGGCTCTATTTGGTCGGTTGTTGTGGTATTTGTTGATGACATCTTGATCACTCCGGTCGAGGAGCATAAGGATGTTTGCGGATTGATTACATAGGCACTTTCGAGGACCTATCGGTTGTATGCAGTTCGGTAAGTCACGGTTTTGAAACTGCGGGTGAGATTCTTGGAACACGTCGTTAATGCATTTACAGAATCCGATAGACCACAGAAGGTAGAGGTGTTATGAGTTAGGAGGTAGAAGTCGTTTGAGATCTGGGTTTCTTGGGATTGGTATTACGAGGAGGTTGTTAAGGATTTCTCAGGCTAGCAGCACACCTGATTAGATTGACCGGAAGTGGGTCGAGTTTGAGTGGGATGACTGTGTTGAGAAGGCATTCAAGAGTTGAAAAAGAGCTTGCCATCTCTATTCGATAGTCCCAGAAAGCAGAGGATAGGGAGGTACACGGTGTCTTGTGATGTGCCTACGGGACCAGGAAACAGGATGTGTCTTGATCTTGTCAGAGGGTTGTAGCTTATGGTTCAGAGTGGAAGCTAAATCATGAGCGGGAATTACTCACATGATCTGAAGTTGGCGAGCCATTTGTCTTTGCCTTAAAATATTTCGCGCCACTACTTGTATGGTGGCGAGTTTGGTATTTTCAAACACGTAAGAGTTTGAGTATATTTTCCACGAGCGAACCTCAACATGGCCCGATGAAGATGGATGGAGTATTTGGAGATGACTTCCACTGCGTTACCGTGCTGGCCAAAACGAAATGTAGTGGCTATTGCACTACGGTCAAAAGTCATGAGGAATTTTAAGCTAATGTAACTTCCAGGAGTGTGATTGCAGAGACTATGGGCGATTTAGGTTGATATAGTGGTCGAGGCTCGAGGGCGCTAGGGAGTTTGGTAGTTAAACCATCACTGCGGCCGAGGTGATTGAGATACAGGTCGGGACGTAGAATATAGATCCATCGGGGATCGGGTATAGTTAGGTACGGAGTGACGAAGGTGGCCGTCCACACGGATGGTAGTCTTTGATGAGGGCGAGGTTGGCTGGTTTCCCCGGTTGATCGATTTGAAGAGGAGATCGCCCAGGGAGTTCCATCAAGCTCTCGTTTTTCTTTGACTGCATATAGAGGTGGCACGAAGTGTCTTTATGTCTTCCGTCTCAGCTAGTATTGGAGTGGGGATGAGCGACATGTTGGGGATTTGTTTCTATTATGTCTCACGACCTTGACAAGTAAAGACTAAGCACCTGGCCGACAAGGCTACTCAGGTCGCGAGTGAAAGTGAAGGAGCATATCACGATGGGTTTGTGACTCACTCACCACAGAACACGGTAGAAGACACAATCCCAGGTATGGGTTATAGTGGTGGCTCGCTAAGTCGACATATTTTACGCGTGTAGATGACACTTGTATTTGGAGGAATTATCTTGGGTTATTGTCGAAAGATTGTCTGGTTACATGGAGTGCCTGTGTCTATCGTATCGGATGAGGGGGTGTTCCCGGTTTGACACACTGGAAGGATTTCAAGAGCGTAAGAGACATAGTTGACGATGAGCATTGTGTTTCATCTGCAGACAGATGGTCAATCGGAGAGGACCAAACAGGTTTTAGAGGACATGTTACGAGCATGTATCTTGGATTTTAAGGGTAGCTCGGAGGATCACTTACCCTTAGTGGAATTTGCCTACAACAACAGTTATCAAGCGAGTATACAGATGGCCCCACCTATGAGGTTTTATATGGGAGGCCATGTCGATCCATTGTTGGGCAGAGGGGTGAGAGAAAAGAGTTCCATCACTAGTCGGTTTGATTGAGGCACCTCGAGAGAAGGTGGGTTGATACCAGCGTCTTCTAACGGATCAAGCCCAGCAAGACTCGCCAACGAGATGGCATGACCTTTAGAGTTTAAGGTGGGTGATCACGTCTTTCTTGAAGGTGATGCCTAAGAGAGGAGTGGTCGGTCGGCCCAGTGGGAAGCTGGCCTGGGGTATATTGGGCGCCAGAATTGCTTGAGAGGGTGAGCACGGAGTTGCATATTGATTGGCGCCTGCAGAATTCTTGTCGGGTCTCGTGAGGTGTTAAGCGTGCATCAACCGGATGCCAGTCAACTCATGTAGTGGATTGAGGAGAGATTATTGATGCGATGGGACCTTCGAGGAGGGGACAGTGTGGCATCTGGATATTTAGGATGGGTTTTTCTCGACCTTAAGATAAAATGCCAGTTAGTAAAATTCATTATGACCTTGTTTGAGGAGTGGAGGAGGCAACGTGGGAACGCGATGACACGATGTGAGCCACCTATCCTTTCCTATTTGAGGACGAAGGTGTGTGGTCTAATATTTGGCATTAGAAAATTACTGCATATGCATGTGTTTGTGTGTACTAGTATGTGTGAATTTCGGGGACGAAATTTTGTTAAGGGGGGAAGAATGTAAAACCTAGGAAAAATTCAATTTTTCTGAAAAATAGTAAAATAGTAATTTTAGTTGAAAACAAAAATTTTTATAGATCTCGGATGACGAAATGGACTTCATCGTTGAATTCGTCTTGCGAAATCTAGTTACCTCGTCGAATTTCGTCGGATTCCTAAACAGTCGAATTTCCCAGCGTTTTTGAGCGTGGGTGTCGGGTGACACGTAGTAATCCTATAGTGTAGTCTTCTGTTTGCATCTTGGGGAGGAGACTGACGTAGCGTGACACATTGAATTAACATTTTATGAATGGCTCACATTGAACCAAGTGTCAAGTGGAGGAATAAAGCAAATAAGAAAAAAAAGAAAAAGAGAGAAATTAAGAAAAGATAAAAGGGAAGGAAAGTTTTTTGGCGTAATGAGGAGAAAGGCAGAGAGAAGGAGAAAGTGAAGCTTCTCTCTAAGATCTACAATCGGTCGGGTTTTCGGTGGATGAGTAAAGTGGGATCCACGTGGCAGGGCTACGCGTGGGTACCAAAATCTAGGGGTTCAATCCAGCTTCAAAGGCGGTACACTCTACTTTGGGTTATTTACAACTGAGCCATTTAATGGCTTGGGGTTTTCTTAGAGGCGGAATGAGAGGTTGTAAATTCGATCCCAAATTTTTTGGGACCGAGTCATAAGGCCACAGAATTTTGGGACTATTTTCAAACAGTCCGGGTTGAATTTTCGGGACTACTTTTGGTCAGTCTTGGACTGTGTTGAGATTTGGTTTTAATCCTGGGATTGATGTTTTCGAGTTTTGTTGAGTTTTTCAACATTACTGTAATTTGTTGATGAATAGAACCAAAAATGGTTCATGGCCGTGAAGGGATCGAGAGGTGCCCTGTTTATGTGGGTCTGAGATTTAGGCCTTTTTGTGTGTTATTGTTACTCCCCTATCCCGGGGGTCCCGTTGACAACCCGTCAACTCACGGAAACTTATGGATATCGGGTGCTCCGATATCACACTCACATGTCTAATATATCGAGACCCATTTTTGTAAAATTTTCTTACAAACAACCAATTTCTTATAATATTTCACAAGAGTTTGATGTACAACTCTTTTACACTTTTACATGCCAAAGCTATGATAAAACTAGATTATTCTAATATATTTTACAAAAATGCTTCTCAAGAGCACAACTTAGGCCTTCTTCGTGCCACGACCTCGAGAAGGAGCGCCCAGTCTTCTCGATATTTTTGAAAGGGGGGTCCCACGACGGGATGAGCAAAGCCCAGTAGTGATAATCTCTTCTGAGGGTTACTCCGCCTAAGTGCTCATGCGTGATGAAACGATTTTTACATTCAAGTAAAAATATTCACGTTCTACTTTCGAATCTCTATATGCCATGGATGGTGAGAATGTGACTCACACATCCCGTGTCTGAGTCTTCACCAACTCCTCACACGTACAGTGCCAAATATTTGAAAACCTGTCATTGTTCACCAATGACCATTTTCTTTTCCAAAACAAAAGCTTTTTGTTTTTAAAACTTGTAACACATTGGACAAACCCCTAATGTTCATTTGATTTGATCAAATCTGGTGTGTTTATGCATTTGTAGGCCATGGATTTTCGGGTTTACACCATAGGATGCCACGCACCTTTCTGACATTTTTCACGGGCTTTCATCGTCGATGATCATGTCTAACCTCAATAAATTTGGGTCTTTCACCACAGGGGAGGGATCTACCACATCTTGCTTTCGCCCGACACACGTGGCCTGTGTTTTCATTTTATACCACCTTGAGTCTGGTGATTGGACCATTGTCGTTTTGAGCTCACCACCGCAGTCACTAAGAATGGTGAGTGCTTTGTTTTTACATGCACTTCCTTTGCATTCGGCGCGATGTCTGGATGCATATCTGTCACTAATGTCAGCTGCATTCTCATCGGCCCATGTATGATGCACACTACATGAATCATTCTCATCAGTTGTACTTCATATCAACTACCATGCAAACATATATCACAAGCATATAAGTATCCATCAATCCATGACTAAAAAATTTAAGTCATACAACCTTCCTTAGGCTAACTCATGGCAATTCCTACCCAACACAATAGCCTATAACATGCCATGCAATGGTCATGTCAAAACCCGGCTATTCACATCGACACAACTAATTAAACTGCACACTTGGTGCAAAACATAGAATTCAGAAAAATTATGATCACCAATTTTCCTCCATAGGAACATGTCTAGAATCTTGAAACTCGATCGACTTTCCATAGAGTCCCAGTACGGCAGGAGTTTTGGGCGAAGAAGTTATGGCGTCCCGAGTTGGGCCTCACATGACCTAGCTAGTTCCTCCACACAGACGGTTGATCCCCTACGCGGTGAGCTCAGCCAGGATGACTCTGATCGGCCCGACTCTGATCGGCTGATCCTAAACGGCTGATCCCCAGTAGGCGGTAGGAGCAGGTCTTTCCACCCAGAGCGTTCGAGAGTAAGCAGACATAACTTTAGTACAAAGGGTCAGAGTTGGGTAATTGAAACCTAACATCCGTTCATTGATGTGACTATAATTTTGTGAAGGGAACTGGCAATTCCTTAATTTCCACGGCAATCCTAAAAATTACAGGCTAATACGTAGATCAAACTAGGGCAACTGTGGTTAATGCGGCAAGCATTCCCTTTGGGACGAGACACTACACAACCCTTGGGTGAAAATAACTTAAAATGGGAGAAGACCTACCTCTCAAAGTTTATCGAAACACCCCATTTCTGGTCTCTACTTGAAACTCTTTGCACGGGGAAGTACTTTTCTTCTTTCTCCACCTGACCTTGGGATCAGATCGTGGAAACCTGAGATGAATTAAAGCTTCTCTCACAATCTTTCCTACCTCTTTTCTCTTTTCTCCTCCTCCCTCCACTCATGCCCTTAGGTTGATTAAGATGGTTAAGTTTTGGAGAGTACTAACTTTGCCACATGTCAATACTCGTGTCCTTGGATTACCCTTATCACCTTATTCATCTACCTTGGATTTCTCTCTAATCATGTGTTGCCACATGTCTCTTATGGGTCCCACTTGGGCCCTTTATTTGACTTACCTTACACTTGACATGCGGCACATTGTGAACCACTCATCACTTGCTAAGTGTCATAGGAATTCTTACCCTGGTACCTCAGCATTGAAATTGATGTGTTGGTCGACATGGTAGCTAGATTTCGCTAGACGATTCCAACGGTGAAGTCCGTTTCATCATCCGAGATCTAGAAAAATTTCATATTTTCCCACTGAAATTACCATTTTACCCTTTCTTAGAAAATTGAATTTTCTCGGGTTTCTGATATATAAAATTTCATCCCAAATTCTGGTTTATTCACATCTTTCGCATGCATATACAATGTGCACTATCTCATGCATGTAAACTAGTCATTTAATTACTAAACGATTAAACTGCGTACCTTCATCCCTAAACAAAAAGGGATAGGTGGCCCGCATCGTGTCCTCGCGCTCCCACGTTGCCTTCTCCACTCCATGATGTTGTCACAACACTTTCACTAGCCTCATGGTCTTGCGTTGCAAAACTTGATCTCGGCTATCCATGATGTGCACTGGTCCCTCCTCAAAGGTCCCATCCGTGTCAACAATAATCTCTCCCCAATCCACTATATGAAGTACGGATCACAGTTATACTTAGAGCATGGAGGCGTGGAACCTCATGAACCTTTGAGTTAAGCTCGGTGGTAAAGGCGGCCGTCTGTAATGCGCCCGCCTCTTACGAGGTATCTTCCGGAAGGTCGATGTACCTTTGCGAAAGCTTTCCGCAAACTTGTTGAACGACCCTCCTCTCTTAGGCTGCGCGAAGGCGTGATCACCCACCTCGAGACTCTGGGGTCGGCGTCGCACATTGCGTAGCTCTTGTGGGCTCCTAGCCGGTGAGAGCGTTTGCCTTATCAAGCTTACCTTCTCAGGGTGTCTCTGTCAGTCCAGGACCACTTGATGGAGCTCTCCCATCTTTGTCTAAATGGGTGATCGGCATGGCCTCGATACCAGCCTCTGGGATTATACATCTGTATACTACTTGATAGCGTTGTTGTAGGCGAATTCCATAAGAGGCGAGTCTTTCGCTCCTATCGACCCACATGATCCGGGACACATGCTACGGCATGTCCTCCCCAAAATGCGTATGGTCCTCCAGGCCCGACCATCATGCGCGGATGAAATCACGGTGCTCATAGTCAACTTTGTCCCATGGCCCTTACGGAAAATCTTCGAAAGTGTGTTGTAAATCTGGGATCTGTCAGGCACTATGAACGGCACTCCATGTGGCGAACCCGATCTCTCGATCCTATAGCAGGTAGAATTCCTCAGGTGTGAAGATTCAAGTCTGTGAGGCTAGAAAATGTGTCTTAGGCTTCGTCAGCCGGAGTCCACGATCACCCATCACGCATCATGCCAAACTAGATTGTCTAAGGTGGTAAGTGAGATTAAGTAAAATCCCATCATTGACGTACTCCACTTCCGGCTCGGCCACCTAGCCTGGCGGCTTTTTGGTGCTCGGCCTTAACCTGCGGCCCAGGTGAAGCATCGTTGAACAACAAAGTCCCAGGCGTGTCTCTTCATCACTCCGGTGTCGCGAAAAAAAAGCCGAAGATGGCGGTACATCTTCCAGTGCCTGGATGCCTGAATCGAAGCGGGTTGAACTCTAGGATCTCTCTCTCGGTCAGTTAGCGGGAAACCACTACTAGATCATATACCCAGGAAATACCATATGTGTGGATGGTCGACCTTCCTCACGTACTTTGATTGTGCAGGCCTGGTGGACACTATCTATGCGTTCTGCCCTTGGGACTCGATCACTACGCCCCAGCCAAGGGACGACATAGTTACCGACTCCCAAAGTACCTGAGCTTTCTCGCTATCTCGTAGTCGGGTGATCCACGGTCTCGAGCATGCGCCACTCAGGAAGCTATCTTGTAGTGCTTCAGTGATTTTTCGGTGAGTGCATTAGCCGCACATTTGCCTTACCGGGGTGGTAATCTGAAATTGAAGTCATAATCCTCTAGGACCTCCATCCGCGGTTAGCGTTGCATCATATTAGGTCGTGGCCCAGAAGAATGCACCAGGACTTTTGTGGTCTGAATACACCTCAAACTATTCCCTGTATAGGTAGTGGTGCTAAATCATGGCCAAGACTATGAGTGCATGACTATTATACGTGTGGGGTAATTCTGCTCATGATTCTTACGCTGTCGGGAACCCAAAATACACTTTCTGCCCTCTCAGTTTGCATCGAAGCATCCGATCCGGAGTCATTTGAGCATCATAAAACCCCCTTGTATTACCCTCTGTCCCTTTTAGGACTATCTGAATAAGTAGTAGCTTTCTCTCTTGATATCTGGAATGCGCTTCTCATGAGGTCATTCCATTCGAACATTGACCTTTTTCCTAGTATACAGAACCAGAGCGCTCTATGGTGAAGTGCTCGGTTTAATGAAACCCTTGTCCAACAACTCCCATTATTTGGACCTTGAAAGTGCCGCTTGACTCAGCGCAATCACCATCTTATGCGAAGGAGTCATAGAAAATGGCGATGTACCAAGTGTAGCTTCGATATAAAAGTCTACATCCCTGCAGCCAGAGGTAATCTCGGTAACTCATCCGGAAAACATCCTCATACTCACAGACTACTCGAGGTAGATCCAAGTCCGGTCTCACCTCGTCCTCCAAGGTAAGGCTTGTTAGCCAACCCATCAATTGTCCGTGTCATCTGGAATCGTACACGGTCTGGGATAAAACATCGTGCTTGTCCCCCCTGAAACATAACATGAGTATTGTATAGTGTGTGGGCGTAGCGGTAAGTAGAGCGTGATGTGTGTATATATATGCGCCTATGTGTGCAAGTACCGGCGTCGCCCTCAGTAATA
This sequence comes from Tetrastigma voinierianum, assembly GCA_016808115.1. Taxonomy (NCBI): domain Eukaryota; kingdom Viridiplantae; phylum Streptophyta; class Magnoliopsida; order Vitales; family Vitaceae; genus Tetrastigma; species Tetrastigma voinierianum. The sequence continues at coordinate 449,968 of JAEQBH010003725.1, forward strand.
TAGTGTCACGCAGAGTGCGGATATGTCGATCATGAGGACAGTGTGTTGAATCTGAGGATTGGCCTGAATATTATTTGGATGTAAGCTTTGAGTGACAGTTTACTAATATTTGGATTTAAACTAAACTAATTGTTCTTAATGACTTACTGTGTTGTAGAGACTAGGGTTATGTCTCCCCCTACCACTTTTGATGGATTATTTCCTATATAAATTACTATTCAGTTTATTCAGGACTTATTGATGACGAGGTGATCTTGCTTACGAGATACCCTCTCTCGAGGTGTATCCGCCTATCTCGCTAATAGGGTTGAGTGTATCTCTACCCCAACTCGATACTCGGCTTGGCAAATGTTCTAACCTTAAGTACTTTACCTCGGAATCGAATATCTACATTCTGAATTGACGAAATTGCTCTGTCGAGATCCTTGAACATCTCATCTCTCGAATCTCGGATATCTAGTACAATCATGCCAATATTGGCCAGACACCACCATGTAAATAAATCACAGATATAGAAAAGTCTCTAACAAGCCATAAACAACTGAATAATATAAAAAATGAATCTTTAATCCATGCGGTTATTGTGAGTTCGACAACACACAGATATGGATCTAGAAACATGCGAATGTGAGTACGCAAATGTTAATCTATAAAACATCGTATACATCAGAAGAGAAAAATGCAAAGTAGGTCTCTGCGAATCAGAGTCATTCTTGCTCTCACTTTCGGATTGGGACGTCAGCGGCGTTAAACGATGACTTTATTCTTGTGACCCCGGCTTGTCGCGACATTGGGGTGTCGCGACGTTGGGACGTCGCGACGTTCCAGCCAGCTTTATGCACTTCTACCCTCCGCTCCAAAATGCTTCCAAAAACCCCCATTCCACCTCCAGTTCACACACAATACAAAAATCAGATGTCGGGCTATAGAAATACTTAATTAACTGTAAAATAAAGCTAAGACAATAAAACGAATAGTAGTATGACATGAGTGTTTTAGGCACTCATCACCCAAAACAACCTTGCTTGTCCCCAACGAAATTAATCTAACCTGGACACACACCTACATACTATGGCCTAACACTAAGATAGGAGTCTTTGCACATGCGATAGATAGAGAGTCAGGTGGGCCAGGCTCACACTTTTGCCATTTTTGTTCGAAGTTCGAGTTCGCAGGGCGTGCGACTTTCGGAAAGAATTAGATTGAACTTCGGTGTAATTGGCGAATCTCAAACCTCGAGATGTTAATAACCTTTCCTGGACATATATGCGTTGAATAAATGACCTACAGTTTATACCTAGGTTAGACGCCCTAAGCCACAGTTGCTCACTGGTGGAAAATCTAACTACGAAAGGAAAGGAACGCACCGTTTGCTTTCTTGACATACCTACTCATAACATGAAACAAAACTGGGTACTTGTAAGTTTATGCTAAGTGTTCATGTAGCGGGGCTTAGTTAGTGACTCCCCCCCTTTAGTTGGTTAAGGCAGGGCAGTTGAAGTTCCCCTTGAGCGTCACCTCGAGACACTGACTAAACCCACCAGGGTCCTAAGGCGTGGGAAACTTCCATCTTACGTCCCCTACTGACGGGCGGTGGAAGTCAATGACTCAGAGCCGAGTTTGCGGGCATTGGGCTTTGAAAGGCCCCTCGGAACATATTTTGGGATTAAGATTAAGAAAGATCCACTTATTCTATATATATATATATATATATATATATATATATATATATATATATATATATATATATATATATATATATATTATTAATATTTATTTATTTTTTTATTTTTTTTTATTTTTGTTATTTTGGGACTCGGCTGATCCTCTTTTATTTACGATTGTCCCGTCTCTTTGGGTGTTTAGAGACTCCCGGGGTTTGTTGAACCTTAGTAGATGGGCTTGGCACTAGGTATCACACAGGTCATCGAATTGTGTGAGGTGTGATGGGCTCATTTGGGAGTAGTGTCTTGAGTATCGGGGTGATTCACTATGCCTCCCCTATTCAGCCTAATTCCGTATCAAACCTCAAGCGAATCCCTTTACGGAGCTATCTGCTGTTTTCCATGATAATAGTAGACTGGAGACCAAAGTGATCCTCGACTCGAACATGGCGACACACACGGACTACCTAAACCACGACACCACTAAACATAGATATGATCTACGAAAAAAAAAAAACAAACGAGAACTAAACCTGAGACTTGTGACTAAAATGAACAAGGCATCCGTAAACTTAACTCTGACATGAATACGAAAATAAAATAACCATCACAAAACTACTAATATAATAAAAACCAGTCACCACACCCACACCCCCAAACAAAGTATCCAGTGTCCCCATTGTGATAAAAACGAAGGTGAAGGGAACTCCACGGTGATCAGACCCGAGGTCCTATTCTTGGCGGTGGCGGTGGTGGAGGGCGAGAAGGCGACGGTGGGCTGGAGGGGCTACTTCTTCTTTGGAGAATAGTGGCACAGTTGACCCATGCCCGTGTCGGCCTTGAAGGGCCTCCATATCACGTGTGGGAGGGACGGTGCTCTGGGTCTTATCGGGGAATGCATCAAGCGTCAGTGGGGCGACTCTTGGGTCCTCGTCAGTGGGGGAATTTGGATGAGGTGTGCTCCGAGGTCGGCAGGCCAGTGGTGGTGGTGGTGGTGGTGTTTAGTGGAGGGATTACTTGATGTCACCTGGGGATACGCCCGGGAGGCTAAATTGGCACGATAATTAGTGGAGCTCCTCCTCGTCAGGGAGCTCATGGCTGAGTCATAAGTCCCCTCGGGTTGTGGTACACACACCGGTTTGTCTCGCTTGGAAGTATAACCTTAATTAGGTGTACGCCTCGTTGTCATCTAAGGGCGCTTTTGGCTCGTATGCATGGCCAGTATATATGGAAGATTTGAGTTTATCTAAGCGTCCGGTTATGGAGGATGGCATCTCATCAGCACCCTTGACTTATCAAACGGAATGTCCTGAATGATAGCGTAGTTGAGTAGGGCACGCTTGGCGGTCACTTCACACACATTCGTCATCGAAATGAGACACGACGTGATGAAGTGATGGCAGACTTTGGGGATATAGACCAAATGCTTGGCCTTGAAGTGGACAGCGTGCCCATCATTGTTGAGCTTCCACTCGCGCGGATTTGTCGAGACAGGAATGACCTCGGGGTGTCGGGCGCTACGACAGAGCTATCCCGAAAGGCTCAGGGGGTGTGAGATCCAATTATAAAGCGGTTGATAGACTCCGTGAAGTCTACCAACACCCCTTCCGGACTTTCTTTACGACGTGAGAGGCGAGGTTGGCGTAGAATTCTCGCACCACACTCATCGCAGCTGGACGAGGTGGTTGGCAAAGAGCCCGCCATCCCTTGGTCTCAATAGTCTTGCGGAAGAAGTCATCGGGATGGTGGAAACCCTTTTCTTTGATAAAAGATCGGTTCTTGCAGATGGTGTCGAACCGATCGACGACATCCTCGTTGACAAACCTCATGCATCAAACTTCGGGGACGGGTCCTCACTAGCCCAGGCCGTTTATTAAATGACTTGCTCTTACAGACATAGGCTAAATTACCTAAGCTCTTAGAAGTACACTAGAACCAAATGGCACGGGGCCCGTGAGATGGTTATAGACAATATGTCGAGCTTTTTGGGTGCCATATGAAAACTAAGACCAAATAAGCAAACAAGTTGTAGACACGACCACAGGGCCTTTCAAAAAGAACCTATCGGCTGGCCCAGGCCAGAGACCACGGAGGACTAGACCTAACAGGGGCGAACAAAACCTAAACGAGTCATGGACACCAATGCGTGGTGTGGAAGGCGCGAGACAGGGACAGAGACAGTGGTGGTGTAGTGAGTGAATGGTGGTGGCAATGTCGGTGAGTGGTGGAGAATGGCTGTAACCTCAAGCGGGTGAAGAGTAATTGACGGGTGTGGGTGTGTGTGTCGCGCGGGCGACAAAGGGAATTACAGCCGGGTTCGAGGCAAGGAGGAACGGGAAGAGCAAAATGAAGGGTGTGTTGGCCTTAAATAGAGTCAGCGTGCGACGTCTGAATAACGTCAGCGGCGTTCAAGCGACCCAGCGTGTGGCGTTGAGATCTAATGTAGCGACGTTGAGATCGATGTCACGGCGTTCGGAGGGTTAAAACCAACGTCGCGGCGTTGGGAAACCATCGATCGCGGCGTTCGAAGGAATTAAAAATGGCGTCGCGGCGGTGGATCCGGCAATCAGCGGCGTTCGGAAGTGGCCCGATGTCGCGCGACTTTGGGGCGTGGCGTTGAAAACAGCGTCGTGATGTAGCGAAGGCTTAGAATGCGAGCTATTCAGCAATGGTCTAAAGTGAAAAACTCCCCTTATGCGATTTAGCGCGACTTCTCGAACCACATTGCTATGCAGCGGATCCTCCTGATACTTTCCCAGCCAGCGGGTCACGAAAGCGGACATCGAAGGAAGTCCGATTCGCGGCGAACAACAAACTGACCAAACCTAAAACAAGCGAGAAAAATTAAACCATGAAGAAAAATTTCAAAATCTTTGGTTTACTCAAAGTCTTATTTAATATGAATTAGCTGACGACCTGAATCTCGGTAGTAACAAAGGAACTGGCTCATAATAGCTGCGCACTTAAATCGTGTAGTGTCTGATAGCGTCTGCTTATCCTTATGGAACTACGCCCCAAATATGGCTTCCGCCGTTGTGTGCTTGTGAATGTCCACACTTTCTCGGGATCACGTGCCTCTGCCCTCCATGTGGAAAGACATAGTCCATATGAAGGTCCAGTATGTTTAATTTCGGGAAAAAGTTTGAGACGAGAATTAAACAAAAGGACTTGTTGCCCGAATTCCTTCATGGTAATATGTTTATTGTGCCATGCTTTGTCCTTTCCTTGCAAATCGGGCATTTTCATAACCGTTCTGAATTCGTCTAGTTCAGCATTGCGGCAGTCTCATCTCGCGGCTAATGTCTTTGTCCATGTTAATGAAGTTTTGATGAGCTCGATGCTCGATTCCTTTGGCAGGTGGCATGCTTTTCCATAAACAATTCGAAAGGGTGACATACCCAATGGTGTTTTAAATGCTGTTCGGTATGCCCGAGTGCATCCTCTATCTTTTTAGACCAGTCCTTCTTTGGGTTGTTGGCGTTTCTCGAGGAATGGACTTGATTCTCGATTTGATACCTCTGCTTGCCCATTTGTTGTGGGTGATAAGCGAGGATGTCTTATGTCCTTTATACTTTTGCAAGACTTTGTCAATCATCTTATTACATAGTAGTACGATTATCATGATCGGTCTTTCGAGGCTATTTGAATCACGCGAATATGTGAGCTGCGAAGAAAGCGTACTCTACCTTGTCTGCATCATTAGTGCGGGTTGAGTGCTACTGACCCACTTAGAAGACATAATCACGCTAGCGAGATGTACAAGTTATTATAGAATGGAAATGGTCCATGAAATCCATCCCCATAAATCAAAGCGATTCTATACCGAGTGGGTACATGGCAGTTCGATCCTTTCTAGAAATGCCCCGTTGATGCGACATTTGTCACATGTGAATCTGACCAGTGAGCATCCTTGAATAAGGTAGACGTTAGAAGCTGATTGAAGCACCTTGGCTGCGTTCGTAGCCCCTTTGAAATGTCACCATGGTAAAGTGTGAGTGGTTGAGAATCTTTGTTCATTTCATCTTGGGCACGTTATCTCGGATCGCAATTGACGTGATAATACGTATAGGTGCTCCCTCCCAATGAAGCAGTGTTTCAAGTGTGCGAAAAACCTCTTTTTATGTTGATAGCTAAATTCCGAAGGGATTACCTTGGCTACCAAATAATTCACGTAATCTGCAAACCATGGAACCACCCTTTTGTTTTTAATAGCTAAGAGTTGCTCATCAGGAAAGTCGTCATTCACTTGAACCTCATCACTTACCCTTGGCAGTGAAGATGATCGTGACTAGGTTCTCAGATCCCTTTCTTGTCTTTAATCTGCATTGAATTCTTGCGGCTGAAGAACCCGCGGATTAGTCGAAATTTGGCCTCCTTTAGTCATCAAGTATTTTATGGCAGAATGATCGGTGTGGACTACGACCTTGTTGCCAATCAAATAGAACTGGTGTCAAAGCGAAAATGATGGCGATAGTTCTTTTTAAACAGTGGCGTAATTCAATTGAGCATCATTGAGTTACGCTTGCATAGTAGATTACGAATATTCTTTCGTTTATGCCACTAACACTACTCAATCGCGTGTCACTTGCATCACCGCATCATTTCTGAATGGAAAGGACCCGATGCGGGCTACTACATTAGGGTAGATACCAATTTATCTTTTAACACTGAAAATGCGTGCAAACATTGGGCATCAAACTCAAATGGGGTCCCTTGGATAAGGAGATTAGACAACGGTTTTGCAATCTGAGAAAAGTCTTTGATGAATGCTTCATAAAGTCGATGTGGCCTAAAAACTTCTTATCCCTTTTGCCAGATGAGGCGGAGGTAAATTTTCAATTAGCCGATCTTTGCTCTGTCTACCTCTATTCCTCTTGCTGAAATCCGATGTCCGAGTACAATCCCCTCATGTACCATAAAATGGCACTTCTCCCAATTGAGTACAAGGTTGGTCTCCTCGCATCTTATCAATACAGATTTCAAATCCTTCAGACAGTTGTCAAATGAACTACCCAAAACCGAAAAATCATCCATGAAGATCTCGATTGTCTTTTCAACCATATTTGAGAATATGGCCTTCATGCATCGTTGGAAGGTGCGTGGCATTGCCTGACCCAAGGGCATCACTTTGAATCACGAATGTCCCATAGGGACATGTGAATCTCGTCTTCTCTTGGTCTTCGGGGGCTATAAGCGATTTGATTGTAAGCGAATATCCATCCAGAAAGCAATAGTATTCATGCCAGGCTAATCGATCAACTATCCCCGATCTAGAAATGACAATGGGAAATGGTCTTTTTAATTGGCCTTGTTCGATTTCGATAATCATCTGAATTCTCCACCCGATGGCGATTCGAGAAGCGTAATATGTTATTTCGGTTCTTATAGACAGTTGTTCCTCCTTCTTAGGCCTTGCTTGTTTGGACTTACCCATACCTTTAATAAGATAGGATAAATTACGAGTATCCAGCCACTTCTTACCTCCTTCGGTTCCTCTTTCATAGTTGGATTCAACCTCCTTTGTGCTTCCAACGAGGTTTATGACCATATTCTGTAAAAATCTGATGTGCACATGGAAGAAATGAATCGTTTTTATCGACTAGAGGCCATCGAAGCATTTTTGTGATCTCTAAGGACCCTCAATAACTACTCTTCCTCTAATTAAATCGGGATGTTGAGATGATCAACGGTAAGGTGGATCTTATCCCAGGTCTGTATCATATTAGCCCCAGAGTAAAGGTTTTGTTCCATCTTGGGGTGGTTGTTCAACCCAGTTGCAGCGTTTAGTACTTTCAGAGATTCGAGTATTATTTCCTTCTATTTGGGTTGAAAGAATCCATCCATTTACATATTCCTGCACCTCTTCGCTCGTATTCTCGGAATCACTGCATGCTTAGGCTAGCCTCCCGAAGGATCGGTGAGACCACTTTGGCTAGACACTATAGCCTTCTTATCTACGCCATATAAACATGTATCACTCTGCGCTGGATGTCTCCACGACTTGAACCACGTTGAACTTGACTTCATCCTCACGCACTCTCAATTTTAGTTCTCCTTTGAACATCAATCATTGCTGCGCGATTCACGAAAGCGGTCTACCCAATTATAGGTATTTGCTATCCTCTTCATACTCCCAATACAATGAAATATCACGGAAGCGATAATTGTCTTTGCCTTGATTGTTCAATTAGGTGGCTTGATGTTGCATATTAGCCTTGTCTCATTCATAAAAGCCGAGTGTGAGATGCATTTGCATGAAGGAGCTTGTTCGAATCCACTTTTTCTCGGGGTGGTTGTTAAGCACTCGGGGTGGTGGCATGTTATTCGATTGTTCCTCATCCATACCCTTGGTATTACGACTATTCGATTTTGATTATTCTGCCGCCTTAGCCTTGATTTTAGTTCGATAATTGTTTCCCCATCTTGTCAGCATTTAATAGCGTGGTGACTCTGTTAAACCTCGACACACTCTTTTGGGCACCTTTCTTGTTTGGTTTCCGTGGGCATTACGAGCTGTTGTCTTTACATCCTTCTGAAATTCACACAACTCCATTGGGTTGATGCGTATGGCATTCGCGGTACCTTCTTTATCTAGTTAAGTTGGTAATTTGTCTGACTATGAGTAACGGTGTTGAAACCTCATTATCAGTCTTGCTTCTGACTTTTCTTGGTGTAATCTTATCTCTAGACCCTTTGATTTGTGATAGTAGCTGCATCTTCAGATTTCATATGCTTGAGTCGTGGTTTTCTTCATTGTGCCCCTCCGGTGAGGCATAAATCAGCTGTTCTAGTCGCGTTCCTTGGAGCCGTTGCTAAGAAGTATGGACTCATCCATCTGGTCGGTCACGTGATAATAGGCACTTTCTTGAAATCTATCCCATGCCTCGCGGGTTCTCTCCCTCTAGTTATCCAAAGTATTGATCTCTTGCGAGTTGTGCAATTTTCGAGTGGGAAGAACTTGGTGAAATACGTACTAAGTCGTTCCATGAAGTAATGGAATCCGTTAGGTGACTTGTTAACTGATACTTGGCTCTATCACTAATAGAATTAGAACAATCTCAACACGATTACCTCTTCCAGTGACCCATTGTACTTGATCGTGTCGCGAGACTTCGAGGAAATTGTTCAAATGCATATTTAGTTCTCATTGGAGCGATCATGGCAAATAAGATGTTACGAAGACATCGTAAGGTTATTGACTTATTTCGAAGTTGTTTTGCTGAATGGGTGGTCTTTGGATGGGCTGTCCCCGAGCAGCGTAGGCCCGGTAGAAACGAAACTCTTCTAGCAACATGAATGGATCATACGGCTATATCTTGACTGGATGCTTGATTCCTTCAGATTATTCCCATTTTGGCCTCTGTGGCTCGTTTTGCTGTGCTAAGATCCTGCTCTTCATTGATCTCACCATGCTAGATTTCTAGTGCAATTTACGTTCTCTGTTCTTGGTGTATGCGTGTAAGTTCTTTCACGGTTTCGGGATCAAGCGGATGTAGGTCGACGATCTCGTCGTGCGCATGCGCTCACTTTGTAACCTTATTTGTAATCACACACGAAACAAAAAGACCCGATTACCTTGTAAAACAAATAAAAAAAAAAATTCGAGTAATATCTAATTTACTTTATTCATATCTACTAAGCTTGTCCCAATGAAGGCTAAAAACTTGATAAGTAGAGCGTGATGTGTATATATGTCGCTATGTCTTGTAGTGCGAGTCTCCTCAGTAATATAGTGTACCCTAAAATGCAGTGTCGATCCCATAGGAACAGAGTATATTTGAATACGAGGGTTGGCCTTTTCGATATTATCACGGATGTAAGCTTTGAGTGGCTTGAGTTTACTATTATTTGGTTAAACTAAACTGTCGTTCTTAATGACTTCTTGTGTTGTGAGACTAGGGTTATGTCTCTCCCACATACTTTGATGGATTATTTCCTATAGAAATTCTTATTCGGTTTATTGGGACTTATTGATGCGAGGTGATCTTGCTACGAGATACCCTCTCTTGAAGGATTAATATCCTTCATCATTAATGGGTTGGTCATCTCTGCAAACTCGATACTCAGCTTAAATCTTATTATTATACCCTCGAATCGAATATCTACATTTGAGATTGTGAAAGCTCTGTCAGATCCTGGACATCTCGTCTCTCGAATCTCGGATATCTAGCAGATACCGATCATGCCAATGTTGGCCGGGCACCACCATGTAAATCACGAATGCCGGCCGGGTCTCTATGAGCCATAAACAACTGAATAATATAAAAAATGAATCTTTAATCCATGCGGTTGTGACAGGGTTCAATAACACCCTAAATATGGATCTAGAACATACTGAATGTGAGTACACAAATATTTAATCTATAAAACACTCGATTACTTCTATCTAGAAAGAAGAAAAATACAAAAGTAGATTCTGCACCAAGATCGGAGTCCTTCTTTGCTCTCACTTTCAGTGCCACTTGTTCGTACGATCTTGATTCCTGAATTCTCGTCTCACTGCTTTTAATGATGGAGAGACAAAAGCTTCATGTTGACGATCGCGGCGTTGGGACGTCAGCGGCGTTCTTTGCTGTTGACTTTTATTCTTGTTGACCCGGCGTCAGCGGCGTTCCGGCCCGACTTTATGCGCCACCCTCGCTCGAAATGCTTCAAAGCCGTTCCGCGCCGCGGTTCTGATACAAAAATGCAGGATGGTATAGAAATGCTTAATTGGCGAAAAATAAAGGCCCGAACGATAAGGCAGACATGTGTATGACATGAGGTGTTTAGGCACTCATCGATAATCCTTCTACGCTCCTGATCGATGGCGACTACATGAAACGTCGACGGAGTCCAAATCCTAAGGATGACATGAGCTTCGATATGCATGGCTCGCGGTCGGTGAGTAGAATCTCAGATCTCACAGCATGTCCTGGTGCCTCGGATCAGCTCTGTAGTTCTAGGGAAGGGTTCTATCTGATAGCTCTCGAGGTCTACGACCTCTATTACTGACCTTTCACATGATCACGACAATAAGCATGTATATGATCGTGAATTCGCGACACTCTTGTGAGGCGTATACATACATGTATCGGTCTGTCGTGGCTCATCTTGTGGTACTAAGTCCACCGCCTCTTAGGATAATCCCGTCTCATGTGCTGGCGTGATGGTAATAGTAGCATGTCATACACTTGCGTCCAGGTTCAGAAGTCAGGCACAGGAGCCTTGTCATTGACGCCCGACCGTCTTTCCGACCCGTCGGCTGTCGGGGCTGCCGAAGGTGCTGCGTGGAACGCCGCGGCGAAACTTGTTCCTCGACCCTCGGCCCCAGGGTGAAGAGCAAATTATTATCCGCGCTGTCCCATGATGGCCGGGGCTGCCTCCAGCCAGGATCCTTGCCTCACGAGGGTAATCCACTTTATTATGTCGAGCGGATCGTGAAGTAACATATCCATTTGTCTGTCATTGGAAATCCTGGCACGACCTTGGCCTTCATAGCGCGGCTCGCCGCGAAATCATATGACCCAGAAGTTTTTAGCTTCTTTCCCGACGGAAGGAATAACTCTCCTTCACTCTTATGACTAGTACCGCGTCGGATACTGGGCATCGCTTTATCTCTCTCTATGGCCGCCATTTTGTGCACGACCGCCGAGTCGTATCACCTGTGGGAAGAGTCCTCTTATCTTGTCTTGGATGAATGACCGGACCATCCTCAAATTTCCTCACCTTGGCCATGTCTGTGGCCACATAGTCATCCCCAAAGCGTGCTAACTCTACGAACTTAGACATGTATTTGAGTACCGTCATGGATCTTGTCTCGGCTCGATTCAGAACACTTGGCGTCTGACGATCTTTAGAAGAAACTTGCTTATAAAGAGCTCTCGGAAAATCTCCCCATGTCATTGCCTCCAAATTTCTGGAGGTCTTCACCCAGTCCCACCACACCTGGGACTCACCCTCTAATAGGAATGTTGCTAGTCGTATCTGTGTCACATCGGAGGTAATCTTCATAGCCTTGAAACTCTCACCTCTTTGGAACCAATGGTCGACCCTGCCGGTTCCCTCCCCTCTATACGTGGGAGGATGAAATGCATGCAAACCTCAGGAGGGTCCTCGGTCACCATGACCGCCGATTTGCACTAGTGCAGTACAAGGTGGTAAATGTAGTGCCCATCGCCTCCTGAATGCCTGTGATCAAGCCCGGTGATTGGTCATTCTTGCTGGAGTGGACCGGCCTCACGTCAGCCCTCATTTCCATCTACACATGTCAAGTAAGCGACACAATTAAATTTCTATCTCGATCCCAACTAGTAGTGTACATGCCAACCACTAATATACTTAGCCATCATGAACTAATCCGTTCATTCCATTTTTCCTTAGTGGTCTTGGTACCCGACCAATTCTACTCGATTCAATTTAAATTTTCATGTTCATCTTGTTTTAGAACCCCAGGTTATGTTTTCTAGCCATAGTGTTCCTTGTTTTCCATATATCGATCACGCATAAAATGCACTGGCGCCACAACACACATCATGTTATACACCAAAGCACCCACATAAAAAACCTGATGCATGCGATTAATTCTAATCATCCGAGTATTTGCTGAGCAATCACATACTGGCTCCTGACATGTTTGTGATGCTCATACTCGGACACACCTTAATGACCATGCTTTAAACCCATGTCCCTCGAGCCTTAGGTACTTTCGTGTACACATGCTCCCGTCTGATGACGCCCATCCGGGGTCCGTTGAATGACACAATCGACCGCGGAAACCTGTGGATATCGGGTGCTCCGATATCACACTCACATGCCTCATATATCGAGACCCATTTATGTAAATTTTCTTACAAATAACCAATTTGTTATAATATTTCACAAGAGTTTGATGTATAACTCTTTTACGCACACTTTACATGCCAATAATATTAAAGCTGAATTATTAATATATTTTACAAAAATGATTCTCAGGCTGGCAGGCCTTCTTCATACTCACGGCTTGAAGGATGCCATCTTCTCGTGTACTTGAAAATTGGGGTCCCACGGCGAGGTGGCTTGGCTTCAAATAGTGATAATCATCTGAGTTACTCATCTAAGTGCTCATGCGATGATGAAACACACACACATTAGTAAAAATATGCACATTCTTACTTTCGAGATGTCTACATGCCATGGATGAGAATGTCCTCACCTATCCATGTCACGAGTCCTCATAGGCTCCCTCACATATGCAATTGCCAAATGTGAAGCTTTGTCATTGGTGTTTCTGATGACCCTTTTTCTTTCCCGAAAACAAAAGCTTTTGTTTTAAAACTTTTAACCCATTGAATGAACCCCGATGTTCATTTGATACGATCAAATCTCGTGTGTTTATAATTTTGTGGGCCCGCAGTTTTTGGTTTACAAGCGGGATCTGCAGCGCACCTTTTGGCTGTTTTGACGGGCTTTCCTTTGTTGGGTCATGTAACCTCGATAAGTGGGTCTTTCACCCTTGGGGTAGGGGGGGGATGCCTATCTTGCTTCCTTGACACCACGTATTTTCATTTTTCATTTTGCCACCATGGAGTCTCGATTGTCTTATTTGTCCCGTTTGGACTCACCATCGTTCACAAGAATGGTGAATTAAGCGATTTTTTATGCACTCCACAATGGGCTCGCTAGCGATGATGCGGAGTGCATATGCGATACTAATGTCGGTCTGCATTTCTCGTACATGTATGATGCACACTACATGAATCATTCTCATCGAGTTATTACTTCATATCAACTTCTGCATGCAAACATATGTCCTGACATATAAGCATCCATCAATCCATGACCTTCAAAATTTATGTCATCTGACCTTCCCTTAGGGCTAACTCATGATTCCTACCCGACCTGATAACTACAACATGCCATGTGGTCCATGTCAGCTCCCAGACTATTCACATTGACACAACTAAGCAAACTGCACACTTGATGAAAAACATAGAATTTAGAAAAGTTATGATCACCCATTGTCCTTCATAGGAACATGGATGGAATATTAACTGATGAGTTTCATAAGTCAGAACATGAAACGAGTTCGGACCAGAAGAGATATGGCCTGCAGTTGGAGCCCTCACATGACCTAACTGTTTGATCCACTGTTGATTGACTCCTAGTAGCCCGACTCTAATTCGGCTAACTCTAGTCGGTGATCCACTGGCGGGTGACTGGTAGACCAGCCTTTGTGGCCGGCCCGGAACTGACCTTTCCATAGACTATTCGGGGTAAGGGATTTTCTTGGGGCACATAGAGGTCTGATTTGGGTAATTCAAAATCCTAACATCAAGTTCACTGATGTGGCTACAATTTGTCTGAAGGACACTTGACTAAATTCCCTTTATTATGCACCAAAAAACCAGTCCTAAAGTATGGCTAATGCATAGATCAAACTAGGGGCGGCCCGTGGTTGAAATGCGACCAACATTCCCTTGGGGCGAGACAACGCTAGCATGATACTTAGGGTGTAGAAAATAACGAAGTGGAGAAAGGCCTCATCTGAGTTTGTCAGAAACTCAGTTCAGGTCTCTACTTGAAACTATTTGCAGGAAGCCTTTTCTTCTTGCTCCATAGGGAACGCGGTCCGTCCTTAGAAACCCCAGAGAAGGTGGATCTTATCTGTCTAAGCTTTCTCCCTCTTTTCTCTTTCTCCTCCCCCCTCCTCCATGCCATCGATTGGTCTAAGATGGTTAAGTTTGGAGAGTACCTTTGTACATGTCGATACCCAATTTGAACTTGGATTACCACTTATCGCCTTATCCGTCATGGATTTCTCTCGATGTGTGTTGTTACATGTCTCTTATAGGTCCCACTTAGGCTTGTTGTTTGACACCTTGCACTTGACCGTGGCCTTGTTGTGAACCACTCATCATGCGAGTGTCGTGTTTTCCACCGATTGCCTCAGCGTGACATTAGTGTCTCGGTCGACATGGTAGCTAGATTTCGCGAGACGATTCCAACGGTGAAGTCCGTCTTTTCATTCGAGATCTGAAAAAATTTCAGATTTTTCCACCGAAATTATCGTTTTACCCTTTCGAACCGATTGAATTTTCGGGTTTCACGGTTATTGTTAGAGTAACCAACATCTTTGTTGTGTGTAAATCGTAGTAATATCTTGCTGTGATGTATTAACACAAATGGTGATGAATGGAAATTATATGTAGAAAATATAATTATGAATTTATAAATGTTACATGTAGCATGACATAGCGTGAAATGGCTTATGGTGCGTTCGTATCTTGATTTACATCGCCAGGTTGGGTGTGTGTGTGGTGTTGGTTATTCACCATTAACTTGGTGAATATGTGGTGACTCAGGAAATGGGACGAAGTCAAAAATCGAGACTCTCACCAGGTTGTGTAAAACAATAATAATATATAAATATTAATTTGGTGTGAAGAGTGATAGATCTCAGGGGAGTGAAAGTCTAAATTTTATTCTGGGTTGAACATATGTGTCCGTGATGTAAGTTCGCGAAAGTGTGGGAAGGTGTGTGGCTTACACGGGTGAGATCCTGGAAGTCGCTACGGAAACACATGGGATTTGTTGTTAAGAGAGTGGGAGGGTTGTCCGTGGTTTGGTCATTGGGTGAAACACCCGATGGTGATTTTCACACTTGGCGTTGCAGGTGTGAGGGAGTCTGTCAGGACTTGGGTTGTGGGTATGAGGAGTCTCATCTCATACATGACACGGAACATTCCATAAAGGATTGCCTTATTTATATGGGATATGATTTGATGTTTTATGTATGCCATTGCATGTGCATTTAGGCGGGGAGTAGCTCTTATAGGAAAAAATTTATGGCATTCTTGCAGTCGTGGGACCCCCTTTCACTCTGAGGGGGGTGTACGGGGAAAACGGCCTTTCGGACGGAGGCCATGATTATGAAGGAGGCTGATGTGTGGCCTTGATATTACTTTTGTAAAATGTATTATGTAAAAAAGAATTGTAATTAAATTCTTTTAAGACTATTGTCTAAATAGTCAGGTATGTAATTATGGTAAGAGAGCCGTGATCGGACTCTTACGGGCTTTAATTAAGTGTTTTACTTTCATATTTTAGATTTAAATGTGAATGAATGGATCTCGATAAAGGGATGTATTGAGGCGGATCCGAGTAATTCGGTGTCTATGAGTAGTTGTGATATAGTTGTATATTGGGGATATGGACAGATGGACCCTGTATGGTCATTACTACTTATGTTGAGACCTTGGATGAGTTATGGTTATACATATTTGTATGTTGGTGGGAACTCCCCAGAACAAGGAGGCTCTGCACGATTTTTGTGAAAATATGGTCGATAAATAGGACCTGATGGTGTGGTATTGGGTGCAGAAATCCACGAGGTCGGGAGGTTGTGAGTTGTCAATGGGACCCTCGGATTTGGGGTGTCACAGTTTCTTTACCAATAAAAACTTATAAGAATATTTGAAATAGGAAAAATTGAATTCAAATGACATTCAATGTCATATGAAATAATGAAATTTCTTAAATGATTTTTAATAAGGTGAAATGACAATATTATTTTTTACTATTTATTGTTACAATAAATTTTTTTTGATAAATTAGTTACCATAGAATTGAGATAAAAAATTAAAAATTTTGCTTAAAAAGGAAAATATAACAATTTAAAAATATAACTTTTATTTATTTTTACTTGTTTTCTAAGTATTATATGAAAAAAAATTATATATGATAGTTAAAAACTAAAACATTAGATATTGAATTATTTTCAAAATAATTAAAATATTTATATGTATCATAACAACCAATATAATCAATTTCTTTTGTACTATAATGAACATATAGTAAAAACCCTAATGTGGAAATGATAATATTGTCATTTCACTTCGTTAAAGATTATTTAAGTAATTTTATCATTTTAAATAGCTCAGTCGGTTAGAGCGTCAACGTTAAAATGACTGGATATAGGGAGAGAATGTGATGATATTTGGATGAAATTTTTGCTAATTCAAATATCCTAATAAACTTTGATTGGTTAAGAAACACTTGATTGATTAAAAATAAAATGTTCAGATTGAATAAAAAAAAAGTTGAGATACCAAAATAGAAAAAATGAAAAAGTTGAGACACAATTTATGTAATAAATCCTTTGTATATATATATATATATATATATATATATTAGACTTCGATTAGGGTTAAAAATGATATTTTTGGGCGAAAACTAAAATCCTGTGGCTATTAACAACTTAATATGAATTATTTTTAAATGATTTAATTTTTCCTTAGTTTCCCATACCTAAGAGGAATTATTTTTAAATGAGTTAACTTGCCTTTGATTTCCCATTCCTCATAAACTTTTTTTTTTTTAAATAGAATCATATTGATAAATCATAGCATAATTTTCCCTAAATTTAATCATTGACAATAAAATTGGATAAATAATGTTTGATTTAAATTTAATCAATTAAGAAACTAAATAAATGAAAATTGGATAAATACAACTGATTTTACAAACCTTCAAATTAAACATATCTTTATATTTATTAAAAATTGGAATATGAAAAAATAATGTTTAAATATAAAACATTGAAATATATTCTAAATTAATAATTTTTTACTTATTATCAAGTAATTTAATATAGAAAATATTTTAAAAAATAAATATTTGATAAAATTCAAAAATTTATTTCATTTAGATTTAAAATACATGAACACTATGTTTCATTTAGATTTAAAATAATTATCATTAATTCGGATTTCATGTTCAAATAATAGTTAAATTTCTTAATCCAAAATAGAATTAATGAGTTTTAAAATTAATTTGAGAATATGATCTAATTGTTATAATATAATTTATTTTATTTATTAAATATTAAGTAATTATATACTATAAAGATAAAAGTTTTCCAAAATTGGTTTGATTTAAATTTAATCAATTAGGAAACTGAATAGTTAAAATTGGATAAATAAAACTGATTTTTTCAAACCTTTGAACTCAACATATCTTTATATTTATTAAAAGTAGGATTTCTCTATTTGATTACATCCTAACTCCCACATACAATACTAAAAAAATCATATTTAAATAAAAAACCTTGAAATATATTATAGATTAAGAAATTTTTTGACTTATTATCACGAAATTTAATCTAAAAATATATTTTATAAATAATCTAAAAATATTTCTTAAAAAATAGATATTTGATAAAATTCAAAAAGTTGGTGTTGTGGTGATTTTTGAATCTCACATGAAACATACAAAATATAAGCGTGCGGGCGTACCATGAAATTAAAGTATTTCCTAATTGATTGACTTGTAAAATCAAACTTTTAATTGAGCTATGTATGTCCCCTGGTTCCCTTGACATTCCCTAAAATCAAAGTGGAAAACGTACGAGTGGAAATATGGCAGGAATTCATTGTTGAAAAAAATGTTATATTTCCTTAGGAATGAATGAAATAACACGATGCTAAAGTTGATAGACTTGAATAATAATTGCGAGCTAAGATGCTTAAAATTGTTGGAAATAAACATTGGATTTAATTGTGAAAACGATGTGTGTAAAACGATAAACTTGAATAGAACTTGCAACTGGAATATTGAAATTGCTAGAGAAAATATTGGATTTCATAACAAATGAATGAAATAATACTGTTGGAAATTTGCCAGAAACTTGGCTACAACCAGGAATTTAAATGCTGAAATTGTTAAAAGCTTGTTTAAAGCTAGGATTTGCTGATTGACATTGAGTAGATTGATTGATTGATTGATTTTTTGATTTGTTGATTGGTTCATTGGCTATCCTTTCTTCATCCTCTTCTGCTCATTTTATAGACGTAGAAGAATTGCTGCCCAAGTATGTATTTATCCACTCTCTCCACTTTCTGAAGTAACTACCCACGACTTCCATTAAGGAAGGTTGTTCCTCATGAACTCCTCCATGTCTCCATTGTGAAGTCTTGATCCTCAAGAATTCTTCCATGTCTACATCATGAGACATTTCGAAGAATATTCCACATGACACATAGCTGCGTTTCTCGACATATAATACATGCTTTGTTTGACTTTCCAAAATATTTTAAACATTTAGAAATATCCCTGAACTTCTTCAATGGGCTTGTACAAATGGATTTGGGCCCCTTATTTTGGATTTTTATTCATGAGCTTGGGTTTGGGCCTAACCCATTATTGAATCAAGATAAAATTTCAATTTGGGTGCAAACGATTGCCTCCTGCATACATTATGACACGTAGTATTGGCATATGATAAAGCTCCCCAAAAATATTCAACCATAGAACCCAGTACAGCTTTGACCCGCTGATGTAAGGTTCGATGGAAAAAACGAGCCAAGTTAGATCAAATAAATAAAAATTGTAATTCCACAGAAAAGTTTATGCCATCATCAAGTTTTAAACCTCGACTTTTGTTAACCACGAAAGGATATTGTTCTTCGAAGAAAAAACCATTCGACTTGTCCTTGATCGCTTAAATTTCCTTCTTTTTCATTCTAAAAATATTTTTTATTTTCTCTTTCTGAAGCCTTCATCAGTTTGTTTTGGAGAAAGAAGACTTTACTTGTTTTATCTTCTTCTTCCTCTCTCAATGATCACCACCATTAGCACCTCATACTGCGTGCAACTCTGCGTTATAGTGATCGGAGAAGTCGGATCGAGCAGCCAATTTATGCTGTCGAGAAGATCGAACTATTATCGCGAATCTCTTCCACCCCGATATTTGTTGTAGCCAAATTGAGCCGTAGTCTTTCTTTTCTTGCTTTCATCATTCTTGAAGATACACAACAATTGAAGCGTCGTTGAGGACCTACGTGTTCTTGGATTGATGAGATGTTGTTTGTTGTCTTGACCGCGCGCCGGCTTTGGTCGACCTTTGTTGTTAGGCAATGACATTCTGTAGTTCAAATCTTGAGCGTTGCTCGGGATTAGTTCTTTGATCTTTGTTGTAGTTTGTCCGTTCGCCATTTGCGGAGAAGGAGTTGTCTCTGGTAAGATCAAATCTTTCCTACTTTCCTTGATAACGAGTTTTTGATTTCAAATTTCTTCTTGAAGAAACTTGTTTTGAATGATTTCCAAGGTTTTTTTAGCTTTCTTTGATGCCCAAAAATTGAAACTTTTCCTTGATGTTTGTTCGAAAGTTTTCCTGAGTGTAGATTTTGTTGAAGAATCATCTTGAAAAATTCTTTGAAGCTTTCGGCTTGTTTTGAACATTGTTTGGCAATTTCGAACCTTTTCTGGGGTGTATATTTTGAAACTAATCATGAGTACACCCTTTGAAAAAATTCATTGAAGCTTTTTGGTTTATTACAAAAATTTACTTAGGTGTAGACTCTGAAAAAAGTCTGAAATACACCTTCGAAAAAATTCTTTGAAGTTGTTTGACTGTTTCGAACTTTTTTCGGGGTGTATATTTTGAAGAGTACACCCTTTGAAAAAAAATTCATTGAAGTTGTTCGGCTTATTACGAAAATTTTCTTAGGTGTAGACTTTGAAAAAAGTCTAGAATACACCTTCGAAAAAAAATTCTTTGAAGTTGTTTGCCTATTTCAAAAATTTTCTTGAAGGCATATTAAATGATTATCAACAACCTTGGGTTGAGTTACCTTTTACCTAAAATTGAGCTTTTTTTTTGGCAGATTACAAGTCGTACATTGCTAAAGAATCTCACTTTGTCTACTGGCGGAAATGACTCGAAGGTAGCTCTCTGCCAAATAAACCTTTTGCTATGTTGAACATTTCTCGACCTTGCAACCTGAGATTTAAACCCTTGTCATGATTGTAACTTTCTTGTGTTTGTTTCTTTAGGAGCTTCTTGTGTTGGTTCTATGGCTTCCAACCTAGTCTCATCTTCATCAGTGCTCATTTTTCCTTAACTTATGCTTTTGTACTCCAGAGCCAATGATGACAAATGATTGTCCTGAGGCTCTTATGATATCTTTTTCCTACCCTTGGTAGGTGCCCATCGGCCTTCCATTTTTGCTTGGTGGAAAGTGGAGAATTGGAATGTATTCTTGAAATGTTGTTGGAGACTCATTGAGCACTACACTGCACATGCACACTACAACCATGACATTTTATTAGTGGTTTAAGGTGGCACTAAACCTACTGTTTGATTTGTGTTGATTGCCTATGGAATGAATTGCGGAAAAATCATTGACACCAGCACATGTACACTACAACCTTGGCGTTGCATTGGATAAAGGTGGCATCTAGGCCTACCTTTTGATGTGTGTTGATGTGTGTATGAATTGCGGAAAAATCACTAAACACCAGCACACGTACATTACAGCCATGCCATTGCATTAGTGGATCAAGGTGGCATATAGGCTTACCTTTTGATGTGTATATGAATTGCAGAAAAATCATTGATGTGCACACGTACACTACAGCCATGACATTGCATTAGTGGATCAAGGTGACATATAGGGCTAACTTTTGATGTGTGTTGATGTGTATATGAATTGTGGAAAAATCGCGTAGGCATGCAACCCTTTACAACCATGACATGCGTCGTGGATCAAGGGTGTGATAGAGCTGCACCTTTTGATGTGTGTTGATGTTTATTGGAGCGATCTTTGTTTTTTGATGAAAAGTGGTCTTTGGACCTACTTTATATACTGTGTATATTAGGTATATGTATAACATTGGAGAGATTTGATGAACAATTGCTACAAAGCCTATTGATATTTTGAACAAGTATGTTGTTGGACAAGTTTATATATTTGAGAAATAGTGAATTTAAAGCTACTAGATATATTTTCTCGAAACATAAAACAAAATGACATCTTAGAGAAGCTTTGAATGCTTGAGAACAGTGGCTACAAAGCCTACTTTTCTCCAAACATAGAATAGAACAAGGTATTATGCTAGAGAACTTGAATGCTTGAGAACACAATGGCTAAAACACCTACTTTATTAAAAAACTTAGAACATTCTCCAAGCATTACACCTTTAAAGGCTGTGGAATCAACCTAATTATTTCGGGAATTTTTTATAATTTCTCACATGGTAGGGAAGTACTTCTTTAAGTATTTCCCATTGATGAACCTCTTATGTGGCTCTCCTTGTAGGTTTGCTAACCAGTATGCGTTTCCAAGTAGTACTTGATGCACCTTGAAAGGTCCCTCCTAGTTGGGATACCATTTACCCAATTCTTTGTCTTTAGAACCAATTGGCAGAATAATCTTCTAAACAAGCTCTCATTCTTCAAAGCTTTTCCTCTTGATTCTCTTGTTATAAGTCTGAGCCTCTTTATGTTTCTGAATCAACATGTAGTTGAAGGCTTGTATTCTTCGGTCATATGCCGATTTGAGTTCCATCGTCATGGCCTCATTGTACTCTTGAAGAGTAAGGCCATTTTTCTTGGAAACTCTTAGAGAAGGAAAGACTACTTCCATTGGGAGTACTTCATCTTGTCAATAAGTTAGAGAAAAAGGACTTACCCTTGTAGAGCTTCTTTTGGAAGTCTTGTAGGCCCATAATGTTTATGAGAAAATCATGTGTCAATCTATGAGATTCTCCTCTAGCATTTTCTCTAGGATTCCTGTCAACACTTTGTTGGATGCTTCCGCTTGTCCATTGGCTTGGGCATAAAAAGGAGTTGATATGATGAGTTGTATTCCATAATCCATAGCAAAATAATTCATCTCTTCCCCAATGAACATTGTTCCTTGATCAATGGTGATTGATTGGGGAATTCCAAACATGTGAATAATCTACTCCTTGATGAACTGAATCACATCCTTCCGTTACGCTTTCTTTAATGGTATTACATCCACCCACTTAGTGAAATAGTTTTGTAGCAAGCCCCAGAGACCGAGCGTACTGATCTTTGGATGGATCTTTCCAATTAGATCAATGACCCACCCTTTAAATGGCCATGTGACACCAGCCACCTGTCTGATGTAGGGCGGGTATCCTTGTTCATTACAGCTTCCTTATAATATGTTCATTATACACTAATAAGCATGTATCTCACTTGAGATATATTTGACTAGTGGTAGAATTTCAAAATATATTCAAGATCCACAATGGGAGTGTTAGAGCTTATATAAAAACTTTACATTTGTTTACAAACAACAAAAGAAAAGAATATTTCATATAAAATAGACCAAAAGTATTAGATGGGCAATAACATGTGACCTTGGAGGCGATGAGGGTTGTTCGGCGCTGCGCCTGCAGCCACGTACCTACATGGATGAAAACCAGTGCTAAGCACAAAGCTTAATGAATAGCTTCGTGGATGACCACTAACACGGATCATCACACTTCTATTCACATGCATATAAATCTAACATATCATATCATTTAAACATGCTTATAGATATCTCATATTTACTTATCATATCATGTTACATTTCTTATCAACGTCATATTCATTTCGTATGTCATATTCAAGTCATTTCTTTTTATGTTTAGTACGCATAAACCTTAGAAGTGGATAAAGGAAACTATAAGGGCGAAGGCGTACTCCTTTAATGCAACGATTAATTACATAAAGGCCGAAGGCGCTATTCCATCGTGTGTGGTGATGACCATTTATAAACCGAAGGTCTTGTTATCATTGTATGAGACAATGACCATCTATAAGGGCCGAGAAGGCGTGTAATGACCAACGGGGCTAAGCTGATCGATATCTTTGCGAGACTTTGTTTTTACAATAGGCATGTCCTTCCCCATCCACTACAAGGTTTAAGTAGACAATCCATATGTATTTTAATAATTCCGATACCATATCTTATATTCTAGAATAATTATTGTCATCCGGTAATCATATCGATATTTATAATCATTTATTAGTATCTTTGCATTTTCATATCTTATTATATGCATGAATAACTATGGTTACATTATAATATTCTTATGAGAGTATTTAATATCATTCCAATTTTATCGAAGCTATATATGGATGGATTTTAAGACTCAAGGTATTTCCATAGAGTCGAGAACATCAGCGGAGTTCGGATGAAGAAATTATGATCGTCAGAGTTGAAGGCTACACATGAGGCATTGACCTTAGACGAGAACAGCGGGACTGCAGTTTTTCATGGACCTAAAATGAGTTCTAATTTCATCAAGTTATATATGGATGGATTCTAGACTCAAAGGTCTTTCCATAGAGTCCAAGAACATCCGAAACGGAGTTTGGATGAAGAATTTATGACCATCCAAAGTTGAAGGCTTCCTATGAACAGTGACCTACGAGCATAACCAGTAGGACCTACTATTTTTCGTGTTTTTTAGACCTAATATGAGTTCCAATTTCATCAAGATATATATGGATGGATTTTAGACTCAAAGGGATTTCTATAGAGTCTAATAACATCCGAAACGGAGTTCCGACGAAGAAATTATGACCGCTCGAAGTTGAAGGCTTCTTATGAATGTGACTCTGTGAGAATCGCGAGGACTACATTTTTCGTGATTCACGGACTAATATGAATTCCAATTTCATCAAGCTATATATGGATGGATTCTAGACTCAAAGGGCTTTCCATAGAGTCCAAGAACATCCATAACGAAGTTCAGACAAAGAAATTATAACTAAGACAAAAACATGGGTTTTGGAGAAATTTTGACAGCATCTCCCTTAAAATCCCAATATTTCCTTAATACAAATATTCCTCAATTAAGGATTACAATCAACCAACCTAAGTCCAAAAACCGACAAACAATTCCCCTGAAAACACATATAGGGGAAGACTTATGGTTTGCTAACCCCCATCCTACATAATTAATGGGTTAGGAGGTTTCCTAAGTCTAAAAAATTTGGGAATCCATGCTTAGTTTCCATACCAACCCCGAATCAACCACAAACCAAAGCCAGGCAACTCCAATCCCAGTCTAAAGCGCGGCTTGCCGCCCAATATATACAGTAGAGGGTACCTTTAGACCCAAATTCACTTAAAAAAAAGGGTTTATGGTTTGATTTTCCATCACAAAAAATCATACTTTCATATCTTTGCTTTCTTCTTGATCCTTCCTTCTTCGATTCTTTCTCTTATAACTGTGTAACTGCTTCTTGCCTTCTTCTTCTTCTTCTTCTTCTTCTTCTCCTTCTCTTCTCTTCTTATCCGGATGCCCTAACTTAAGCCAAAAGAAATGAGATATTTTTAAGGCTTGTTTGGCCTTATAAATTTTGGGTAAAATGCAATTAGTATTTAGTTATTCCTTTTCCTTCTTGATACCGATTCCAGCTTATCGTATTCACTGCTGACATATGAACTTATTAAATTATGATCCTTGGGTCCTGAATTGGTAAATTATTAATTTACCCTTAACTTCTGTATAAATTCCTAATTTTGCTTATTTTATTTTTAGCATCATTTTATTCCGGAAAAATAGAAATTTACTTTTATTATACCCTAAACATGTTATAAAATTGTTAGGGCATATTTTGGGGTATTACAACTCTCCACCACTTAAAGAAATTTCGTCCTCGAAATTTTTACCTGTAGTGAAGTGAAGAGTTGCAGATATTAACGCTCATAGTTGTAACCCAGTGGCTTATTCCATGCCATGGTGTTGCCAAAGCATTTTCACTAGCGGTACTTGCTTATTCATGGCTTGTTTGCCTCTCGAGCCAAAATAGCTTTCGGCTGCCGTACGTATAAACAATCTGGCACAGCCTTGCACATCACCTGCTGGTAGTATGTGCGACTCATTAGAGCGGTATCTCCGAAGCATCGACACATGGGAAACACGTTGTGTAATTTGGTCCCCGGAGGAGTGCAAGCGATAAGCCACGGGGCTAATTAGTTCAAAACCTAATATGATACTATGAACCTCGGTTTCGATTTTCCCTTTTTTACCATGGTATAATTTTCCTCCATGGCGATACTTCAGAAGACCTTGTCTCCGTATGTCTGATGTCTCTCCTCTTGAGTTGGCATAAGATTTTGTCGATCACTAATACCTTTAACCTTTTCAGAATAACCTACACTTTCTCTTACATTATCTTTCCGCTATGCGGAACAATCACTTTATGTTCATTTAACTCACATCGACACACATGAGTTCTACATTTTTCGACCAGTACAAAGCCTCGTATGGTGCCATACGATGCTTAGTATTGTGGCTATAGGCAAATTCCATCAATGGAATATACATCGACTTCAAAAATTCCATGACGCCAGCACCGACATATCTTAGTACTTGAATCAACCTCTCATTTGTCCATCACGTTTGCGGATGGAATGTTGTCTTGAACCCGACTTAGTGGCCCGAAGCTAGCTGTAATTCTTTCGGAACCTTGATGTAAAGCGCGGATCTACATCGACCTGATGAATAACGGTACACCTGCGATGAAATCTGATTTTCTCCACATATAACTCAGCTAGTCGATCTATAGAATAATCCCTCGATCCCGGTATAAAATGAAGTAGACTTTGTGACTTATCAGCAATCCCGCAACGAGTCTTGCTTACATTTATGTGA
The DNA here is from genome assembly GCA_016808115.1 of Tetrastigma voinierianum. Taxonomy (NCBI): domain Eukaryota; kingdom Viridiplantae; phylum Streptophyta; class Magnoliopsida; order Vitales; family Vitaceae; genus Tetrastigma; species Tetrastigma voinierianum. Next base: position 476,055 of record JAEQBH010003725.1, read on the forward strand.
GGAAACACATACAAAATCCATGGTAATGTTATCCACAGCATCCATTGAAATTGGAGGGGATTTATGAAACCTTGTGTCACTTGGTGTTGACTTTGACTTCTTGACACGTCGAACACTTAGACACATACCAATCCACGTCTCTTTTCATTCACATCCCTGCCATTGTTTCAAGTCCTTGTACATCTTATTACCTCCGGGATGCATGGTAAATCTTAGAGTATTATGAACCTCCGAGAATAGAAACTTTTTCTTTAGCTCTTTATCATCGCACATAAGTTGTTGCGGAAATACAAACTTCCGGCTTCTTTCAACAGAAAACCGGTCGTCTGCATCTCTAACCATCTGTAACTTTTGGTTAAGCGTACTTGAGACTCTTATGGCCAAATTGTAAATTCTACACTTTTCCGTATATTAGTGTAAGCCATATTTTCAAGCAACTACAGCGACCCGACTCCCAGGTCATGAGTAGGATATTCTATTCATGTGCTTCAACTATACGGGCCTTATAAGCCACCACTTTTTCCATCTTACATTAACACATCCCAAACAGCTAGCATCCCTTTATTTATTTCAAAACTATTCGACATTTAATACGTCGATCAAACTTTATTCCTTTCTGAGTAACTTGGTGACGGAGAGAATTTATGACATAAAAGCCTCTCCATAGATCTTATAATAACTCTTAAGCCCGAAACTTCTCACCTCGGTTACATTTTGAGGTGGTTTCCAATTCTGGCCGACACAATCTTTGTAAGGTCGACTCTTATGCCCTTCTTGCGACCTGATATGGCCCCAGAAAAACTTCGCTACCCAATCACATTTGTTGAGCTTAGCATGTATAACTTCTTTTCTCTTGCGTCTGAGAATATTTTCAGATGTTATTTCATGTTCACATGCATCCTTAGAATACACGGATGTCATCGATAAAGACCACTACAAGCCCAGTCCATAGGGTCGAATACCTGATAAGTGATAAGTGAATCTTCTTAGGTGCATTGGACCTTGAATGGCATTCTGAAAAACTCATAATGGTCATGCTCCCGGGGTTCATGCGGTCTTGGCACATCACTTCCTTACTCTTAATTGATAATATCCGGATCATAGGTCGATCTTGAAAAAAAGACACAGCTCCTTTATTTGTCGAAAAATCTTGATTCTCGGCGATGGGTTGTTTTTCTTTGTCACCTTATTGATCTGCCGATGTCGATGCACATACGTAAGTGCCATATTTCTTTTCACAAATAAAGCAGGTGCACCACAAGGCGAAACAACGGGTTATGCAAACCCTTTATCTAAACTCTTTAGCTGAACCTTTAACTCCTTGACTCTCTTGGAGCCATCTATGGATACCCCGAACCTGAGAGTACATTCTGGCATAATTTACATGGATAAGTCCACCTCCTCTCGAGGAATAAAACTCTTGAATACATGTAAAATTCCCTTACTGCACGGAATCTTTCCACATCAACCGGCCTCTCTTGGAGTCAGTATCAAACTAGGAATGCCTCGTATCCTTTTCTTATAAATCTCCTACCGCCTTGCATGTTGAGATCACATTGGACATACATTTGGATCCTATGCCTGTATTATCACCTCGAATGATCAAAGCATCTCAACACTATTGTCTTTTGTCCCTGATCAACGATGGCTCGGTGTTTGATCAAACAATCCATTCCCCGAGAATCAAGAGTCGAACTCGGAATGGTAAGGTTATCAAATCGTGGCTTCTCTTTACTTTGTATAACAATAGGGCAATTTACGTATACTGTATTCACAACTAGCATTACTGATAGACTAGTCACATGCATGTCATATGCTAATTTCTCCATTATTTGGTACTGTGAACACATGCTCCATGCACCGCATGCATGAATGAGTAGATCCGGGATCGTCGATGCATGCAACTCAATATCATATAATGAAAGTATAAATTAGCTATAACCTTTAGGAGCATCCCGATCCTCATGAGCCTTCATAGCATATGCTCGTATCTGGGTCAGAGGCATGTGGATGATCCACTATCTCCAAACTATGCCTCCGTCCTTATGTCGAGATGGGCCACTACGACCCCTACCTCGATCGCGAGTCGAAAGTGGTGCCGCAGATCTTCCTCTGCCACTTCCTTATTGAATTCTATTATCCCTTGACTCCCGGGGACATTGTGCTATCAAATGCTCAAGGCTTCCACACTGGAAACACCCTCTAGTCAATAACCTGCAAACACCTGAATGCCATCTATGGCAATGAGTGCACTCCGGGATTTCTCCCTGTCCAACTGAAGCACCTCTACCCACACTAGATACCGTCAGACTGCCTTCACTCAGAGTCGAACCCCAGACTGACTCTTGAAATATCTCTAGTTTTTTACTGATTAAGGCCTAAAAAGTACAATTTCAACCCTATATTAGATAGGAAACAGTGCTGGCATTAATCATGTCATTTATACCAATTGAAGTGTTCAAGTCTTCTTAGTAGCACTTATGCCGTTTAGAGAGTATTTCGTCAAGTTGTGTTTTTGCTCACTCTAGCAAATTAACATCTGGATGTACGATGAATCTAAGTTCAACTCAAGTGTCGCCCATCAACCAGCTCCAAGAATCAATGAAAATGAAGCAAAGTGAAGAAAAATTGATGCGTTTGAAGACAAGATGGAATGCAAAGTGAGATTCACAAAGCTCCTCGAATTTTCGCTGAGTTGCGAAAATTTTCGCTAGATCGCTTTAAAATTATGAACCTTAAAGGAATCTCCAAATTTCGCTAGACCAAACCAGCCAAGCAAAGATCGCTCTAACAATTTCACTGATTGCTTACTCACTAAAATTCACAGCGCTTAAATTTCGCTACTACGAAATTCGCTGCTTTAGCGAATTCTTCACTGCGAGTTCGTGATTTCGCTACCTAGCGAAATTCTTCACTCTAATAAATTAATCGCTGGCCATGCTTTTCAGATTTAATGTTAAACCGACTCCAAATTTGGTGTATTACTCTATTGTCCTTTAACTTCTAGCCAAATTTGTAGGTTTTTTATATTTCATGTATCGAGGTGGCCTATAAACCCCTCTCTTTTGTAATAAATAAATTTCAGAAGCAAGAATTTGGGAGAAAGAAATGAGGTTTTCATTTTGTAAATAAAGTCTCGTATTTTTAAATTAGGGCTTTGCTTTTCTCTCTCTTCTCTCTCCTCTTCTTACTTTCAAGTTGCCAAACACCCTTCGAGGATTTACAACTCAAGAGATGCTCAAGGCTCTCATTTCTTTTCAAGCATGAAGCTACCAAGGCATATGCATGTCAGCCCTCTTGTATTAAAAGCTACAGTAATATTTATGGCCCTCATCTTCAAATTAGGTCAATAGCTTGAATGTTATTGATTTGGCCAATACTCCATGCTTAGGATACAAAGGCATACTAATGCTAGATTGCACTGTGGTTCTTTAGATGGCTCTACGAGCCTCCGAAATGATATTTAAATGTCAGGTTTCAAACCGAGGGCCGACAGCATCAATGTTATTGATTTGGCTAATACTCTCCATGCGTTTCAGATACTGCATACTTATTGGGCTAGGAGTACCGGTTCATTAGATGGTCTTTACGAGCCTCCGAGATGATATTGAATGTTGCGGTTTCAAACAAAGAAGGGGCCATGATGCATGCTACCCGTGTCGACTAAAGAGCGATTTCAAGGGGTGAGGTTTGCTAGTTAAACATAGATCCTAAGTATGCCTGACTATAGGTTGCTTCGCTATTATAACGCGAGGATAAAACCCGAGGACACTTGTTTGCCCTAACTTACCAAGTTAGTGACCTAAATCTTCAAAGCTAATTTTTTTTTTTACACTTCACTTTCAGTTTTTACAATTTCTCAGTTTTCAACCTACTTCCACTGTTTTTGAAGCAAATCCAAAAAGTCCAAATAGAAAGCCTTACCTTCGTGCACTTATGCAAATCATTCCTAGGATGAAAACCCATCCTCAGAAATCGAATTTAGACCACTATAATCGCAAAGAGTTTCGACTACTCGCAGCAGCAGGAACTTGTGTGTATATAAATGGGTCGATTTTACCACTTACTGCGGGCACGAATCAAATACGCCGTGGTCGGATGGTGCCAAACTACTAATGGTAAGTCAAGGCATTGCGATCAACATCATACAAGTGAATGTAACCTTTTTTACCTCTTTTTGTCACTAGTCATAGAACTCCGCGCTTTTCAAGACTAGCAAAAGAATCGACTGCTTCGCTTTTCATTCATTAGTTTTAATTTCGTTACCTAATCTAACCTTTTGCAAGCTCAGAGTTGCCTTTGCTGGTCTCTAAATTTGCGAACAGGTGTTTAAGTGCAACAAAGGATAGAGACACACGTAGATTACTAGAATCAAGACAATAACCCGACCTACCAAGGAAGTCACCAGACATACCGACAATTAATGGATCCCATAATTCGAGGAACAAATAACTGTGAACCCCCATGAATCCAAATGCCTATGTAAATCCATGAGGATCACATCCACCCTCCTAGAGTTAAGGCCCCATCCCGTATCATTCCTCCCGTCAAGATGTAGCAACAGGCCTTATTCTGCACCCTACTCCCCACATATCATGGTATGGAAAATGAAAATCATACACTCATATTGGTGGATTATGAGGCTCAGACTACCTTAAGGAAGGTAATGATGATTAATGGGATTCGCTTAAAGCCGAAGCATTTCCATCGAATTCTAAAGGACAAGGCCAAAATTTGGCTAAACTCACCCAGAGGCCTGTAACCATTAGAAATTCCAACAGCCGCAGCGAATTCCCGACAGTTCTTCAGCCATAAGACTAATAATTGGGGTAAGATAAATTTACACCTCGCGTTCTCGCACGCGAGAGATTTTACCAGCATTGAAAGATTTATGGAAACCATCAAGGCATGCCCACATCATGGGTTTGATACTGATGTCAGAACCACTTCTATGGTGGTATGTCTCCGCCATGAGACAAACCTTTTGAAACCATGTGTGGAGGAGACTTTCGAGTAAGCATCCTACTGGCGCGGATTTTTTAAATTACGTGGTCGAAACTTCTAAGGGTCGGGATGAGCCTAACCCCAGAGAATTGGAAAGGATGAGACCCACGCTAACCAAAGGGGTGGGATGTATGCACCGCCGCAGGAAATAGAGGACCCAGAGCTGGATTTCAACCCACTTGTAGGCGAGGGAGCCAAGGCAACAACCCAAGAGGTGCAATTTAAAGGATCCGAATCCTACACGCCCAATTCCTGCACCAATTTCCAATCCCTCGTACACCCAAAGGTAACCAGCGTCCTATGGCCCCCGCAGTAAGGATTTGATGTCGACAAACACTGTAGACAATACAAGCCACAACAACTATCGTCTATACGGTATCACTCTACAATTCCAATCGAGGAATCATCTCTAACCTCGCATGGAGACCCAACCCCCGCCTATGTACCTCGTGCCAAACCTGCTGCACTCATCACAACAACCACCATCCTCTTCTCCAAAGGAACTGTCATATCACCTTGAAAGTAAGTGTGGTAGGCAACTTGTCGATAACAAAAGGAATCAATGCAACTGCACAAAGGATTGATATCGTGAGTACACTCGAATAAGAGAATAGATGGCCTGAGCAATCTCAAACCGTAAAATTGACAACCTACGTATTCAATCACCAAGATCAAGTCATGGGAGGTACAAGATAAAGGAGGTTTCCATCACAAATTAGCCTAAATCCCAAGGGAACTCACATATCTTGTCATCCAACAATTCGGGAATGGATGAGGTTAAGGCCATAATTACCCTGAGAAGTGGAAGAGAGGTTGATCAGCTTATGCCAAAACCTGTTGAAGAATCCAAACAGGGAAAAGAATCGCAACTCGAGCATTATTCTCCTAAAAGAGATTCAATGAAATATCATACCACCTCCTTTCCACAAGCACTTAGAGGTAAAAAGAAGGCATCTCAACAAAGGTGCATTTGCAGGTCTAAGGTGAAAGTTAATATACCTTTGACATAATCAAGCGTCTCGTTTATGCAAATTTTCAAGGATCTTCACAATCGGGCAGCGGATTGTATCGAGAAGAAGGCATTTCTCACTCGAACAAGTCAAGCATAATCCAAAGCAAATACCTGGCCAAATACAAAGATCCTGATCTCCCAATTTCGCCACATAAGGAAAGTGCATAGACAACCATTACTACTTGAGCCGCAGTGAATCTAATGTCAGATTCAAGATAGTGCCGCTAGGGTTTAGGTGAACTTAAACCTACCAACATCACACCATCATCGGGCCGATAGATCAGTGAAAATCCCTAAGGATAGTTGAGGATGTCCTTAGAAAATAGACAAATTCTACTACCCAAAAGATTTTCGTGGGTGCTCGATAATCGAGCCAATCGCAGTTGAACCCATTCATGTACCAATCATCTTAGGAAGACTACTACACGCCAATGCAATAATAAATTGCCGGAATGGAAGTCATGCAACTAACCTGGTAACATGACTGAGTTAAACATCTTCCATTTGAACAACAAGCAAAATTTGTTAGAAACTGAAAATCAAATTTCTTATGAAGTTGTTTCAATTGATCAGTGTGCAGGAAAACACAGTGTCCAGGAAATGCAAGGAGTAATCAGCCATGGAGATGAGGAGATATTGGTCTTGCCATTAATACCCACAGCAAGCCAATTACTCAATTCAAATGTACCATCAATGAGGAACAAGCCAACAAATGGCACCCAACATATCGAATCAAATTTACTATCAAGTAGGCCGGCGAGATCATCTCTCACCCCTCGAGTAATTTTGAGAATGAACCGTCTTGCTTCTCATAAACCTAATTGCAATACCATAGTTACTTTTGTTTTAAGTTAAGAAATTTTAGTTAATTTCAATTATTATTAGCAAACTTTTTAATTTGGTGAATTTTAATATTTAGTACTTTGTTTATAGTATAGTATTTGCTTGTTAAATTTTATTTATAGTTCATATAGAAAATTTTATAATAATAATTTTTATAGTTGTAATATTTAATTTAAAATTTTTTGGATTTCGTGAAGGCCAAGATGGGCCAAATTCGCTAAAAGTAGCTAAAATGGAATGAGAGACCCTTCACGTCACAAACGAGCCTATTTAAACCCGTGGAAGCACGTCCACTCGCCATTTCACTTTTCAAGCCCCAAATAAGCCCCGCGCATTAGCCAGCCCCCGCATCCCAAATCCCTCCGCCGCCGCCGGTCCCGCCCCGCCGACCCTCCCCGAGCCTGGGGCTCCGTCACCACCGACGCATCGCTGTGAGTTCATGCCTCGCAAGACCGAGCCGCCTGGGCCACGCCCGCCGTAGCCCCCCGCGCACCCTAGCCCTCGTCAGACCGCCCCGCCCACTGAGCCCCGACCGACCCAGCCTCGAACCATCACCGCCGTGCCTCGCGCTCACGAGCTACCGCCCCGCGATTCGGGTCTACCGAGCTTCCATTTGCCGCCTGTGGCCGATTTCGGGCCATACTAAAGGAGCCCCTCTGGGTTCGTTCACATTTCAGAGCGATTCCAAGATCCTCCAGAGAGCTCCTGGGCCAAGACATGCTAAGGCAAAGAATACATTTTCAAAGGAGTCGAGCCCTTTCTAGTATTTTATTTCGAGCATCGATATGGTTCAGACTGCAGGGTGGGTCCCCGTGGTTCGACCGCGGTGAGATTCAAGACACCCGGCAGTGGAGCCCTGCCTGGGGCATTCACTCACCGGCCCCCGAGGCAAGACTGACGAGCCTCAGATTCCGACGCTATCGCACACCTGATGGGACCCCGTGCCCCATCACCCGTACTCGTAGGAGAGAAGCTCGAGGCCCAGTTCTGCCGGCCCGCACACGGCCCAGCGAAGTCATCATCCTCTCTACCAAGCAGCCGGGCCATCAATACATCCGGGCCGCGGAGAGGCGACTTCATCACCTCAGCTGTCACCAGCATCGAGGATTCAGAGGCCATTGTTCGTAGGGAACCCCATTCGGAATATACGACCCACTGCATCGCTCCATCGTGAGTCGACTACGACGTCCCCGCTCTCGAGGGCTAATCCCAGAGCACCGGAGTCCACGAGGTTGATCGAGGAGTATTCACTACATACCTTTCTACGACTACGCAAAGATTACTACCCACGAGTGGTGTTGTAGTTTTACTCCACTGGAAGGACCTCTGTGAGGATCAAATAGTCCGCAGCTTCGCTTCAAGACGATGATCGCCGCGAGTACTCAGAGCGACCGGGATATTTCGTTGTTTCGCCCGCGTATACCGCCGCCAATGCGTAGGGTTACAGAGATCGGGCCCACCCGCCCATCGCGATGGTCTCGAGCACCAGCGAGACACCACCGGGACCGCATTTACAGAGGCGCCCCGCCGTGATGGCCGCTGCCGACCATCCGCTCAGTGACGAGTTTATTCGCCGCAGCGATTAGCGTGCGCAGTGAGGGGAGCCATCTTCGAGGCTCTCACGGATCTCGCGGGATTTCCTGTCTCGGGGCCTCCGAGCTGGGCGATGGCCTCTCTTTGCGCTTGAGGAGAAGGTCCATCTGAAGGGACCGTACGAGCAGAGAGCATCTAATTTTAATAGCGCCGAGACCACTCCCCACAAAGTTCTCGAGCATATGGGATTCCCAGAGGAGCCCAGGATCGAGATGAGGGTCCGATGCCCCGATCAGTGTCGCAGAGCGTGATGACTATGCCCGTATCTTCCAATTTCACGGATCACAGACCAGGAGGAGGTACCGGGTCGGAGGTCGAGGACCACCATACGTATGATACGGATGATATACCTGCCCACGAGCGGTCTGATCAGGTTCCGGATGTCACCTCCATCCTCCCTCCCACGGACTGTGGTATGGCCGGTCCTCTGACCCATCTGGTGACACACCATTCGCGGTCTGATCCTTGCATTTCGAGAGATGGCTAATTAGCGTGGATGCTCTGCACCGGCTAGCGGCTACGAGCGACCACGGGATCGGAGGTTGACGATTGCCATTCCCGTGCGACCACAGTTAACGGCCCACAGGTCTTCCTCATGTTCTTTGGTCGGTGAGAGGAGCCGCCCTGGCCGTAAGCTTCTTTGGATGTTAAAGAGTACGCGTGTAGCGACTCGATTCCACCACCCGCAGCCAGTGAGGTGGTTAGGTTTTTCTTGCATTTTTGTATAGTTATCGGCTTTATCAGCTTTGCCTCACGATTTTGATTAGAAGTTTTTGTATTAGCCATAGTAGGCGGTGATACTTTTAATATGTTTAACTTGATATTCATGTATTAGCCACTTTGGCTATATCAATGCTATTCGAGTTTATATATATCTGACTTTTTGTACATATCATGTTTTGTGCCTTTACAGTGTAAATATTTTCTTTTCAATTTCTTGACAATTGAATTGCCCAGTGGACAATTGAATTGCTTTATGTTGGGAAATTGAAGCCTTGTTTGTGCCTCTTATGCTAAGAACAAATTCCATGCTTGAATCAGTTTTTGGTCGATTGCGGTTCGGCATACTCAGCGAAAATTTCCCCCTTATGCTAGATTCACACACTGCCTCAGTTATTTCAATAAATTTGTGAATTTGTTTGCTTCCTTTCGCTTTGCAAGCTAGGCCTTAAGCATGTTAGCTGACCTAGGATAGTTTTGTGTTACCCATTACTTGAAGACCAATGTTGTCTTCCAAAAAAGGAAAAGAAAGAAAAGCAAAAGAAAAAGAAAAGAAAAGAAGAAAAAAAGAAAAATAAAGTGTTGATTTTGCCTTGAAACAGAGCACGGTCCAGGGGTGTATGGCGAAAACCTTTGAAACCAGATGCCACAAGCCTTAATTGGTTGAGGTCATCGATTTTGTGTTAAATTACATGGGTGGATAGGTAGAGTTTAGCGGTGTAGGTGCTTGATTTTTTGAAGTCATACGAAGTCGAGTGAAGCCTTTAGAGTTTGTGGTCGATGATCCTTTTGGCTTGATGCCTAAACCTTAATTGGTTAAGTCATCGGTGGACCACAGATTACACGGACTTTGATGAAGTCGAATTTTAAGCATTGCATCCTACATATAGTTGAATAAAGCAAGAAGAGTGTAACTAGCCTTTATGCAGGTTGTTCAGCGACTTAAAGGCCATGTCGGTGCTAGGTTGGGGGAGGACGAATTTTGCGATTTATTGGCGTAATCTGGTTATATAAAGAACCATTAGACTTAGGTGGAAATTGAGTTGAGAATCATGGAACCAATATTAACACGAAGTAATTGTATGGTTTGGTTCTTCGTATCGGTTTCAAATTTGATTTCAATTTTCAATTTAAAAGCGATGTTTATATGTAGATAAACCTTTTTTTGAATCATAGCCTTTTGAAAATCACACATGCATCTCCTTTTTATTTTTTGCATTGCTAAGGGACTATGTTTGGTTGGGGGTGTGATTAGTGCCCCAAGTCTGATTTTGAACCACATATTAGATAGGTTTGAGTGCTTTTGCGCATTAATCATGTCATTTATACCAATTGGAAGTGTTCAGAACTGTAGTAGCACTTATCTTGGATTTAGAGAGTATTTTTGCCGTTTGTTTTGCGGGTTTTGCGCACTTTAGCCGAGTTCCAATATCGGGATGTATGATGAATCATGAAGTTTGAACTTCGAGTGTGACCGCCAAAGCCAGCCAAAAGAATCAATGAAAGCGAGGCAAAGTGAAGAAAAATTGATGCGATTGAAGGCAGGGATGAAATCGGTGGAGATCCAACAAAGCACGGAATTTTAAGCTAGAGTTAAAAAATTTCGCTAAATTCTGAAAAATTTCGCAACCTTAAGCTAATTCGCAACAAGCGAAATCTCAAATTTCGCTAGACCAAACAGGTTCGCTGAGCCTTTGTTCTTAGCGAATTTCATGATTCGCTACTCTCTGAAAATTTATTTAAGTGCGAGAATTTCGCTAGCTAACGAGAATTACTTGACTTTAAGTGAAATTTCTGTTTAGCTATGCACAGTGATTGCTACCTGCAAAATTCACCCCGACCTAGCGAAATTCAGCACCTAAATCATGCTTTTGTATTTAATGCTAGCAGGCTCCAAATTTGGTGTATTACTCTATTGTCCTTTAACCAGCCAGAATTTGTAGATTTGGTATTTTCATGTATTGAGGTGGCATATATAAACCCCCTCTCTTTTTGTAATAAATAGAATTTTGGGAAACGGGAATTTGGGGAAGAAATTTTGTAAGTTTTTCATTTTGTAAATAAAGTCTCGTATTTTTAATTAGGTTTGCTTTTCTCTCTTCTCTCTCCTCTTTCTCTTACTTCTTGCTTTGTAAACACACCCTCTTGAGGATGACAACTCAAGAGATGCTTGGCTAAGCCTCATTTCTTTGAAGAGGAAGGAAGCTAGCTTGGTGGTGGGGCATATGCATGTTGTCCTCTTGTATTAAAAGCTACAGGTACTGTATTTATGGCCCTCATCTTCTCAAATTAGGGTTGAATAGCTTTGAATGTTATTGATTTGTGACCTACTCCATGCTTTAGGATACGGTGCATGCCCAATAGATGCCTTGTGGTTCATAGATGGTCTTTCTGAGCCTACGAGGAAATGATATTTAAATGTTAGGGTTTCAAGGCGAGGTTGAATAGCATTGATATTGTGATTTGGCCAATACTCTCCATGCTTCAGGATACAGTGCATACTTATTGCTAGATGCATTGTGGTTCATTAGATGGTCTTTACGAGCCTCTGAGATGATATTGAATGTTAGGGTTTCAAACAGTAAAGGGGCAATAGACCATACTTCTACACATGTTGACTCAAATAGGAGTTGATTTCCAAGGGTGAGTTTGCTGAGTTAAACATAGATCAGGTTATGCCTTGGACTATAGGTTGCTTGTCATAGCAGCGAGGATAAAACTTGAGGACACTTGTTTGCCACTAGCTTACCAAGTTAGTGACCTAAAATCTTGAAGTTAATTTTTTTACACTTCACTTTCAGTTTTACAATTTCTACGATTTTCAACCTACTTCAGCTGTTTTTTGAAGCAAATCCAAAAAAGTCCAAATAGAAAGCCTTGCAGCCGTGCACTTATGCCGTCATTCCCGGATGAAAACCCGTCCGTGTTCGACCACCCCAGACCCTTTATCTTTGCGGTAGCGACTCACGGCGATGAAGTAGGGAACAGGTGTATATAAATTTTGTTGATTTTAGCTCAGCCTACTGTGGCACGAATCATTTACCAAAAGAGGAGGAGGCTCCTTTTGAGAACTTATTCTTTTGAGACTTTTCTTTGCTATTGGTTTCTAGTCTCTCCACTTTCATTGTAGCTTGGACCAACTGATGAAAGTTCACCTGTTGGAGAGAAGTCACAGGTGCTAAGTACCTCTTGATGGAAACATGTAGTCCATCTTAAAATTGCCTACACCAAAATGCCTCGGTGATTGCTTAGATATATTTCTTTGAGATATTGAACTCTTTCTCATACTCAGCCACAGATAAGTTCCTTTGCTTCATATTCAGGAACTGTTTCCACTTAGACTCCCTGTAAATGTCTGTAACATACTTTTTCTTGAACTCTTGGACAAAGAATTCCCATGTCATGGGATTTGGAATCCCTGGACTTTTGAGCACCGATTTCACCGTCATATGCCTCGCCTGAAATAGTGAGCGCACATGATGCTCTGATCGGGAGAGCGTCTAACCTCTTCGATACCCTTTCCGGTTTTCTAACCCGGAATTCGGCTTTATTGACTCTTCCATGCTTTCGACCCAGCCGATTCCTCTACTCCATGTCTTCTTCTTTGTGTGCATTGGGCTTTGGGGCGGTCGATCATCGATACCCAGAGCCATGTCTGCGATATTCTCAGCAAGGCTTCCATGGGCTCATTAGGTACATTACTTTCTGAAGGCTCAGAAGCTGATAACTCTTGTTCCCTTGGGTTAACACTCTCAGCAACTTCTTTAGGACAATCCATCTATACAAAACACAAGGACATCCACATCAGAGGTTAACACATTACTTAACGTATGCATGTTTATCTTATAATCTATCTAGAAGGTTTAAAACTTCGTCGAGAAACTTGCCTAAACCTGAGCTCTGATACCAACTAACACAGCGAGCACCCCAGGCTCGCCACCCACGTGCGATGTAGGGCGAGGTAATCATTGTTCGTTTACTTGTATGCATAACTTTTGTTCATTCATACACTAATAAGCATGTATCTTGAGATATATTACATGCGGTGAGAATTTCAAAATATATTCAAGATCCACAAATGGAGTGTTCGACTTATACAAAAACTTTACATTTGTTTACAAACAACAAAAAGAATATTTCACATACAAAATAGACCAAAAAGTCTTTTGGTGGGCATCTAACTATGTGTTGACCTTGGAGACTAATGAGGGTTATCTGACCTTCTTGCCTCTGCTTCTGTACCTACACGGATAAAAACCCGTGCTAAGCTTTACGCTTAGTGGGAATAAACTTATGGACGACCACTAACACGGATCATCACACTTCTATTCACATGCATATACATCTAACATATCATATCATTTAAACATGCTTATACATATCTCATATTTACTTATCATATCATGTTACATTTCTTATCAACATTCATATACATTTCGTATGTTATATTCAAGTCATTTGTTTTATGTTTCATGCTTGCATAAACCTTAGAAGTGGATAAAGGAAACTATAAGGGCCAGAAGGCGTTGTACTCACTATCTGAAACAGTAATTAAAAAGGCGAAGAGTGATTATCATTATTCGAGACAATGACCATCTATAAGGGCATTATTTGTTATCATTATCACGAGACAATGACCATCTATAAGAGGCCCCGAAGCGATATAATGACAACGAGTGGCCAGTCGATATCTTCTGGAGACTTGTTTTTCCCTAATAGGCATGTCCATCTATCCCTCTACTAGGTTCTAAGCAGACAATCCATGTGTATTTTATGTTCAGTACATATCTCATATTCTCGAATAATTATTGTCATCCGGTAATCATATGCGATATTTACATTCATTTATTCGTATCTTTGCATTTTCATATCTCATTATATGCATGAATAACTATGGTTACCATGTATGCTTATGAGATATTTACTATCATTCCAATTTCATCAAGATATATATGGATGGATTTTATACTCAAAGGGCTTTGCATAGAGTCAGAGACATGAAACGGAGTTCGAGCAGAGAAATTATAGTAGTCAGTTAGGGGCTACCTATGAACGGTGACTACGAGCATAACAGTGGGGCCTACTATTTTTCATGATTTATGGACCTAATATGAGTTCCAATTTCTTCAAGCTATATATGGATGGATTCTAGACTCAAAGGGATTTCCATAGAGTCCAAGAACATCCGAAACGGAGTTCGGACAAAGAAATTATGATTGTCCGAAGTTGAAGGCTTCCTATGAATAGTGACTACGAGCAGAACCAGTGGGACCTCCTATTTTTCATGATTTATGGACCTAATATGAGTTCCAATTTCATCAAGATATATGGATGGATTCTAGACTCAAAGGGCTTTCCATAGAGTCTAAGAACATCCAAAACAGAGTTCGGACGAAGAAATTATGACCGTGCGAAGTTGAAGGCTTCCTATGCATAGTGACTACGAGTAGAATCAGCAGGACCTACTTTTTTTCGTGATTTCTGGACCTAATATGAGTTCCAATTTCATCAAGCTATATATGGATGGATTCTAGACTCAAAGGGCTTTCCATAGAGTCCAAGAACATTTATAACGGAGTTCGGACGAAGAAATTATGACCAAGACAAAAACATGGGTTTTGGAGAAATTTTGACAGCATCTCCCCTAAAACCCCAATATTTCCTTAATACAAATATTCCTCAATTGAGAATTACAATCAACCAACCCATGTGTCTAAACACAACCAAGCAATTCCCCAAGAAAACACATATAGGGAAGACTTATGTGGTTTGCTAACCCCATCCTACACAATTAATGGGTTGGAGAGTTTCCTAGTCAGATACACAAAAAAATTTGATCCTTGGCACTTGTGTAGTTTTCATACAATCCCAAATCAACCACAAAACCAAACCAAAACAACTCCAAATCTAGTCTAAAACTTCCAAACACCACCAATATACCAAGTAGAGTTCTTTTAGACCCAATTTCATAAAAAAAAAAGAAGGGTTTATAGTTTGATTTTTCCATACAAAAATCCATACTTTTCCATACCTGTGCTCTTCTTGATCCTTTCTTCTTTCTTCTTCTCCTCTTCTTCTTCTTCTTCTCCTTCTCCTTCTCCTTCTCTTCTCTTCTTATCCGGATGCCCAAACTTAAGCTAGAAGAAATGAGATATTTTTAAGGCTTGTTTGGCCTTATACCCATTTTTGGGGTCAAATGCCCAAATTGCTATTTGGTTATTCCTTTTCCTTCTTATTCTCAATTCAACTTATGCATATTCCTATGACATAGACTTATTAAATTATGACCATTAGATTCACAGATTGGTAAATTATTAATTTACCCTTAACTCTCGTATAAATTCCTAATTTTGCTTATTTTATTTTTAGCATTATTTTATTCCGGAAAAATAGACATTTACTTTTATTATACCCTAAACATGTTATAAAACTGTTAGGGTATATTTTGGGGTATTACAGGTCATAGCTTTTGTGACGCCCCAAAACTGGGGTGTCTGTTGACAACCCGTCAACCTGCGGAATATTCATGGATATCGGGTTACCCGACACCACTCATGAAAATCGGACAGAGTCTCCTTTGTACGAGGAGCTCTACCCAAGGTACAAACCTGTCCCAACAAGTTTACAATGACCACACAGGGTCCACATGCGAGTAAAATAATGGCCACTTGGGCCTCTGCGTAATCTTCGCAAAATATCTATCGACAAATATATTACATGGTTGAAGTTTTTACATTACTCTTAATTCAACATATATTAAAATTTACAATTCTAGCATGTTATACAAAATCAATACCAAAGCCACAAATAAAGCTCCGCCACAGCCAGCGGCCTCAGTGGCCAGTCCTCGTCTTACTCCTTGAACTGAAATAGTGATCCCATCGACGAGTGAAGCGGCTGAGTAGTGATAATTTCCTGCATGGGTTACTCCCCCACCCTAAGTGCACATGCATGGCAAACAATCACATTCAAGCAATTTCATGAACCTACTCGAATGTCTACATGACCAATCCATGTCCCAGGAGTCACTCATAGGCTCTTCATATGCTTAAGTAGAATGCGAGTAAAAATATCAAGTTTTCAAAACATAAGCTTTTTGTTCTCGAAAACTCACTACCGAATTTCGGTAAAAATTTTGGACTACTCTCAAGGCGAGTGCTTTGGATATCTAGAAGCAGTCATGGTCTCGTCAGAAGTGATCTGTTGGATGTCCCTCCAAGGCAATTATTCGGAAAATCTTCCTTGAAATTCCTTTAAAAAACGTTTTTGTTTTTCTTTCAATTTCATGTCATGCACTCACTCCTAATATTTTAGGGTGCTCCAGTGCATATGGAATGCATGATGCCAATTCCAACACATTCATGCTAATATATTCACATGCATATATATTAACATAATTAAATTACATAAAACATGTTATCTGAATTCCCGATCAATTACAAAAATTAGCTCACATGAAATGCAATTAACAAAAGCGAGCAATTCGATTTGAATCACTCCAACCAAACACATTTCACACCAAAAATTTTGTGTCATATTCATGTGAATAGTGAAACCCTCGGAGTCTTGATTCATGACCACCTGAAATAGATTTTCTCCACTCGGTTCAAAGCTTTTGAGACCGAGTTTACAGTTAAAACAAGCCTCAGAACATTCCTAACCATTTACATGGCTCTTAGCCAAAGATTAACACAAGTAGGAAAAGATCCCTACCTCTTGGAGTTGTCGGAACTCCACCAAATCGGTGTCCACACGTAGCCCTCGCCTCGTAGAATAGCTTTACTTCTTGCTCCATCGAGAACCGACGGTCCGATTGACCTGAAATCTAGAGAGAAGGTGCTCTCTCTCTCTCTAAAAACTCAAATGCCCAGCTACTGCATCATCTATTCCAGCCCACTGCCCATTTTGCTCTTTTAATTTTGGAGAAGACAACTATTAAAGTTTGTCTTATTATCATTAACAAATTCCAAAATTCCCATCATGTCCATTTTTCTAGAATTTTGACACTTGGCACTATCTAGGCCGTCCATTTCTATCATCTCTCTAATCTTGCAACATTTGTCACAAAAGTACATGTAATAGGTGACTTTTGTCACATAACATGTCTCTCAAACCCATTTTACGACACTCGACACCCGGTGCCTCGAAAAATGTGAAATTCCGATCGTCTCGGAATTCAACGAAATTCGACGTGGTAGCTAGATTTCACGAGACGATTCCAACGGTGAAATCCGTTTCATCATCCGAGATCTAGAAAAATTTCAGATTTTGACCGAAATTATCGTTTTACCCTTTTTCCAAAAATTGGAATTTTCTCGGGTCTTAGAGCTTTACTATTGAATGTAGTCTTTTAGAATGGTTGACCAAAAATAGTCGTGTCTTCTAATTTACCATTGCATCTTTACTGCAGATTGATGAGCTCCACAAACTCATTCATGAACTTACTTCATAACTTCCATGTTGCCTGGGAAAGATAAGCACTTGAGTAATAACCCATCAAATCATTTTATGTATAACTCTTCTTCTAGTGGAACAAAATTTTGAGCTTGAGCCTTTAGTTTGTGGGGAACCTTCTTGTTTGGATTCTCCAAATACTCTCTGAACTATGTTCTTCAATCTCCAACAATATTCATGTCATTGTTGAAGATGTCTAGGTCGATTTCCCTTTCAAAAATTGAAGGGTGATTCTTCTTCTCTATCATGATGAGCTTATGGGTAAACTCTTCACCCATTTTTACACCAGAGGCTATTTGAGCAAGCTCATTAGCCTCTTAGTTTGATTCCATAGGCATATGTTCAAATTCCACATTGTCAAAGGAGTCTAACAATTGAATACAACAGTGAAGTAAGGTGCTAAGAGCAAGTTGTTGCACTTATACTCCCTATTAATTGTCGAAGTAGCAATTGAGAACCTCTAATGACTTGAACATCTTTTGCCCTAAGTTCCAGTAGGATCTCTAAACCAATCACAAAGGCTTCATACTTGCCCTGATTGTTGGTGCATCTAAAGGCTATATTGAAAGACAATGTAGTCTTTACTCCCCTTGGTGAGATGATCACTATCCTTGTACCAACTAAATTTTCTATAATTGAACCATCAAATTTGAGGATCCAAGGTAGGAAATCTGCTAATGCTTGCCCCTTGACTGATTTATGTGAAAAATAAACCAAAGTGAATTCTGAGAAAGCAAGAGACCATTTACCAATTCTCCCTATAATCAATAGACGGTTAAGCATGTACTTCATAAGGTCAGTCTGAGACACTACATAAATCAAGACTTGATCAAGTAATGTCTCAGTTTAGTGCATGCAAAGCACAAGGCTAAACATAATTTTTCAATTGGAGTATATCTTGTTTTTATTGGATTTAAGACCCTACTTGTAACACCCTAAATTATACCCTAGTAGTTTTATGATATGTTTAAGGTATAATAAAAGTCAAATTTGTATTTTTCGGAAATTTAAATGCTAAGTGTGAAAAAGGTTAAATTGGTAAATTGTTAAATTAGGGACTTAAAGGACATTATGTAAGAAGATTATATGCTATTGTTGGAATTGTGATAAGTGATTTGCAAATGAAATAAACATGGAAGACTAAAATGCAAAAAGGAAAAATTGGGCTAAATCCCATAAGACAACAAGTTGTCTTTTAGATTGGGAATTTTTCATTTTGGGGTTTTGGATAGCCAGGGCATATGGTTTGTGAGAGAAGAAGCCAATTTGGTTGCTTTCTCTTCATTTGCTTTGGAGTTCTACTTGTACAAGTAAGGAAGAGAAGAAAATGAAGCTAGTTTGGAGGTTCAAGGCATCAAGGTTAGGAAACTATCCTAACTCCTTCTTTGTTATGTGTGTGTTAGGAAAACCTAACTCTTTCATAAATGTATTTTTGGTTGGTTTGAGTTGGGTTTTTTGGTTTGTTTTGATTTTTTTTTTTTGTTTTGGTTTGGATGTATACGGTGAAATAGGGCAAAAATGCCTCATTTATGTTCCAGCTTGATGCCTTTCCGCCTAGGCGAAGGAGTACTTGCCTAAGCGAAGCTCTCTGCCTAGGCGAAGGAGTGCTCGCCTAAGCGAAGCTCTCCGCCTAGGCGAAGGAATGCTTGCCTAGGCGAACCTCTTCGCCTAGGAAAAGGTCTATTCCCCTACATGAACCCGATACCATCTTCTGACCCTTGTCTGCTCCACTTAGGCAAAGGGATGCTTCGCCTAAGCGAACCACTTCACCTAGGCTAACCCGTCTTTTTGGCAGGCTTTGTTCTTGCCTCTTCTTTGCCCGTTTTGCTTTCTATTTTTATAAAGCCTAAACGAATGTTATAAATACTAGTATAAAAAGCTCTGAAACACATATAATTGTAGGCTGGCTTAAGATCGGATAGTGAATGAATAGGCACGTCTGTTTAGTGCTTCGGTACTCCTGTCTATTGTGGTGACACTTCTGTTTTGTGTGATAGGCACGTTTGATTAGTGCTACGGCACTCCTGCATAGTGCTATGACACTCTTGTTTCGTGTTGAGGCACTTATATCTGTGCTTCGGCACTTCTGTTTAGTATATACCATACCTTAGGGTACCTATTGTGTTGCGTTCCTCTCATTCATTGTTACTAGTCTATGTAGGAAAACATTTATATGATAAGTACCTGAAGAATGAAACATAATAAAACAAAAGCAATCAGCTCTAATGCTAACGCATAATTCAGTTCTGTTTCGTAGTGTACCTACGAGTACCTTTTGTTAAGAGATTTCAGTTATGTGCTCCTACGGGAAATTGAACATTCTGATATGTGAATTATTTTAAATGTATACTGTAATTGAGGATCACTAGAAGTGGTCATATATGTTATCTATTTCCCACTAAGCTATAAGCTTAGCACGGGTGTTTCATCCATGTAGGTATTGAAAAGCTCGTCAGAGACATCCCACATTCGCTAGGGCCAACATAGCATTTGGAGTCCTTTTGATGTAGGTCCTCGAATTAGTTTTGTTGTAATGAAAATGTAAATGTAATATTTTGAGATAGTGGAATTTGTGTACATATAAGTAGTTGGTGACTCAAGCATGTATAAATAGGACAAGTTAAACACCGCTAAGGTGGTAGTTTTACAAGTTTATGTCTTCATGAATATATACTTGAAATGGGCCCACTAATGTCAGGTTAATAGTTCTATGTTCTGTGTGACGTCCCCTCACTTGACGCCGTCGAGGGAAGGGGAATTAAAGTTGAGTGGTATAGGAGCCTAGGTTTAGGCCTTTTTGGAAAACTATTAGGTTAAAAATGTACCTACATAGTAATGTGTTTGGCCTATTGCAGATGTCCTTATTTTCTATATTGACCATAATGGACCAATCCCAGGACGTTGTGGAGAAAACAGTTGAAAGTGTCAATCCTATGGACCTTGATCCATCTGTCTCTGGTATGTCTGACTTAGCTAGAAGTGAACATGTGTCAACCAAATCGTTGTTAAAAATTTCTCAGGATATGGCAAGGGTCTTAGATCGACTCACGACCCTTAGAGCTCTGATTGATTTGGGAAGAAAGAATGGAGTAGAAGAATTACATGGTACAAGTTTGGAAGAGTCTGATAAAGCTAAGTTTTGTCTGGAGAAATTACAAAGGGCTCTAGATGAAGTGAAATGTCCCCCTGAATAGATGGCTAAATGTGCGGTCCCACTTCTGCAAGGTGCCGCTTATGATTGGTGGAAGTTAGTTTTAAGAAATCCCTTGCTTCAGGCCATTTCTTGGGTTCTTTGTCAAGAATTTTAGACAAAATATGTCGCTGATGATTACAAAGGGACAGTGAGGCCATTCATCGAAAGCGAGGGGAAAATAGCGTGACGAGAATATGAGAAGAGTTTAATTTGCCTTAGTAAGTATGCACGGAACCAATTCTTATTGAAACTTTCCAATGTAGACAGTTTGAGGATGGCCTAAGAGTCTATAAAAAGGTACCTCACAGCTATTACATCATTGCATGTGGTGAATTTCTACCAGCTGGTGCAAGCGGCTATGAAAATTGAGAAATACGAAATGATAGTCGGGAAATAAAATCGAGAAAAGTTCTCGGGGTAGTTCCTTCTCGGAATTAAAAGAAGCTAGAGAGTCTCAGGATTGAATCGGTATAGTTCAGCTACGGTAGAAAACGAGACACCATGACACCGGGTTTCAGTAGAGGCATTTCAATCGGACAAGAATAAAGAATTGAATGCCCACACTGCCACAAACATCATCCTGGTACTTGTAGACAGATAACTGGGGGTTGTTTCTGACGTGGAATCACAAACCACCTTATAGTGAATTGTCCGTGAGGATATGGGAGTTATAGAAATCCTTAAGGAAGTTGCAGAGAAGGATCCAATGTACCTCCACCGACTCATGATAGGGGTAGATGGTGAGGTAGTTCAGGGTAGCATAGAAGAAGTATTGCATTAGAAACAGTAAATCGCCCTACTACTACATCCTCAGCCCGAGCCTATGCTATGAGAGCTCGCGAAGATTAGGATGCACCAGGGGTTATCGCAGGTAATTTCACTCTCTATGACACTTAAATGCATGCTTTGGTAGATCCAAGTTCTACACATTCTTATATATGCATTGAATAATTTAGTGATAAATTGCCATCAGTAGAGCCTTTAGCATATGACATGCATGTTACTAGTCCCCTGGGGCATAGTGTTAGAGTCAGCAGGAGTGTATAGAACCTTCCTCCCTAATGGTTCATGATAGAGAGTTTTTGGTTGATTTGATTGCTTTACCTTTCATGAATTTGATTTGATTTTGGGGATGGATTGGTTATCTAAACGTAATTTATAGTTGATCATTGATGAAACGGTAGTGCTTAAATGTTTTGATCACATTAGAAGTGTGCTTGTACATGGTATCCGTGCGGATCGTGTCAAATATAATTTACGCTATGCCAAGCGACGTTTTCTTAGAAAGGTTGTGAAGCCCTTTGGCTTTAGTGGCATAAGAGGACGGGTAAATGCGGAAGATGTGCGGTGATAAAGAATTTCATGATGTGTTTCGGAGGGCTATCGGGTTTACCACTTGAAGAGAGTAGATATGTCTGTGAAGTTTTACGAAGCGACTCTCTGACACAGGCACCTGTAGTATGGCTCGACTAAATTAAAAGAGTTGAAGACTCAACTTCAGGATCTATTGGACAAAGGATCCGTTCGACCTAGTGTTTCACCTTGGGGTGCACCGGTTTTGTTTGTCAAAATGAAAGATGGCACTCTTCGAATGTGCATTAATTATCGACAAATAAATAAGGTAACAGTGAAAAATAAATATCCGTTGCCGAGAATAGAAGATCTTTTTGATCAATTGAAATGAGTGAGTGTATTTTCAAAGATAGACCTGTGATCGGGATATTATCAACTTCGTGTGAAAGATGTTGATGTCTCGAAAATAGATTTTAGAACCTGATATGGTCATTATGAGGTTTTAGTAATGCCATTTGGATTGACTAATGCACCGGTCGCATTCATGGACTTAATGAATAGGGTATTCCACCCTTATTTGGACCAATTTGTAGTGGTATTCATAGATGATACTCTGGTGTATTCTAAGGATGCACAAGAACATGAACAACATTTGAAGATAGTGTTGCAAATCCTGAGAGAAAAATAATTGTTTGAAAAATTAAGTGTGATTTTTATCTTAAGGAAGTGTCATTCCTAGGCCATATTATTGTGCGTAGGGTATTAGAGTTGATACAACAAGTTGAGTGATTGTGAGTTAAACCACCTCGAAGGAAATGTAATATAGGTAGATTTCTTGGGTTTAGTTAGGTATTTGTGGGCAGAAAATTCCAATTTGCGGAAAAAAAACAAAATCTTAATTTCGATTGGCTTAGAAATTTTCTAGATCTTGAATGATGAAAGCAGTTTCACTGGGTTAGGTCGTCTGCGAAATCTAGCTAACATGTCGAATTTCGTTAGATTCAGGCGGTCAGAAATTTGCACGTTTTGAGACGCCAGTATCGAGGTGCGTAAGCAAGAAATGTGATGGCAGCAAAAGTCACACATAACATGTACTTATGTGACACATGTTGCATGAGTAGAGATGATGAAATGGACGGCCAGAGATAGTGCCAACAAATGAAAATCAATTTGAGGCATTAGGTGAATAGTTAAATGATAATAAAGGCAAGAGGAAATAATGTATAGTGTCATCCTCTTCAAATTGAAAGGAAAACATGAGGAAGGAAAACAATTCTGAGCTTGGTTGAAATTTTAGTGAGAGAGTGTGACTTCTCTCTGGATTACGAGCGTCAGGCCATTGGAATTTGTCGGGACGGGAAGGTCGCTCTGCGCGGTGAGGCCCAGCCCAGCGTAGATGCAGGTTTTAAGGAGTTTCGACAAACTCAGGTAAGGGTAGAGTTTTATCCTACTTAGGTTTACACACTTTGTTTAAGTGTATTTATGATGCTTGAGTTGATTGAGGCCGTGAGTGGTCGTTTGATCGGTCCCAAATCTTGGAACCGAAGTGTGAAAGTGTAAACCCATTTAATTCGCCAATCCGTATTTGTCCATGTTTAATTTGGGATTGTTTTGGTATAATTTGTAAACAAATTGTATTTGTGATGTGTATGAGGCCCAGGAAATGGCTATGGTCGGGTCCACGAGTGGAAACGCAGATGTTTGTGGTGTGTGATCGATGGCAAGAGGATTTCGCATTCATGTGTGAATAGTGTTCACGAAATAATTTTGTGAAATAATGTGTTTGGTTGAGTGATTCAAATCAGAATTACTTTCATTATTTGTTAATTAGCCCACGTGAGCTAATTTTGGTGTAATGTATTGAAATTGCAACATGTTTGTGTGATTTAAATTATGTAAATATATGCTGATGATATTTGCATGTGTTGTATAATTGTGTGTGAAATGGCATAATGCATTTCATATGCCTTTGAGTAACCTAGAAATTAGGTGTGAGTGCGCTGACCTGAATTTATGAAAAGCGAGCATGATTACGAAAGGAATTTCATGTGATAGATTTTCAGAGGAATGGGGTTGAAACAATCCAACGGATCATTTCGGGATGAGGGGACCAAAGACTGGTAAGGGAGTTCTCAAACCGCGGTCGCCTCGCGGAGGGTAGTCCCATATTTTTACCGACAAGTTCGGTAGTGTATTTTCGAAAACAACAAGATTTGTTTTAAAAATGATGTTTTTCTCATACATGGCTTAGGCAGGTGTGAGGGAGTCGGTGAGGACTCGGGACATGGGTTGGTCATGTAGACATTCAAGTAGGATCACACAATTACTTGAATGTGTGTTTACGATAGACATTGCATATGCACTTATGTGGAAGTAACCCATTTAGGGTGATTCCTTCACGAGCATTAGCTCACCTATCGAGGAATTATATTGGCCCCAGTGGGAGCGTGCGAGAGACGACTCATCTTAGAGGCCGATTTTAGTGAAAGTCGGGTTGTGGCTTTGAGGGTTTTTAAGTGATGGCTACATGTATTAGAATTTTATATTTTAATATATGTTGTATAAGAGGAAAACTTAACTCTTGAAATTATAGAGTAGTTGGTATGTTGATGAGTATTGTTTATACGGGCCCAAGTGGCCGTTTTACTCATGTATATATCTTCTCTCAAGATGATTTGTAGAGATGTATTTCTGGGTAGAGCTCCTGACAAGGGAGACTCGCTCGATTTTCATGAGTCGTGGTCGGGTTACCCACATCTGCAGCTTTCCGCTGGCTGATCTAAGGTCAAATCTAAATCCCGGAAATGGGGCGCCACAAAAGATTAATACTAACAATTTGTAAAAGGATTCTCCATCATAGCCTCTACACTCACTGAGTTACTCCTTAAAGGCGTGAAGTTTGAATGGGATGACAAGTGTCAGTCAAGTTTTGATCAATTAAAGAAAATACTGGTTGATGCACCAGTGTTGACTCAACCTACTCTGGGTAGAGAATATGCCATGTATAGTGATGCTTTAAGGATTGGTTTGGGATGTGTATTGATGCAAGATGGAAAAGTGGTGGCATATGCCTCAAGACAGTTGAAATTGCATGAGCAAAATTATCCCACACATGATTTAGAATTGGCAGCGGTAGTGTTTGCTTTGAAAATATGGCGACACTACTTATATGGTAAAAAAATGTAGAATATTTACAGATCATAAAAGTCTTAAGTATTTGTTAACTCAAAAGGAACTAAACTTGAGGCAACGTCGATGGCTAGAGTTGTTCGAAGACTATGATTGCATAGTTGATTACCACCCAGGAAAAGCTAATGTGGTGGCGGACGCTTTAAGTAGAAAAACAATTTCTGTTTTATCCCTGAAACATCATATATGGAGATTTGCATATGATAGAGCCTTGTTAGCTCAATTAAAAGCTATGTCGGATCTGAAACAGATGATGATAGATGCTCAGAAAAATGATGTTAAGTTACAACAAATGGTATAATTAGTCGAAAATGGAGACAAGACTGACTATTCCATAAAAGGAGATGGAGGTCTCTATAATAAGAACATATTATGTGTACTGAATGTCCAGGAATTGAAAACAAAGTTAATGTATGAAAGCCACAATACCGTATTCACCATGCATCCTAAAGCTAACAAGATATACTAGGATTTGAAACAGTACTATTGGTGGTGAGGGATGAAAAGGGATATAGCAAAATATGTATCTAAATGTCTGACTTGTTAGCAAGTAAAAGCTAAACATCAAGTATCGTCTGGTATGTTAAATCCCATCTCAATTCCACAATGGAAGTGGGACAACATTACTATGGATTTTATTATGCAGTTTCCTAACCGAAAAACATGATTCAGTTGGGGTAATCATCGACAGACTTACAAAGTCTGCTCACTTCTTACTAGTTCGGCTTGACTATTTCATGGATTGACTAGCAGAGATGTATGTGGGTGAGATTGTCTGGTTGCATGGCATTCCACTATCAATAGTGTCTGATCAAGATCCGCGGTTACATCAGGTTTATGAAGGAATTCTGATCGACCTTAGGTACTGGCCAGATTACCAGTACCACTTTATTCCATCCACAAACGGATGAATGATCTGAAAGGTGTTGAGTGTTGAAGGGACATGCCGAGGTTGTATGCTAGATTTTCCCGAAAGTTGGGATATGTATATTCCTCCTATGGAATTTCCCACTATAACAGTTATCGATCCAAGTATTAGCATAACCTCTATGAAACTTTGTATAGGAAATGCTAGAACCCACATGCTAGATAGGCAAATGAGTATAAAGTATTATTTTAACATATTAAAGACGGAAGAAAAGAAGTTAGGAGTTTATTTAAGCAAGGTTAAAAATTGCTAGTGATAAACAAAAGTCGTATCTGGAGACACGAAAAGACATAAGAGTACAAAGTCGGATAAGGTTTTCTTGAAAGTATCACCTAGGAGGAAGATACTCTGGTTTGGAAAGAAAGGAAAACCAAGTCCAAGGTTTATCGGACCTTATGAGATCTTAGAAAGAATTGGACCGGTAGCTTATCGTTTGGCTCTCTCTCTAGAGTTGGCTAAATTACATAATGTGTTCCATGTCTCAATGCTTCAGAGATAACGTCCTAATGAATTGCACATTTTGCCAATACAAGATGTACAAGTGCAATCAGACTTCAATTATAATGAAGAACCAAAGGCCATTCTTGCTCGTGAAGTAAAGCAATTGAGGAACAAACAAGTTCCTTTGGCAACACCACGGTATGGAGGAAGCAACTTGAGAGTTGGAATCGACAATGAGGGCATAGTACCCACAACTCTTCAATTCATGTATGAATTTTGAGGACAAAATTCTTTTAAGAGGGGGAGAATTGTAGCACCCAAATTATACCCTAGTAGTTTTATGATATGTTTAGGGTATAATAAAAGTCAAATTTGTATTTTTCGGAAATTTAAGTGCTAAGTGTGAAAAATGGTAAACTGGTAAATTGTAAAATTAGGGACTTAAGGGACATTATGTAAGAAGATTATATGTCATTGTTGGAATTGTAATAAGAGATTTGAAAATGAAATAAACATGAAGGACTAAAATGCAAAAAGGAAAAATTGGGCAAATTCCCATAAGACAACAAGTTGTCTTTTAGATTGGGAATTTCTCATTTTGGGGTTTTGGATAGCTAGGGCATACGGTTTGTGGGAGAAGAAGCCAATTTGGTTGCTTTCTCTTCATTTTCTTTGGAGTTCTACTTGTTCAAGTAAGGAAGAGAAGAAAAGGAAGCTAGTTTGGAAGTTCAATCAAGGTTAGGAAACTATCCTAACTCCTTTGTTATGCGTGTGTTAGGAAAACCTAACTCTTCCATAAATGTGTTTTTGGTTGGTTTGAGTTGGGTTTTGTGGTTTTTTGTTTAGTTTGGATACATTAGGTGAAATATGGAAAAAAAATGCCTTGTTATGTTCTAGCCGGATACCTCTACCTTCGGCGAGAAGGGTGCTGCCTAGGCGAGAGTGCGTTCTCCTATGTGAACCAGAGACCTACTTGATCACATGCTGCTTTAAAGCCTAGGCGAGATGGATGCTTTGCCTTGAAGCCCTTATATAGCGAACACATCTTTTAGCGGGGGCTTTTTTGTTCTTGCCTCTTCTTTGCTTGTTTTTCTTTCTATTTTTATAAAGCCTAAACGAATGTTATAAATACTAGTATAAAAAGCTCTGAAACACATAATTGTAGGCCTAATTAAGACCGGATCGTGAATGAATAAGCACGTATGTTTTGTGTTTTAGCACTCTTGTCAGTCTGACGACCTTGTCTGCATTATAGAACCGCATTTGATTAGTGCCCCTGACACTCCTGCATAGTGCTACGACACTCTTATTTCGTGTTGCAGGCACGTTTGTTCAGTGCTTTGACACTTATGTTCAATAATGTACCATACCTTCGAGTATCTATTGTGTTGCATCCCTCTCATTCATTGTTACTGGTCTATGCAAGTAAACATTTATATGATAAGTACTTGAACAATGAAACATAATAAACAAAAGTAATCAGCTCTGATGCTAAGGCATAATTCAGTTATGTTTTATAGTGTACCTACGAGTATCTTCTGTTAAGAGATTTTTGTTATGTACTCCTACGGGAGATTGAACATTATGATATGTGAGTTATTTTAAATGTGTACTGTAATTGAGGACCACTAGAAGTGATCATATATGTTATATGTTTTCCCACTAAGCTATAAGCTTAGCACGAGTGTTTCATTCGTGTAGGTACTGAAGAGGTCGTCAGAGACATCCCTCGTTCGCCAAAGCCAAAACAACATTAGGAGTCCTCCTGATGTAGTTCCCCGAATTAGTTTTGTTGTAATGAAAATGTAAATGTAATATTTTGAGATAGTAGAATTTGTGTAAATATAAGTAGTTGGTGACTCAAGCATGTATAAACATGACAAGTTAAACACCGCTATGGTGGTAGTTTTACAAGTTTATGTCTTCATGAATATATTCTTGAAATGGGCACACTTATGTCAAGTTAATAGTTCTATGTTCTACGTCACGTCCCCTCACTTGACGCGGTTGGGGGAAGGGGCATTACACTACTCAAATAATATACAGCCTGCTCATGACCTTTAGAATTGTTTTGTGTCAAAAGAAAACCTATTGACTCATTCGCAGCTGATAAATATAATTTAAGTGGATAACCTTGTGTAAGAGGCATTAAAATATGAGGTTTAGAGAGGTACTCTTTGATCTTGTCAAAAGCTACTTGATGTAGTTCCTCCCATGTAAATTCTTTCATGTCTTTCAACTTCACCAAGTTAGAGAGTTCCTTAGTTTTACCTGCCAGGTTAGAGATAAATATTCTTAAATAATTTACCTTACGCAAGAACTTTTGGAGTTCTTTGTTGTTTTGTGGAGCATTGACTAAAGCAATAACTATTGCTTTGTTTTGATCCACTTCTATCCCTCTTTGGTGAGCTAGGAATCCAAGAAAATTCCCAACATGAACTCGAAATGAACATTTGAGTGGATTAAAATTCAACTAATGATGTATTATTCTCTCAAAACTTCTCCTTAGATGATCTACAAGCTCACTGGCTCTTTTAGATTTAACCACAATATCATCAATCTATACTTCCACGTGATGGCCTAGGATGTCATGGAAAATGACATTCATTGCCCTTTGGTAAATTGCACTTGCATTTTTGAGACCAAAAGGCATGACTAGCCATTCAAATGTCCCTATGGAGCAAGGACATCTAAAGGTAGTCTTAGTTAGTTCTTCTACTGCTATTAGAATCTAATTGAAAATAGAGAAACCATCCATAAAAGAAAACAATTCATTATTAGAAGTAGAATCAACTAACATGTCTGCAATAGGCATCACATACATATCCTTAGGAGTAGCAACATTTAAATCTCTAAAATCCACACATACCCAAAGTTTTCCATTTTTCTTTTGTTAAGACCAAATGCTATATATAAATTTTAAAATACCATCATCTAAATATTATTATCTAATCCCCGGCAACGACGCCAAAAACTTGTTAAGACCAAATGCTATATACAAATTTTAAAACACCATCATCTAAGGATTATTATCTAATCCCCGGCAACGGCGCCAAAAACTTGTTGAGACCAAAAGTTATATGCTCATAAGAAGAATGGTTTTGTCACTGAACTCATTTAAAGATTTAATTAGTTGGGTCTTAAAAGCGCAAGTGCAGGTCGATGCACAGTAATAAGAAAAGTGGATCTATAAGGAGTGGGATATAGTTCTGAGATTAGAAGAATTTAGCTTTAACTACCCCAACTACTCAAGTTCTATACTATTTGAACTTCCATTTTAGAGTAGATTTAGTAACTTATAACGAATTTTGATAACTGGAATCCTACATTTAAAATAAAGGAAAAAAAAAAAGAAATCCTAAATAATAATTGGACTGAACCAAATTATTCTTGAAGTAGATCTTGGGATTTCCCTTCTTTGTGAAGTATCATTTCACATCATAATCTCATTACATTTTCCACGAGTTGGAATGCGAATTTGTCAAGAGGCAAAGAGTGGTATAGTTTGGATTCTCTTCTAACCATACTTCACTATGTGAGATTCGTGTTCATTCTGAAACATGATTCTAATCAATTACCTGTAGTAGAATTTCTAAGATCGAATTATTTTCTTTTCTAATACTTCATACCCATTTCTTATGACTGTGGATTTCTTGCTTCCCAGACGAGACAGGTGCTAGATTCCTACAAAATGAATGACGTCATCCATAAGGTCCCGAAAGAAGTTTCTCTTTCCTTGATTAGATCTTATCTTGCTGCCGGGATCAAGATCATTTCTTAGGACCAAGGAAGTCTCTAATTGATTAAATTTGATAGATCCTCAGCCATTCTCCAAGCCATAAGCAAATTGAGGATTTATCTAAGTAACCTTTCAAAGCTCATTAGTTCTTCAATATTAGTTTAACATACCCCCAAGTAACTGATCTAGGCTCTCAGGAATCTCCATCTCATGTCCTAGGAGGGGCCTCCACAGAAATCAAGAGGCAGACAATAGTCCTTTCATGGGTATAAGCTACTAAAATTGGGAACAATCAACTTTAAGAACAACACCATTCAAATAAATTCAAGATTCAACTCAGTAAATTTTCTTCTCATAGTGCAAAAAAGACTCTAACTAACGTCAGATATTTCCTAGCTGAAGTTGCGTTCTCGAAAACTGGATTACAGAATACATTGAAATACTGATCAGGAAAATTTCACTGCAACTGCAATCAACTAAAGAAATGATTTTCAACTTTTGTCTGAAGTTCATTGAATTCAAACAGTAATCGTAAAGGAATTTCAGAATTTAATTTGAACTTCAAAACTTCTAACAAATCATTGCTTCGTTCTTATTCGTATGCTGAATTTTATTCCCAAGCGTGGAATTATTATTAACATTATAGTCTTGTGGGAGTCCACGGGTCATCTCACGAGGGGAGTGGTCTAAGTGATGATCATAGAACTATTCTCGGTGTGTAATTGAAAAATTATGGGGTTGTGTTTGGATTGATTTAAGGATTGATTAAATTGACTATTTTAAAATAGAAGGATGATTCTTTGGGGATTCTTGGTTTCCACTCACTAATGATCACGTTACTTCCCACCTCTTAATTTTACGAGTCTCATCTAAGGAGCCATTGATGAATGGTCTTTGATGGAAGAGATTTTTCTTTGTGCTCTTTTGGAATGAAGAGGAATGATCGAAGATGTTAGACACTTGTTCCTAATTAATTCGGACTCTTGGCATTTGTATTTCAAGCACAACATGTCTGGGGATCTCTCATTCACACGTTGTCAGAGGATACCCAACTAAGGTTTTGCACGATTTTCTACAAAGTGAATAACATCACACAATCCATTGAAGTATAAAAAGAGGTGAGGGAATATACCTTGATCGGGGTGAGTTTCACGTAGAACTGACATAGAAGTTTGAGAACTCCATGGAAATTATAAGGGAAATCATAATTGAAGGGGTAGTCATAAAGACTTTGAGAAAATCGGGGTCCAATTACCGAAACCTAAGGTTAGAAAAATACAGAATGCGAGAATGACGAAATGCAATTCCCTGCGAAGATTACATGTGCTTGAATAAAATCTCGGAAAAATAAGTCTTCAACCTAATCAATAAATCTTTCCCCAAAACTATGAAAGAACACTTCTCTATGAAAACCTAGCCCTAAGAATCAAAAGCTGCCTTCTCCTTCTATCCTCTAGCTTTTTTATACCCTCACTCAATGTGATCGCATTAAAGTTGATTGACAAGCGTGCCCTTGCGTTAGGATCGAATTCCTGCTCAATTCTCGCGAGTTTTTGCAGCGGAGTGTAGAGTGCAAGGGTTAGTGGTGTGCGGTACATGTTGCTCACTGCCACTTTTCTGCATAGGTGTACCGGTACATGTTGAAGGTGTACCGGTATGTTGCTCCGCTTTACGCATGGGTGTGCCGGTACGTGTTGAAGGTAATAACGGTACATGTTGGTCATTGGTGCTTTTCCAGCATTGTTGCACTTCGAGAAACTTCCTGTCGGTTGCACTGTCATCTCGTTAGTCATATTTGCTCCCCGGACGCAAATCACTTGGCCACAGTATGCATTAGACCTGAAAAACCTGTACAAGTCCAGAAACATGAAAGCAATTAAAAGTACCTATTCTCATGCAAAATGTGAGTAAAGTGTGAATTGAAGGTGCTAAGTTCTGCTGTAATTATTGCTCAATTGTGTATTCAACACACCCCCCAACCTGCATCTTGCTAGTCCCTAGCAAGATTTAAACTTGAGACACCTACTGGTTATGAATTCCAACAAGTGCGCTCGATTACCGGTTCGCTTTGCAAGTTTCTCAAAGGAAAATATTAAACATAATACTTCAGCGACATAGTATGCAGAGTGTGACTCAATTAAAACTAAAACCACGAGTCCTAACGATGAACACAACAGCAAGCTAACACAAGATGAACTATTCATATAAAGGACCATGGAATTGAGGAAAGAAAGCGATATACAAACATTGGCTTTGAAATGATCGGATATTATAGAAACAACCATTTAACATAAACACACAACTACTATGCATAAAGTCAAAAGGAAGCAACTAACACAAGCCCGGAATCGAAGGTCTTTAAGGTATGTAATGACCATAGTCTACACGAATAGGGTAAAATGAACAAAATGGGTGTTGGCATTGTTGGGTTACGGGCAGAATATCCAATCTGGTTGGAACATAAATGCAGCGGAATTTAAAATTTTTATCCCTTAACCCACCAAGGATCACATGCGTTTCATAAAAACCGAAGGAAGGGTGCAAACACCTCTTGTAGATCGGTCAAGTCAGCCTTCAAAGTGCGTCTTGGTTTATTCGGATCTTCAAAGAGTGCCTTTGAGCAGTGACCACCCTCGCAAGTATCCACACACGAACAAATAATGAGCGATCTTGTTGAATGCTATTCAGGTTAAGATTTTACTCAAGCAAGTGGGGTCTCTCTGTTTTGGTTGTTCTTAGAGTAAAGACTGACTGAAAAATATATATGTCTCCACATATATATATATATATATATATATATATATATATATATATATATATATATATATATATATATATATATATATATATAAGTCTCCTAGGAGTTTTTGTCAAAAAGCAATTTGAAATATTATTATATGGCCCAAAACTCTTTTAAATAATAACAATTTAAATTCAAATCCTTATCGAATAAGAAACAAATTTATATTAATATATATTAAAATTCCTTTTTAAATAATAACAATTTAAATTCAAATCCTTATCAGATAAGGAAAATTTATTTATATTAATATATATTTAAAACTCTTTTAAATATGCCAATTTAAATTCAAATCCATATCGGATAAGAAGCAGGAATTTATATTATTATATATTTAAAACTCTTTAAATAATAACAATTTAAATTCAAATCTTTATCAGATAAGGAAACGAATTTATTTATATTAATATATATTTAAAACTCCTTTTTAAAAACCCTTTATAGATTATTTCCTTATCCAATAAGAAACTATAACAAATTAATTATTTGTTATAATTTAAATCACGAATTTAAATTTTCTCAAATTAAATTCAAATTTAAATAACAACTAGTTGTTATTTGTAATTTAAAATAATCTCATCATTTTAAATTACTACAGTGGCTCATAACCGTTGTGTCGTTCTTAATGTGCGACCACTATGGGTTCAGTGTAACATTGGCGGTAGGCACAAATCACATTTTGATCGCCTGAGTCATAAAGTGGCCTCTGCTTGAACATTATGACTGCAAGTTAAATGAAAAGCTCATGGAGACAACTTATATGCATAGCTAATGAGCTTGCTTAATCCTTTTTTGTCTCATGATATCTTGATAGGCATATAAGGCATGGGCAAAGTCGACCTTATATCATTCTGCTCTTTGATTACTCGAGCCAATTAGGCCGACTAAACAAAATGACATTAATCTCCATCAATTCATTTGAACCGCAGCCATACATTTCTCGATCTCAATTGTCGAGGGACTTGAGAGATATCTCTCTTATAATAAGAGGGACAAAATTCCATCTTAATCGGCTCATATCTCGCTACATAATTCTTATTATGTTCAAGTATAACCTTTATAGTCATCCAGATTAAAGACAACGTTTGATTATATCAAAAACACAATATTCCTTATGTTGAGAACTATGCGATCTCAGGTCGAAAGGATTTGTGAAACACAACTAGTAGAGATTAACTTATGAGCTTTGATCCATGTATTAATCTGAGGCAGATGCATCCAATATTTGTTCTCGACAAATAGATATAAATTTGATTTGTATCTCATACACATATTACATCCCATGAATTATCAATCCAAAACTTTATATAATCTTAATTCGTGTTATTCCCATAACAATAACGATTAAGGACATTTAGAATATTAATATTATTATTCAAGGACATTATATATAATAAACATGCAAATCATCATAATAATAAATTTTCATAAATAGTCAAAATACCATGTCCATACAATAGGCCTAAAACACCTATTACTAACAATCTCCCACTTGCGCTAGGCCATTCATCAATGTATCTAATACCTATGAACCTAGCATGACAATCATGCTTTGCTTGTCAGTAGAGGCTTAGTCGATGGATCGAGGCAACATTATCATCCCCGATTTGGAGACTCTGCATGTCTTGCGCGTCACCTCTCTCGATGATTTCTCGAATAAGGATGATAACGCTAAGAATGTGTTTAGATCACTAATGTGATCTGGGTTCCTTCTTGTGCAATAATTCA
The DNA here is from genome assembly GCA_016808115.1 of Tetrastigma voinierianum. Lineage (NCBI taxonomy): Eukaryota > Viridiplantae > Streptophyta > Magnoliopsida > Vitales > Vitaceae > Tetrastigma > Tetrastigma voinierianum. The sequence continues at coordinate 510,992 of JAEQBH010003725.1, forward strand.
TTATTGTCCTGATAAACATCAGCGAGGATTTGTAATCTCTTGGAACCATGCCAAGGTCGATAATGAACTTCTTGATCCAATTGCTTCCTTTCTTTGCATCAAATCTTTGGAATGTATTCGACAGGTTGTAGAATCGACAACGATTCACTTTGCTTTGAACTTTCATTCGCGCACCACCATTTAAACAAAAAAACACATATCCGTGCGATCGGAAATCATCTTTGTCGATTGGGAAGCTTGCATGCATTGTAACCATTTACAAAGCAGGATCATCTTCAATCCATGCATACCAGTATATCTTTAGACCTTCTCGGATACTTAAGAATGTTCTTGTGGTACGTCGATGACTCCAGGGATTTGTGGTATCTATAGTTGCCAAAAGCATAAGATACATTGGTCTAGTGCACAACATGGCATACATAGTAGATCCTATTCTTGGGCATAAGAATCTTACTCATCCGCTCGCTCATCTTTAGTGTTAGGACAGATTTACTAAAGTAATACCATGAGACATGGGCAAGTATCTCTCTTAGAATCTTGCACTCTTGAACGTTTCAATACTTTGTCTATGTAAGCACTTTGACTTAGACCAATCAGCCTCTTAGATCTATCTCTATAGATCTTTTATCCCTAGGATATAGGCGGCTTCGCCTAAGTCTTTCATTGAAACGCTACAACGAGACTTGACATTGCCGAGGAGTAGGGGATATCATTAGAATGAGTAAAATGTCATCGACATATAAGACCAAAAATACAATTAGCGCTCCCGCTGTTTCTTATAAACACAAACATCTTCATTTTGACAAATCCAAACCCTTTGGTGATTCATCAAAATGAAGATTCTGACTCAGAAGGCACTTCAAACCATAAATGGATCTTTGAAACTTTGCGTACTTTCTGAGAAATTCTTAGGTTGTCTGAAGCCCTCGGGTTGTGTCATGTACACATCCTCAAGTAAGTTTCCATTAAGAAAAGCGCAGTTTGTATCCATTGCCAAATCTCATAATCATGATGTCTGGCAATGGCAATAAAATTGATAGACTTAAGGCATAGCTACGATTGAAAAAGTTTCATCATAGTCATACCATGAGTTTTGTTTTGAAACCTTTTCTGACTAATACTTGCTTTGTAAGTATGCACTTTGCCATCCATGTCAGTTTTCTTTTTAAAAACCCATTTGCACTCCGTGGTGCTGTGCGTTCGGTGGGTCAATCAGGAATCCCATACGATTATCATTACATGGATTAATTTCGGACTTCATGGCCCTGCAACCATTTCTCGGATCTGGATCCAACGTAGCCTCTTGATAGGTAGTGGGTTCATTTTGATCTACTAACAATACATCATGGTTATCGATCCTGAGAAATCCATATCTCTCGGGCTCATAGCGTATCCCTGCTCGGATCTACCTAGAATTTTGTGCTATAGGAGGTGTGTCAACAATAGTTTGTTACGACTATATGAGTATCCAGTAGTTATTATCTTGTGGTTCTCGAACTGTGAGTTATTACCTTACTCCCAGCTTTGGATTCTTTAGAAATAAATTCCCTTTCTAGAAAGACACCATTAGAGCAACAAACACTTTGTTCTCTATGGGATTGTGAGAGTGTATCCATATGAACTCACTTTAGGATACCCCACAAAAAGACATTTCTCAGACTTGGGCTCCAGCTTATTTGAAACTTGACATTTTACATAAGCCTCGGCGATCTTAGAAAAATAAGCCCGGGCCTTTTGCCGGTCCACATCTCATATGGTGTCATTTTCTGTAACTGGATGGAACTTCGATTTAGTGTGACAGCGGTGTTTCAAGTGCATAACCCCAAAGGTAAATGGAAGATCTATTTGGACTCATCATAGATCGAACCATATCCTAATAAGGATTGATTCCTCTTCTCGAGACACACCATTCCATTGTGGTGTTCGAGGGGAGTTAATTGTGAAATGATTCCACAAGTTCAGATGGTCATCAAATTCTTAACGAATATTCGCCACGGATCAGATCGAAGTGCCTTGATTGTCTTGCAAGTTGGTTTGTACTTCATTTTGAAAAAGATTTGAACATTTCAAATGATTCGGTTATGTCTCATCATTAGACATAACCATATCTCTTTGAAGTCATCGATGAAATGTAATGAAGTACTTGTAACCTCCTCACCAGCATACGAACTTAATGGTCCACATACATGCGTATGTATGAGAGCCAATATTCATTGGCCCTTTCTTTGAAAATCCCAGTAGGATCCTTTGTCATCTTACCCAATAGACAAGATTCACATGTATCATATGATTCAAAATCAAATGAATTCAAAAGTCGACTTGATGGAGTTTTGAATCGTTCTCATTTATATAGCGAGCGTGATGCGAATAGGTTGAATTTAAATCATTGGACTTAAATTTCTTAGTAGTTATGTTATAGACATGAGAATTATTTGGATTTTTTGAAGGTTCATAACATAAAGAACCATCCTGTAAATAGGCATTTGCATAGAACAACGTCTTTATGAAAAATGGAGCAATTATTATTCTTAATATTAAAGAAAATATCATTATCAAACAAGAAACTGAAATAATATTCCTACATATTGTAGGAACATAAATAACAATTGTCCAAAACTAACAAAGCCCACTAAATAAGTAAGTTCATAACTACTCACAAATGACGGCGACTTTGCTCCATTGCTACTCGTATTAGATCGGCCGTATCTTGGTTATACAGTCCTTTTGAGCCCATGCACATTTTAATGCAAATGTGAATCCGCATCCGATTATCTAATACCGGGGAACTAGAAGGAAAAATTAATCGTATAACATAAATACTGAAAGAACTAGTCTCACCGGTCTTCTTGCTTCTTCTTTAGATCCTCACAATATAACACAGTTTCTCTTCCACGATGACCCGGGGTTCATTCTTGAAAAGCAAACACCCTCAGGGCTTTAGCCTTGGGTTCGAGGTTTGGGTTTGGGTTGAGCATTGGACTTTCCTTTGCCTGCCCTTGCCTTGCCCTTGTTCTTGAAGCCCTTTCCTTTTGAACCATCGAGCATGGCGGGCTTGAGATTACACAATAATGCGCTCGGCGATTTTAAGCATCGTATGCGACTCAGAATAGATTTATGTTTTATTCATGTTATAGTTCATGACAATCGGCCATAAGCTTATTGGAAGTGGTCGAGGATCAATCGGTTGCCAACTCTTGGCTCAATGGAAATCAAGCCTATCAAGGTGCTCAATATAGCCTTTCATTTTAGAACATGAGCCACTGCTTGAAGCACCCTGGGCGTCTGCGAGAATCTTGATTACTGTGGTAGTCTCATGCCTTTCTTGCCTTGCTTTGTTCTTTGGAACATTTCCTTAAGATTAGAATCATATCATAAGCTTCCATATTTTCGAGATCATACGAGTTCGGAACTCATGGTAGCTAGCATCAAGCATGCAACATCAATAGAGTCATTATGATGCTTCTCATAAGCATTCTTTTTTTTTTTCGACTCCCCAGGAACATGTCGGTACGGTTCTTCGAGAGAGGTTCATCCGAGGACATAAAGCTTCCTTTCTTGTTTGAACATTCTCAAATTTCGAAACCGATCAAAGGAAGTTAGTCGATAAGTTTATCCTTCTCAAGGACTGATCCTTGATAATATAGTAAATTGTTGTTATTGTTGGCGAGAATTACAGTGAATGCAAAGTTAGATAAGTTTTTGATTATGAAAGATTCTCCTTAAATTACTTGACCCTCAAGGAATAATCACATATTAATCTAGTGAGCTAAGATCCATATTTTACTCAACAATAAGTCAGCTTTGGCATATTACTTAAAATTAAGTTATTTAGGTAGGTAACTCTTACCAATTACATCTCATGCAACTCTTAGATATTTGTAAGTTTTGACATCATATGTCCGCCATGTTTAAATCCCATCTAATGCCATTAGGCCCCAACCGTTTGATAACCTAATAAGTTAAACCATTTTTAAACATATGGGTAGCACCATTACTCATCTTGTCTCACTAATGTAACCTAATGTGCTACTTTAGTGATAAATTAAGGTGATAAAGGTTTGACAATTGTTTAAATATGGATGACATGTTAACTTTAAATTTTATAATAGAGATCTTGATTGATTTTAATTTTTAATTAGCCGATCTCATCATACATCTGTTAATCACATACTCATGTAACATCATACATAGCATCTCATACATGCATATAATAAGCGATGTGCAATATGGCCTTGCTTAATCTAGATTGATCCATATTGATATGAAGTCCCAGCGGTCATTCCTAGGTATTGTGTCGCGACTCCGTGATGTCGGTTGACCACCTTGACTTGCGCACTTAGACACCTGGCTCCTCCATCATCATGGTTGATTATAACTGAAATGGCTTGCATTGTCTCTTGTTTTATACAACAGTGAAACTAATGCTACTAATAGTAGACAAAATTACAATAAAACAAAAAACGGCATGCAAGCGTATTTAATAATTACAACCCTTGTAAAAACAATAATAATAACACACTTAAACACATTGATGCAAAGGCCATCTTATTGCACCATGTGAAGCAACACAACATGCAAAATATATCATGTTATCATATAGCATAAACAATTTGCATTAAAAGAAATAAATTATAATAGGCGTGTGTTTAAAACCAATTTTTTTTTTCTTTTTAGAAACATTAGAGTTTCGTTTCAAAAATTAAATTTTATTGATCTCATCAATAAATTTTTGAATAAGCCGAAAGCCATCAAAATCACATTAAAACAGCTCAATCATCAATCTCATTACACATAGAATTTATTTAGCACCACCATAAACAATCGTGTGTCGAATTGATATATGAATTCCGATCCATGTATTAATACGATTAAGACACATCGAGAATCATATAACATGCTATTAAACACTTTAATGGCAATATCGTCGGATTCTTAATCATGATAACGAATCCTTTTATGTTTGATTCAATCGAGTGTGCCTTAACAAATCTATTAACTATGTGGATTAACAAACCATAATATCACATATATTCAAGCATAAATCATGCCAGAATCATATGGCATCACATACATACGTTAAACACATGTATCGTTTTATGAAAACACAAGTGGCTTTAATACTATTGGGTTACGAAGGCTGAGAATATCCAATACGGTTGGAACATAAATGCGTAGGAATTTAAAATTTTTATCCCTTAACCCACCAAGGATCATGCATTTCATAAAAACCGGAAAGGAAGAGATGTGAAACACCACCTCTTGTAGATGATTTGATCGGGCCTTTAAGTCTGGCGTCTTGGTTTTGTCGGATCTTCAAAGTTCTTTGCCTTTAAGCGACCACCCTGCAAATTATCACATACGAACAAATAATGAACGATCTTGTTGAATGCTAGATTGATTGTTTTTCCAACGAAATTAGGGTCTCTCTGTTTTGGTTGTTCTTAGAGTAAAAGACGACCACCACGAAAAATATATATGTCACATATATATATATATATATATATATATATATAAGTCTCCTAGGGTTTTTGTGGCATGAATTTGATATTATTATATATTTAAAATATTTTAAATAATAGCAATTTAAATTCAAATCCTTCAAATCCTTATCGAGATAAGGAAAGCGAATTTATTTATATTAATATATATTTAAAACTCTTTTAAATAATAACAATTTAAATTCAAATCCTTATCGGATAAGGGAAAGCAATTTATATTATTATATATTTAAACTCTTTAAATAATAACAATTTAAATTCCAAATCTTTATCTTGAATAAGGAAAGCGAATTTATTTATATTAATATATATTTAAACTCCTTTAAAAGCCCTTTCTGATTATTTCCTTATCGATAAGAAAAATATAACAAATTAATTATTTGTTATAATTTAAATCACGAATTTTAAACTTTCTCAAATTAAATTCGAATTTAAATAACAACTAATTGTTATTGTAATTTAAGTAATCATCATTTTAAGTACTACAGTGAAAAACCATAACCGTTATTATTAGTTCTTAATGTGCGACCTGTAGGTTGATTAACATTGACGGTATTTAAATCACATTTGATCCTCTAGTCATAAGTGGCCTCTGTGAACATTATGACTACGAGTTAAATGAAAAGCTCCTTGATCAGAACAGCATAATATAGCTAATGACATAATCCTTTTGTCTCATGAGTATCTTGATAGAATATAAGGCATGGGCAAAGTCGACTATCATTCTATCTTTGATTACTCGAAACGATTGGCATTAGTAATGACATTGATCTCCATCAATTCATTTTAGACACGGCTCCATGCATTCTCGTCTCGGTGTCGGGGACAGAATATCTCTCTTATAATAAGAGGGACAAATTCCATCTTAATCGCTCATATCTCACTACATAATTCTTATTATGTTCAAGTATAACCTTTTATAGTCATCTGATTAAAGACAACGTTTGATTATATCAAAACACAATATTCCTTATGTTGAGAACTATGCGATCTTGGAATTGAAAAGGATTTAATGACACAACTATTAGAGATTAACTTATGACTTTGATCCACGTATTAATCTCAAAACGGGTCTGTCCAATATTAGTTCTCAACAAATAGATATAAATTTGATTTGTATCTCATACACATATTCATCCCATGACTATCAATCAAACTTTATACTAATCTTAATTCATTGTTATTCCATGTAATAACCCATTAGGGGACATTTAGAATAATTAATAATATTATTTAAGGACATTATATATAATAAACATCACGAATCATCATAATAATAAATTCTCTTGTAGTCAAAAATACCATGTCATACAATAGGCCTAGAGAGCACTATTACTAACGGGCATAACATGGTGAGGTCTACACCAATTGCAACACCACTAATCCAGCCTACTATGCACTACATGATGTCCTCCTCATGTGGTTGTCGCCAGCATTCTCATCGACACAGTCATCCAGGTCCTCCGAATCTCCCTCCAAGTCAGGACGAGGGGCATCTACCAAAGCAAGCTCTTCTCGGAAAATATGACTCTCGAGCCTGGAGAGCCTGTGGTCTAGGCCTTCCTATTTCCCGTGCTGAACCACCCCTTTGAATTCGACGCTCCATTCTCTTCAGCGGGGAGGTGCTCATGAGTGCAGTGCGTGACAGAGGCTCAGGAATCACCAGGGATGTGGTGGGGTCTCGTAGTGGCTCGGCTCTTGGCCTCTTAGTTTGGTTTATGGTGGCAGTGACTTAGGAAAGAACCCTCTTTTCCTTAGCCACTCTCCTCATCCACGTGGCTGGGCTGGTGGGATGAATGGAGATATGCTACTGCGTCTGCGAGGGCTGCGAGAAGTCCCTCATCACGCGCCATATGGCCAAAGCATGGTCGATAAGCTTCAGGTCATCACTCATATAAAAGCTGCGTTTGTTCTGTTTCGGATATTTTTCGATTTGCCCATACGTTAGTTTCTATCATGAATAATCTTATTCATCAACGCAAATTCTGGCTTAAGCTTCCCTGGCATAAATTCTTTACGTACAAAACCTCTCATGGCCACAGGACGAGTGCACATAGCCTCAGCAAATAAATGAGCGTCGAAAGCAGTGATGGCCCTAAGGGGGTAAATTCGTCGGCGTGGCGAACTATCTTGTAAGGAATGAGAGTACATCAAATCGGGAGTGATCTTTATCTGCTTACCCATCACAGTGGTCTCTAATAAGGTCTCGACCCGCTGATTTTCTCTCAAATTAGTGTAAAACTCTCGAACCAGGGTAGGTAGATACCCCTGAACGTCAGTACACACAAACTGTAAATTCTGTTCCTGAATAACACCCCTAATAGGATGGGAGTACAGAAATGTTTCCAACTTCACACCTCTCTCGCAATGAAATCCCCTGTTCTAAATGGGCCATTTCTCTGATACGACTCGGAACCCTCGTAAACATGAGCCTCTCATCGTCATCACTCTACGATGCTTCTCACTCTCAGATAGATCCCATTTGCTTTCCTTTTCCTTTCTTTGTGCGTTTGTGAGGAGTGATTTTCTTTTCTTCACGGCCAGCTCCATGAAGGAGCCTAGGCCTTTTCCTTTCCGATTATTCTTGGATCTTTGCCATAGATATGGCAGAATAGCAATGATGGCCTGGATGGCCCACACATATAGAGCAATGTCCCAATAGCGATCTCAGGAAGAATGGAGTGGCCCAGTGTAGATCGAACAAAATTTCCTCCCATAACATCGGTTGAGAGCCTAAACCACCCAGAGCAAGAAAACCACCAGCAAAACCAACCAAGCAAATCCCATGTATAATAATGGAGATATCACAAAAAGCGCTCTCGAGATTACGGGAGTCTTACCCGCGTCCCGAGCCGATGAGTGCAGAAGAATCCGGGCATGAACAATGGAAACTCTGGCAGGAGCAGGCAAACTTGGGGTTGCTTGTGTGAGAGGGTAAAAAGGGCTAGGGTTTGTTTATAAATGAGTGGAAGAGATGTGGAATGAAAAGGGGTGCAAAAGAGGGATAAAAACCCTAAACTACCAACCGCCAGCGTATGTAGGTACGGGTTGGTAGTGTCTGGGTACATGTTAACCCTGCGCCCCTTTTGCATAACGTATGCAGGGTACATCTTAGACACATCTTGTAGTACTTTTTGTTCCCAAATTTATTTGTTATTTTTCTTTTCTTATCTTTTTTTTCTATATATTTTTAATTAGGAACATAGTCTTGATGTAAAATCTATCCTTGTCATTGCCTTCCATCCGGGTTTTTCTTGCATGCTCACCTCTCTTCTGCTTATATTATGCCAGTGATTGTGTTCAAGGGTTGTCTTTGTGTTTCCTTCTTTAGACACTTTCAGAGAAATCTCCATAGGGCCTTTATTTCTAATGTCAGGTTCTAGGGTTGAAACCAACTCTTAGCAACTTAAGGCTCGAAAATAGGTGCAAGGGGTAAGACAAAGCGATTCCACCGCAGTGTAACCACCGAGAAATGATGGCTCATCATTTCCGATTATGCAAAGATGTTCCTGAGACTATGATGCATGTAGTTAACATGACATGCCAAATTAATGCATAGATAGAGAACCGCAATGACGAAGACAAAAGTATGATCGGTAGGTGCATTGGTTTGTGTAGGAATTAGAGTAGAATCTTACGAGGGGATAAAGTCAGATGAATATAAAGATTTTTGTGCATGCTTTTTGAAGTGTACATGCATTGAGATGATGTGGAGTGTGTATGACATAATGCTATTTATATATACATTCTTGAGGTCAGTATTATACAAGAGCCACGGTCGAAAATTTTTCATACAACGAGACACGTAACAGCGCATAGTTAGGTTTAACCGATTATGCCTACCCTACAACGAAACAAAATTGTCCTCAATGCATAGAAACGAGGTACCTGACAGAATGGCGACAACGTAGAAACCAGGGCCTCTTTTTTGTTATTTTATTGTATTGTTTATTTTTTTTTTTTTTTTTTTGAAAAGCAATTGAAATAGAGGAAGCGGAAATAAAATGCAAGAACGAAAATAAAACAAAATCAAAACTATATACAACAAGTTGAGAGCAATTTACTACGAAGGAGTATCTGGTAGAGCGGATCTACGAGTCCTGCTTATTCTCTTGAAGATTGGAAATGCTTGAGGAATGGCTTTAGGCGTTGACCATTGACTTTAAAAGACTTTCCGGTATCTGGATTTTCAATCTCCCACGGCTCAGAGTATGGATAAACTACCTTATGATAAGAGCGGGCTAGTCAGCGAGGCGGAGTTTTCCTAGGAATATGTCTTGGCCCGGGGTACATGCAGCGATGCCTTTTGGTTTGGTTGAGCGTTTTTCAGAGCAATAGTCTTGTCATGAACGACTCGGCGCTCTTCTAATAAATCAGAGGCTTTCATATGACTCGCGCAATTCATCAAGCTCATTTATTTGCCTTAGTGTTACACCTTGGAGATTCATCAATTAAAGTTCTAATAGCCCGATAAGCACGGTGCTCCGTTTATTAGGCGAGATGACAATCCCTTTCCATAAACAAGCCTATAGAGACATACCTAGAATAGTTCCCAAAAAGTAGCGCAGTAGGCGAAGAGCATCGGTAAGTTGAAGTGACCCGATCTTTTGCGATTTGGGACAGCCGTTTTTCAAAATGTGTTTGATCTTTCCCTATTGGCTAATTGACGACCATTGGTGCGTGGGTGGTATCTTAGTTGAAACTTTATGGGTGACTCCATATTTTTCAAATGATTTTCAAAGATCGATTATAAAAATGGAGTCATACATCAGTAATAATTGCCGCGAGGTATTCAAAAGCGAGAAAAAATATGTTCTTTATAAAATTTCAAAAACAGCCTTGTGGTCATTAGTTTTTCGTCGGAATAATAGCCTCGACCCGCCGACCTTATAATCAATAAATAACGGAATGTCTGCGGTACCTGAAGAGGAAAAAGGCCACATGAAATTAATACCCCAACAGGTCAAAGATTTCAATGATTAAAATGGGGGGTAAGAGGCATCATGTTGATTTTGGCCCCTCTCTAATTGTTGACACTGAAACACAGTTTTGCAAGAGTCGAAACAATCTTTAAACGGTGAGCTAGTAAAAACCGACACCAAAATCTTGTCTCTTTGTTTTCTTGCGGAAGAAAATACTGCCCTCCACGAAGAAGCTTCGAGATAGCGAAAAGGTTAGGATCTACGATCTACTCACATCATTGGGCACACATCTTCTCATTAGTGGTCTGGGCCCAGGTATTTAAATAGATATGGATCATCAAAGTAATATTTCTTAATATGCATAAAATTTCTTTTACGTTGAGAAGTCCATTGAGTTGGAATTTTGACCCGGTTACTAGGTAATTACGATGTCGTACCATGGGCAATGAACAAGCAGCTGCTCGTAGGAAAGCTGTCGCCCCATGGGGTACACCATGAGAATTGGATTACGGAACTGTCGAGATAAATGGTCAACCACCACATTCTCGACCCCCTTTTTGTCTTTAATAGTCAGGTTGAACTCTTGGCACAGTAGGATCCACCTAGTCAACCGAGGCTTGGTATCCTGCTTGAAGCAGTATGACTAACGTGATCTGTGAAAATAGTTACGGGGAGATACTCTGATGTATGACACGGGCTTTTCTAAGGCAAAGAGAAAACTGACTAAATTCTTTTCGTGGTTGTGTAATTTGCTTGAGCGGAGTCTAAGTCTTGGCGGCATAGTAGATTCTGAGAAAACCTTTTATCTTTCCTTTGTCTAAAAAGCATTTATGCATAATCACTAGCATCACACATGATCTCAAATGGAAGGTTTGATTAGAACCACATGATAGGAGCGACACTAACATAGTTTTGAATTTAGCAAAGCGACTTCACAAGCTTTTGTGACCATGTGAAAGGGACATCTTTGTAAGCCAAGTACATAGGAGACTGACTATAGCACTAAAATCTTTATGAATCTCTATAGAATCTGCATGTCGAGAATGATCTTATGTCTACAACACTTAGGAGTAAGTAAATTGGAGATCAGCTCAACTTTGGCCTTATCCTTCAATTCCATTTTTTGATACTATATGGCCTAAGACAATCCCTTGTGTCACCATGAAATGGCACTTTTCCCAATTTAACACAAGGTTCTTCTCTTAACATCGCTCCAAAACCTTACGTAAAATCTCCAAACAGCTCTCATATGAGTCACCAAAAGCGAAAATCGTCGTGAAGATTTCCAAAATCATTCTATCTATGTCATAATTCCATCATGCCCAGTTGGAAGGTTAGGGTGCATTACATAATCGAGGCATTTTCTAAAGAAATGATGCCCAAGCAGACCCGAAGGAATTGAATGGATTTTCTGCGTCTTCCAGCTATCTCAGTTTGATTGTAACACGAGTACCCATCGAGAAAGCGATAAATTCATGCCTATGACTCTTTACAGCATTTGGTCAACAAACGGAAGAGGAAAGTGGTCTTTCCCCAGTACGTTAGCTTCTATAATCTATATGCACACCCTCAACACAGTGACCACGAGTAGGGAATTAGCTCATTATTTTCATTCGACGGTGACTCGGAATTTCTTAGGAACTACCTATGTTAGGCTAACCCACTTGCTATCCGCAATAGGGTAAATAACACCTACATCGAGTTTTAAGACACCTTCTTTACCACTTCTTTATTTATTGGGTTCGATTGTCTACGTGGTTGCACAGGGTTGTATCCTCTTTTAAGTGAATTCTGTGTGTGGATCAAGGGCTAATTCCCTTAATATATGCAATTGTCATCCCTAGAGGCGGGTTATGTAGTTTCTCAATATCTCGAAGTTGATTTTCTTGATTCATTTCCTGGGAGGAAGATATGATTCTTAGGAAAAGTTTCTTACGCCTAAGAAGGCGAGGTGTGATGGTAGGGTTTCAACTCAAGCTTAGGTGGCCTCTCTTCAGAAGGCAATGCCTTGTCCTCAATTGGAGGCAATGGTTTAAATTTAGGCGCCCGCCCCGTTTCCGCTTCCGATTGCCTCATTGTGTTAATTATGGAGTGTAGGAACTCGATTCTAGTGATCAGCACCTCATCTGGCTTCGGGCTTACAAACATGACATAAGGGTCATCATGTGAGACATTATCAAGTATTTAAATGCCCACAGAATCAACCATATTGACCTCACACACATCTTCTTCATCCCATTCCTTGATAACATTAAGATATTGATTGCCAGTCATGTTACGAATGATAGTGTCATTAGACCTCCCCGACAATTATGATGGCATTAGCAGTTGCCAAGAATGGTCTACCAAGAATCACTGGGAACTGAGTTCCTTGGTTCACCACAGGTTGAGTGTCGAGCACAACAAAATCCACAGGGAAGTAGAATTTGTCCACTTGTACCAATACATCCTTCAACATCCCTCCCAAGATTTTTACACTACGATTGACTAATTGGAGGGTGATATTGGTTGGCTCTAATTCTCCTAACCTAGGTCCACATATACTGAGTAAGGCAACAAATTAACACTTGCCCCTAAATCCACTAGAGCATGTCCCAACTTGGAATTCCCTACTACTATAGAAATAGTAGGGCTTGCGGATCTTTGTATTTTGAGAGCGAAGTTGTTGAATTAGTGAGGTGGGTGCTCGATCATGAATGCCTCCTTGTTGACACCTAGTTTCCTTTTTACATTGTACAAATCCTTTAGAAACTTGGCATATATTGGAATTTGCTTAATGGCATCTAGTAAAGGAATGTTCAATTTCACTTGTTTGAAGACGACTCATAGATCTCAGAATGGTTGTTCACTTTCTTTGGGACTCTCAACCTATGAGGGTATGGGTGGAGGGATAGGTGGCCTTGTCTTATTCGGCTCCTCATCAATCACATGTTCTAGGAACATGACGTCGAACCACCTCATTATCTCCAATTGGTTCACTTTGTGACTCTTGTATTGGTTCCTTAGGTTGAATAGTTTTGTCAATTACCTTACCACTTCGAAGAGTAGTGACCTTGCAATGTTCAAAGGTACCCTCACTTGGACCTGAAATTCCAACACTATTCTGACCTTGGGGATTTTGGATGGGTTGAGAAGGGAGTTTCCCTTTTTCTTGTTGAAAATTGCCCATAGAAGAGGTTAGCTTAGTGATTTGGGTTCTCCCACATTCAAACGGTTAGTGCAATGTTGTGGATTGTTGGGTTTAATATGACTGTGTTACTATATCCTCAAATATCTTGTGTGGAGGTTGATAAGGCTGTGGGTTTGGATTCCCTTGATTCGATGGATGGAAACCTTGATTAGGGTTCATAGGAAATCCTTGGGGACCTTGATTCTGAAATGGAGGAGCTGAATTTGAAAAACCTTGGTTTTGATAATTGGGTCCTTGATTGTTTGGCAAGTTATGTGGGCCTCCCTTATTTCTCCAACTAAAATTTGGGTGCTTACCCCATCCAGGATTATATGTTTCAGAATATGGAGAATTGAAAGGCTTCCTTTGGTGATTAGGGCATTAGCTTGTTATGTTTGGATTGCTCATAACTTGAGAAGCTTTGGGCGATTAATAGTTAGTGTGTAGAGGTCATCGCATATTGTACGGCTCTTCCTCACAGGTCCAATAGGTGCCGAGGGTACTTAAGGCACACTAGTTACCTCGTTCACCTTTTTCAACTCTATAGCCTCCAACTTCCTTGTTAAATTGGCAATTCTTGCTTGCAAATCATCATTCTCTCTTAAGTGATGGATTCCTCCCACATGGGTGTGTGCTCACACTTTAGTAGTGTCTGAGTATTAGTTTCCCATGTTCGAGCATTTTCTGCTATGGTGTCAAAGAGTTGAATTGCCTCCCTAGCACTTTTCTCATAAAACTCTCCTGCACACATCATTTGATGTATTGTTTATTATTCAAGGATAGTCCTTGATGAAAGTACGCACAAATTTGTCCCACATCCAAACCATGATGAGGGATATCATGGAGGAGATCCTTATCTCATACCGCGGCAAGGTTCACGGCTTCGGAAAAATTACGAATTTAACAGCATGAGAGCATTAGTCGTGCGAGGGAAAGAATTGTTAAAGATTCATTCCTCATAATATTCTCTGTAAAAATTGAATTAGGTGCGAAGAATGAAACGGATTTTGGCCTTCTCCTTTAAGCGAAAGGAAATATAACGAACCCAGTTACATGTGGAGGGTGAGGCAGTAGAGAGAAATGCACAAACATCCTCAAAGTCTCTCATGAATGAGTAAGGGTTCTCATATTCGACCCCGTGATATACAGGTAAAAGACGGATCATTTCCGAATTCATGAGGAATTGATTAGCCTCTTCAGGTAGGCGAATACATGAGTTTGTTGTAGTTCTTTGAGGTTTCAAAATCTCTCGGAGAGTTCTTTCCACATTAGGTAAAGGAGCAGGGGGAACCCTATATTGATTTCGCTAAAAGTTAACATTTCCCCTCCTGTGCCCGGTGCTCTTTGGGAGTGTAACACCATCTCCATCTTTGTGGAGGTTCCTTAGAGTCCTTATTGGGTTAACGGGGAGTCCCATGGGCATGTTCATTAGCGAGTTCTTTGATTCCCGGGATGGTCCATTTGAGGTGTAGGGTTATCTTGAAACAATTGACTTACTATGGACTCTTCAGAATTTCTAGGAGGTACAATTCTTACAAGTCGGCGTTGCTTTCGTTGCGAAGACGAACCACCGACATGCACTAAACCTACTCAGTCGAAAAGCACCCACTTAGATTTCTCACAAAAAATTCAAAGAAAAGTAGAGAACGTGCGGATTTGCAATCTGTTAAAATTCTCTAGCTATCTTCAGATCAACTGGATTGGTCGCCACTCCCCGACAACGGCGCCAAAAATGTTTCGTTCTTATTCGTATGCTGAATTTTATTCCCAAGCGTAGGAATTAAGGTTGTCTAGCATTATAGTATTGTGGAAGTCCACAGGTCATCTCCACAGGGAGTGGTCTAAATTGTTGATCCTTAGGAGCTATTCTCCAAAGGGTGTGTAATTGAAAAGGAAATTATGGGGTTGTGTTTGTTTGATTTAAGTTAGATTAAATTATTTTAAAATAGAAGGATGATTCTTTGAGATTCTTAGGTTTCCACTCACTAATGATCACGTACTCCCACCTCTTAATTTTCTGATCTCATCTAAGGCCATTGATGAATGGGTTTTGATGAAATTTTTTCTTTAAATGCTCTTTTGGAATGAAGAATGATCGAAAGATGTTAGACACTTGTTCCCAATTAATTCAGACTCTTAGCTTGCATTTGTATTCAAGCACAAGCGTGTCTAGAGGTCTCGTTCACACGTTGTCAATTTCTGATTTCTACAAGTGAATAACATCACACAATCCATTGAAGTATAAAGAGGTGAGGAATATACCTTGATCGAGTGAGTTTCAGTAGAACCCGGCATAGAAGTTTAGAACTCCATGGAAGTATAAAAATCATAATTGAAATTTAGTCATAAAAGGAACTTTGAAAATCAGAATTCAATTACCAAAACCTAAGGATGAAAATACGAATGCGAGAATGGCAAATATGAATTCCTGCGAAAAGATTACATGTGCTTGAATAAAAAATCTCGGAAAATAAAGTCTTGACCTAATCAATAAATCTTCCCCATGAAAACTATGGAAAGAACACTTCTCCTGAAAACCTAACCCTAAGTCAAAAGCTGCCTTCTCCTTGTATCCTCTAGCTTTGCCTCTCCAATGTGATCCGCATTAAAAGTTGATTGTGGCGTGCCCTTGCGTTAGGATCGAATTCTGCTCAATTCTCGCGGTTTTTACAGGGTGTGCCGATTACGGAGTTAGTGGTGTGCAGGTACATGTTGCTCTCTTGCCACTTTTAACAGGTGTATCGGTACACATGTTGAAGGTGTGCCGGTATGTGCTCTCTGCCACTTTTACTGCATAGGTGTAGGTACATATTGAAGGTGTCTTGGTACATGTTAATGTAGTCTTTCGACATTGTTGCACTTCCCGAAACTTCACCAATCAGTTGCCATCATCCTTGATTCATATTTGCTTCGGACATAAATCCTTGGCACAATTATGCATTAGGCCTGAACCACATGCGACTCCGAAACATGGCAATTAAAGTACCTATTCTAAATGCAGGAAATGTGGTAAAGTGTGAATTGAAGGTGCTAGATTCTGCTTTGTAATTATTGTTTCAATTGTGTATTCGACAATCAGCACATTTTGAATCCCGAGTAAACTAATAAAAAAATCCTACCTGCTCTAATCTAAGAAAGAAAGAAAATAAAAGAAAGAAAGAAAAATATAATCTGAAAGAGTCCTCGGCTCCTAGGTACTGCAGTTCGTTCAATCTTGGTAAGTGCCTCGCTTTCCATAGTCGTTTCTATTTATAGAGCCCTAAAAGTTTGGGCCTTAACTTTAATGCTTTTTTATGAATCCCTAAATTTTAGGCCCAGATTGTCTTCTCAGTCACGGCCTGAAAGTTCTGTCATGACAAAGTTTTGAATTTGTTGCAGGTTTCTATTATAGCAAGCAATTGCATATCGCGACCTGTTTCCTGTGTTCTTGGATTTCAGTCACGATAGTGATGCTGAGCTGCTTCTTCAAATTGGTGTCGCGACCTAGCTTTTCTTGTCGCAATAGCATTTATGTTCCGATTCTTGTTGCAACACTGTCTTGTATTATTGTCATCTCGGTCGCGACCTAAGAAGTTTGTCGCGATAGAGATCTGCCGCCACTTAGCCTGTTTCCTTGTTGTAATTTCATTTTTGATGTTGCGACTTGAACTTTTGTGTTGGGGATGTTTTGCATGTTGCGACCCCAATATGTAATGTCGCGTCGACACTTTTTTGCATGCATCATATTTTCCTGTTGTGACCTAGTTTTTCTAGTTGCAAAATAACTTTTCTACCTTCAGCCTGTCTTCGTGTCGCGACCCATATTTCTTGTCGCGACAGGGCTTTTATAAGTTCAGCTGACTTGTGCTGTCGCGACCCAATTTGTTATGTCGCGACGTGACTTCTTTGCATTTGTGTTGAAACCTCTGTCGCGACTTAAAAGTTATGTCGCAACCTCGTTTCTTTCTATTCAGCTTATTCCTGTGTCGCGACCTGAAGATCTCTGTTGCGACATTAAAACACCTTTTCATCTTGAAATATGTTGCAACATTGACTCTCCTTGTTGCAACCAAGTTAGTTCATCCATTAAGCACCCTTTGTCGCGACCTAGTTTTCTTATCGCACCCTAAACTTATTCTTCAACATATTTTCTATCTCAACAAACTTTTCCATGTTGAAATTGATATCAGCGGCAGGATAAAGGGTTATGTAGCGGCCGGATAATGCACCTTCGGTTCAGCGCATTATGTCGCAGCACAAACTATCTTGTTCCCAACTGACTTGCATCACCCATTCTCTGTTGGGACACCACTGTCTTACTGTGCATTGACTGGCTCAATTATCGACAATCGTGGATTATGGTGTTGCGACACAAGAAATGTTGTTACGACATGGTTTCATTGGTAATTGCTTGGAAGTTTGTCGCGACACACAAGTTTCAGTTGCGACTTTTGAATTAAAGCCTACAAAACACAAGTTTGGTAAATATTCCATAATTTTGCATTAAAATAGCTCTGAAAATAATAAAAACAAGCCAGAAAAATAGACTAAAAATAGATGAGTTTAAGACTCATCATCTTTATCATAGGAACTATATTTGCTAACCATTGAACATACCTTGTAGGCTTGATGAATTTGGCCTTCAAGAGTTTCTCAATTTTCTCCTTCACCTTCAACTCTACTTCCTTGGACATTCTTCTAGGTAGTTGTTGGAAATGATGGAATTCAGACATAATGGGAAGATGATGTTTCACAAGGCCTCTGTCCAGTCTGGTCATTTCATCATAATTTCAAGCACATCAATCTTTGAATTCCTACAACAATGATATGATGCGTTCCTTCAAGTTAGTAGATAAGATAGAACTTATGTAAGTAATCCTTGGCTCCTCCATAGTTTCGAGGTTGGCTTTTTCCATAGGATCATATACTTGAGGCTTATTGTCTTCCATTTTAGGAGGAGTTTGCTCCAAATATTCAAAATGAATTTCTTCCTTCTCTTCATCTGATTCTTCTTCATAAATCACTTCAACTCCACAAATGTCTTAGAATTGCTCTTCAACAACTTTTTTTGCAACTTGCTGCATTTTCATTTTGAATGTCGCGGCTACAACAACCGCATTCTCTTCATGAGAATACTTAGTCATCGATCTCCTTGATGATCAGACCCTTTATTGGCCTGAAAGGCACGATAGTAGTTTTCTTAAGAAGAGTGGTAGCTTGGTCTTGAATGTCACTAATATCTCTTGACTCCACGTATATTTCCGTTGGAGTCCCATTCTTCTTTTTGCCTTTGAACTTGATTGGACCAAACTCTTGGTCATAGTAACTAGCATCCATAGAATTTGAAGTTGCAATGAAATGTTCTTTTTTTGCCCATACTACTTTTACTTCATCACCTTTCCAAAATAGTAAAATTGGTGAAAGGAGGATGACACACACCAATTAGCATGAATCCAGTCTCTTCCAAACAAAGAATTGTAATTAGCTGTAGAATTAATTACAAAGAAAGCTGATAAGGAAGTCTTACTACCCATAATGATGTCAATAGGAAGTACGCCTAGAGTCTTAGAGATTTCTCCAGTAAAAGCTGATACAAACACTTCTATTTCAATTAAATCACTAATGCTTCTTCCTGAAGGCATCACTTTGATTGATGATCCATTATCCAACAATATCGTGGACATTGGTTTACCATTAAAGTGTGCTCTCACATGGAGAGGTCTTATGTGCCTTGTCATCTCCACAGTATGTTTTTCCATTATCACCTTCTGGGGCCTACTTCCTTCAAAGGGGTCAATGGTGATCACTCTCTAACTATGCTTTTCCTTTGTTGGCAAATGTTCTTTCTCTACCTCTACTAAGCTTTCCTCCATCTCTTTTGATTTGAAAAATTATGGTAAAGTTAGAGAAATAGTAGAACATTTTAAAGACACGGGAAATGTACCTATCAGAATAGTTCTCAAATCCATTTCCACATCATATCCGCAACTAGACTCCTCATCCTTTGTAGCTTTCCTTCTAAATTTAGTTTTCTTTGTAGTAAGCCTCACTTCTTCTTTTAGATTCTCTGTTTCTTTTGGTTTTTCATGTGGCATTTATTCAAGTAATTTCCTTTTCTCCATAGCTCTCAATTTCTACATCCTTCTCTTTTGAGTTATGGTAAGCTTTTGGGGAAATTTCTTATGTTGCACTACATGCCACTTTTGTTCAAGTGGAACAGGAGGAGGGACAACAAACCTTGTAGGAATTTTCCTCCTCGAAGTGTTCTTGCCCTTTCCTTCTGGAAAAGTATATCTCTCTTTTGGAGGAACATTATTTTCTTTGAAGGGTTTCGCCTTCTTGATTTCCTGTTTTGAATGATATGGATACCTTCCATTTTTTTCCTTTTCTCTGACTATAGACACTTTTCCTTGTATTGTAAATTCATCCTTATAAACCAGATATTGTTTAAGGACCCATATCTTTCTTATCTTGACATTAAGAGAAAGCTTCTCATCCTCAATTTCATTCAGAATTGCTCTCAGATCTATAACAACTATGTTGATTGAAGCCACTAGTGGAAAAGGATCTTCATCAACCACCATGATCTCCTTTTTCGCAAGGAACTTCAATATTCCCTTGTTGATCTTGTCTTGGATGATATTTCTGAAACTTTAACAAGAATTAGTACCATGATTCCAAGAGTTATGATACTTACAGTATACTTTCCCCCTGAGTTCCTCTTTACTAGGGAGTTAGTGATCTTGGTGAAATGTGATCAATTTCTCCTTTAGAAGGAAATCAAATATTTCCTTAGTTTTTTCCACATCAATATTATATTGTGCTTGTGTGTTGGAGGTCTATGACTTCTTCCATAAGTTAGGCTCTTTCTTCACCAGTAGAGGACAGATGAAGGAAACTGTACTTAGGAGATCTGGTACTGCAATTTCTTCATAATTGACCTCCTAGTAGTAAGTTCCCATGGAGGTCTTTCTTCGTTGAATTTCTTCCCTGAGTAATTATTCATACTCTGTTACCTTAGCAACAAGCTCATAGAAGTCTCTAAACTCCATTCCTTGTAACTTCTTCCTCATCTCTATATTAAGTCCCCTCTGTACTATCTTCACGTACTCCGTTTCTAAGAGATGGATTTTGCATCTATTCCTCATTCTTTTGAAATGAGTGATAAATGACTTTGTTGATTCTCCACCCCTTTGGGTTACCCTTGATAATTTTGCTATACAAATCTCAAGTTCTGCTCTGAAGAATTGTGTATGGAATTATCTCTCAATTTCATGCCAACTCATGATAGAATTCCTTGGCAATGTTGCATACTAAGTAAAAGCAGCTCCTGTTAATGAGTTAGGAAATAACCTGAGTTTGAGATAAGAGAAATTTTCATAGTTGGCCAATTCCTAACACCGTACTGTGAATCTCGCCACATGCTCCAAGGTAGATTGTCCATTTTTGATAGAGAATAAAGAGAATTCAGGAATTCTATACCCTCTTAGGTAAGATTCTCTCTATCTATTGCCTGTGGATATGGCTTATAGAATTTTGGACGGCCAACTTGTTTAAGGCCAGGCACATATAGTTCATGTATCGCTTTCCTTATTGCCTCCAAATTTGGTGGTGGTGACTGCATAAAAGGCTGAGGAATTTGTTGGCCTTTATTAATATCTAACCATAAGGATGGTGAAATAGTGCCCCCCGTGCCTCAAGCTAAAGGAAGTGACTCATTATAAACTCCAGGTTGTGTAATCGGGTTGGTCTTAGCATACACCCTTTGAGGAGTCATTGTCCTAATAGGATTAGGACATTCTCCATTGGATTTTTTCGAACTTCCCTCTTCTCTTCTATGAGGAGGAAGATATCGATTTTCAACCTGTTTAGGAGAGCGGTGAGGTCCACCTGCTTCTTGAAAATTCCTAGGGAGTTGTTGATGAGTCTTAACCTCATCTATTTTTAATCCATTTTTCTGGCATGTTAACAATTTTAGATATATTTGTATGCCAAATTATGAATATTCATAAACTTTATGTTTTGCAGGTGTTATTTGAAAAAAGAGAGAAAACAAGCAAAAAAGAAGCAAAAAGGTGGAAAATCACGGCAATGCATTAATCGACATAATTTTTGTTTGTCGTGACACAAAATTCAAACATGCCAAAGGAACTATGTCGTAGCCAGCAACTAAATGTCGCAACAAAGTTCGAGCCGAGCTTATTGGCAAAGAAGTATATCGTGACAAGAGTTTTTGTCGCAGCATTGTGAAGAAAGGTGTGAAGAAAACTGTCACGACAATCCGTTACTCTGTCGCAATAATGATCAAAGCAAATAGCAAAGGAGCTGTGTCGCGACAAGATTTCCTTTGTCGCACGACGCAAGATGATTAGCAGTTAACTTTCTGTCGCGTCAAAAACTGACTTTGTGTGACGAATGCTAGAATACAACACAATTCAGCTGAAACAAGTGTTTTTATGTTGCGACAAAGTTTTCAGCACCAAGCCAACTCAAGGGGAAATTTATGTCACAATAAAGAAAATCCTGTCGCGACATAACATTCAGAATTCACAACTAAGAGCAACAAAATCTCTGTTGCGACAAAGATTATTTCTATCGCGACAAACAAAACATGAAGGAGGTGAATTCTCTGTTGCGACAAGAAGCTGAAGAGCAACACAAGAAGAGTCGCGACAAAGAATTTTTCAGTCGCGACAATAAAAGCTATGGAATGATAAATTATGTCGCGATAGAAAAGTAGGTCACGATAGAAATTGAAGAAGAACTGAGAATGGCCAAGACAATTGTGTTGTAACATATAATTCTATGTTGTGACAAACAGCTCAGCGAGTGACAAGAATCAGATAAGAAAAGTCTGTCGCGACTAAGGAGTTTCTTGTCGTGACAGAAATTGCTAAGGATTTAAAGAAATCCTGTCGCGATAGAGTTGACAGGCTGAAAAGAAAATGTCTATCACGACAAGGAAAATTATGTCGCAACAAACTCCAGAAGATCAAGGACATGAGACATCAAATTCCCCCAAACTTAAAGTTTTGCTTGTCTCCAAGCAAAGAGAAGAAATTTTGTTTATCCTCAAACAATTCAACTTTTTATTTTTAAGGACATTTTTCTGTTTAAAGTTCAATTGGGCAAGTAACATAAGTCAGTTGTAGAATTACTTCTAAACATGTTTGAAATCTAGAATAAGGCAGATTTTTAATTAAGTTCACTGAACCAACCAATAATTCATAGTGTGTAACAATTTGTCCCATTCAATCCTGAATTTTTTTATTTGTGTGTCTTTGGTCTTTACTCTTTTTTATTTGTGATTGATTAATCTTAAGGATAATACTCGGTTGGCATACTCTCTTTCATTTTAAGTCCCATATGCTTGTTTATCATATTAATCTCCACTTAATGTAGGCATAACACCTTCGAATCAATGGGTTTTTAGCCTTGTAATGTGTGGCTTGGGTAATGAGGTAGATAATTAGACATTTTAGGCTCAATTTTACCCAGACTTCATTGACAACTTACATTCTTGCCTTCTTGATGCATCCTTGATTTCTCTTGATTGTAAGTTTCCAACCTTCCCACCAGGTTTTTGCATATTTCTGCATATTTTTCATTGTGGTGCCTTTTTCTTTTTTCATTGTCTATCCCCAAAAAATGACCTCTCTTCCTTATTCTAGAAGCTTTTTCACTTTTCATTTTCTCCAACTTTGGTGGAATGGTGCAATGTTTTGTCTTTTTAGGCTTTCTACCACCCTTAGCGAACTTTGGGTCAATAACTCTCATACTAGTTGGCATTAGGGTATTATGTGTTGAACACCCCTAAGGACTTAATTTGTTCCAAGGAGGAAGACTATAAGACCAAACTCATTCCTACTTTATGTTTTTCTTTTCACAGCTTCTTTCACGATCCTCTTCATCTTTTCTTATTTCTTTGAATTGTTTTTCTCAACCATTTTCATCATTTTCTACAACTAGAAATAATATTCCCCTTAACTTGTCCTCTTCTGTCCTTGATGTACTTTGTCTGATGATTTGGGCAAAGAAGGGTTCTTTACTGTAGGATCTTGTGTAAGGAAGGAATTGGGTTTCTTATTTGTTAGTTGATGATGAGATTGGTTGTAGGCTCAAATAAGGAACTAGTGTATATGTATATGCATATTATAGGGTAGGCTTTGAAAGACTCAAACTTCCAAGGATGGCCTAAATCATTTCATGTTAGTGGTATTGCCTAGGATTTCGCCTTGACTAATATCCAACAAGATTCTAGGACATTAAAGGAAACTGCGTGATGGATCCCAGAAGATGTTCCTAGTCTTTGCACAATTTCTTTTAGAGTTATTGTTGACCATGTGTAAAGTTTATCAAGATTTTATAACCAAACAGTTTACATACACAAAAAGAATTATAAGTTTTATCTGTTCCATCAATTTATTAAAGTTTTCCTTAATCTTGAAATTCAACAGATTTAATCATAACCTTACAACTTTCCATTTCCATTCATTTCATCCTACCCCAATGCATCTATCAAATTTTTGTTTGGTTTTTGAGTAAGTGGCAAAATTGAGTCTGACTGGTGGGCTGGCTAGGTTTCCCACGGAATTAGGGCAATTTGGAGCCACATTAAATTATTGGCCCGAAAAAAATCGGGCCAAATTTGGCCCGGCCCAATATGGCCCAGCCCGGTATGTACGTGGCCCGACCACGCCTAATTTTTTGCCTTCAAAGGCTATTTTGCCGGACCGACCATGTTTTAAAGTAAATTCAGGGTACATTAAAGTACGGCCGAAAATCGGAGCCATTGGCCGGCCCGGCCGGCTTTGGCCCGCAGTGCCAACTCTAGTTTTGAGATTTGATATTGTGTTGTTTTACTAGTCAAAATGTTCATTTAAATCATGCATTCAGCTCAAATAAGCCAACACAACCACAATGTCATTCTTTATTCAGTTCCAATCAACCAAGAACCTTAATGTAAGTATGAACAGCAAAATTTCATTTCTTTATTCTTAAAATACCCACAAAGATTATGTTCAGAATATCTAAAAAAAATTTAAAACCAACAAAGCTACCATTCATTGTCTGCCTTAAAATAAAATCACATTCCCCTAAACTTCAATTATGCATTAACATTAAAAACAAATTGAGGGAAATAGAACTACTCCACCTTGTAGCTCTTTTATGCATTTTTCAGTTTGAGACAGTGTGCTTCCTAATAAAATTCATCTTTAGTATAGCTTTATTGTCCTGAAAAACCAACAACCACTAAAAATAAAACTTCTGACATAATTAAAATTGGAAAATTCAAACTCTCAAAATCTAATAAACACTTTAAATTAAAACTAAAATTTTTGCTTGGGTTGCCTCCCAAGAAGCTGCTCAGTTTACTGTCTTTAGCTAGACATTGCTAATAATTTATTATTTTTCAGCATCTCCTTGTATGCTCCTCTAGTCTGAGCAGTTCTTCCTCAATCTTTTTCCAATGCCTCTTTCCTCCTACATCTTCTTGTTTCCTTGCAATTCATTGTCTCTCCTCAATGAAGTAGGTGTAAATCTTCTATACTCTTTGAGAAATGCATTCCTTGATTGGTTTTGCAAGGAAAGGGCTAGCTGCTCTACTTGAGTTTCTAAGTTCCTTAATGAAGCATTAGTATTTGTCTGAAACACAGTTGTGTTTGCTTTGAAATTGTCAAGTTCAGAAAATCTTTTCTCATGCATATTCATAATTCTTTTGTTTTCTGACATGAATTGCAGCATCTGATCTTCAAACGATTGAGTCCTTTTCTGACCCTAATATTCTCCTCTATAGTTCCTCTTTCTACTGAATTGATTATGATCCCGTGTTAGCAAAGATCTAATCAAGGAGATAGAAATTTTCGTCAGACGTGTAGGATGAGGTGCCAATCAAATTGGAGAAGGCTTGCAATAACTTTTTGTCTATAGAGGTAAATTCTTTAGTCCTAAGATGCAGTATGAAGTACTAAAAGGAAAAATACTTAAATCTTAGAAGAGATTTTTATGTACAAGTAATTGATTAGAATCATGTCTCGAAATGAATGTGAATATTTAATCGGTGAAAAGTATAGTTGAGGAAAATCCGAATCATCTTTACCTTGCATCTTTGACAAACTCAGTTTTTTCCAATTGATGGTTGAGCTATGAATCGAAATGATCACGAAATTGATTATTACTAATTGATCCATGTCGAGTTTTGCCTCACTCAGTGAATCCTAAACCCAAATTTTATTAAACTTTACTTTGGTATATTTAAGATTTCAGTCTAGGACTACATTTTAGTCCTCTTATCATCATATCAGTGGAGTTCAAATAGTAATGATCTTAAGTAGTTGGGGTAGTTAATCTTTTGATTTTTCATCTTTCCTCGTGGGAATGATATCTGGACTTTAAATATCCACTTTTATTACTTGTACGACTTGTGCACTTGTAGTGATTGAGACCACACACACAAATTTTAAATGAGTCATTTTAAAAACAAAGAACAATTCCATCTTTTCATACATATGAAAAATGGTCTTGACAAGTTTCTGGCATTATTGCCATGGACTGAAAAGTTCTTGTGTGGCAGGACTAGAAGATTGGCATACACTGATCACATCATATAGTTTGGTCGTAACAAGTTTTTGGTGCTGTTGCCAGGGATTAGGAAATAGTCATTTTGTAGTAGTGTCATAAATTTGTATATATCATTTGGTCTCAATAGCTGCTCCTCGAGTTCAATTGATAGTTGTCTCTAGAACTCATTAGCTTATTGCCTGATGAATCGAGATGTCAGTTCTGTCCTTTGTGGCCATCTTTGAAATTACTTTCAGGATAGCCTCATGTGCCTGAGATTGTTCTTTTCGCTCTACAACACTAGCCTTAATTTGCTCATATGCTTTTCTGCTATATTCATCAACTTCATCTATCAAGGCTTATGCATACTCTAACATGGCTTTAGTTTTCGCATACATAACTTTGAGTTGTTTAGAGTCAGCCTATGCTTGAGCAGCCATTTTTTCAACAAAACATTGTCAGTACTTAGCGTTCAATCTCTGTAGATTACCGATCGTACTGAAACTCAGCAACATTAGGAACATAGATATCATCATCATCTATTACCTATATGCCTTCTGCCCGAATGGGGTACAATACGTCTAAATTCTCCTTGGAGAAAATCTGTCGTGTTTCTCTCAAATTGTTCTACCATGGCCTGAATGAATCATTCATGTGTTGCTTTTTCAACATCAAATACTGAGTCTTGAGACTCCAAGATGGTTTTACTTCTCAATTTTTTTGGCATCTGAATCCACCAGATGATGCTTCATAAAGATGTGTCCCATCGGGCGTGCAAAAAATATGTTGTGGTGATTTTTTTAATCTCACATGAAACATACAAAATATAAGCGTGCTGGCATGAGAGGAAATTAAAGTGTTTCCAAACTGAATGACTTGTAAAATCAAACTTCTAATCGGGCTATGTAGGTTCCCTGGTTCCTTTGACAATTCCCTATAATCAAAGTGGAAAACGTATGAATGGAAATCTTGTAGGAATTAATTGCTGAAGAAAAGTGTTAGATTTCCTTAGGAAGAAATGAAATAACACGGTGCTGAAAGTTGATAGGCTTGAATAATACTTGCAACCAGAATGCTGAAATTGTTGAAGTAAACATTGGATTTGACTATAAAAACAGTATTATGCTTGAAAACTTGATAAACTTGAATAAAACTTGCAACTAGAATGCTGAAATTGCTAGAGAAAATATTGAATTACACCACGAATGAATGAAATAACACTGCTGAAAATTTTCCAAAAACTTGGCTACAACTAGGAATTTAAATGCTGAAATTGTTGAAAGCTTGTTGAAATTGTTGAAAGCTTATTCAAATTGCTGAAAGCTTGTTGCAAGCTAGGTTTTGATGATTGACATTGAGTTGATTGATTGATTTTTTTCATTTTTTGATTGGTTCATTGGTTGTTTGATTGAGTGTCCTTTCTTTATCCTCTTATGCTCTTTTTATAGACGTAGAAAACTTACTGCCCAAGTCTGTATTTCTCTACTTTATCCACTTTCTGAAGTAACCGCCCATGACTTCCATTAATGAAGATTGTTCCCCAAGAATTCCTCCACGTCTCCATTGTAGAGTCTTGATCCTCAAGAATTCTTCAACGTCTCCATCATGGAGACTTGTTCCCCAAGAATATTCTACATCAGCACATAACTGGCCATTTCTTTGCCACCTCTAATAATGCTTCGTTTGACTTTCCAAAATTTTTAAAAAATTCATAAATATCCCTAAACTTCTCCTATGGACTTGTACAAATGGATTTTAGTCACTTTCTTTTGGATTTATATTCATGGGCTTGGGTTTAGGCCTAACCCAATAATGGGTTAGGCCAAATTTTCAATTTGGGTGCAAACGGGTTAGTTATGATAATTTAAAAATCACTTATAATATTTTTAGAAAATTCATTAAATATAATTTTTTTAAAATAAAAAATAAATACTTAAAAGAATTTTACTAAAAATAGTTTGACTTAAATATTTTGGTCTTGTTAAATTTAAAATAATTATCATTAATTTTCAAACTCATTAATTCTATTTTGGATTAAGAAATTTAACTTTGTAATTTGAACATAAAATTAAAATCTAAATAAATCAAAGTATAAGTAAAACTATTTTTAGTAAAATTATTTTAAATATTTCTTTAAAAAAAATATTTCCATAACTTTCAACAAATATTATAACTGACTTTTAATTATTTTAAATAATTTTTTTTAATTTTATAAAATCTCTATTTTTTAAAAAATATTTTAAAATTAAAATTATGTGATAATAAAAAAATCTTAATTTAGGATATATTTTAGAGTTTTTTATTTAAATATTATTTTTTAAGAGAGTTTCCTTTGAAAAATATTTCAATTCGAGAATTTTTTATTAAAGAAAAATGACTAAATTACCTTTTAAATACTAAAGTAAATATTATTTTCTACTTTCTTATGTGATCTCATAAAGCTAATGCAACGGATGGATTTTATTCCCCATTAGTATTTAACGATGTTTGAACAACACGCGTAAATGGTCTTTAAAATAAGACTTATATTTAAAAAAATAGACTTATGTTTTATGTTTTCAATAATGTAGGGGGGTTCATTTTAACATTTTTAAGTATAAGAGATAAATGTAAAAAAATAATGACAATCCTAGAGGTTGAAAATGCTTTGTTCCAAAATAAATCCCCACATAATAATTAATCTCGGCATTTTGTCCTTATTGCCACTTTATAACTAAATTAATGGGGGCATTTTTCTTAAAAATGATGTATTTTTTAATTATTTTCCAACATTTTAGAAAATATTTTTTAAAACGATGCGATGTCAAATATATAATTTTCTTTTTACATATAATTTAAGGATGTATGCATTTCATTGATGTATGCATGGCATGCATATAATTTAACTATGTGATAAGACACCATTTTTAAAAATTTTAAAATATTAGAAGTACATACCTTATGTGGTAAGGAACTATTTTCTGAAAATAAATAAATAAATAAGCGTGTGGAGCCGCATTTAATAGTCCAAGCCCACTTAATCCAAAATCCTTGCATGGAGCCAAGGATTTGACGCCCATGAATATGATAAAGGATTAGTTAAAGTAGGTTACTGTTTGACAGTTGGTGGTCTACCACTGCCCAACTTTCTCGTGAAGGTTTTATTTCTTTTCGGTCGTTGCTGGGTCCTCGACCGACCAAAAGAAAAAAAACCAGGATAATCTTCTTTGAAATGTTGGACACGCAAATGAATGACTCCCCCCTCTTGCCGTCTCCTTTCTTCAATCTCGGCTGGGAATTGGGAATTGGAAGTTTTCGTGTTACTTCCTATTGGTTGGGTCTTTATGACAGTTGAAGGCGGTTGCAAATTAACCGACTTCTACTGTAACATGGTCCAGTAGTTACCCTCCATGTGTTATTATTGCTCATGATGTTTTCCTTGTAATTTTGAATTCATTGAAAAGGATAAGTAATGGATGCCTGCCTGCCTTCCTTCCTTCCTTCCTTATGAAGTTCCATCTGTTACTGCTGACGTTATAGAGTCCGCTTACACTGAAAATGACAGATGATAGATGGACCTCTTTTTTCTTTTAATTTCAGATAATGTTGGGAGTTCGTTATCTTTGCTGTCCATGTATCATGATTCCTGAATACTTACACACCTCGTCTATATTAAAACTTATTGTTTATGCAGTATGTACAAGCATCTCGATTTCAAGATGATCATTGAATAAATCTCAAGGTTTTATACCAATTAAGCTATCTCTCAGGTTTCGATATTAAGCTGTAATGAGAAAAAATATTTTCCCCTCGGCTTTTAATGGAAATGAATATGACGATTTTAAATTTTGTGTTGAAAATACATGTGAGTTTGAATGATTATTTATTTATGTACTAATGTTTAATAGAATAAACCAAAATAAATTGATAATAATAAACTTTCTTTCTCATTTTTTTACTTCAACTTCCTTTCTGATTAGAACTAAATAAATAAAACTCAAAAAGTTATTTATATATAATAAAAATAAATGGTATAATAATAATAATAATTTAAATTTTAAGGGAAACAAAGTACTCCTTATTGAAAATCAATTAAAATTTTGTTAATGTGAGAATAATCTTTTATTTGATTTTTATTGTCCTTCACACTGAAATTTTTATGGTTTGAGTTGTAGAAATATATTTTCTAGTATTTTTGTTTCTCATTCTCTTGTATCAAACATAGCCTCAGATGATTTATATTTTCTATGAATATATATATTTTTGTATAATTTGCTTATCTTATCTGATGTGGTAAATAAATAAATGATCTGAACTTATGTTTTTTAGAAGCTAACTGCTATTTCACGATGTTCATAGAGAAATATTTTGTGTGGACCCTTGTTTACTTCTCACCAACTTGTCCCTGGGTCACAATGGTCAAATGCTTTTTAGGGAAGGCAAAAATGCAAAATCATAAAATATTAGTTAAGAAAAGAAAAAGGGCAATTCTCTAGATCATACATATCTTGAACTTATAAATATAATACTAACTAGCTAGTAACAGTAATAACAACCAGGCAATTAAACAATAGTTATAATGCTTGGAAAGTGATTTAGATCATAAGCTAATGTAGTTCTTTAGTGTATAAAATTAAAAGGCTAGACAACCTTTTGGGTTGCACCCTCCTGTAGAATATTCCCGAAATGTTAGGTATTTTAATCCATTTAAAACTCAAAAGCAAGACAAATTATTCCATTAAATGCTACCGAGTAGGTGGTCCAATTATGCCCCCAGACTGGGGTCGGTTTGAATTCCAAACTTATCCAATTCAAGATTCACAATGAGTTGTCTTATTTGAAGATGAGTTAATTAGGACCCATAGCGGAAATGTGAACAGTGTTTTATTTATTTATATATTTATTTTGTTGTATCTTCTGGAGAATCAGACAGATGAGTAAGCTCGCTCTAATGAGCTTTTCTTTTGAGTTTTCAAGCATAATTACATCAAACTGAGGAATTAAATCTTGAAATACATGAAAGATAAGTGAAGAAAAACTTGAGCCTTTGTATATTATAAATTGTAAATTACAAATACAAAAGAAGGTCTTATATAGGCTATGCTATACAACCCTAAGAAAATATAAATTACAATCCTAGAAAAATACAAAATAAATCTAACAATATAATAATCTAACAAGAAGGATAGATCCATCCCTTACAAGTTTATTAGCAGTGAACACAGAACCTGACATCCCCCAACCAAATCAAAGCATTGAGAAAACTAAAATCACTGATTTTCTGAGTAATCAGTCAGAGTGTAACCTAATTAATATATAGAATCAAACTCAAAAGAGAAAACCCACATCAGAAATGCCACCAGTTTCTTCAATCCAAGGGAGACTAAGGTGAGTTTGCCATCAGCTCCCCACTCAAAGCCCACTTCAGTGCCATTCAAATAACACTTCTTTGGTTTCTCACTTGAATAGGCTAAGAAACTACCCCCTCCTTTAACTTTAATTCTAACACCACGCTCATCTCCTGACTCATCATACTCCAATTCTTGCAAGGTCCCTCCACTATTGAACATGTTTGTAAGTCCAATAGGAGCAAATTTGGCAGTCGGCCCCAGATTTTTGATCGGCACAAAGCAGAAGATCTCAAATGTGGATGGCTGGATGGTAGTCTGAATGGGATCTGATGATGTAGGGGTCAGTAGGAATAGTTCCTCAGCCTGGTCAAGATAGACAGCAAATTCCACACCTTCACCCATCCCTGTGGCTTCCATCTTTTGGTCCCATTCTATGTCATTAACATGAACTGAACCAGACATTGGCTTGTAGCACTCTGGGTGGCCCTTGATCCTTTGCTCTTTGGGGTCCCACCCAGCTCCTTGACAGTTAAAAGCTCCAACCACACCACCATACTGTGTAGAACATATGTGGAAAATTAGAAATGAGTGTTTGGTAATTGAAACAAGTATTAGAGTACTTTAAGATATGTCAACACAAACTAGCTAGATGCTTCTCTCACTTATAACTAACTGACAAACTTAATAGTGGATTAAAATATTTTTCAAAGTGGGTAAGGTAATAGTAATAATATATACCTTATTCAAGTTCCAGATCTTGAGAATGGTCTTGTTGTCAAATAGAGGGTTCTTGAAAAGGCAGTCTCTGGTTGGGAGGGCGAAATGCTGGCATTTGGGAATGGTGCCATCAGGGAACACTAGCTTCTTTATAAGGTGGAAGTCATGGCCACCTACTGAGTCACTCACATAAACAGGGCCTCCACAGATGGCTCTTGATCCGGCATGGAACTTAGCACAAAGATGGTCGGATTGGAACATATCCCAATCCGGCTGTATGATCTGCCCCATCCACATGCTGTTGTAGGCACAGTGGATCATATGAACGCCTTGTAACCAATACACCCCCATGGGATCCCCGTTTGGGTCTTGAAACCAAAAATCATCACCTATACCGACATTAGTAACTTGAATTAGAATCAGCTTAATATATTCTATGAATTAAAATTATTATATTGTTTTCCTATTAGTCTAGTAGACAAAGACCATTGGGATTGGATTTGGATTTGGATTTTCTAACCTACTCTTCCGAAAGATACTTGTTGTGTCCCCAGGAAGAAAAAGTCATTGCATTGTTGCATGCTAGCTATGATCCCAGTTCCATTAAAGTTCTTGGAAATGGAATTACTCAACCCTGTGTGCATAAATCATTGATATCATCATCATCATGTATTCAGTCATGGGGAAATGTAGATCTGATGATAACTAATTATTTTAAGTTTCTATATGATGTATATAGATATACGTATGGGTTCAAGTGAATATATTACCATAGATGATCTGCCAACCTGTAAATCCATTTTGTTAAGTGATCGTTCGATCATTAATCATCGTTGATCGACTGTAAATCAAATATACTAATAGTACCACCTGAGATCTGTTCTATTGTCCGATCAGATCGGGATTCTGTGAGTATTACTGAATCAGATGATCAGTGATCAATACCTTCTCAAACGATATGCAGCCACCTCATCAACACTATTGCCTGTCCTGGTAAAGCTTTCATTCCATTGTTATCAGCCTTGAAGCCACAGGTTTCACTTGATGTTCCATTTTCTTCCCCACCAAACATCTCCCCCAACTCTTTCTTAAGCTTCTTAATTTTCAAATCAAATAAGGACAGATCAGTGACCCCAGAACTGATAGCTTTATCACGAGCCTTCTCAGCCTGCTCAACCTCAATCGCCTTCGCGATCAGCATCTTCGGCCTCTTAGGATCAAAAGCAGGAGCCTTAGGACCCAACATCAACCCACCTGGTACCTCCTGAACTTCTCACATTCATCAAACCGGTAAAGCCTTGCAGTCATTTGCGTCCCACCCAAAACAAGATTCTTTGCATCCTCATTCGGGTTCTCACCATCTATGTTAATACTCTGCCAGCCATCATCAATAATCAGAAACCTCGGCGAAACACCACCTTCAGAAAATTCCTTCACTCCATGCCATACACCTATAGGATCCACAGTCAAGTAGAATGCATCCCATGTACACCAACCGAACTTGTTCACCAAACCCGGAACTGCTTTCTCTTCTAAGAGCCGGAAGGTATTGAGATGGACTCTAACAGAACTATAAGCCTCTTTCATCAAGCTGTAGGGATTTTCAGACACATGAACATAAGCGATGGCGTCGAATTTCGACGCCTTCACTTGTGTAGAACCACTCTCAGCATAAATCATGGTGTGCCCATCAACACCAGGCTGAAGAGCAGACCGAAAACTTCCCTCAATCAATGGTAAAATAAGGACATATGACCTTATTTCAGGGACATCAAAGAGAACCCATTGAGTTTCCAGCTGCAAATCTGAGCCAGACCTCCCCACCCACATGGTAGACCACCATGTCTTGAACCTAAAGATGCTGAGAAAATTCCTGTCACTGAACTTGCCCAAGGAGTTCCTCAACTTCTCCGAAGGCTCCCCTTTCGAGAACCCAAAAAACCCGCCCTTGTAAGAGAGAGTCTGGACACGTTGGAGAAGGTGAAGTGGAGCATTGGAGGATTGAGGTGGTATAGATGAAAAGGGACTGAAAGTGACATTGCTGGGAACTTCAGACAGCAATGGTATGCCTTTAACGTTGAACTTACCATTCGACAAATCAAAGTGGTTGACCGAATTCTCAGACCCAATAACGCTGAAAGTTGAGTTAACAGGATTATTAGGGGGTGCCATGAGAACAGAGGAAAATAGAGGAACAACAAAGCTAAAGCAAACTTGTATGAAAGATTTTGGGAGCCAAAACTTTGAAAATCTGATGGAAATCAAACACCCACGAAAGGAAATTTCCGAAGTATACGTTTCTAAGCTAGAATTGGTATCCAAAATCTATGAATTATGATACAATTCAGAATGATAGGATCAGTACAAAAGACAAAACAAGGAAAAGAGGAAATCAACAGAATGGCGGAACAAGAAAAGCGCATGAACACAAGAGCTTTGAACACAAATAATTCAGTAAGGATGAATGGTTGCAGAAAAATGAGAAGCAAATGCTGAATATATAGAAAAGTTCCTGGGTGGGGTGGGTGGGAAGAATGGTAAGATAAAATAGAATAAAGAATCTTCGAAGATAAAGTGAATTGGATTGTACACGATGAGTTGGCCTTTGGGTTTCTGCATCGTTCGACGCTTTCTTCCTCCTTTTAATTTTTATATATATGGAAAAAACCTACCTACCTGCATCCATGGACAGCGACTTCAAAGATACCTCTCAAATCCCCGAAACGCTAATAACAGAGTAAAAAATTATAGCATCCAGAATCCATTCATGGCATGCATGTCATCTATGAATGCATGCATGCATGTATGTGCTCTACATACGAGAGAGAGAATTGAAAATGGCAAAAGAAGAAGGGGTACGGTTTTGGATGATGAAGTGTCAGAAGTCCATTAGAAGCGAGAATTCTCAGCGTATTACACGTGTATGTTCTCAGCGGTGTTGTTAAACGTATATTATAGACTATATAATAATAAGATTAAGGAAAGAATAAAAAATCAAAAAACGATAACCCTACAAGTCATTATTATTATTATTAGGAAAAGAGTGGGTTATTCTCAAAAAAAAAAAAAAAGAGGTTAGGTACTTAGGTTGGCGTTTTTAGACATCTAGTTTAAAAACAATAAAAAATCTTTCAAATACGATAGGTTTAAAAATATTCCTAAATATAGTTTATTGAAAAGATTTCTTAAAGTGTATCTTGAAAAGACATTTTCTAAAATTCTAAAAATTTTGAATTTACACTGAAAAGTGTCTTTAGAAGAGACACATTTGAACTATTTCGGTGAAAATGTCTTTTGAAGATATACTTTCATAATTCTGAAAATTATAAATTTACACTAAAAATGTCTTTTGAAGAGACACATTTGCATTATTTAAGTTGAAGTCTTTGAAGAGATAACTTTCATAATTTTGAGAAAAATTTTAATTTACCTTTGAAGACATCTTTTGAAAAAGACATATTTCTGTTATTTAGTTGAAAGTGTTTTTGAAAAGGCGTTTTTCATAATTTTAAAAATTTTCAGTTTATATTGAAAGTATCTTTTGAAGAGACACTTTCATAATTTTTGAAAATTTCAATTTACACTAAAAGTGTCTTTTGAAAAGACATATTTTTAATTTTGGAAATTTTCATTATGATAAAGTGTCTTTTGAAGAGACACTTTTGCACTATTTCATTGAAATTGTCTTTTGAAGAGACACCTTCATAATTTTGAAAATTTTCAATTTACACTGAAAGTGCCTTTTGAAGAGACACCTTCATAATTTTGGAAAATTTCAATTTATACTGAAAGTGTCTTTTGAAGAGACACCTTCGCACTATTTCGTTGAAAGTATCTTTTGAAGAGACGCTTACATAATTTTAAAAATTTTCAATTTACATTGAAAGTGTCTTTTGAAGAGACACGCTTACACTATTTCATAAACAACAATTACTCTAAAGTGTTTAGCTAAGAGAGACACATTGAACCATTCTATAAGACAACTTTTATATTAGACACTTCAGTCTCTAATACAAATCATAAATATATCCTTTTAGCTATTACATCAGATCAACATTTAATCCAATATCAATCAAACCAAATTAACCAAGTTAACACCTTTCAATAGACTATATAACAAACATCCAAAGTACCAATAATTTCCAAAACATGAATTATAAGTAGAAGTATCCAAAATACACATTACATGTACCAAAAAAAAAAAAGAAAACTAACAATATCGAAAATACAAGTCAAATGTAGTAACATCCTCAATGAGTACCGCATGAAGGAGCCTTCCTTTTTAGTATTAGACGTCCATGATGTCCAACCATTGGTTCTATGGGACTAGAGTGCACCTTCTCATGTTCTTGACGACCATGTCTCCTCCCACATCTCCTACCACGTCCTCGACCAAGACATCATCTTGTCTCTCTTGATCAACATTGACTGTAGGAATGGACTCCTCATCATTGGACATAGCCTTCAATGGTTGCGGTGATGATGCAACAAGTGGTACTGTAAGTGGTGTGGATGGAACCTCCACAAGTGTAATATGAGAGTCCTCCATAGGTAGTGAGCTAATGTTAGCTAATGGGGCACCTGGAAGATCAAACGTATGATTAGTCCTCATCCTATAAGCTCCCCCTCCTTTGGTTCATGGACCTCTAGATTGAGGTTCAGGATGTGGTGCCCTAATATCAATCGATGGTGTATGTGAAACAACTGGAGTTTGTCTAATTCCCCTTGTCCTTTGGTTCACACGCCTCGTGATGGAGGTTGGAGTTGTGTAACTACACCAATACTATATGGAGCATGTAAGCGATCCATTTCATGTATAGCCTCCAATACAGTAGTACATAATTTGCAGTCACGCATATCCTCACGAAGGTGCAAATTTCATATGGCTGATGTATGCTACTAGTGCAAACCATGAAAGATGAGTTCGGATGTTAAAAAATATAATATAATATAATAAATGTATAAGACATAGAAAGTACCGACCAAGCTCATGAAGGACCCAATATGAGTAAGAAATCGAATAGTAATCGAGCGATACCAGACCATGTATGGATCATGATACCTCAGTGGACCAAATTTCATCCGATCCTTAGCAATATGATTGTGCCTAAAGGCCTATCGTCGAATGTACTCTCCATGTCGTTCAGTCCAATCAACATAATGCCTACCTCTCAAATCACATTTAAGTAAGTTTGAATTATTGTCACATGGTTGAGGAATCTCTTGCTAAAACACAAACTATTGCATAACACGATAAGGTCCATGCTATTCAATAATGTGGAAACATATCAATGGTGATATGGTGCACCAAAGATCTTTCTGACTACAATAATCGGAAGTCACCACTCCCACATCATCATCATAAGTGCCATATGTCTGTTGTTAAATAAAAAACTTAGATTATTTGTAATCAAAGTTTGGAAATTGTTCATAGAAAATAGTTAGTAAAAAGAAGTCAATGTTTTATCACGATCACAGCGTAAGTCGATCAAGTTAATTGCGATGGCGAGGTGGTTCGATACCAATCTTTCATATTGTAAAAAAACATAGAATGAACCTATGTAATTTTGAATTGGATCATAAAAAAGACATAAAAGATGACTTTTAATTGGATCATAATAGTAACATTAATGGTAATTTTTCATATATACCGAATGGCTAGTGGAGCTGTAGGTAATTGACCATCATGTGGAGTTATATGCAAACGATTAGGTGCAATGTATGGAAACCTATCCCATATCCATATTTGAAGTAATATCAATGACCCAGATATATCATGAGTATTAATATGAGAAGCACGACACAACTATCGATAAAGCCACGCTAAGCACTACCACACAATTATAACGATACTTGGCCTCGAAATCTGTAGGAGCGGTAAAAACATAAGATGCACCTTATCGCTAGACTTTCCTGAAAAGGGGAAACCTCCAATAAGCTGTAAAATATAAGCCATAGCATATCATCGAATAGACTCATCAGCATCAAATGTCAAATTAGGAAAGCTCCGACTCAACCATGTAAGATAAAGGCGTTGCCCATCTAAATCTGTTTCCCTTGGAATGAGTCCCAACAAAGAATGACAAACATCTCTCCAATGTAGAGATGTGTTGCCAGTAACTGCTACTCCATCAACTACCAATCCAAGAAGAATGACAATGTCATGGAGTGTGATCGTGTACTCCCCCTGAGGTAAGTGGAATGTATGAGTCTTTGGTCGCCATCGCTCAACAAAGGCAGTAATAAGGTGCCAGTCTAAGGAAATGAATCCTAAATGTGCAACACCATAGAAGCCTGCCTGCTGTAACAATGGAATGATACGTGTATCAAGAGCACTACTTCGATGAAAGCTAGCCTCATGACGTCGACAATGAAGCTCCCTTAGTGGGGAACCTTCCCAAGCAAGAGAAGACCTATGTGTATGTTGTCCATGCAAAATTGAAGAATCAAAAGGTCTTGGCTCCATCAAGGGGTAAGACTTATATAGAGTAAGTAAGAATTAATATTAAGCACATTTTCAATATGGAAAAATTAAATGCATTTAAATAAAAATATAATTAAGAAAATTAATAAATTTCATACTTAGTTTCCTTGAGGAAGGGGATTGAAGGATTTCCCTCCATCCTTTTTAGGATAATTACGACGATTATGCCCCTCTAATTTACATAAGTCACATCGAATCTTAACACTTGGTTATTTCAAATCCATTTCATTCCTTATCCTGGATGATCTTGGACGCCCCTTATCCCTAATCATTTGATAATCGGGATGGAGAATAGGAAAATCAAGATATGGCCAATAATCTTCATGTGGAGTAGGATTAAATTCAATTGCATAACTACTAGCATATGTGTCCATCATATAGTATTTATCCACAAATTGCCATTCATCAATTCTCATTATGACGTAAGCGCTAGCATATGTGAGCATGGGATGCCAAATGGTGCCATGATACAACTACATGTACCTTCATTCAACTTAACAACTTGTTAGTTATGTTCCTTGTCCATGTGAAATCCATGTATAGCTATAATTACTTCGAACATTTGATTATTTTGAGAGATGATAGACACAAAATGTCCCCTAACCTTGGCTTTAGCTCTTGTGAATTTATTAACCGCATATTCAGTATACATATCTTCACACGTCATTCTAACACGTATCTCACCTCTACATGTGTCAAAGTATGATACACATCGATAGAAAATTAATTGAAAAAGTGCAGTGATAAGTAACATTCGTGCCCCTTTAAGCACCCCATTTATGCATTCAACAATATTCGTAGTCATCCTGTGTGATAACCTTGATCCTTATGCTTGAGCCCATTTTTGAGTATCTAACTGAAACTGGTCACACTATTTGCATTCAATTGCTTTGAAACTCTTCTATACAACGCTCATATTCCATGTTCCGATGACACCCTAGCCCTGTATGCCATGTCTTTTAGAATCTTATTTCTAAATTTGTCATTAAAATTACTCACCACATGTCCAAGACAATATCAATGTTGTGCATGAGGGACGTCCATCCAATAGATGGATTTCTAACAACAACATTTATTCCAGCTGCTTGATATAGAGTCGCACATCCCTTCTTTTTAGTCCGGTGATGTCTTAATACGATAGAAACAAGACCAACTATCCTGTATTCCTCTCAGCAATTGCAAAATGCAGGGAATATATGATCATTTGTGTTAATTGAGTAGTAATTAAAGCTTCCTTGTATTTTCCATA
Source organism: Tetrastigma voinierianum (assembly GCA_016808115.1). NCBI lineage: Eukaryota > Viridiplantae > Streptophyta > Magnoliopsida > Vitales > Vitaceae > Tetrastigma > Tetrastigma voinierianum. The sequence continues at coordinate 550,901 of JAEQBH010003725.1, forward strand.
AGTGAGTCCCATCAATTTGTATAATTGGTCTACAATGTAAACCTTTTCCAACACATGGCCCAAATGTCTAAAAACCTCGCATAAAACATACGTTCCAAAAAATCCCTACTAAAGGTATTGTCTTCCAAGTGACTTTTGTTCCAGGATTGGTTAGCTTAAGGATATTCATCCATTTAGGCAATGCTTGGTACGACTCATCCCAGTCACCAAATGCTTTAATCATCGCCTTTCTTTTAGCTTCCCAATTTTTCTTATAATGGACATCATAACCAAATTTATCTTTCACCATTTGATGCAATGTAGTAATAGAGGTCATATGATCCCTTTGAACCACATTTTGGATCTCTCTTGCAATCAATTTAGATCCTAATTGAGAGTGATCCTATGATAATCTGGGATAAACACAAGTGTGTAGACTAACATACTTGGTTATCTCAAACAATCCATGGCTTTTACGACAACATGCACAAAGCCTCCAATTACATCCTTCATTCCATTTCTTACACCTCACTGCCCATAAATGTGGTTGTGATTCATAAACAACCAAATGTTGATTATGAGATATTAAATTACAATTTACAACATATTGCAAATCGTCTTTACTCTCAAATCTCAATCCTTTAAACAACTCACTAGATCCATTCCATAACCCGGTTTGTGCTGTGATAGGCTTAGAAGACATGTTATTTATTACATCCTAATTCAACTGTTTAAACATCGGAGATGGCATAAAATGTTGATTACCATCTAAAGAAGTCTTATTTATTGGAGGTTCATCATCGGTTCATCAACATAAATTTGTTCATTAATCTCCTTCTCATCATAAAGTTCCACACCATCATTTTCATTTGTAAGTGGGATATCAACATAGTTCTCAGAGGCTATAATAACTAATTGAGTCACTATGGCCAAAGTTCCCTCACCTTCATCAGTGTCCATCTCAATATTTCCTCTCATGGCATCACTAGTAGCTAGTATCTCCATATCATTAGTAGCATTCTCTTCATTAAATGGTATACTTGGTCTACATGAGTGATCCATTGGACATGTCTGCAAGTACATTTCAATGGTATTTGACGGTGGAATTTGTGCTACAACATGAAACATTAATTGTACATCATCACCATCTTTAATTGGTAATTGTACGTAGTTAATGTTCCTATTTCCGATCGGCATTTGTATTGGATGTCAAAAAACCATGAATAACTTGGTGTGAGCATGATCGATTGACATAACATGACACAACTTTTCTTTTAACTCATCATATGTTATCGTATTATTGACCAAAACACCTCTCTCTGGAGGACAAATATAATCCACACCATATGGGCCATTAATGATTTCACCATTCTTGTAACAAGCGGTGTAATCAAACCCATCCCATTCATGTACCTATAAATAATCAATTTCAAGAAATATAAGATTTAATAAATTAATTGTCAGTTGGCCAACAAAAATTTTACAACTTAGTCATAGAATGTAATACATTTTGTTCATATCAACTATAAAAAATTATTATATAACTTATAATGAACTAAAACAGTAAATTTCAATCACACAACTGAGGATTGATTCTCCTTTATCAATGATGTTAAACAAAATACAAAACTACAATGAATAATATATTATAGGCCCCCACACCTAATAACCAAAGAATATGCACAATCCTAACATGACTCTTAAATGGGATCCAATGATAAAGAAAATAAAGAGATTTTGTGAATGGAAATGAGATATGACTGATGGTGCATGTCATAAATATATAATTTATATTTTAAAAAATTTTGAAATTAATTTTAAAATATATAATTTAATATTTTTATTTTTATTTACTTAATTTTATATAGTTGTGAAAACACATTTAAATGTAAAAGTGTATTGAAAATGAAAAAAATTGACATTATAATATATTATGTTTTTAATTTTATTTATAATTATGTTATAATGTATTATATTTTTAGAAATGGATATTATGTTGTTAATATGTTTACCTAAGAACCTATTAGAAGTCAAATGGCTCAAGTTCCATTCTTTTTTTATGTAAAGTTTTTAAATTTACGCCCAAAGGCCTTAACTTAAACTCCCTCCCTTGTCAAACATCGGAAAGGGAGGGACATTTACTAGCCTTTATATCTTTGTTTAAATCAAAATCGATAAAAACACTTATGTGGGATGTTAAGTATGGTGCACACTTAATTGTTTGAAATTTGCATTGAGCTTTGAATGTAATTTTGTTAAAAAATGTATTGGGTTAAACAGACTGCAGGTTCAACCACTAGTTTAATAGGTTCTTGGCCGATTCAATTGGCAGTCTGGCCTAAAAGTCAACCCGGATTGGGAACTACCGGTTGACAATCAGACCGGCTGATCCGGTCCAGTTTTTAAAACATTGATCACTCCTACAAAATTAAGCTTCACGTAACTCAAAGGATCATCTCGTTCTAAAACACGAAGGCCTGACAAAACCTATTTACAAATAATAATTAAAATTTGAATTCAACGAATCAAATTTTCTCTATAGATAATACTTCCAAAGAATATGAAATCAATCTTCCACACATCCTTAGGAAGTATCAAAATAAAAAGCAATAAAAAAAAAAAAAGTAAAAGCAGGGAACACCCCAGGCCTATTCTCTCCCCTTGTTTTTCTTCTGTGCTCCAACCCCGCGCACCCGCTCCTGTTCTCCTCTCCAGTGTTCTCCCCCGTTCTTCTCCTTACCTTGTTCTCTCTCTCCCCCTCGGTTATTCTTCTTTTCCTTCCATTCCCGCCTCACTTGCCGGTTCGTCTCCCCCAGACTGACCCGCTGATCCCTCGGCCGGACGTAGGAAAACCAATCCCCCACCCTTCCTCCCCAACTAGAGCCCGAAACCACTCGCTCTTCCCTTCCCCGCGACCCACCCACCTCGCTTCTCCCCCAAATGGAAACCCACCCTACTGCCTTTTTCCTTCTCTCTCCTTCAACAAAAACCCAACAAAATCAAATTTAGGACCATAACCTCCTGCACTGAAAAAATCAAAATGCAAGACTACCCGACCCTCCTTTTTTCCCCACTCGACCGACCAAACCTTTCCCAAAACAAACTAAAATACAAACAAGAACCTGTAATGGAGAAAAAATAGAAGAAAAAACCTCACCTAATCACAAAAATCGGCGCTTGGCACTAGCACACTTAGGGGAAGAAATCAAATTTTTATGAAGAAGAAACCAAAATGTTTAGGGTTTGTGGGTTTTTTTTTACTCAAAACACAAATTTTCAACCTTGAATGTGACATGGCTGGATGATGTGGAGAAAACTACATTAAATGTAGGATTATTTTTAAAACTACATTTTTTTAAGATTTATTTTTAATTTTCTTATTATTTTTCAGAAAGTTCCTACTTAGGTTAGCGTCATGGGCTCACGACCTTTTTGAGGAACATTGCTTGAAGGCCGTAGAAAGTGTTTGCTATTATGAAAACAAGGAAAATGCAGAGAGAAAGAGAAAAATTGAGAGAAATATGGAGAGAAGATAAAACTTCATCTTATTTCATTTAACAAAAACCCCTATGTATAGGGTTCTTACAATCATTAATATCATGGAGAAGACGTATGTTCATTTACCTATATTTATGCATTATTTATAACGCTCCCCCTTGAATGACCATCACTTTATTGATTGTTGGTACTGTCTTATTAAAAACCTTGTCAGTAAAACCCAGTGAGATAAAACCTGGATGAAGGAAAAAAGAGGATAGTATCTTAACAATGCTTTCCTTGGTAAAACATGATTAAATTATCTTCAAACTTCACTTTGAAGGTCTTTCAGTTGGCGCATACCAATTCGGTGTATGAGCTTCTTGAGTTGTACCGTAAGCGAGGCAACTGTATATATAGATTATGCTGTTTTTTTATTGTTGCTGTGAGTTTCTACCATTATTATGAAGTTCATGAGTATAAGAGCTTTGGTGAAATGTGCTTAGTTTGATCACCTTTAATATATCCTCCTTTGTCTTGCTTAATACATGCAGCGTTGTCATTTAATCTTTTATTTGGTTTGTTCTTAATAGGGGTGGTCATATAGTTCTTGAATGTGTGTTGTATCATAGATCTCTGACCTAACATATTCGACTAACTTCATGCATGACAAGTATTTAAGTGAATGGAGGAAGTAGCCACCATTATGCGCCTCAAAAATATATAGTATTTTATGATATATATTTTGTATTATGTATTTAGGGTATAAAATAAAGTAAATGAAATTTTTTTTGGAATTTAAATCCTAAGAATGAAAAAAATACATACAACTCGGAATTTATCAAAGTGTAAAGGGTAAATTTGGAATTTGTAAAATAAGGACCTAAGGGCAAAAAATAGAATAAGCTTAAATGCTAATGTGAGTTAAATGAAGTGAAATAGAAGACTTAAATGTCAAAAATGAAATAGGACTTATTTGAAAGCCAAAGAATAGGAAGTCAAAGCAGGCCTTAACCATTAAATGAGATTAAGACCAAATGTGGTCTAAGATAAAATTACATTGTGCATTTCCAGTTCTTGACAAGGGAGAGAGAAAAGAGATCAGTTGAGAGAAGGGCCAAGGTTTGGTGGAGATCTTTAAATTCTATGGTTTCAGATAAAGAAGAAGAAGGAAGACTTGGTGTTGAAGAATCAAAAGTTCAAAAAGGTAAGAAGCCAAACCCTAACCCTTTTCTCTTTATTGTTTGGGTTGAGAGAAAGCCCCAAATGTGGATAAAGGTTTTTTTTATTGGTTGTAAATGGGTTTTGGTATTGGTTTGGATTGGTTTGGATGTTTGTGAAAAGGAAATGTTTGGCATTTCCGAAATGGTGTAAAACATTTATCAAAACCCCTGTTCTTGTTTTGGCTATAGATTAAGTTACAATCAACCAAATGAAGTGATTCAAATTTTTAAAGAACCATAAGAGATAGAGATACAAATGTATAGAAGGGACTAGGAGCAGATTGTAGCACTAAGGCTCCCGAAAATGGGCTTAAAGGTGAGTTTGAATTTGGCTCATGGGTATGCCACTGTTTGGGAGTAGTTGTGGTATTTTGGCCATAAAATGAGTTTCATAGTAATTTAGTGATTCAAAATTTGCAGGTGAAAGCTAGACTTATAGAATAATTTACTTGGGAAGTATGCAATTTGTAACCTAAAGTGCTAGAAATTTGTCAAAGTGGAGCTATGTGCATATTCTGTTTTGCAAATTAGAGTACTCTAGATGTTAAAGTTAAAAGCTTGTTGCCAATTGGTTTATAATATGATTTTGGGTGTACTGAGTTGGTTGACCTTGGTCACAAGATAATCAAATCAATGTTTGAGATTAATTTTGGACAATATTATGATGGGTTTGGTGACACGTTTTAAAGGTACTATTGTCTTAAAAAAAAAGCGACCATGTTTTGCCTATTGCTATGGTTGAGGGCATTAGAGAAGGAATTTTAAATTGAAAATTTTCAGAGATGTCATTGGATATATAAAGGACTAAACCAGAGAGTTTCATAATTTTTGAAGACTGTTTGAATAATTTTTGGATAATAAAGTCCAGAGAGTACAAAACTGGAAAATAACGGTCCTTGCATGTGGTGTTAGTGGCTGTTTGAGGTTTTTGACTAAATCTTCATTCCGGATGGTTTAGTTGATCAAGAGTACTGTTGGAAAATGATTATAAGGCAGGAAATTGCAGTATTTTGGTTATGATGGATTAAAGTTTGGGAAACAACAACCATCTTTGGGCTTGTATCTTGCCTGTTGCTAATGAGATTAAGGAAATACGATATCAAGCTCAGAAAATCAACCATAACCAGAGCTCTACTTGCGCATGAATATTATTCTTTAATTGTGTATTGGAATAGGGGCTGACGGAGGAAAACCAAATTTGTAAAACTCGGAAAATTCTAATTTTTTTTGAAAAGGAATTAAATGTAATTTCGGTCAAAATCGAATTTTCTAAATCTCCCGGATGAAGAAAGCGGACTTCATCGTTGGAATCGTCTTGCGAAATCTAGCCACCACATCGAATTTCGTCTAATTCGAGCAGTCGAATTTCAGTTTTAAATGGGTGTCGTATGACAACATTGAGAAGGCGTGTAATGTGAAAAAGTGCTTTACTACATGTACCCATGTGACATATGTTGCATGATTAGTGAGATGATGGAGATGAATGACTTAGATTAAGCCATGTATAAAAAAGCTTTTAAAATCAAACTAAAGGACACAAAGGGAATTAAGTGAAAAGATTAAAATAAAGACAAAATAAGTCTTCTTCTTCTCCATTTTGGCAAAAAGAACGGGCGGAGTGGTGGCGGTAGCGCGGTGTGTAAAATGAATGCCTGTAATGCGCCCGAAGTGCGTAGCCCCAGTAATATAGTGTGCCAAAGTGCACGGATGTCGATCACGAGGAAAGGTGAATTGACTACAGAGGTTGCGCTTTTCGGACAATATACGAATAAATGATTCTGGGTAAAATTTTAGTAAGGGGCGCAACTAAGCTGTGATTCTAGTGAATTAATGGTGGCGGCGCCTAGGTTAAATCTCTCCCCCTATCACGTTCAATGGATTACTTTTCTAAAGATATTGTTATTCAATATATTTGTAATATGTCAATGGCGAGTGATCTTGCCTCTGAATATCTCTCTCGAGTATATCCGCCCTATCTCGTGAATAGAATCGAGTATATCTCTATCTCGACTGGTATTCGAAATGCTTAAATGTTCTAGCCCAAATGCCGCCTTCGAGGTTCGAATATCTCTATTAACCGAATCGACAAAGTACCTCTGCCGGATCCTTTGAATACCCTCGCTCTCTCGAATCTAGGATCTCGGTGCGATTATGCTAACATTGGCGGACATTATCATATAATTGAAATGCAGGTATAAGTAGATGTGACAAATTAATAACAAGCTGAATAACATGAAAGATCAAGCTTTAATCCGTGACAGGGTTTGATGTAACCTAGAAGAAGTCTAGAACATCATCGGAGAAAGATCAAATTGTCTAGTATTAAATGCATCATCATATTATCCGAAATAATATCAACTATAGAAACGGTCAAATCCGAGCACTTCCTCCAAGTCGTCGATCTGCTCACGAATTAGGTGCCTTTCCTCGTCGTCTCGATACCCTAATTTTTGAGCCATTCGTGCTTTACAAATGATGAGGTGCAGTTTTGGCGGCGTCGCGGCGTGGTGGCGTAGCGGCGTGGTGACGTCGCTGACGTGGTGGCGTCAGCGGCGTGGTGGCGTCGCTGACGTGGTGGCGTCGCGGCGTGGCCGATCCTCCTTGCACGCTCCTCATTGTTCCAGCTTTGCTTCCAAAGGCTGCTCTTTCGCTCGATGAACCTGTAACCACGGACACAAAAATGGGGATCTAGCCACAAAACTATAAGTATTATAAAATAAATGTGAATGACGAACCTACGAGGTGTGGGAAGTAGTGTTTTAGGCACTCATCACCCCAAACTTAGTTTCTTGCTTGTTCTCAGCGAAGGAAGCGAACTCGGCAGGACACACACCCGACATGCTGGCTAACACTAAGGCAGTGATGCACATGCAGAAAAATAGAGAACCAATTTGGAATTTGACTCACATACTAACTGTTTTCTTTCGATGTTCATTGAAGGCATCTGGTGTAATGTTGACTGCAGTAAATTCGATTGAGATAAATTGCCGACTAGTGCATCAAATCCATGGTGTTGATAGCCTTTCCCAAAAAAAAAAAAAACCCTATCATGCTTATAGTGAATGACCTCGGAATATGCCTAGGTGCGATCTTACCCCAAACTTAAGCTCAACTGCGCCTATTAGGAAGAAGCCAACTAGGAGAGGATAGGAGCGCCCATTTATTCATGTCCTCGTGCTTAAATTTCCTACGTGCCTAAAACAAAATGGAAAGACTAGTGCGAGTTTTGTAGAGTATTTCTGTGTGAGGGGATCCATTGGTGACTCCCACCGATTAGTTAAGGGGACCAGGCATTCAATTCCCTTCAAACTTCACCCCCAGAACACTCAACCAAAACTCAAAGGTCTAAGGTTGCGTGAATGATCCATCTTGTCATGGCGGGCGTTGAAGTCCCTGATGACTCCCGGTCCAGGTTGGCTCGGGACGTGGGCTTTGATGGGCCTCGGTGCGTGCGAGTTCAATTGGATGATCCCGCTTATTCCTGTCTGCCTACCACATTTTTGTCATATTTCTTTCCTTTTTCTCTTTTTCTATTGTTTTGTATTTTCTCTTTTTGGTTGGGGGCTCAATGGCAATCCTCTTTTGATTAGGTGTCCATCCTCAAATAGTTCGAATCTCCCTAGGTTGATCGAACTTTACAGTAGTTAGTTCGGCACCTATGCCATACTGCGAAGTCACTAGTGTGTGAGTGTGATAGGGTTTTTACGAACTGGTTTCATGACTTCCCAGGGATTGATTCACTAGCCCTTTTCAGCTATTCAACCTAATTCACAGGAGCATCAGCAAAATGTATGCATTTGGCTTGAGTTTATAGTAGACTCAATCCAAAATTGATCTCCAATATCCAAAATAGCACACATGTATGCGATCACTACATCACGAAATGTCTAATACATAGACAACTCACACATGACTCATTAACGCCCAGTGTGATGTAAAACAAACTAAAACTAAGCACAAACACCGCAATAAGCATGCAATGCTAAAAAACAAACACAACTAATATGCGGAACAAACTAAAAATCATACTACGAAATCAAAACAACAATAAACAAGAACAAAAAACATAGTACCACCAAGCAAAACCAAAACATAGTACCCACCATCAGCACATCCCCCAGACAAAATATCAGTGTCCTCCTTTGGTAAGATATAAACAATAGAGTAAGGGGACTCCTGAAGATCCTTTTGTGGTGGAAGTGGTGGAGGCTGTGGAAAGCCAGGAGGCTGGAGTGGTGGGCACACGGGGTTCTGCTGGCTGGCTGTAGAATGATGGCACGATTGGCCGGGGTTGTCAGCATGTCAGCCGCCTTGACGCCTCCATATCTGGAGTAACGGGATTTCGGTGCTCTTGGGTCTCATCCGAATGCGTCAAAGCGCTCGGTGAGTGAAACACGGGTCTCGAATCTGGTGAAGAGGAGGAGCTTGGCCGCTGAGAAATTTCTTGGGGTGGAGGTGGTGGAGGTGGGTGAGACGAGGACCAGCCTATGTCATCCTGGGTGTCGCCTAGGAGTCCGCGGGCAGGTGATAATCGGGAAGCTGTCCTCGTCACGAGGGCTCGTGGTTCGAGTCTTAGACCCCCTCGAGGTTTGCGGGACACCGGGTGTGTCAGCTTGGCTGATATGGCCTTGTCGGATGACCGGGGCCTCGTTGTCGTCGAGGCACCAGGCTTGTTTGCACAAGCCAAAGATCAGAAAGGGGTGCCCCAGGTTCATTTTCGCGTCCCGGTTATGGAGGATCGCATCCTCTCAACACACTTGGCACTATGAATGGGTATATCTGGATAATGGCGAAGTTAAGCGGGCACGCGGTGTCGCCTCGCTGCATTCGTCGTCGGGATAAGGCGAAGTGATGAAGTGATGCGAACCTTGGGAATGGTGAATGCTTGCCTTAAAGTTTGCTAACGTGGCCGCACTATTGATCCTCCACTCACCCCGGCCTTTGGTCAATATGCGGATGACCTCAGGGTAGTCAGGGTGCTCACGTAGCTGATCAAAGGGCCCCGCCAGTACATGTTCTAAACTATAAAAGCTATTGATCGACTGTGGCTAAAGTCGGCCAATCATGCCACCGGACCCACTTTTGAGGACATGGGAAGCGAGGTTGGCGTAAAATTCTCGTACTACGCTCATCGCCGCTGGACGAGGGGGTTGGCATAAAGCACGCCACCCCTTAGCCTCGATAGTCTTTCTGAAGAAATCATCGGGGTGATGAAACCCCTTCTCTTTAATGAACGAGCGGTTTTTGCAAATGGTGCCAAACCGCTCGGCGGCACTCATATTTGCAAACCGTGAGGCATCGAATGTGGGGGTCGGGTCCTCGCTGGGCCGACTCCGCTTGGCAGGAAACTTCTGCCTCTTGCCAGACATATTGACTGGGAGTACGTGGTAGTGGCCCAGAAGTGGGCACCCTGACTTGGACAAAAACCGAACACCTAATGTGCTAAACTAGGGCTCAAGACTCAAATTCCTAACTCAAGACTCAAGACCCTACTCTAGACCTAAAATATATGAACACTTATAAGCCCACGAAACCACCACAGGTACAAAGGTACCTAGAATGCGACCTGAGAAGCTGAAAGGCCGATGCAATTGGGAGATTCCACAATGACGGGCGGGAAGAGGTGGCTCGTAGAGCACACAATGGGGTCGGAGAACAATGGAAGGCCTCCGACCAGTGGAAACAAGGGCTCCGACAAGTCCAGTGAACGCTGGTGCACAGGGGAAACTAGGGTTTTAATTTGGAGTGTGTGCGGTGAAAAGCCAGAAATGAACTGATCTTGGGCTTAAAACAGGGTGACGTCGCGACGTGCGGGGTCACGTCGCGACGTGTGACCGCTCGACGGCGTCGCTGACGTGGAGGATGACGTCGCGACGTGACAGAGGGGTGTGCAAATCCACGTCGCGACGTGAAAAGACCGCGTCGCGGCGTGGCGGAGAGGTATTAATTTGGCGTATGGCATCGGAGAGGTGTTAATTTGGCGATCGCGGCGTGGGAAATACTGCGTCATGACGTGTGAAGTGTTAATTTGGCGTCGCGGCGTGAGTGTTAATTTGATGTCGCGGCATGACGAAGAGAAAAATTCGAGGCCTGTTGAGATTTCATGAACATGAACCCCCTGCATTACTTGTGACTCTATGAGCTTGTAATGCTTGGTTGGAGCAGATCCTCCCCAGACCTGCATCACGCATCCTGAAAAGTAAACAAACAAACAGAAATACCAATCACAAATAAACGAAACACAAATCGCGAGGAAAATAAACAATAGAACTTGGAGCCAAACAAAAGTTTAAGAACATAGGTTGCCTCCCAAGAAGCGCTATGTTTAATGTCTTTAGCTCGACGACCCTGAATCTCAATGTGTTAGGAACCCAAATCATGTGATGAATGGCCTTCTGCCGTCTGCATTTGTCAAGGAATGATTTTCAATGCAGAAGCTTCCGCCTCATAGTACGGCTTGGCTGGAGTGCGTAATGAATGTGTACTTTCTCAGGATGTGAAACTTCTGCCCCACCATGTGAAAAGACCTTTGTTACTGTGAAAGGCCCGGACCATCGAGACTTCAATTTCCCCGGAAAAAGCTTTAATCGAGAATTGAATAGAAGGACTTGTTGTCCGGCCGTGAACTCCTTTCTAGTGATGTGTTTGTCGTGCCAAGCTTTAGTCTTTTCCTTATAGATGCGGGCGTTTTCATATGCTTCGTTTCTGAACTCATCTAGCTCACTGAGTTGGAGTAGTCGTTTTACCCGACCAATGTATTGTCCATGTTTAGTTATCAGTGGTCCAATGAGCTCGATGCTCCAATTCCACCTTTGGAAGATGACAAGCTTTACCATACGATGCGAGACGGAGACATGCCCAAAGGAGTTTTAAATGCGGTGCGGTATGCCCAGAGCGCATTGTCTATCTTTTTAGACCAATCCTTCCTGGAGTTGTTGACTGTCTTCTCGAGAATGTACTTGATTTCGCGGTTGGATACCTCTGCTTTCCCGTTTGATTGTGGGTGATATGCAAGAGATGTACGATGGCGTACCCCATACTTTTGCAACACCTTATCAATTACCTTATTGCAGAAATGGGTACCATTATCTGTGATTAAAGCTCGAGGAGTTCAAAACGTGAGGGAATATATTCTAGCGGGGAAGTGGAGTCCATGACCTTGGCATCGTGGTGCGTGTAGAATTCTTACCCACTTTGAGACATAGTCTCTTTGCTTGACAAAATGGGATTGTTTGTGCGATCTGAAATGGTCCGTGGCTCGATCCCCATAAATCAAACAACTCTACCTCCAAGATGGGATGCATGGGTGAAATGCGTCCTTTCTAGAGATGTTCCTCATTCGTTGACATTTGTCACAAGTGGAAAGCAATTAGTGGCTTATCTTTACGTAAGAGACGATAAAAACCCGATTGTAGAACCTTGGCTAACATTCTCTGGCCACAGTGGCCACCACAGTAGAAATTAATGATGGTTCGAAGTCCTGCCATTTTCATCTTCGGGCACACATCTCCTTATCACACGATCAACACAATGTCGTAAAGGTAGCTCTTTAATAGTAGTGTTTGGGTGTGCGAAAAAACTCTCTTCCTCTTCGATAGTTAAACTCAGGGGATGGCACAGCCGCCCAAATAGTTCACATAATCTGCAAACCGAGAATTGCCTTCTTGTCCTCAATAGCAAAAAGTTTCTCGTGGAAATTCTGTCATTCACCGGAACATCATCACGGCCCCCTTTGATCGCGAAAGATGAATCAGCTACTGATTTTGATTGCCCTTCTTGTCCTTGATTTCTCGTGAATTCTTACGGCAGCAAGGACCACCAAAATCAATCGGGGTTTAGCATCTTTCTTGGTCATGATGCTTAATAAGCCAGAATGTTGATATGCACCACGACTGTTGCCAATCAAATATGGCCCCTAGAATTTGGCCGAAGGCAAAACAATAGCCCGATAGTTCTTTCTCTGTAGTGGCATAATTCGGTGGCGTCATTCGAGGGTTCTACGCATAGTAGATCACTTGAAATTTTCTCCGTTCTGCCTAATCTTGCTTGTCGCGAAGTCTTGGCGTCACATAGTTCAAAGTCGACTGTCGGCGCCACAGCAATAGGGCGGATCAACGTCCTTGACGCGAGCGCATGCAGACATTGGGGATCGAGCTCAAATGGGATTCCTTGGACTGAAGGTTAGATAACGGTTTTGTATCTGTAGAAATCCTTGAGTGACAGCCTATAAAATCCAGGCGTGTCACAAGCTGCGAATCCTTTTCTTAGAAGAGGGTGGAGGCAACTTTTCAATTGCTTCAATCTTACGCCTTATCTACCTCTTTTCCGCGGGAATCCGATGTCGAGACAATACCCTCTTGTACCATGAAATGGCCTTTTCCCGATTAGTGCTAATTGGTCTCTTCACATCTTTGACCACGACTTGCAAATTTTTAGAAAATTGTCAAATGAATTTCCCATTCGAAATCGTCCATGAGATTTCAATCATCTTCTCCACCGTATGTCGAATATGGCCCATCATCATGTTCAGAAAATGCGATTGCATTACCGTTGAGGACATCCGTGGAATGCGAATGTACCATAAGGACAATGATGTTGTTTTCTCGATCTTCGAGAGCTATAGCGGAGTGATTGTAACCGGAATTATCCGTGCAGAAAGCAATAGTATTTATAACATTCATCGATCGAGCATCGATCTAGAAGCATGGAAAGTGATCTTTTGGTGGCCTTATTGAAACTTTCCGATAATCAATACAAATTCTCCACCGTGCTTGTTCTCGATGGCGTAAGATATTTGTTTTCAGTCATTGATGGCGATTGTTCCTCCTTCTTGACTTTTCTGGCCAGGGGGTGTCCATACCCTTTGTCACGAAATGGGGTAAATCTTGATGTCTAGCCATTTAAAACCTCTTCCGGGACTACTTCCTTCATTGTCGGGTTTAACCTTGTTGCGCTTCCACTGAAGGTTTATGTCCATCTTCTAGTAAAATAAATTGCATGCACATGAAGAATAGAATCCACTTTTAGAATTAAAATTGAGACCATCAGGTGTATTTGATCTGAAGGACCTCACAATAACTACCCTCTTCCTCAGTCTGAATTAAAGATCAGAATAATCACGGGTAGCGTAGATTCTGCAGATGTATACTTCGATGACTGATGAGTTTTTCTATTCATCCTTGGTGGTTGCTCAATGATGGGGCCAGGCGTTTTTAACTCCTTAAGCCGAGTTGAAGTATTCCGTCTATTGTGTCCGAAAGAGTCCTCTCCATTTTAACATATTCTTACGCCTCGTCACTCGGGTTCTCGGATTCGTCTCTACTAGGCTAGTCTCCAGGGTGATAAGACTGATTTGGCTGACTACTTTATAGCCTCTCTTGTAAACCGTAGAAGCAAGTATCACTTTCTGTTGGGTGTCTCACTTTGCTTCGAATCGTTGAACTTTACTTCCTCTTCCTTGTACTCTCGGTTTCGATTTGCTCTCTGTACATCAATCATTGCCACACTGAGTTGAAAGATCTTTTCCCCAAGATTATCGGTATTTCTTTATCTTCCTCCATGTCTAAAACAATGAAATCTGTTTGGAAAGATAAACTTGTGAACACTGCTGGGACGTCTTCTATTATCCCTCTCGGATGTTTCAAGGTCAAATGCGCCAAAGTGAAAAATTATTGTGTTTGGCGACCATCTAAATCCCAAACGTTAAAAATGGATAAGGCATAAGATTAATGCAACTTAAATCGCATAAGCATCTCCAAAAATAGCATTTCTGATTGTGCAGGATAGTGAGCTGGATCTTAGGCTTACTGCGGGTAGCTTCTTACAGAGATGTACTTGCATTCTGGTTAAGTTCAGCTGTCTCGAAGTCGGCTAATCTTCTTTTCTGAGACAGGATGTCTTTCATGAATTTTTACATAACTAGGCATTTGCTCTAGGGCATCGACAAATGGGATGTTTATGTGCGACTTTTGAAAACATCCATGAATTTGTGGTGCTTATCGATTTATGTTTTCTTGAGGCGTTGTGGGTAAGGAAGCCCGGTATCTTGGCCTTTGCTTCAATAGAAGTCTCGATGGCCCATTTCTCTGGGAGCTGTTCCTTATTTGTATCATCGCTCGACTATCTTTGTTACATTCTTTGCCTCTACCTCTTACGTAGTTGAGGTTTTCTCTTTGATCTCAAGTCTTTACCACTTCTCAGGCGTAAGCCCCTTTGACATGTTCATTCAAAGTACCGTCTTGGGAGTTTGCCTGAGTTGCTCGGCAAGGATCCTGGTTGTCTTTATGTCAGCAAGTTTGCCATTTGGCCCATTTGGGCCTCCCAAGCTTCTCGGTGTCTTTATGATTGTTCAAGCTGGTTTGTAACGCTGCATGTTTGCTTTAGTCTCATTCATGAAAGCGGAATGAGAAGTTAACATATGTGCAAGAGCTTGCTCTAAATCCAACTTCTTCTCAAATTAGTGTTTGCTGTTCGGTTAAATTGCGTGACACAGTTGTTCCGCCATCCGTACCGCTTGGTTGTTTTTGATTATTCTGGTTCTGATTATTCACGCCTGCTGTCACGATTAAGTTACGGTAGCTATTTACCCCCATACGGTCCTTCTTTCTTGTGATTGATTCGATTAAACTCGACCCATCTGAGCACTCTACATGTGCGAGGTTTCTTGGCTGACATTCACGTGACATTGTCTTGTCTCACAAATTCCCACGCTCCCATGGATGAGTTTGTATGGCGTTCGCGGTTCCTTCTTGTATATTGAAGCTGTAGTTAGATTGTACCCACATGAGTTCTTGAGGTTGTAGGACCTCGTATGGCACACCGCACTCAGTGTAGCCTTCTCTCACAGACCCGATTTGTGTTGGTTGCGCGTCTTCTAAGATCTCTGGCTTGGTCTGTGGTTTTCTCATCGGTGCTCCTCAGTAGTATCTATCATTGTTCGGGTTGCATTTCTCGGACCATTGTAGAAGGTGGACTTGCATCCATACGGTTTAGTCGGTGGTGAGGACACTTCGCGTAATTCATAGAGCATCCCATTACCTGCGCGGGTTCTCCCACAGTTGACCAAGCGTATTGATCTCTTGCACAAGTTGTGCAATTTCGAAAGGTGGAAAGAACTTGAGTGAGCTTTTGTACCAAATCGTTCCGTAGCAATGGCGGAATCTGGTGTTGGCCCCGGTTAGTAATGTTTAATCTCTATCCCAGTGAAAGTGGGAACAAAGTAATCTTAGAGCTTCTTGATGCTCATTGTACTTGATGGTATGTAAACTTGAGGAGATTAGTCAAATCCCATGTTCGGATTCTCATGGGGTAGTCCATGGAACAAGATGTTCACGAAGCATGCGTGCTGTGGTGACTTGATTCGAAATTGTTTGCGATGATTGGCGTGCAGTGCTGTGCGAACAAGTTGTTGGTGGTAAGCAGACTCATCTAATAGCATGCCAGGATGATCGGCCGTATAATGGCACGGCGACGTTCATAGTGATTCCCATTTCGGCTACGTAGTTCGAGTTTGTTCAGCCAAAATCTTGCTGTGATGTTTTCCATGACTAGTGGAATTCTAATGTGATGCATTCTCTGTTCTCGGCGCAATCTGTCAAGTCTTTGGCTCGAGGATCTACAGTGTTGATTAATTCGATTTTCTTTGTCGCATCTTTCATGAAACACATCTTTGCAATATTCGAATAACAAGAGCAAATTACCGGCACTTGTAAAAATAACAAAAATGTAGAAAATTCAGAATACTATCTATGTGCTCACTTCTCTTATATCAATTTAAACGTGACAGCGGTATAAAACTTGACAGGCAGCAGCGGTGTGTAAAATGAATGCCTATGTGCGCAAGTGCGCGAGTAATATAGTGGCGCAAGTACGGATATCGATCCACGAGGAAAGGTGGAATTCGACTCTGGGAGGGTTAGCACCGAATGATATCACAATAAATGATTACAAGGTAAAATTTTAAGTGAGGCGCAACTAAATATTGATTAGTGATTAATGGGTGTTGGGCGCTGAGTTAAATCTCCTCTATCACGTTCAATGGATTGCTTTTCTAAGATATTGTTATTCAATATATTTATAATATGTCAATGGCGGAGTGATCTTGCCTCACGAGGATATCTCTCTCAGTATATCCGCCTATCTAGTGAATAGAATCGAGTATATCTCTATCTCATTCGGTATTTCCGAGGAAATGCTTAAATGTTCCTAACCCCAAATGCCACCAGCCGGGTTGAATATCTCTATTAACCGAATCGGCTAAAGGCTACTCTGCGGATCCTGAATACCCTCATCTCTCGAATCTTGGATCTCGGTGCGATTATGCTAACATTGGCGAGACATTATCATATAATTGAAATGCGAGGTATAAGTAGATGTGAAAAAGGTATAACAAGCTGAATAACATGAAAAGATCAAGCTTTAATCCATTGTATGTGACGGGGTTTGATGCCAACCTAGAAAAGTCTGAACATAATGGGGAGAAAAGATCAAATTGTCACAAGTATTAAATGCATCATCCATATTATCCGAAATAATAATATCTAACTGAAGCGGTCCCGTCGAGCACTTCTCCGTCTCTGTGATCTGCTCTTGGAATTCCGTGCCTTTCTCGTCGCCTCCGATACCTAATTTACGAGCGTTCGTGCTTTAAATGATGAAGTGCGATTTTCGGTGGCGTCGCGGCGTTGTGACGCCAGCGACGTGGTGACGTGTGACGTGGTGGCGTCGCGACATGGCGATCACTTCCTTGCACCGCTCCTCATTGTTCCCAAGCGCTTCAAGGCTGCTCTTTACGCTCAATAGACACAGTAACCACACCCGGACACAAAATCGAGGATCTGGCCACAAAAACTATAAAATTATTATAAAATAAATGTGAAAATAATGACAGACGAGTGTAAGAAATGATGTTTTAGGCATAAATCAGAGGAGTGAGAACCCCGAGTTTTAGAGAGAAAAAGCAACTTCTCTCTAGATTTCGACTTTCGGACCGTCGGTTCTCGTCGGGCCAAGAAGCAAAGTTGATCTACGCTATAAGGGCTACGCGTGGACACCGATTTTGTGGAGTTTCAACAACTCCAAGAGGTAGGGGTCTTCTCCTACTTGGTTTATTATTTGGCTAAAAGCCATTTTAATGGATGTGGATTTATTGAGGCCTGGATGGCCGTGTTTTCGGTCTCAAAAAATTTTAACCGAGTGAAGAAAATCCCTATTGTGTGGCCGTGAGCAGTCTTGAAACCTAAGTTCCTCACTTGTTCATGTGAGTTGTGTGTGATTTTGTGTTGTTAGATGATTCAAAATGAATTGCTTGAATTGTTATTAGCCCATGAGAGCTAATTTTGATGTTATTGCCATGGATTGAATAACATGATTTATGTGAGTTAATTTTGTTAATATATGCATGTAAAATATATTAGCTTGAATTGCTTGGAAATGGCATAATGCATTCCATATGCACCGGGGCACCCTAGAATGGTAGGTGTGAGTGCATGACATGAAAGAAAATGAAAATGGTTGTGAAAGGAATTTCAAGGAAGATTTTCGAAGAATTGCCTTGGAGAGTTGTCCAACAGTTAATCTTGGAGGCGGACCCATGACTGTTTTGGAGAATTACCCAGCAATTCACCTCGGAGGGTTGTCCAATAGATTTTACCGAAACTCGGTAGTATGTTTCGAACAAAACCTTTGTTTTGAAAGCGTATTTTCTCACATTTGGCTTAGGAATGTGTGAGGGAGTCGGTGAGGACTCGAGACATGGGATTGGGCATGTAGACATTCAAGTAGGATCATGTATTTTCTTGAGTGTGTTTGGTTTCCATTACATGTGCACTTAGGTGGGGAGTAACCCATGTAGGAGATTATCACTATTGGGCGTGCTCACTACGTCGGTGATCATTATTTTGGAATGAGTGTTCGGAAGACGACACTCATTAGAAACCGCTTTTGAGAAGAAAATGGGATTGGCTTTGATAAGAAATTTGTAAAACATGTATTAGAATTCTAAATTTTAATATATGTTTGTGTTAAGAGTGATGTAATAACTCTCTTGAACTATTGTAATATAGTTGGTTAGATTTTGGTGAGTATTGATGTATTTTTAGTGAGTATGGTTGTGTGGGCCAATGTGGCCATTTTACTCATGTATGGGTCTCATGATATGAGACATAGGTTTTATGCGGCTTGACGGGTTGTCAACGGACCCTGGGGAAATGGGGCGTCATAGCTTGGTATCAGAGCTTAGGTTTATAAATACCTAGAACTAGATGTTGGATACTAGAGTTATAGCTTAGTATCAGTGAGCTAGGTATACGATTTACCTAGGACTTGATGGGAAACAGGTTAGATCATGCATCCTTTGTGCATTTTGATGATTGTTACTTGATTGTGTGTTGTATGTTGTGTGAAATTGTGTGCTTGGTGAATATCACATAGGAAAGATGTTGAACACTAGGGTTGAGAAAATAAAAACCTTAGGAGGTTGAGAAATTTTGGGCAAATTAGTCCAGAATTAAATGAAAAAAAAAAATGTGTTGAGGAAGTTTTTTTTTTTCAGAGGTTTTACAGTGTGTAAAACAGGAAAAAATATATTTTTAGTTACAGTAGAAGATGTGAATATATATATATATATATATATATGTCTTTTTTGTGTGATCTTGTAGTGGCGAAACGAGAGGAAAAAAAAAATTATGCACGGGGAGAGATGGATGGGCTGCGCACATTTTCGGTTACAGGTCACTATACAATAAATTGTATCATGACACAGCAGGGCATAGGCGTGCATGGCCAGGCGCGGCGCGTGATGGTCGCGTACGATACGACCCGGCTGCGCGCGGCTGGCGGCGTGTGCAGACTGTCCCATTGGGGTGTGTCGGCGAACAAAATTTTAATATCGTGACGGGGCGGTGATATTGCGGCTGCGTCGCGACTAGCGTGCGTCGCGACCGGCGGTCACGCCCAGCTGCGATAAACGCGCGATGCGCCTGACATGGGAAGCCTGGCATTCATGATACAATTTTGTATCAGCGACGAGAATGCGACACGGCACTCTGGCGTGCTTGCGTGCGGCGTGGCGACCTGACGGCGCTGCGACACGGTCGAAGGGGGCCTTGACTGCGGCGTATGCGGCTGGAGTCGAGGGTGTGCGCCTTTGTACCGACTCGATTCAGCTGTTTTACGGTCGCGTTTGAACAACGTTGCGGACGCGCATTTCGCGACGCGTTCCTGGGTTCAAAATTTCATAACATTGACAGATTTTCGCGCGATTAACTCTCGCGAATATTTATCTTGCGGCACTATGAATGCATTGACGTGGTATATGAAATTTTTTTTTCGGTAGGTGAATAGTGTCTCGGGGTTGTGTTTACACCTTAAAGGTGCTGCATTAAAACTTAACTTGCCATTTGACATGTGTAGATGGCTAGTCGTGGGAGAGGACGTAGAGGTCGTCTACAAGGTGCTAGCCAAACACCACCAGTATTTAACAAGCAGGCCTTTGCTGAGGTTGTAGGGATTCTGTTGTTGCCGTTGCACGGACTAAGTGCGGCCCAATTGGCAGGGTCCAGGAGTAACCTCCAGAGGTTCAAGGCACATCATCCTCCGTTATTTATAAGGGGAGGAGATCCGATGGTGGCAGACCTTTGGTTCATGCAAGTCGGGAAGGTATTAGAGGCTATGGAGATTACCTCTGACACGACCAAGATTAGACTAGTTGCCTTTCAGTTAGAGGGCAAGGCCCAAGTGTGGTGGAATTGGGCGAAGACCTCTAGAGATCTAGAGGCAATGACTTGGGCAGAGTTCCATGATCTTTTCACGGGCAAGTATTTTCCGGCCACTACTAGACATGCGAAGGCTTAGGAGTTCCTAGAGCTGAAGTAAGGAACTAGGACTATGATTGAGTATGTGGCCAGGTTCACAGAGTTAGCTCGTTTCTTTGGCTTGATTATGTGGCCTAGGCAGCCAGGTCGGGGAGGTTTGAGAATGGTGAGATTGTCAGTCGGGCGGGATTAGCAGGACTTCGCATCTGAGACATGGACCACATGGTTGGATTGGCCGTAGAGAAGATCGGACCTGCGGAGCACTCGGGATGCGGGTGTTAGTAGCAAGAGGAAGGAGAGTCGGTCTTCTTCTAGTTCGGAAAAGCGGCTTCTAGTTCACGTGGGTTCAGGCCGTGGCCATCGGGCGAGGGGATGGTGCGTTGCTGGTCGGGCTGGGCGGATGGTGTGCTACCATTGCGTGGCAGGACATATGAGGAGGGATTGCCCCTCGAGGCCCGGGGATCCCAGGTTTCGAGACGGCATAGTCCCGGTCGGTTGGGACGGGGATGGATCTGATATGTTCCTCCATTTCCCAGTGGGCGGGGAGGCTGATATCGAGTCTGAGGAGGCTGCACGAGCACCTCCGGTTACACGGGGCGGGCGGAGAGGCGGATTATGGGGTGAGCGGAGGGGGCGAGGCCACGAGGCGGGGACATCAAGGATATAGGGCGTGTCGCCGTTATCACCACCCCGGTTGAGCTAGCCCAGTGCTTGATTATACGAATGCGTTCTTGCTATCTAGCTTATGGCGAAGTATTATTTGATTAAGTTGCATCGCATTCATTCGATACCTTGTCCAGTTGTGATAGAGTTGGGCTTAGAGGTCGAGGCCTTGGAGGAGCACTTGTATGTGAGTTCTCCCCTAGGGATTAGGGCAAGGATAGGGATGATATGTCATGGTTGCGAGTTAGAGATCTCGGAGATTCTACTCACATTGGACCTGAGGTCATGGACATGTCAGAGTTTGACGTCATCCTGGGGATGGATTGGTTGACACTTTACAGAGTTGTCATCGATTGTGAGCGTAGGAGGGTTATCGCTTACACACAGGACAATACTCGTGTTGTGTTTCAGGGGGACAAGCATGATATTTTTCCCCAGACGGTGTACGAGTCCAGGTGTTAGGGACAGTTGGCGGGTTAATTTAGCAAGCCTTACCTGGGGGCGAGTGAGACCGGACTTAGATCTACCTCGAGTAGTCTGAGTATCGGATGTTTTTCGAATGAATACGAGATTGCCTCGTAGGATTGTAGACCGGTATCAAGTAACACCTTAGTACTTCGCCCCCCGTCTCTATGACTCATAGGATGGCAGGATGGATTGCGGGAACTTCGAGTCGGCTACATGAGCTCTTTGGACAAGGGGTTCATTAGGCCCGAAGCACTTCACCATGGGGTGCTAGGTCTGTTTGTGAGAAAAGGACAAGACCCTTGAATGTGCATTGATTAAACCCAGTTGAACCGGGGTTATGATCAAGAATTGGTACCCATTGCCGAGGATTGATGACTTGTTTGATCAGTTGAGAGGAGCGTGAGTCTACTCCAAAATAGACCTTCGCATTGGTTACCATTAGTTGAGGGTTAGGGAGACAGATATCCCTAAGACAGCGTTCAAGACGCGTTATGGGCACTTTGAGTTTACAGTGATGCCCTTTGGATTGACGAATGCGCCAGCGGCATTCATGGACCTCATGCATAAATTCTGACCCTATTTGGATCAGTTGGTAGTGCCGTGGATGACATCTTGATCTATTCCTAATTGAGAAGAGGGATCATGAGTATCATTTTGAGGATTATGTACAATTCGTGAGAGACCATGGGATGTCACATGGGATTAGGTAAGTGCAGGAGTTTTGAAGCATTGAAATTGAGGTTTTTGGGATAGTGGGTGTCAGCAACGGGCGTGTCAATAGACCACCAGGAAGGTCGAGGCCGTGATGAGTGGAGACGAGTGAAGTCGGTCTTCGAGATCGTGTTTCTTGGGGTTGTTTGGGTACTACGGGATATTCATTGGGATTTCTCCGATTAGCAGCCTCACCTGGCCATCGACCCGAAAGGAGTCAAGTTTGATTGGGATGACAGTCACGAGGCATTCCCGGGGTTGAAAGGAGGTTTACTATTGCTCCCATCTTGATAGTGCGGAGCGGCGAGGTACACGATTGTATTATGATGCCTGATGGGACTAGGGTCTGTTTGATCTGATCACGGAGGGTAGCCAGCTTGGTTCCGTAAGGTTGAAGAATCATAGGCAGAATTACCCCACACCGACGCTGGGTTAGCGGCCGTAGTCTTTGCCTTGAAGAGATTGTAGCGCTCATATATGAGCGACGGTTCGAGTGTACTAAGACCATGAGAGTCTGAAGTATATTTTCACCTTGATGGGACCTCAATATATGAGGCAATCTGATGGATGGAGTTCCTAGAGGATTATGACTTCACTTTTGCATTTACCATCAGTGGTAAGGCAAATGTGGTGGCTGATCTTGCACTTAGTCGAAAAGTCACGGGGAGCAGTGGCTAGTATGGCTTCAGAGATGGCGGATGCACTGTGGGACGGTTTGGACTCACGATGCTGAAGCGTTTCGAGGTGCGTTAAGGGGTTTATTGGCTGCGTCTCTATTGAGCGAGTGATTGGAGTCTAAGGGCGGGGACCGCGGAGATATTAGTGTCCATCGGGGACCGGAATTTGTCGAGGCCACAGGCTGACAATGGGTGTTTGGACCATCCGCAACGAGATGGTAGTCTTCGGTTTAGAGAATGGTGTGAAGTGTTCCCCCGGTGCCAGATTTGAGAGGAGATTCTCGGGGAGGTTTCTTTGTTCTTGATTTGCGTGCATCAGTGCCTGTGAAGATGTACAAGGATCTTGTCTTGATGCTATTGGAAGCGGGATGAAGAGACCGCATTAGGGGACTTTGTTGACCTTATCTCAAATGCCGATGGGTTAGAAATTTGAGCCACGAAGCATGGGAACACTTCAGCTGACTGAGGTGGTTGAGTGGAAGTGGGAGCGCGTCACAATGGATTTTGTGACCCGCACCCGCAGGACACATAAGGACATGATGCAGTTTGGGTGATAGTGGACCGGCTCATGAAGTCGGCACATTTCCTAGCCTTAGGATGACCCACCCACATTGGAGGATTACTGCCGTGTATATTCGAGAGATAAATAGGCTACATGGGTCCCACGTTATCCATAGGTATCGGATAGAGACGAGGTTTCTGATGCACTTTGGAAAAGAAGTTTTCCAAAAGGCGCTATAGAGCTGATTGACAAATTTCTTTCTTCACCTGTTGAACCAGGATAAGTCGGTGAGGAGAGGACCGTCTGGTGTTAGAGGGCGTCTTTGCGAGCATGCGTCTTGGATCGTAAGGGTAGGTAGGGAAGAGCATTTGCCCTTAGTGGAATTTGCCTCTACAACAACGGTTATCGGCGGGTATCTGGATAACCATATGGGGCAGGCATTGTATGGGGCCATGCAGATCATAATATATTGGGCTGAGGTGGGAGAGAGCTCGTCCACTAGTCACGATCGATTAGGACACCCCCACACTGGGGTGAGGCTTGATCGCGGCAACGTCTTCTCACGAAGCTCAGGCCGTGAAGAGCTATGCGTGTGCAACATCAACCCTTAGAGTTGTTGGAGATCCGTCCTTAAGGTGATACTAAGAGGAGTTGTCAGGAGTTAGACTAGCGTGGGAAGCTATCGCCGAGGTTCATTGGGCCCTTCGAGATACTCGAGAGGGTAGAGCCTTTATGGCGTACAGTTGGCTTTACCGCCCAGAGCATGTTAGGTGTCCCACGGTATTTCGAAAATCTCCATGCTCGGTACACTCCAGATCTAGCTCATGTGGTGAGTGGACAGGAGAGATTGAGGTTGACGGATGGGACATCGAGGAGGACTAGTGTGGGTATGGATGGCCGGGATCGGGTTTTGCGCGCAAGACCAAGGCCCAGGGCTGAGTGAGGGGTGCTATGGCAGCTGCAGAGTGGTGGGTGGAGGAGTCAACGTGGGGCGAGAGGAGGACAGTGCATTGGGCACTGCTCGCACCGGCACATAGATGAGTCATTGGTTGTTATTTATTTCTTTTAAATAGACTTGATTTGTGCATAAGCGCCAGTGCACGTTGCATATGCATGTGATTTATTAATGTTGTCTGAATTTAGGACAAAATTCTTTTAAGGGAGGAATATAAACAGAAAATTCTAATTTTACGAAAAAGGGTAAAATGATAATTTGATCCAAAATAATTTCTAGATATCGGATAATAAACCAGGACTTAACCTTTAGAATCATCTCTTACAAATCTAGCTACCGTGAATTTCATCCTAATAATTCAGAGACGGTCAAAATTTCACGTTTTTCGAGCAGAGTGTGGTCAATAAATGCGACAACTTATTACAGGAGACATGTGATGTGACAAAAGTCACCTACTACATGTACCCATGTGACACATGTTGCATGATTAGTGAGAGGATGGAGATAAATGACTTAGATTAAGCCATGTGTCAAAAAGCTTTTAAAATCAAACTAAAGGACTAAAGAGATTAAGTGAAAAGATTAAAAATAAGAACAGAAATAAGTCTTCTTCTTCTCAATTTTGGAAAAAAAGCGAGGCGTGAGGGTGAGGAACCAGTTTTAGAGAGAGAAGAGCCCAACTTCTCTCTGATTTCACAGCTTCGAGACCGTTGGTTCCTCGTGGGTCAAGCAAGAGTTGATCTACGTACAAGGGCTACGCGTGGACACCGATTTTGTGTGGAGTTTAAACAACTCAAGAGGTGAGGGTATTTTCTTCTTGGTTTTACGTATTTGGCTACAAGAGCCATTTTTTAATGGATGGGGATTGTTGGGGCTTTGGGATGTGCAGTGTTTTAGGTCTCAAAAGGTACCTTAGGGTGAAGAGGAATTCCTATTGTGCGGCCGTGAGCGATTGCGACACTAGGTTCCTCTTGTTTCACATGAGTTGTGTGTGAATTTTTTGTGTTGTTGAATGATTCAAGGCGTTAGCAGATGATATGCCGTGTGAGCTAATTTTGATGTTATTGCCATAAGTTGAATAACATGATTTATGTGAGTTAATTTGTTAATATATGCATATAAAAATATAATAGCATGGTGTTTGGAAATGACATAATGCATTCCATATGCACCGGGGCACCCTAGAATGGTAGGTGTGAGTGCATGACATGAAAGAAAATGAAAATGGTTGTGAAAGGAATTTCAAGGAGGATTTTCCAGTGCCTTAGAGTTAATCCAACAATTAATCTTGGGAGGCGGACCCATGAGTTTCGGAGGAATTACCCGGCAATTCACCTCGAGAGGGTTGTCAAATTAGATTTTGAGGCTTCGGTAGTATGTTTTGAGAACAAAAACCTTTAGTTTGAAAGCTATTTTTCTCACATTTGGCTTGGCGTAGCTGTGAGGGAGTGGTGAGGACTCGAGACATGGGATTGGGCGCGCGGGCATTCAAGTAGGATCGTATTCTTGAGTGTGTTTTGGTTCCATTACATGTGCACTTAGGTGGGGAGTAACCATGTGAGAGATTATCCACTGTGGGCATTGCTCCTACTGTCGGTGATCGAGTATTTGGTACGAGGGGAATGTTCGGAAAGACGGCTATCGAATAGCTTTGAGAAGAAAGCAGGGTTGTAAGCTGATATGAAATTTATAAAACATATATTAAATTCTAAATTTTAATATATGTTTATTAGCTGCAAATGATGTAATAACTCTCTTGAACTATTGTAATATAGTTGGTTAGATTTTGGTGAGTATTGATGTATTTTTAGTGAGTATGGTTGTGTGGGCCAATGTGGCCATTTTACTCATGTAGGTCTCATGATATGAGACCTGTGGGTTTTTCTTGGGTTGACGGGTTGTCAACGGACCTCAGGAAATGGGCATCTGGCCCGAGATGGGGTAGGAGTTTAGAATCAAAGTGCAAAGCTTTTGGACATTCTGCACATTTCTCTCATTGTTTTGAGTCTCTATCTCAAAATGTTTGAATTGCATGTTAATTATTTTAAATTGATTTGATGCAAATAAAATTGTGGGTAATTTCAAGTTGATTTAAGTTAGAAATTTCTTAGTAGTGATTCTTGAAATGAATAATGAGTGCATGAGTATTGAAATAATTTGTTTGTATAAAAATACATACTATCTTTGCCATTTTCCTAAAATGATTTGAATACCCTTAATAGAATGTTAACCGTTAAATTCAAGTTAAGGATAAATTGATATACCAATAAGAATTAAAGAACAAATATCACTATTATGGCATCACCGTCTTATGGCAAACCAGGACAATATCGATGTAATTAATATTTTGACCCAGGAGTATATATATATATATATATATATATATATATATATATATATATATATATATATATATATATATATACCATATATATATATATCTTAGCCTGCTGTTGTGGGACCGTGCCGTGGTCGTTATCCGTACCCTGAAATCATAAGTTAAAACCGATAAAGAGGCATAAAATACAAAATAAATAATGAGTTGAAAAATGCATAATTTGATTTGAATAATTTTATTATGTGAAATGCATAGCTTGAGATGACCAATGAATTATAGTGATTTATATATATATATATATATATATATATATATATATATATATATATATATATATACCTGCCATATATATATATATATATATACTATATTAATAAAATAAATTACTTGCAAAATCAAACAATTGTACAAAATCATTATTTTATAAATATTGCATGTTTAGATTTAAAATGAAATGAAGAGAGGAATTTCCACTTGAACCATTAAGCATGAAAGTACTTGGCGTATTATTTTACGATACCCGGGTATCAAGTGATTATGATTGGGACCCAAGATAAGGGGCGCGAGTCATCGAGAAAGGCTAGCAGTAAAGTATATACTCCGTCCTTATGCATCAATCCTATTTTGAATAATTGATGTTTTGTGATTAAAGAGTTAAACTTTGAGAAGCGATTTTGTATATTATTTTGAATGAGCATGGAATGCCTTCATTGTATAAATATATTTTTGAGATTAAAAATGCAAAATTATATGGAGCTTTAATGAAACGATTAAAAAGCGCTTCTGTTTTAGAAAAAAGAAAAAAAGATAAAAAAAAAAAGGTGCTTTTAAATGTCTAAATGAAATGTGTTTGATAAATGAATTTGGCTTCAGCCTGATTTAGTGGGACACCAATTGGTGAGATAGGAGAGAGTGCTTACAGCCATTGTTTATCTTAATAGTAGCGATCTCTGACTAACTATCCGTATTTTCCATAAAGTAAGCTCATATCTTGTTTGTGATGGTTAGAGAATGGCTTTGTCGCATGTAAAAATTGTTGTTCTGTTTTGGAATGAAATAATCCATGTCAAACATTCTGAGTGCCAATACATGTTTAATTCCATTCCAATGCCTTCTAGTTAGAGCTGAACTATTTCTTGCTAGTCAATTAACTGAGAAGACAATGTCTGGTTGAGTATAATTTGCAAGATACATTAATGCACCAATTGCACTAAGATATGGTACTTCAGGACCAAGTAATTCTTCATTTTTTGCTTTACTCGAAATAGATCTTTAGTCACTTCAAGTGACCTAACAACCATGGGGGAACTTAGGGAGTGTGATTTATCCATATAAAAGCGCTTAAGTACTTTTTTGTATATGTTGATTGGTGGATAAACACACCATTTGAACAATACTCATTCTACAAGCCGAGACAATATTGTGTTTTTCCAAGATCTTTCATTTCAAATTCCTTCTTTAAGTAGTTAGCCATTTTAATGAGCTCTTCGGGAGTTCCAATTAAATTTAAATCATCCACATAGACCTCAATTAAATTTAAATCATCCACATATACCGCAATGATTGCAAATCCAATTGTAATTTTCTTAATAAAAACACAAGGGCAAATTGGATTGTTCACATACCCTTCTTTGAGTAAATATTACCTTAAACGATTGTACCACATTTGACCATATTGTTTTAATCCATATAAGTATTGTTGCAACTTAATTGAGTGCATGCTCGTGGTTGTAATTAATTGCTTCAAGAAATTTAAATCCTTCAAGGATTTTCATATATACATCAATTTCTATAGATCCATATAAATAAGTTGTGATTACATCCATTAGCCGCACATCAAGTCCTTCAGAGATTGCAAAACATATCAAATAGCGAATGTGGTTGCATGTAGTACAAGAGAATATGTTTCCTCATAGTCAATTTCAGGCCTTTGTGAGAAACCTTGTGCCACAAGTTGTGCTTTATATCGTACGATTTCATTTTTTTCATTTTGTTTTCGTTGAAATACCCATTGATATCCAATAGGTTGTATATTTGTAGGTGTTTGGACTACTGGGCCAAATACCTTTCGTTTAGCTAGTGATTTCAACTCTATTTGAATTGGTTCTTTCCACTGTAACCAATCATGTCGTTGTTGACATTCATCAACATTTTGTGATTCTTGATCTTCATCATTATTTATGATGTCCATAGCTACATGGAAAGAAAAAACATCATCTGTAAGGGTAGTATTTCGATCCCATATTTTACCCTTATATATGTAATTGATAGGGATCTCTTCATTGTTATGAATAGGTACAATCTCAAGAGATAACTGCAAGATTAGTGCCTCTTCAGGGGTTACTTGTTCATCAACTTGGGGCTCAAGATCTATCTCTTTTGATCATTTTATATTTGTATGCTCTTCAGGAACATTAATTTGAACACTTTTCCTTTTTCTAGGAATTATGTCTTTTGAGCCAAGAGGTCATCCACGTTTTAATTGTGGCTTAGGCTCATTAGATTCTACTTTCCAATTTTCCCATTGGAATTTCAATCCGTGCTAGGATATTTACAACCGGTATATGTGATTTTGTAACCTTTTGCAAGATCTTGTAAATGAATTATCTTTTGAACTTCTTGTTCAAATTGTTTTGTAGGGGGATCAAGATGAGATAAAGAGGATTCATTCCATGTAATTTTTCGTCATTCTTCTGGAGTGCCCCCTTCCCTAATGGTGGGAAAACATTTTCATCAAAATAACAATTTGCAAAATGAGCAGTAAAAACATCACCTGTGAGGGGCTCACTATATTTAATAATAGATGAAGATTGAAAACCAACATAGATACAAAGACGACGTTGAGGACCTAGTTTAGTTTGATGTGTGGGGCCAATTGGAATATAGCACAACCAAAAATACGCAAATGTGAAATATTAGGTTGATAACTTAGAGCAAGTTGTAATGGTGATAAATCTTGATTGGCTATAGGACGAAGGTGAATTAAATTTGCAACATGTATTATAGCATGCCCCCATACTGATAAAGGCAATTTGGTTTTCAAAAGTAATAGTATAACAATCAATTGCAAACGTTTGATAAAAGATTCAGCTAACCCATTATGAGTATAAACATGAGCAACAAGATATTGAACATCTATGCCAAGTGACATACAATAATTAAGAAATCCTTGAGATGAAAACTCACCAGCATTATCAAGACTAATTGTCTTGATAGGGTGATCAGGGAATTTTTTCCTAAGTCGAATTATTTGAGCTAGTAATCCTATGCATAACTTATTAAATTATAAGATAGAGAGAGGCATGACCATCGGTGGGCACATCAATCAAAACGAAATAACGAAAGGGGCCTTGGAGGTGGGTGGATGGGTCTAAATATCCCCTTAGAATGTATTACAAATGGCAGGGGGATTCATACATAATCTTGGTGAAAGATGGTCTAATAATCAATTTACCTTAAAAACAAGCAGCACAAGCAAAACCTGGAGATGTTGAGATTTGTTTGCTTCTTAATGTGGGGCCGTTAGAATTTTAAACTATGCGACGCATCATAGAGAGTCCTAGATGTCCAACCCATTCATGCCAAAGAATAAATGTTTTGGAGTCATTGAACTTCTGGTTCATGATCGCATGAGATTCAATAGGTCTAATAATTGTTTGATATAACCCACATGATAAAGAAGCTAGTTGTTCCAAGATTTGGTTTTTTTCAAAAGTAGTAGAGGTAATGAGTAGATACTCAAGCCCATCACGATTCATAGTTTCAATGTGATATCCATTTTGGTGAATATCCTTGAAACTAAGTAAATTTCTATTAGATGTATCAGAATAAAGAGCATAAACAATTTGGAACTTAGTGCCATTGGGTAGAATAATAGTAGCTCGTCCAGAGCCTTTAATGAGGTCAACGGGACCTGATATAGTATGAAAATTAGATTGAGCTAATGTTAAATTTGAAAAATATTTATTACTACACAAAATTGTGTGGGTTGTGGCACAATCAACAAGGCATGCATCTCCAACATATGGTATATAATCGACAAAGTTTGAAGAAGGATCCATATATCTTCAAAAATAAAGACAAAATTTAAATCGAAAATAAACATTGAAGTATTCATTAGATAAATAATGTGTTTGAACATGAAAATAACATAAAAAATAATATAATAGCCATATATGTTAGACATTGCCATTACCAATCAAATGGTCAATTTTTCCACATAGATCTTCAAAGAAGTCAGAGACATCAAGATGAGTTAAAGGCATTGCATCATCACCGTCAATAAAATTGGCATCACAATCAGTTGTGACTTGGCCTTCAATAAAGTTGGTTTCAATTTATTTTCTTTTTTCTTTAATGAAGGCCTGATAAAGGTCAACCAAATGTTTAGCCGTAAGACAAGTACGTGACAAGTGACCTTTCATCCCACATTTGTTGCATTCAGTCTCATAAGCTCGTTTGTTATTTGGACCTATTGCTTTTCCCAACATCTCTGAATAATTTAACTTCTGGTTATTGAAGCTATTTTTCTTGTTTTGAGGTGGACCATGAATATCACACGATTCTAGGAATTATGGCGACCTCGACTACGACCTCTCCCATAATAATGTCCACGACCACATCCATAGCTATGATTAGAAACTGATATATCATTGGCTTCAGGCAATGACACATATCCAATAGGACGGGATTAATGATTTTTTAGTAAAAGTTCATTGTTTTGCTCAACTACGAGAAGGCATGCGATTAATTCAGAATATTTGGTAAAACAACATTCTCTATATTGTTGCTGCAAGAGCATATTACAGGCATGAAAAATCGTTTATGTTTTTTCAAGCATATCCTCATTAGTGATCTTTTCTCCACATAATTTTAGTTGAAAGCTAATTTTAAACAAAGCGGAATTATAGTCACTGATAGATTTGAAATCTTGTAATTGTAAATGAAGCCAATCATAACGAGCTTATGGAAGTATTACTGTCTTTTGATGGTCATATCTTTCTTTCAAACTATCCCAGAGGATCAATAGATCCTTAACTATAAGATATACACTTTTAGGCCTTCATCAATATGATAGCAAAAAAATATTAAGGCCTTGGCGCGATCCTGTAAGGATGCGGCATTTTTATTCTATTTTATTGTATTTTCAAGATTCATAGCAGCCAAGTGGATTTCAACATCTAAAATCCAAGATAAATAGTTCTTGCCCGAGATGTCAAGGGTAACAAATTCGAGCTTGGTAATATTAGACATTTTTTTTAAACAATTAACAATATATTAATAAAGAAAAGTATTAAAAACAACAAAGTTATAAGAGTTCAAGTGGCTTTTGGTTTAAAATCAGGACCTTAAGTCCCACTTTCAATTCTTTGTAAAAACATCTTTTTTATTTTTATTTTTTATTTATTTTAAAATTTAAAATTTAATTATTGATTTATTTATTTTTAAACAAGAATATATTTACAAAACATGAATATATTTGTTATTTATTTTTAAATAAGATATTAATTTTTAACTAAAACAAATAAATGTAGTGGCCTTTGGAGTGAGGCCCTTTCTAAATAGGCTCAGTACTTTGTAGGCTCATTACCTAGCGCATTGTAGCATACGAAAATGTCATAACAGTTTTATAACATGTTTAGGGTGTAAAATAAAATAAATTATATTTTTTTAGGAAGTTTAAATAGCTAAAAGCATGAAAAAAATGATAAAAACCGGAAATTTTACGGGAATGACGAATTTGGTAAAAATGTCGAATGAGGACCTAAGGAGTCATAAATGAGTAATGTAAGTGTCAATGTAAATGAAATGAAATGAAGTGGAAATGAAATTGAAATGAAGCTTTAAAGTGAGAAAAAATGGGAATTAGTATATAAGTAAAACAAGGCTTAGTGTAGAGTTTTGATTAAAGACGAATATTGGTCTTTGAGGAGGCATTTTGCACATTTGGCAAAAGAAGGGAAGAGAAAGTGCTAGGGCTTTTTCGGTTGTGAGAGAGGGAAGAAGATTAGTGGTCTTTGCTCCATGAAATCAAGGATTAAGGTGATCAAGAGGAAGAAGGAAGATTGGTGTTAAAGAATCAAAGATTTAAAGGTAAGGAATCAAACCCTAACTTTCCTTAATGTTGTGTTTGGGTTTAGAAAGAACCATAAGTTGTATAAAAATGATGTTGATTGGTTTATTTCAGTTTTGGAAGTTTCTCTAAGTTGTTATATGGTTGTTGAGGAATTTTTATATAAAGGAAATGTTGAGTTTTTAGGGAAGATGCTGTTAAAATTTTCCAAAACCCATGTTTTGTTTTGACCATAACTTGACCATAACTCATCCAAATTGAGTGATTTAAATTTTTGGATAAACTAGACTTCTAGGAGAACAAATCTTCCCAAAATAAGTGTATCCAAATTTAGACCTCAGTAGACCCAAAAATTCTTCAAAGTGAGGCTATGTTTTTGGGTCAATTCTGGTTCTCGGAACAGTTTTGGCATTTAGGCCATAAGTTGAGTTTCACTTATCCAAATTGAGTGATTCAAATTTAAGGGTAAACTATATTTCTAAGAGAATAAATTTCCATGAAATAAGTATCCAAATTTGGGCTTATTAGACCCAAATTCTATCTAAAGGGCAACATTTTTAGGCAAGTCTACAGTTATGTGTTGAAAATAGGATAGTCCAGGATATTTAGGACACATCTGGAGCTTCGGTGCTTCGAATTAGATGATTCTAATTTCTGAATAAAATATATTTATAGAGGAACAACGGACTTGAAGGAAGTTGGGTAAAATATAACTCATTTGTTCCCAGAAATTTTTTACAAGTGAAGGTGTGTTGGGTAGAAAACAACCCTAAATAATCAAACTGATGATTGTTAATTGTATTGGAATAGGGGCTGACAAGGAGGAAAGCCCGAATTGATATAGATTCCGAGGATTGGAATCAAGTGTAACAAGATTTTTGGTTTGTTTTTCATCTCTCTCTTTTGTTTCCATTTTTTAGTTTGTTCTCCATTCAATATCTTCTTATTTCAAGTTTTACGATTATTGTTCTATTATTGAAATGATTTTCAATAAACTACACATTGAAGTGTTTTAATTGATTTGAAACAATTAATTGTGAAATGATTTGCATATGAAAATTTTCATGAGTATTGAAAAATGAATTATTTGTATATAGATGTATATACTATATTGTATTTTGCTATGAATGATTTGAACGTCCTTAATAGAATGTTAACCGTTAAATTCAAGTTAAGGATAGATTGATATACCAATAAGGGTCAAATTAGCAGTACTGCAAACAAACGTAATGATGTGTCACTCCGATTTGTAGGCCAACGGGACAGTATCGGTAGTGTTCATAAATTGATTTTTAATAACCAGTCAGTAGCCTAGCGGGACTATACCGTGTTATAAAACAAAATGTTTTTATATCGGCCTACAGCCCAGCGGGACCGTTTCGGTGACTCGGTTATCCTACGCATTGAAAACATTGGCTAAATTCGTTTAAGGGCAAAATGATAAGAATATTTGTGAAATGCATGATTTGTGTTTTGAATGATTTTTTGCATATAAAAGTGCATATTTGGAATGATCAATAAACCGTAAATGAATGTATATGAAATGAATATATGTATTGTATTTGCATTGATCATTCAAAAAAATTCAAAAGCATGGTTTAGAAAAATTGCATGATTTGACTTAAGGCGAAATGGGCTGAGAATACTATATAGAACACTACAGCATGAAATGCTTAGTGCGTTACTTTATCATCGTGTAGGTGCAAGTGAGCAGTGCGAGAAGCGTAGACCACAGTGAATTAGAGTCATCGTCAAAGTCACACGGAGGATAAGTAAAGCTTAGTCACATGCGCCCATGGAAATTATTAGACTCATTTTATACAAACACAATATGAAAATTGAACTCTGATTATGTTTTGTAAATATTTGGATACTGAAAACGGCTAATAATGCCGCATTGTATAAAGGTGGGAAATTGACCAAATGGGCATAAAATGCTAAATCGAATGAAAAAAAGAGTTTTGTGATCCCTTTATGTTAAAGTGGTATTTACGTATATATATTTTCATTGAGTATTTGAAATGTGTTTGGAAAAGTAATTGTATTTGGATTATTCAAAATGATTAAAAAATAAAAAAAGTGAGGACCGCGTCCTTAGGTCCAGGTTCGGCCTCCGGGTCGGGTCGAGTATGGCGACGCAGGCCGTCACATGCATCATGTAGCGACCCAAGCCAACTGCCATATTAAAACCATGTAGAAACGAACCATATGGGAGAGTTTTAAACCCCGTATAGGGTTCCGAGTCTCCCACCCGACCATCCTACTACTCCATATGAGAAGTTCGTTGAGGATAATACAAAAAAAATATTTATCCATGGATCTCCTAGTATCCAAATTCGATACATCTTAAAAACATAAGTCCTTAATAAGGGAGAATTAGCCCTTGATAAGGAAAGAAATATCTCATCATCAAAATTACGAGATTATCTTTCCTATAATCAAAGAGAAATTCGAGTATAAAGGGAAGACTCCTCACGAGGGAAATGTATGCAAATCCAACTGTGCTAACTCCCTTCTTTCTCTTCTCCACCCTTTTGCTGACTTAATCATCGGAGGCGGTAGGCCTGTATGGACCAGTTTTGCGGAGTTTACATTTATTATTTGATGCCGGAGTCAGACGATCAGTAACAACAATTGGCCGATGCGTGGGAATCGAATAGTCTCATAAGCGGCGTGGAAGGGCTTGGCTCAGCGGCTATCTAGTAGCCATACGCCGCGTGCTCTTACGGTTCCCTCACATGCGGTTAAATGCGACACAAGTGCAATAACCAACCTTTCATTGATCCGATCGGCTTAAAGATCAATTTCTTCATTGGCGTCAAGACATGGGGAAGAAACATGAGGAGCAGGTAAGACAACTGAGGGAATTGCAGGATCGCGCTAAACTTTTATAGAGTAAAAATGATCATTTGCGGGCCTAGGTAGAAAAAAGCACGATCTTGGTGAAAAATACGTGCAAGATAGAAAACCAAACAAAGCTGACCATCCTTGATAAAGGAGAGGAAAATGATCCATAAATACAAGCAACATAGATAACGGATGAGTTGTCCTCAGCGTTCGCGACCTCACCCGACTAAAGCGCGGCCCAGCAGGATTACGCCAGATGCCACTCCGCCTATCTTCAGTAGCGCCCGATAATGGCGCGACTATGGCGAGAAGAAATAGGCCGAGGGCCGAACAAGCCAAGCGGTGTTCAGTCGTTTGCATACCGTGACACCATCGCCATGCCCGATATGCCCGATCTTTGGTAGTGGACCTATCATACGGCCCCGATTAACGGCAGCGTTGAAGTCCCGACGATATAACTCTGGGCAACACATCCTCGTTCGCGAACCTCCCAAGTTTGTCATGCAACCTTTATATGTTTTGTTGTTTATGACTCTTATGATCACATGCTCCATTACAACGAGCGATGACTTTGAGCGATGTGGCCATTTGTTATGCAAAGTCTTCTGACCTGACCTCTAAGGGCTGCCAGTGCTTTGGTTCCGCAAGCTCTTGTGTAATTCCATAAATTCGTTCAATGAGCTTTGGACCGTATTCATCTCATAATGCTCTTTCATTCAATCACAGTGAGAGAGAATAAATGCTCTGCTGCACGACTATTATAAACGGGAGAGGGAGACCATGGGGACTTCACGGGGATTGACCAGTCGTCAGCGGGTAGAAAGTTTATAGCAGGCGCCGGTCTTAAGAACTTCAAGAAGCTTGATTGCCCCATCCACCATTTTCTTCCACTCACTGTCTTCAGACCCATCGCCTACAATGGAAGAATTGTATAGGCGGCGGATGGCAGGTGACTAGTGTTGGAAGATACTTGTCCAGGTGCGGCAAACTCATTGTCGTGTTCATAAGAACTAAATTTGGAAGTAATGGCGGAGGAAGAAGCTGCCTGAGTCTAGGGAAGGTTAGGGTAAAACAGGAAGTGATCCTAGACAATCAACTAAAAGAGCCCTGCCAATTCACTCCCCTTTGAACATCACATATAAATCTTTGCTACCCTCATTCGTGACTTGCCAGGGATTACCCCAATGGTCCACAATCGACGGACCCCTCTCAAAGACCTCACATTACAATGCAATTCTCACTAATGATCACGCCAGAACCAACAGACAATCGAAACTAAAATTCATAGTGGAAAAGACTAATCAAGCGGGGCACTAGTGCTGTGAAATCGAGGTGACCTGGGGTGGAATCTCAGACCTAAGACAAATAAGGTTCTAACGTAACGCGTTCGTCCGAACCGGACAGCCATAAACTATATCTTTTGGGGGCGCGCTTTGACAACGGTACCAATCGAAGCGCCAATAGAAGAAGCCTCTGAGAGTAGCCACGGTCAGGCGGTAAATCGTCACCTGAGGGTGATCGGGAAGAGACGAGCGATAAGCGATACTGTCTTTCCCCTAGTAAATCAAACGGTGTTGTGCCCATGTATGATGCACTTGTACTTTACCCTTTGTATTAGTAGTTTTGATGCGCGAGGTTGTTGGTAGATCGTGTCGACAAACTTGTGCGACTACGCTGACAGTAAAGCTTTCCTCCACGAATATTGAACTTCTGGCTAGAGCCGAGTCCTCTTTGGTTTCAGTGCTGTAATAAAACCAAGTATTTAAAATGGTATTGATAGAAAAATCTGAAATTTTCCAGATATGGGATGACAAAAGCGGACTTCATCGTTGGAATCGTCTTGTGAAATCAGATATCAAGTAAATTTCGTTCGAATTTGAGGGCCGGTCGAGTTTCATATTTTTTGAGGCATTGAGTATTGTAGTATTGCCCGGCACATGTTAGATGTAGCTTATAGATTACGTGTCAAATGGAAGGATAAGTCAAAAGTCAAGGAGTGGCCATGTGTCCTTAACTTGATAGGATGGAAATCTAAGTTTTGAATAAGTGGATAAGGGAAATCAAAGGAGCGTGGTGAGATTACAGTGTGAAGCGGGAACATCCGCCGGCTTATTGGAGCCAGCAATTGATTGGAGAGAATGGAGGAGGAGAAGGAGAAAGAAAAAGAAAGAAAGAGAAAGAGAAGAAGAAGGAGGGAATGAGCTCCACCTTCTCTGCAAAGTCGAATCCGTGTCGGCGTTCGTCGAGCAAGAGACAAAGTCGATCCCACGTGAATACGTGTGGTCTGAAATGCGGGAGTTCGAAAAATCAAGGGTGGGGATTTTCGACTGGTTTATTCCTAGCTTAAAAGCCATCTAATGGCATGGTTTAGTTCTTCGGGCCCGTGATCATTTGATGTTGATCCCAGATGCAGGATTGAAGGTGAAATATTCGAGGACGAATGGATGATAAGCTATGCGAGAGAAAATGCAAAGAATTATGGGTTATGGTTGGCAAGTTACAACGATCGCTGGGTGGTAGCCAGCGAGAGGATGTCAACTAATCTCGGCCGTGAGCATAGCGCCATCGTGGCTACGACGGCATGGCGTGACATGGCGCGCATTATGTGACCGGGGAAACCCGACGCCGCTGCCAGCCGGCGTCTTGAGCTCGACGCCAGCGCCGTGATGGAGTTCCACTTAATAAGGAGGGCCTCTTGTCATGTGAGAGACACGATTTCTAGAAAAAAGTACAAAATAAAAGAAAATTTTTATTTATTTTGTTTGTATTGTTGCGTGTTTTAAGTGTTGAGGTCAGATGATTGCCTAGTTGGATTGAGATCCCAATTCAGGGATCTTTTGCGTGTTATTGCTTGATAATTGAATATCATGCAGTGTGTGAAAAATTTTATGTCGATGCATGCTCGCTGATATATTGACATGACGAAGGAAAATTTCATGCAATGAATTAGAAATAATGCATGCTCTAACGGCATACTTGCATTCTGTACCACGGTAACATCGCGTCGAGTCCCAGTTGAGTGCATAAGTAATGAGTCTGTTGCATTCTTGGTAGTGTGTGGTGGCTTCGGAAATGAGACAACGTCCAAAATGTGAGCTCACGGTTCATAAAAACAATATGTAGAAATAAATCCACGTGTGTTGAGTGTAGCGAATGAGGTAGATCCCCCAGATTGAAATACCCAAATTTTATTTCTTAGTTAGTTATTACGAATATGTCTTTCGATGAAAGTTGGCAAAAAATTTACAGGCGTGCGAAGCGGCGGTGAGACCCCATTCGCCACCAGCCAACACATGGAATTCATCTCAGAATTTAAATGAATATTGGAGGGTTGAGTCGATGAGGTAAGTCATTGGGTGAAACACGATGACTAGTTTTCACACTTGGAGTTCTAGTATGAAATTGATTGGGACTCGGGTTGAGCATGAGGAATGCATCTCATACATATCATGAATATTTCCATATAGAATTACATCAATTATCATGGAATATAGTTGGATATTTTATATAATACCATTGCATGTGCATTTGGAGTGAGTAATCTTGTTGGAAAATTTTCTATTGGGCATTGTTCACTTGCGTCGTGGGGACCCTTTTTCGGTATAGGAGGCGGTGCTCAGACGGGCGTGAGTGTGAAGGGCGACATGTGGCGAGTAACATTTTGTAAAGTGTTTTGTATAAAAGGATTTTATAAAATTCTTTTAATTCATTATATAAATAGTCGAGTGTTATGATATGATATAATGTTTCTCATATTTTGACTCACGAAAAATAAGTACAGTAGGTGATAGGAGTGGGATTAAAATTAGGAGGAGAAAATTAGGCCTTGAAGGGTAGAAGAATGGGCTCACTTTGTTTCTGTGCTTCTCTATCGTGACAAAGAATTCTAGTTCTTTGTCGCGATAGGAAGTCTTGGTAGTGACAGGGTTCCTAGGCGCGCCTGACGCCGACACAGGTGTGCGCCGGCGTGCGTGACAATAGTATCGCCATGGTCGTCTATGTTGCAACATGGCTCGCGGCCAGACTGAATGGCCTAGGTTGTAGAGTTCTTCTTTGTCGTGACACAGTTTGGCTAAGGAAGGAAAAGTCTCGGTCATGATAGAATTCTCTGACCCGCGGCGAGATTTTGGAGTCCAGTAACCGTGACTCTGGGTGTAGTGTCACGCGGCGGGGGGATTCAGTTTAAGCGGAGACATTTCTATCACGACCGGGCATGGCATGTAGCGATAGTGCGCACGCGTAGCGGATACTGCATGCTGGCCCGCGATCCTTGGCGTCGCGACGCTGGCAACGAGGCGGGAACCCGGCGACCACGAAGCGCACCGCGGCGAAGGCGATCACGATAGATAAGTTACTGTGCGATGAAATTCTGTCTGACGGAGTTCCCTGCAATTTTATCGCGACGAAATTCTCAAGGTCTTGACTGCGACGGAGAATCCCACGATGCCGGTTTTCCATACGTGACGCCGGAGCTTATGTCGCGTGACCTGCGACTGAAGTGCGAGAGACAAGGCAGCACCTTGAGCGCGGTATAGATGTGCCGCGGTGGTTTTGTCGCGCGGCTTTGCTGCGCTTCGGTACTTGTCGCAGCGATAAGCGGCAGCGTGGCCGGGGCTCGCCGCGCGTAAAGCTGGCGAAGCGCGACAAAAGGCTGTCATGACAAAGAGGCTCTGTCGCGATAGACCATCCATGTTGCTCAAAGTTGATCAGTAGGCAAAAAAAAAAAAAAATGACCTCTAGGATTTGGGGCGTCACGACGGTATCGAGCCAGATATATGGTCACACAGAACTCAATGTTTAGTGCAAGCATCAAACGATGTTAGAGCTTAGGTTATACAAATACCTAAGGAGTGATGGAACTGCAGTTTGAATATTATTAATTTGTGGATCTGATGAATTAACATGTGTGGTTGTGTGTTATAAATTGCATGGATTATATACATGGTAAATTGTATATGGAACACTAGGGTTAGAAAACATAACCTTAGGGGTTCGGAAAAACAAACTGAACATGATAGTTAATTGAATTAAATTATATTAGGGTTTGGCAAGTTTAACACTAAGGAAAAAAAGGATGAAGCGGTGGCGTTCCGCTGATGATAAAGTCTGGCCAGTGGTGGCATATGCCACTAGTTAAACCAGAAAAGAATCTTAATTTTCTATTTGGCGTGTAGATGGCTAATCAGAAGAAGGGCGTGGGGGCGGTGGGGCGGATGACCAACCACCGGCCTTTGATCAGCAAGCCTTCATGGGGCTGTGGTGCTGCGTTCACCGCCGCCATGGTGGTGTTTGTTGGCCTCACTATCGCCGCCAGTTGGTGCGGTGGGAACGGCGGTCAATGCCTCGGTCGAGGCACGCTTTCCTGCAGGCTCGAGGGAGGAGGGGAGACCCGATAATTGGCGGTCTTCATTACAGACCGGTCGGGGAAATCGTAGTGGCGCCCAGTCGTGAAGAAGAAAAAGCCAACCTTCTTCTAGCTGGAAAATCGAGAGACTTACGCTTCCGTGAGATTTGGCGAGACAGTCGCTGGTATCGCGAAACTGTCGGGGCTCGGCGTCAGACGAATGACATCCATTCTCTTGCCACGGCGTTTAAAGCCCCGGATTGCCGCGGAGGCGGGGATCTGAATATGGACTGGTCGCGGTCATCGGTGGGATTCAGCGTCGGCGATTCGTTCGCTCTACCCGTCATGGGCGAAGAAGCTGGCATCAATCCTAGGTTCGGCATGAGCTGTTATTCAGCGATAGGCGGGGCGGGGACGGGCTGGGCTTTAGCCCCGCAAGGGCGTGCATACGCCGCATCGCAGATCGAGCTTGCAACCGCCTCCCGATATACAAGGTACGCTTCTCACCCTCTCATACTTTGACTCCGCAGCCAAACAATGATGAGTCACAATGCTTCTGCTCTCGGAGGACGAGGTGAGACAGACTCGATCCGCCCCTGCAATATGCGCATGGGAGGATATTTTCCCCGATGAGCCACGGATTACTCCGTGCAGCGGGATGTAGATTTCGCTTGAGTTAGCACTGCACGCCGCCCATTCTATGACTCCTCATAGGATGGTACCAGCTTGAGGCTATAGAACTAAGGTCCAATCAAGCAGAGTCAGTTGACAAAGGTTTCATTAGACCGAGCACTTCACCATGGGGCGCTCCGATTCTGTTTACTAGGAAAGAGGTCAAGTTTGAGTGAAATGACCTGTGTGAGAAGGCATTCCAGGAATTGAAGAGGAGGCTTACTTCATCTCCTATACTGATAGTCCCGGAGAGGGGGTAAGGGTACATAGTGTATTGTGATGCCTCAAAGGATAGATCGGGATGGTGAAGGCAAATAAAGAGGGTAGTAGCTATGGTTTCCTAAGAATTGAAGAATCATGAGCGGAATTACCCCACACATGACATGGAGTCAAGGTCGTAGTCTTTGCCTTTAAAGATATGGCGCCTATTTGTATGGTGTGCTCGAGGTGTTTCTGCATCACTTAAAGTCTCAAGTATACCTTCACGCAGCTGGGACCTTAACATGAGACAAACGTTGTATGGATGAGTTTCTAGGATTATGACTTCACTTTACTGCTCACCCCGGTAAGGCAAATGTGGTGGTCGATGCACTCCGGGCCGAAGTCACTGGA
Organism: Tetrastigma voinierianum; assembly: GCA_016808115.1. Taxonomy (NCBI): domain Eukaryota; kingdom Viridiplantae; phylum Streptophyta; class Magnoliopsida; order Vitales; family Vitaceae; genus Tetrastigma; species Tetrastigma voinierianum. The sequence continues at coordinate 593,254 of JAEQBH010003725.1, forward strand.
GTAATCGGCAGTAGTCGGAGTGGTGATGCTCAAGACCGTGGGTTTGGACTACGCATGCTGATCGTGCTCGGGTGGAGTGTTGTGGTGCCTGCGGGCTACGCCATCCCTACTGAGCAGAGTGATTGAGTCCCAAGGACAAGACGCCGAGATAGTGTCCATCAGGAACCGGGTATAGTTAGCTACGGGTGACGAAGGCTGGGCCATTCACATAGATGGTAGTCTTCAATATAGGGGACGGTTTGTAGTTCCCCCAATCGAACACACGAGAGAGGGTATCCTCGTGGAGTTCCAATCGCCCTCGATTCACGCGTATCCATATGGCACGAAGATACCGTGATCTTCATCACAGATGGCCTGGAGCCGATGAAGGGACACACTGAGATTTTGTTTGACGATGTTTTGTACGTGGTCGCGAAAGTAAGGCTGAGCACCGTAAGTTGCAGTTACTCCGTATCATCGAGATAACCGAGGAAATGCAGAGAGCACATCATGATGGATTTTCAGGATCCACTTTACCACCCGACGCCGCTGGAGGCATGATGTGGGCGGGTGATAAGGACCCGCCGAAGACGCTTCTAAATAAGTGATGACCTTCACACCGGAGGAATTTCCGCGCCTGTACATTGGGATGGGGATCGTCTCGACTACTGAAGTTGTCCATAGTATCGAACAAGGATCCTAGGTTTACAACACACTTTTGGAAGAGTTTTCCAAAAGGCTATGGGGACACAGTTGACAATGAGCACAACATTTCATCCTCAGATAGATGGTTAGTAGGAGAGGACCACACAGATTTTAGAGGACATATTGCGTGCATGTGTCCTGGATCTCATAGGTAGTTGGGAAGAGCATTTACCCTTAGTGGAATTGGCCTACAACAACAATTATCAGGCAAGTATTCAGATGGCACCCTATGAGGGTTTGTATGGGAGGCCATGTCGATCCCCGAATTATTGGACAAAGGTAGGAGAGAGTTCCATCATCAACCGGACTTGGATAGAGACACCCCGAGAAGGTGGATTTGATACTAAGAGTCTTCTCACCCAGCCGTAGTCAGAAGAGCTACGCCGATAGATGGCAACGACCCCTAGAGTTTGAGGTGGTGATCATGTCTTCTTAAAGGTGATGCCTAAGAGAGAAGTGGTTAGGTTCGGCAAGCTGGAAGCTGGGCGCCGAGAGAGCATCGGGCCCTCGAGTTGTTCTGAGAGGGTGGTGGGGCACGGGGCCAGATACCGCTGGTGCTTAATGCTGTTTATCAGTGTTCACAGGTGTTCCACGTCTCCATGTTCCGAAAATATACTCCAAATCTAGCTCATGTAGTGGATTGGGGAGAAATTTGTGTTGATACAGATGGGACCTTCGAGGAGGGAGTAATGCATATCATGGATAGCCAGGATAAGGTTTTGTGACGCAAGACCGTACGACTAGTAAAAGTGTTGTGGCAACACCGAGGAGTTGAGGAGGCAACGTGGGAACTCGAGGACATGATGCGGGCCACCTATCCCTTCTTGTTTAGGGATGAAGGTACGTTGTTTAGTCATTTGTAGTTAAATGACTAGTTTATATGCATAAGGTTGTGTACAATTACATATGCATGTGTGTGAAATTCCGGGATGAAATTCTTTAAAGGGGGGAAGAATGTAAAATCCAAGAAAAATTAAATTTTTCTGAAAAAGGGTAAAACGGTCATTTCTGAAAACTGAATTTTCAGATCTCGATACAAAATCCGACTTCATCGTTGGAATTTTCGTAAAGATAGATACTCCCATCGAATTTCATCAAATTTTATACTGGCTGTAAATTTCACGCTTTCGAGGCAATCTGAGAGTGATGAGTGACACTTGGCAATAGCTGAACCAATGGCCCAGTTATGGAGTCATGTGTCAAATGGAGGAGAAGTCAAAAGTCCAAGGAGGGCCATGTGTCACAACTGATAGATGAACTAAAGTTTTGGATAAGTGGATAAGGGAAATCCAAAAGGAGCCAATGGTGAGGTGTCATGTGGCAAGGAAGGGGATATCCCACTTGACTTGTTGGACCAAAAAATTTGGTGGGGGAGAGGAAATTGGAGAGGAAGAGAAGAAGGAAAAAGAGAAAGATGAAGCAGGCGGGAGAAAGAGAGAAGAGATGGCAGAGAAGCTCCACCTTCTCTCTTTAGAATTCTGAGATCCTACCGTTTTATTATCTGTCGAGTAAGAGACAAAGTTGATCCCCACAACAAGAACTACGTTTAGGTACCGAAATCGGGGAGTTTCAACAAACTTCAAGAGGTAGGGGATTTTCCTGCTCGGTTTTATTCTTAGCTTAAAAGCCATCTAATGGCATGGTTTTGGTTCCCCGAGGCCTTAAGTGGCCCTGATGTTCAGTCCAAAGATTTTGGGATTGAAGGTGGAAATGTTCGGGACCGAATAGACAATCCAAAACTATACAGAAAATGCAAAAATTTATGGTTCTCGATCGCGGTCACGACCGACTCCACCGGGTCGGACTCCAACCAGATGACACGCCGACCGCGGAGCATAAATGCCGATTACGCCGTCGAGCGGGCGACACGCCAACCGGTTGCGCGACACGGTGAAATACCACCGGAGCCTAGGTACGTGGGACCACGCCGGCATCGATAATGGCTGCCGCGATAGGAGTTCTCTATCGCAACATAGTAACCTCTGCCGTGGCAAAGACACATGATTACTACCAAAATAGTGTTGTTTCATACTCTTAACACTTCGGGTTTTGAGCACTTTTTGCGTAGATAAAATTTTGTGGCAAGTTTATTTGTTTTCATAGGCTATATATATTAAAGTCAGGGATTCAGCACAAGCATGAAGAAATCAATTGGTTCGTGAGCTTCGTGCTGCAGAAAATGGCATAAGAAAAAAGCTCCAAAGAGCAACCACACTAAGAAGGGTTGCGAAAATTCAAACCCCGTACTGGCAGATGTGAAATTTTGCAGCTTGCGAAATTTCATAGGGGGTGCGAAAATTCGCAGACCCTTTGAACTTTCCTGCTCCTTTTGACTTTTGACTTCCTTTTTGGTTTCTCCCCATTTTATCCCTATGTAATAGTATTCAGCTTTCTTTAGTTTGGTAATTTGTATTTGCAATATGGCATATATGCCAGAGACAAGACTTTGTAATGATTCATTCATTGAAAATTGGAACCAAGCTTCCAGGAGAAGCCTCGTGTTTTTCTCTTGCATTTTCTTTCATTTTTCCTTCACTTTCTCATGGGCCAAACACCCTCTGAGGATGAGTGGCTAGAACCCCTTCTTCCTTGAAGGAGAAGGCCACTGGAAGGTGAGTCAAGGAGACTTTGTTTGAACGACTGAGAGCATTAATGGCCAGTGAATGCCATTTTCAAAGATATTTAATGAGGGGTAGTTTTTATAGCTAAATGAAGATTCGGTTTTGAGATAACTATAGGTCATCCTCTCCAACGTGAGGAAAAGACCCTGTGAAACCCTTATTTGCCCTAGTGGTCCTGCCTCAAGCAATCGATACCTCAAGTGGGAATTTTTCTTATTTTTACTTCATTTTATTTTTAGTTTTCAACCATTACAACCCACTGTTTTTATCAAATCCCAATATCCAAATATAAATCACTAGTGTTAAACTCAAGACAGCTATTTCCACGAAGAAAACCCATCCCTATGGATTCATCTTAGAGCTCACTATACTACAAGAGTAAATGCTACAAAGCAAAGAAAAGGTATTAAGTATAAATTTTGTCGACGATTACCCTACGGGCTACTTAATCAAACACAATTTTTATAAAAAAAGTGGTAATAAAATAAATAAAATAAAATTTTTATTTATTTTGTTTGTTTTGTTGTGTGTTTTAATCTGTTGAGCGATTATTACCTAGTTAGATCGAGATCCCAATTCAAGGATCTGCATGTTATCACGATAATCAATATCACAGTTGTGTGAAAAAATTTTATGTCGATGCATGCTCGCTGATATTTTGACATGCCAAAGGAAAATTTCATGTCATGAATTGGAAATAATGCATGTAACTTAGCATGGCATACTTGCATTCTATATGCACGATAACATACGAAGCTCAAAAGCGGGTGCATAGGTAATGGCTGATTCACCGCTGTGAATGTGGTGAGCTCAAAAATGGGACAACGTCCAAAATCAAGACTCACGGTTGCGTAAACAATAATAATGATAAATCACGTGTGTTAGGCGTAGCAAGATGGGGTAGATCCCCCCTAGGGTGAAATACCAAAATTTTATTTCTTGGTTAGACATATGTTTTCAGTGATGAAAGTTTGCGAAAAATGTCTACATGCAGGAAGTCTGAGTGAGACTCAATTCGCCACCCAAATAAACACATAGAATCTCCCTGAATAAAATCTGAAATGAATATTGGGAGGTCGGTCCATGATGGGAAGTCACTGGGTGAAACACCAATGACTAGTTTTTCACACTCAAGGCTCTAAGTGTGAGGAGCTGGGTCAGACCTCCTGCCGTTAAGGAGCATACAGAGCCCGCATCCTCATGCATATCATGAATATTTCATATGGGATTACATCAATTATGTGGAATATGATTGGATATTTTATGTATGTCATTGTATGTGCATTTTAGGTGGGGAGCAGCCTATGTAGGAAAATTTCTATATCAAGTATCAAGCCAATCTGGCCATGGGACCCCTTTCTCGTGCATGCAGAGTGCACAGGAGATGGCGCCCACGAGGCCATGATCGCGAAGGAGGCCTATGTGGTCATGAGTAACATTTTTTGTAAAAGTACTGGGCAGAAATGATTTTTATAAAATTATTTTGGACTATTACTAAATAGTCTGTAATTATGGTATAATAAATTATAAACTTCTCAAAATAGAGTACGTGAGATAATAGAACTGAGATTATTTAAATCGAGAAATCAAGCGAGAGGATAAGAAGGAATAGGCTACTGACCATTTCTGATCCTTTGTTATGACAGAGAATTTTGGTTCTCTGTCGCGACAGGAAGTCCTAGTCATGATAGGGTTCCCAGGCCATGCACACGACACGACCTGGGTGGCATAGCGAGCTGCACGAAAGGTGACGCCAGAGTTGTGGCCTCTCATTACCATAGCTCGCCGGCTGTAATCGGACAGTCTAGGTCTTGACAGTTCTTCTGGGCCACGACACAAATGGGCTGGAGGGAAAGAAGCCCTGATCACGACAGAGAATTCCTCCACAAGGATAGATTTCAGTTCCATGTCACAACACCGGGTGTTGTCACGACAGGGTCGGGTCTAAGGTGTGGACGGTCACGACCGAGCATGCCATGTCGTGACAGTGCCGCGCCGCACTGGCAGCATGTGTGCGCGACCTGTGTTCCTACGCGCAACACCCGCCAGCGCAGAGACACATGCTACGGCTACGCGATCAGCGGCCCTAGGCGGGCATACGGCCAAGGGCCATGCGATAGATGAGTTTTGTCGCGACAAAGAATTCTCTATCACGACAAACTTCCTACGCTTTCATCCCGATGTGAGATTCCCTCCACGCGAAGCTGCACTCCTGCCTTATGTCTGATAGCAATTCATCACCGCAAGAACCCACGATCTCCCATGCTCAGGGCGAGTACTCATAACACGCACCAGTGGAGCTAAGGCACCTTTAGGTAGTACAAGGCAAGACACGTCACGCCGCATGTGACAGCATTGCGCTGCGGGCAAAGACACGTGACAAGCGCCAAGAAAATCGAGGTCAGTGGCGAGCGATCAAGGAACGGCAAGCGTGGAGCAAGGACTATCGCGATATAGGCTCACTTCAAGGGCCGCATCACCCATGCCGCTTTATCGCTGACAGCCGATCAAGAGCCAAAAAAGATCACTCGATCGGGCGCCACACTAACAACCAATGGCTAATTGCGAGGCATCACACTTCCTATATAAGGTGGCCAAATTACCCAAATAAGTTTCTAAGTCTTAAGTCATCTAGAATCAGTCTACAAACCCAGATGGGGTATTTGGATCATCATGGGGCCGATGAAGGCTGCTCTCCAACATATTGCATCGATAGTCGGGCTATTGAACAATGCTGTTGACCTTTTTGCGCCTCACTTAAGTAAAAAATATAGTGTTACCAATTATCCATACGGAGCTGAAAAGGGGGAAAAAAGCTCTGGAGCTAGCTTTCCCTCGAGTTTGATACATTCCGCGTAGCAATCACAATTCGCTACCTAGGTCAAGAAGGGCAGTGCGTATGATGGCTGCATCCTTTGAGACAATAGCCCGGGACAAAGCCAGCAAGTTCACTTCTATGTTAGCACCCCTACAGTCAAGAGGAAAGAGAAGCTACAACACGTATTGTTGGAAAACTCATACGTATTCACCCGGAGTCACTCAGACATGGCCGAAATCGACCTGACTCTCGCCTCTTACAAACTGAACATTATCGCCTCGGTGAAACCAGTTAGACAGAAGATAAGGCGTTTCCACCCAGATTGTCATCAGATAATTCAGACAAAGGTAGACAATCTTCTGGAGAGAGGGCTGACAGAGAGGTAAAGTATCCTCACTTCGGCTTGCCAACATACCGCCGTCCCAAAGGCAAGGCTGCAAACAGAGAGTGGCAATGAACAGCGTAATCTCTCTAATGAATAAAACCAACAGATGGCTCTGTCAAGAGATCAATACATACCTGGTCCAATATGATGTTTATCTATTGGATGCCTTCTCCATTACCACCGTATTCCTATGCATCCTACCGATGCGGGAGAAAATCGGCCTTCATTATAATCATAAT